>JAWWEQ010000045.1:5680212-5722518 GCA_035583055.1 Torymus tubicola | reverse complement strand
TTTTCATAAAAAACTAAGTGTCTACAAATTTTGAGCAATTTTAAAATTTTGAGCTGCTCAGTTCACGTGAAACAGCCTATATATATATGATTACGTGTTATAAAAATCGTTTATACAATATAACAAAAATCTTTGGAAAATATAACTCTGGTTAAGTAACAAAAAAAAAAAATAAATAAAAAAAAATAAAAGTATCGGATATATTATGTTTCTTAGCACAAATGTTCCGAATAGCAGTGGGCAAAATGTGAAAATGCATCAGATATAAAAAAATTTAAAGGTACATTGGAAAAGTGATAAGTTACTAAAAGTCTGCATATGAGAGTGACAATGTGAGCATATATATACTGACGAGCGATTATGTACTGACTTGTTATGAGAAAATATAGCTTTTCCATTGTCGCACGATAACAGAAGTAAAAAAAACAAACAAGCAATCATCTTGAAATTTCGCAAAGATACAGGTGTCTTTTTATCCTCAGATCGAGTTCATTGCTCAAAAAATCGAACTGTGGTGACCAAAGATATAGGAGATTAAACTAACTACTCTCACATAATATTTGATTTATAAATTTTCAATTTTTATAATATCGCTGGACTTTATAAAGAAAAAGAGACTCATCGTCGTTGTAACGGCTCAGACATTTATTCTTCGTAGCTAAAGAAATATTTATGTCAATAATTTTTATTTCTGTCTATTTTATACATAATTTGTAAATATTATTAATCTTTATAAATGAATGTAATTACAGTTATGTTATAATATTGGTATAATAATTTTCTATTTTGAGATTAATAATTAATTCGAAGAATCAGTAAATTAAATTTTAGGAAGCCGTTTAATTATATCGCAGCGTTTTTCGAACAGCCGTTTAATTAAACTAAAACGTTTTTTATATTTGTACTAATTATCATGGATTAACCCATGAAAATGTTAAAATAGAATATTTGTCAGAACATTATAATTAATATATGCTGATTAAATACGTTCCATTTTTAAAATAATGTACAAAGCCTTATAAAATTAACGTGCAGAAAGGGATACCATGTTATGCAGAATCAGCTTTTATTTCAATGAATTATATTAATTAAAAGCGTTCACTGAGAAACCAGCAACATGCACCCGCATTAATTACGCAAACCACATTCTAAAATCCACAGACTTCAATAGGCTGATATCCCCAATAGCTACTTTATTTGGGGGCGGACGGAAAATGCCGGTACAAGGGAAACAAGCTTAAGACGAAAGATACAACCCTTTTCCCGCCGGCAAACTCCCGAGCGTGTGCACCTCCGGCAAGCAGTCGAGCGTAAAAAGAAGGCTGCACCTTCGGGCTTCCAGCGCGAGTTGTGTCTCCCTCTCTCGTTTCCTCCTCGGTCGTTGTGCTGGACCTCTCGGTCCGCAGAGTGGACCACGCGCGCGTGGAAGACGTCACCGCCGTTAAATCTCAATCGACGCCCGGAATCGCCGAATCGCTCTCCTAATCCGAGGCGTAATCCTTTCTAATCCCCGGCAGATCCGCGGGGGGATTCACGTGGCTCGCCCATCTATTTCTAATGCCTGGCTAATCTCTCGCTCTCGGGTCAGCAACAGCGGCAGCCTCCTCGAAACCTATAACCTACTGCTTCGCCCCCGCGCGGCTGCTCACGTATATACGCTTGCACGCAACTAGATCACGCGAGCATTATACTTCCACTCCTTCTAGAGTGACTCTCTCCTTGTCTCTCTCATTGCCTCTTACATCCACCTCTTTATTCGAGGAGAGTACATTTTAATCCGGGGATTTAATTCAGTATTGATTCTTGAGCGCAGGCTCACTGCGCTTTCGATGGAGGCTTGATTATTTCCTCTATCGCTGCGAATGTATCTCGCTCGTATATATGTATTTCCCGTGACGTTTCACTCGCTACATACGGGCAGGCTATGATAGATTGCAAACCCTAATTGTACTTTAAGCAATCGCAACTTGCCGAAAGCTATTCGATGTTCTCTATCCCGGTGCAGTAAATCTAAATCGATAAATTTCGCTCTAGTCGTGCAGTGCCTTATCTATTCTATTGTAGCTTTCCCCTCTCCCATATCAAAGTGATATATTTACTGTATCCTTGTTATAGTTAAATATCAAAATAAAAAATGGAGATTTTTATATATATTAAATAAATTTTGGCTCTTGCTAAACGTACGTCAGATGTAATTGTCATTGATTCAGAGAATAATTTTCAAAACACGTCGCTGTGATGTTGGTTTTGCTTTGACATCTGACTAAAAAAAATATTCCGTTATATATGTATATACTTTGTATAAATAAATCTGACGTGCAAATAGCAGAGGCGATAAATTTTATTTAGAATTTGTGATTCTTCTCCACTTGATAAAATATTGTCCTTTACATAAAAAATGCGTAGATATTATTACTATGCGGCTTAGTTATTAACAATACTATTTGAGTTTCTATACCTTTTTAGTAGAGGATTAAAATTTGTTAGAATTGTTGTATAACTGTATGACGCTACAAAAACTTATGGTTAATTTGAGAAAAGCATATTTTCACAGTCTTACTTCAAATGAATTTCGAGGACTATACTACTTTTAGAACGTTTTAATTATATCTTAAATATAAAAAGCTGAAAAAAATTAAAATATGCTTGTACAGGATCATATTATTTATTATTCAATACGTCGCATAAGAAAACAATGACTAGAAATTTACATAGTTTTTGAGTTCGTGTATACTGGCATGTATCTGTACAGTTGGAATTTTCGCCTCTGATTTATTTTTATATAAAAATTTGAAAAATCAAAAAAAATGAATGTATTAAATAACAAATATTTACACGTTTTCTAATTCAGAAAATTCTCACAATTCTATTAATAAAAAAAAATGTTACAATTTTTCATTTACCTTACTAATAAAACTTTTAAGTAAATCTTCAATAAAAACTATAATGTTTTTAGTAAAACTTGAGAAAAAGAATCCGCTTTCATAAAACTCTTGATTATTTTTTGTTTCAAGTGAAATGTAACATGCTTTCTTTTCGTTTAATTTCGACCTCGGTATCTTGAATCTGCCATTCTCCCCCATTCATGAAGGATCGCGCGGTGCTCTCACGATTCGCCTATATCGCTGTCAGTTTGAATCAGCAGTGGATGTGTATATACGGGTATCGGAATAGTGCCAAGCAGTGTCGCGTCCGTTGGTACGTCACATACATTTAGACCTGGATAAGAGGGGGAGCTGGCTGGACTGACCCACGTTTTTGGTTTTTCTACTCTCGCTCAGAGTTAGCATCTATAGATTCTGAAACGTTTGCTCTGCTTAAGTATGTACTTAACATATTTTTTTGGTATTTTACATCCCAGGGTTTACGCCGTTCTAAAGTTACAAAAAAATTCACCTAAAAAAACATTTGTAAAACTTGAAAAAGGCAAAAGAATAGATTTACGGTATTATTAAAGTAACAGAATCAATGTAAATTTAAATCACTATAGTTATACTATAATAAAATAATATTTTAAACCATGTATTGGAATAGTGGAAGTAAAAATTTTTAGAAAACTTTATTCTGTTTTCCGACTTTTATTTTGTTATTTTAGTATTTCTTTGATATATTATTGCAGTGCAGATGGAATTACCTATATTTAAATAGAAAATAAATATTTATTGCGTTTTTCAAATATTGAAACTACGTACCGCCGTATTGAATAATTTTTTTCTTTCGTAGAAACATATTGAGAAAAAAAATTTATTTTGAGTAACATACTGTTCTCTTATGCCGTTTTTAATCGATTTTTCCGATTAAAGTTTCTTCGCGAACGGCACATCCGTTCGACAAAGGTCAAGTATCAAGAGCAACCAAGAAAAAAAATGCAACCTTCGGAGTTTTTTTTGACGACAGCGTACGTGCGCGCGTACATATGAAGAGAATGAAAGGGTTGCAAGTGCACGCGTGCATGAAACGAGCCACCATTATCCCTGCCACCCTTCTGTACCTTGTAACGCGTTATGCATATGCGCAATGTACGTGCATCGAGGCACGCGGCAGACAGCGCAGAGTGAGAGTGGATGTACACAAAAAAAGAGCTCGCACTTGTTGAGGGATTTCGCCAGACATCAGACTGGCGCATCTGAATGGGGAATATTTATCAAAGAGTGCCGAAGCTTTGTCATATTGCTTCGGGCGAAGCAAAGACTATACGCATATGCGCATTGTACTTTGATCTGGCAAGCAAAAGTAACGCTGTTGTGCATTATTTGTGTATTTTTTCAATCAACTATTTGATCTACAAATGTTATATATTTCAGAAAAGTATTTCTTTTCTATTCACTGATTTGTACGAAAAACGTATCCGTTATTCGGCCAGATATTTTCGGCATACAATGAAATGTATGCTCTATGTAGTTTTTAGCTTTTGATCAAAACGGATTTTTTCGTGAATTTTTGCTTGTTTGCAACTCTCAGAACTAAATATTGATTATATTGTGATTGATAGAAACAAAATATAAAAGAAATACAGAAAACGTAAATCTGTAACCATTTTATATATCTCCATCTCAAGTTTTTACATGTGTAATCACTACAAACGTTAGGAGTAAAAAAAGTGAGATTTCATTTATAAATCAATTGTTGAACGTAAAAAGTCAGGTTACTTAACGAACATGTTTTTAAATATATATAATGAATTTTATTCAAAATACGATTTATATTATTAGCATTTCATTTGTCGACACGATAGACATGCTTACAATTACAAAGTATAGAATGTCAATGTTTAAATTATTATTAAAAACTATATATAAATATTCAATATATTCACAGTTATTATTGAGAAAGTATGATTCAATATTGATTTTTAGTCTATCTATCAGCGGGTTATGAGAACAGTAGAGTGTCTTCATTAATACAGATTCTATAACTAAATTAAAAGTTTATTTTGTCATGCAATAAATAGGTTTGCCTTATGATAAGACATTCTAGAATACTTTAAAATATGTCGGTGAGTGTGTGTAAAATATATCAATGTTGCAAATTTTAACAAATTATGATACTATTGTAGTAAGAACTGGAAGAGAATAGGTTTGTTTACTTTTTTATCAGAATTTATCAACCTTAATATGTTGCTATAATATATGGTTATGAATTAATTTTATTTCCGAGTTTGAAAAATTTCTGTTATGGCGTTAGTAAGCACGGGGTGATCGAAATATCAACTACCCAACCCCGGATTCTAAAGGTTAATACATACAATTGTATTCTTGATACTTAATAATTATAATTTCATTTCTTTTTCATATAGCGTAATCGAAAACGAACAGTTTTGAAGAATAAATATATTATTATGACAGGATCGGTATTTTTCTCTCCGATGGCATGTACTTCGCTTTTCCTCCTTTTTTTCTCTTAGTTTATTTCCCAGTCTTTCAGCGGCCGTTCCATCTCTTAATGCACGCAGCTCGCGAGGAATGCATTTGTCGGAGAGCTCGACGAGTCCCTCGTGGCGTCAACTCCTGCCGGACCAAACTTCGCTCTCCTTCCCCTCGTGCATGCTCTTTCTCTTTCCTCTTCCCGAGCTTTGTGGACCTCGAGACTTTACCTAGGTTTAAATATGTAGTTTTGAATTAGTGCGGAACAACACCCTTCAGGCGTACGTATGCGCGTATATACAGAGGCGCAGAGGGCAAGTGTGAGTGCGCACGAAGATGTCGTTCAGACAGCAGCGTCAAACATACCGCTGAGACGTGGAGCCCACGCGCCGCTGACCCGCGGGCCATTTGCGTGAGCTTTTCTTTTAGCGGTCTCTGACCCTAGAAGACCTAGCTCACGTGATTTCTTTGAGTGAGTGAATTTACTAATTTTGTTACGTATTATTACAATGACTAATTTATTTTAGATAAATAAAAATACTGTAGGTATATATATATATTTTTGGTTTTAATTTAATATGCATTGAAAAAATCAAGTTATCTTCTCTTATCAGTGTTCCCAGTATATCATCGGAAGGAGAAAACAAGTTTTGCGAGCTATTTTTTTTTTTTTCAAAAAAAGCCTCCTCCTTACTCAGAAATCACTGTGTGGAATCTATTTACGATGAACAAATTTTTTATAACGATTTTAAAAGCCTACTCAATTTGAATATATCTACCCTAAATCTTATTCATAATTTAGAAAAATGTAATAAATTTTTTTATCAATAAAAGCATTATTGATACTCTTTATGAATTCGTATGGGTTGTAAATTATGTAGATTGTGTTAACAAATTCATCACCATCATACTTCTTTAGATGTACTTCAGAAGATTAAGGACGCTTGAGGATCCTTTGTCTGAATTTAATAACTAACCCCTAACTTTATAATGAAGACAGCACCCTAAGCTCTCAAATAGTTTTCATTGTCTTATCACATCGAGAGGTTTCTTCCCCTTGCAATAGACGTCGTAATCGTACAGACAATCTCTTGCTTCTGACTTGACGATATTACATTTAAATTAATTCTAACATTTTAATAATAAGAAAAGTTTTTTTATAATGATATTTATATCGCAAAATTAATCTATTAGCGCTGACAAATCTTGTATTGCAAAAAAGCTCAATCAATTTTTTATTTAGGAAATCTGGTTTTCAAATCTTTAAAATGAATTATAATATTATAAAAGTTTTTTGATTAATTAAAAATTTCATATACTTACAGTAATCTAAAAGTGTAGAAGTAAAAAAAGGCTTGCACGAAACCATTGCATTTTCTCTGGAATGCGCCTTCCTCGAGTACTTCTTACCTTTGCAAATCCTCGGTAATCCAAGGTGTCGGACGAGTTGGCAGAAAAGTCGTACCGAGGATGGAAAAGATACACTTGAATTTTATTGAGCGTTTTCTCGTGCATGAGATAACATTCTTTTCTATTCGTCCGCAAGCGTAGCATCAGACTCGACCAACCAGCTAGAAAACTTAATGGAAATGCATTTCTGGCACTCTTTTATCTTCAGCAATGCAGAGAAAAGAAAGACAAAGATAGAGAACTAGCTGCTAACCCGTCACCTCGTGTGGCATTATGGAAATTATTCTCAGCAAGACGTTAATATATCGAGCTTGAACTCATGTGGATCGTTTTTCAAGATTTTCGGAAACTGAACACATTTCACCTGTATGTAAATGCGAGTGCTGGATAAAGTTTAGAAAGATGTCTTGATAGTTTCACAAATAAACATATTGCAGAACCATCAATTAGACTGACTATAAATATTGGTCATAAGAGTGTCAATTGTAAATTTTATAATAGGTAGAGGATCTTATTAACGAAAAAACATGTACAAACTGAATGAAAATTTAGGAATATTTTACTAAAGCACCTTAAAGCTAGACAAGACAAGATTTTATTATAAAATTTACGCCCAAATTATACATTCGTTTAATTACAACGAATAATGTTCGAAAGTATACTATACTTGGTGCCTTGGAAAGTAGTAATCAAATCGTTTTTAAATTTTTGTTTATCTTATTTAACATTTACCTTAGTAAACACATTTGGAAGTGATTTATTACAGCATTTACAGTTTTTAAAGGTAAAGTCAGAATTACCTAATAATTGGTGTTCCCTAATATTTGTAAGTAAAAAGTTTTCCTAACAATTTACCCTATCATGTAAAAAATGAAATAAATTGAAATTTCAAAACCATTTCTGGATCATAAAACAAAAAAATTGATAAATTTTTAAAATAATTTGTGAATATGAGAGCGGCATCAAAGCCGAAAAGAATAAACTTTGTTCTGTACACAGACCTATACATATATACACGTGACACCACACATGAAAACAAAATTTCCCAAAATAAAGAAATGTTTATGTCGTTATTCTTAAAACATGTTCTTAATACACTTTTGTCAGAATTTTTTTTCACCGTTACAAAACTTCCTTTTCGAGGAAACGAAATTGTATAGACTATCAAGTGTATTTAATTTTCATTATAAAATCGGCATTAATACAATTGAATACATTCGATAATCGGTCGGAACGCCACCGAGCGCGACTGAAAACATTTTTTAGAAAAAATTATACCAAACGAACAGTTTTTTTTACATTGTATAATTGAACACAAATCCACATTAAAAAACGTTATATACAAACATAATAAAAAATGTTACATTCAGTTCAGAAAATTTTACATTACCTTCATCTAAACCATCTGAGATTAGAGAAAAAGTTTCTTCAATTTTAACAATGGACTTAAAAAAACAAAAATATCAAAATATTGAAAAATAAATTCTTAAACTTAAATAAGCAAGAACAAAAGCTCTCATTAAAAATAATCCAGACATATGGTTCACAACTTCTGACAAAGGCAGTGTGATGGTCTGTTAACAATAAACTGAACACAATACTTACAGAATACAATACCTACATCTCCTAGTGTAAACAGTTGGTGTTTTGGTGTATACCTAAAAAATACGGAAAATATGTATAACTGTGAAAGTGTTTGCGTCTATTTGAATTTGTGGATATGTGTGCGGACTATCTATTGCATCATTAAGGGTATATAGCAATATACCTGAGACTAAGAAAATCTCTTTCTATGTTATACGTCACGTTGTGCAAAGTGTCGTGGTAGAGATGCTATCTATGGAACAACAGTGAGCTTAGACTAGTTAAGAAAATATAGCATTAGGGTACAAAGATCCAATATAAGATAGATCTGTGATAATATTTTGAGATATAGCACATATATCATTATTTATACAAGCTTTGAGAAACTTTTACTTTCATAGCGAATGTTTGCGAATGGTGTCTACATATTGTACAGTGTATAAGAGAAATTCCAAAAAGTGAGGATACTGAGAGAAATAGCGAGGTTATGAGTTAAAGGAAAACTGGAGTAGTATTCATTTGAGTTTTCTTCTTTGCAGAATCGTACGTACTGGTTGCTTTTCGGTTTCTATTTCCACAGCTACAAAAGAGACGTGTTTCTAAAAGAATTGCATGTGGTTCTTTCGTGTTATGCAGGATTTTTAAAGCTCAGGAAGGAGTTGATACGAGATTATATACGAGTAATCGTGATAACAAAACGCGACTTAAGTAAATGATTCGTGGGAGAATTAGTGATTTACAATTATGGACCACTTTCATCCGATTGGTAAGTAATAAGTTCGTTTATGTTGCATTTTCTGTGAATTGGATAATTTCAGAAAAAATAATTATTGTTACCAGTTGCTGGATTATGTGATGGCCAGGAAATGCAGGTAGAAAAAGAAAATATTCGACAGCAAATTGGTGAAGTAGGTAACATGACGAGTCCTGAAGTAACAGAGTCGGTGTATGAGGATGAGATGAATGTTGCTTGTAAAGAACAATTATTGTCCTGAAAACGAAAAAAATCGGGCGGTGGATCGTCAGTCGCAGAAAATATTAAATCCGAGAAAAATATATCAACAGCAATTCGTAATGGCGAGTAAATATTATTATATTATCTTTTAAAAAAATTATTTTCTTGAATAAGTGTATATCTCGTAGTATATACATAAGAAATAAGGAGATATACTTACAAATAGAGGGAGAAACAAGCTAAAACGGAGTTGTTTTCAAATATATATAATGAACCTCATTTTTACCCGTCTATACATACGATGAGGTTATACGAGTGTATGATTCTCTTTAGAATATAATTATGATTCATATCAGTTATATATATTTTTTTAAATAAAATTTAATGTCTCGTATTTACTATTATTATTATTGTTCACTCTTTTTTATAGCTTGTAACCGTATTGAAATGGTAGGAGAGGCTTCGATAACAGATAATCATCGTCAACAACAAGCAGATGAAAAGTTTTTCAAGTTTAGTGAAAAAAGTGAAAATAATAGTGTAAACGTGAGTGTACTAACAGACGGTGAGGTTAATGATCCTCTATCTAATACGATCGTGCCAAGTACCAGTATAAGTGAAACCATGCAGAGTTCGAACGATTTTGGAATTAGTAACGGTGGGAACGAAATTATTGTACTACGTGATTGCGAAAAATATTATAAGGTATTTAAGACGACTTGTCGCGAAATTGTATTTAAAATTAATGAACCAGACATAATTAGTATGAACTTAAATGAAAGGTTAAAAAATGCGATTTATGATGTACTGAGTGTTATAAAACGTGATCGCGAAGATACTACAGTTATAGGTATAAGAATGTATTCTAATGGATTCAGTAATGAAGCAAAGTCATTGTCTTTCCGCCCTATAGGTATTTTTACTGTTGCCGATTTATGGAATTTATTAGAGTTCCTATCTCCATTTAAAACGGATAGTAGTTTTACAATAGAGTCAACCATGTTAAAATGCCTAATGGGGAAGATGATTAGTGTAGCAATTAAAAAATAATAGATTCAAAGAGCATTCGTCATATAAAACAATTCCATAATCTATGTTTATAACGCGGATTAGTTTACGGCGAAGTTTTTATTAAAAACGATAGTAGTTCTGTATGAACGAAGGAATAAAACAAAATTAGAAAAACTACACAACAAAAAAAAACGTTAAAATTATTGGAAATATGCGAAATTAGTTTAAATTCAAATGAAGATTGTGACATTCTCACAATTTCGCGAAACATTTTTTTATTTTTTAGAGGTAAGTAAAGTATACACACGAACCCTGTCCTTTTTACCGAAGAAAAACGCGTAGTTATTTAAAATGAATGACGAAATTAGTTTTTGGTTTTCTTAAACCCGTATGGGTAAGATTCGGTATCAGATACAAACTGGCGTTTTTTCAAAACAACCGAGCATGTCTTAGTCTCTCTATAACACGTTACAATTTCGTGCGTGGAGGTGCGTCTAATGATATTATTGGTTAATTCAACACTGTTAAAAGTATTGTCTGTGTTGCGTTCTTTTATTAATTTTAATATCGAGTTGAAATTAAGTTTTAACGAATTTTCACAATTAATGCGGACCCGCTTCAGTTTTCACGTTTCAAAAATCTCTCCAAATTTGTTGATCACGCGTTATCCATAAAACATTGGTCCTCCCGAAACGAACGTTTTTATATAGGAATTTTCACCGTATATTTCCAACTCGTCGTAGTAATGAACGGGTGGGTGGCTCGACATAGATACTGCAATAATTGGGCAAGAAGGTTGTTGAAGAAATACTAATAGATGAATTACTACATTGAATTGTTAAGTTGTCCCTTGTGGGTGTTGAATATATCCAATCACCGTTGCTCTATTGGAGGAACATCAATGTGGTCGTTGTGACTCATCGAGTTGTGTGGCCTGATTCGTATAGTGCATTATAACTACGTCATCCGTATGTCCTTTATAAAATACATCACGTGGATTTAATGATATTTTTTGAGCGAGTGGATGCTCTTTGATAAAATCACGAAATTTAACATCTCTGAAATACTATATCCTTATCTTTTTCTGCTATTTTTAAATATTTTTAAATACTATTAGTTTTTGCTCGCCACTCTGCGTGATCGCATGCAACTACGACTAGAAATCTTTATTTTATCATGAAATAGTAACTATATATTGTAAGGAAATTTAAAACAGTTCCATGCCTAAGGTTATTTAAATATATACTTGTGCCAAACATTATTTGTATCCTCTACGTATTTGTAAACACACTGATTACCTGATCTTCAAAAATGGTACGAAACTTTCAAAAAGATTTACCTGGTTATATTTTCTCCAACACAATCCTCATTCGATGTGTGCGTATATTATTAGCTAATCACTAAATAATAAAAGTAAAATTTACAATACTCATGAATCTATTTTTTCAAAGACCCTATCCGAAATCCTTCACCTTTTTTACAATCTTTTTTACCGATAACATTTTTCATATTTGTTTGAGGTAATCCTTATAAATCCTATATGTTTCAAGATTGTGATTAATGAGGATAGATATATATCTATATAGATTTGAAATAATAAATTAGAGATGTTTATTCTTAATAACTGGATAAATCTGAAAACTATTCTAAAGTTGTTACGAACTATTGTTACTAAAAGTCGTGTTTCGATATTTCGATGAAAAGTAGCAGTGACAAAAGCCTCTAATGCACCAATGCAAATCTTCGTAATACTAGATGGCGTAGCTTTACATTCAGGATTACCCGTATACAACGCGGAGATTATACAACAGCGAGCGAAACGGGAGCTTTCCCAAGGCTGTTGCTCGCCAATGCAGAGACAGCTCAGCAGTGCGTGCATACATCGGCTACATAAATATTTAGATTCCGGTGGGCGTATGCGACTTTCATGCAGTACCAGAGAGCCAGACGGTGTTCTATACATAGCTGCTACCCGCGCTTTACACAGCACGTGACATCGCCAATTCTCCAGCCTTTTGCCCTTTGCGTTGAAAGAGATACCGGCTTCTTTGTCAACAGGTTTATTGAGCAATCACCAAAGCTTTGTGATTCCCCAATGGCGATTGTATGAAACGTCGCGTTGTATTTCTTTACGCGCGTGCTCGTCTCGATCGCCGTATACAGACTGAATTATCGAGTTATCCGCATGCCCTGTATATTTTCAGTTCGATGTAACCCCGCGACATCGCTGCATAATTCGAAAGTGTATAAAAGTTTGTTGCTATCTAGAACTTTTATGTCTACATAAATTTACATATTGGTGACGGTAATTCAAATTTCGATGCCGCTCATAGGCTATGCAAAAATATTTATGAGTTTTCAAGGAAAGTTGAAAGCGCTATGATGTCATTGCAATTTCAATAAGAATATTTTCATATCGTCATTTGATCTTACAAAAATATTGCACGAAATGCATATCTATAGATTCTCTAACATCGGTTATTGCGTTAGAAAATCAAGTAAATGAGTACGTTATTTGTCAATTTCTATTGCAGTCAAGTCAATTTAAAACTTTTTTCATATTGCTATAAAACGATCAAACGTTAAAATCAATGAACTTTCACAGTAGTGTAGTTATGCTATTAGATCAATTCTATGTTTAAAGTATCAACTCTACTTTTAAGCACACACGAGCAAAAGCACGAAAGAAACAGATAAAACTAGCTGATGAAAAAACAAGCTAACACTTGGCGACAACCGTACGATATTATATTCTGCAAGCAAGTTTATAATATCCTGGTCATTCTAATGGTAAAATTGAATTAGGCGATAACCACTTAAAAAAATTACCTCTGAAAGACACTCCTCTCCTCTTGCAGGTGCACACAAGTCAGCATGGGGGGGAAAGCTGAAACTTTCTCAACAACAACTGCAACAACAGCGGCGCGCACGCAAAGCTCGCGCGCACGTGCTGAAACTTCTTCCGCGTGCGCGCGCGCGCGTGAGGGAACTTTCTCTCTGACAAAATTTAATTTTTGCGCTGCTAAATTAAATAATGGAAAAAGAAATGTGGCGAGAACGGAAAATAAAAAAGTCCCGTATATAGGGAGGTACATTGCTTATATATAACTCTCCGTTTAACGGTTTTACATTACCCACCCTTCTTCGCATGTGCACGCGTAAAGTGAAGCGCGTAAATATATAGCTCTCGCTCGTCCCTCTTTTATCTCATCTACAGCGAGGGCCTTCAACCACTCATTACCGGCGTGTGCGACGAGCGCGCCTGCGGCGGCGGTGGCACGTGAGCTTGTAAAGCCCATGCTTTGTGAGTTTGCTTGTGCCCAGAGAGAGAGAGAGAGGGAGAGAAAGAGAGAGAGGATGGAAGTTTTTCGCCATGGCGCAGCCGTTGCGTGTGATACGTTTTATTGCATGCGCCGGGGGCCGGACCATATAGCGTACGTCGTATATACTGCTACGATAACTGACGGAAAAATCTCGCGCGGCCATTACGATAATTATTCAACGTGAGCGCGGTTCTGCCAAGATTGCAATTTTGCGTAATTAATAAATATGCCGATCTATCATACTAAAGGCGAGCAACTATCTGCACATATGGTGAATTTGTATATGAGTACATACTCGATTGAACTATGATGTAGTCATATTAATTTTATAATGACGAACTCATTTTTGTCATTTCGTGTGTAATCGGTGATACATGAAAAATGTTTCTTTTTTTGGTGCAGGAATTTAAAAAATGTATATTTAATTATATGTAAGCGAATAGATCAAAGTTGGGAATGCTGTACTTTGGGGTTCAAAAGAAAGATGTGAGATTTAAAAATTTTAAATTATTAAAAGTATTATATATTTAATGAAACTTTAGAGGTTTTCGCAGTACAGTAAAATTATTAATTTAAACTCATAATTTAGGAAAATTCAATCCTAAAATGTGTCGTTTTAAATTCCTAAAGCGCTAAAATTTTTATTTATATAAAAATATTTTAACAGAAAAATGATTTTATTTTTAAAAGAATTTTTATTTATTACTGGTCTTCATAACTAGTAAAATGTATATTTTGTTTTAAATTTGTTGTATTTGTATTTTATTCGGACGGCCCATTTTGTGTAAACAATGGAAAAGCATTTGTTTTGTCTCTCGCCTATATCTACGCACTGATAGTTATAAAGTTAAATCATGGGGGAAGGTGAAGTACAGTCGTAAATGTGCGTTTTTGTATAGGCACTTGCTTATATCATCGATCGAACGGCAGTGCAGCACGCAGGCACTCGAATTTAATACCATCCAATGAGAAGTGAGCACTCGAATGACGATGTACATAACATGCTTTAGCATAACGTGCGGTCCTGCGTTTTCCATGTTTCACGTCGTGTATGCGTTATTCCAGGTACGTTATTGCAATCCCAATATGCAATTATTTACATTGGCGAACTTATTTGTGTGGCATTCTTCAGTTGACTTATGCGTGTTTGAGAAATTGGAAATTTCGAAATATGATTAGTTCAGTTATCAAATGAATACGCCGAATTTTGTAGTTGAAGTAATTTATATGGTTTTATTAGTTTCATATAGTGTATTTTTCTCTTATGTTTATCTTATTCAAATTAAGATATAAAGAAATAATGTGCATTTAGCTTTTTTTCATTGACAATTTAGGAATCAAGAATAGCAATATGACAATTCTTGTATCGTAATGGATTTCTTAAAAAAAAAAGTATATTCTTTTTTAAGCGATCTACCATATAAATTACATCCGCAGAAAATAACCTTTTTGAATATGTACTTACTCTGATCTATAAACTAATAAATATAATTATAATTATAAAGCCAAAAAACTTTTCAGTATTTATCTTTGGTTTTTCCTGACGTTAAAAATTTGCTAAATAAATAACACGATTGTACAGATGTTTCAGATGTAATTAAAAGCAAAGAATAAATTTAAAGAACAGTGGCACGTAGTAACACAGAGCGATTGAAATTATACAAATTAAGAGTAGCGAGCGAAAAGGAAAACACATAAGACTAGTCATTGCGCGTATAATGGGCCAACATAGTGAGAGGCAGTACCGGCGTAATAAATTTTTCCGGAATAATTTCTTGCTCGTGTAAATGTATATATACGTGACGTTGGTGCGCGCAACGGTGTATAGCGGGGAAGGTATAGTAGGTACGAGTAGACTCCAGGGCGCACGCGACCGCACCTCGTCCTCCTCGGCCGAGTTAAACTCTTAAACGTTTCTGCCGTAAATCTCGAGCCGATTAGCATAACGCATTAGAGGCCATTGCCGCTTCTGCAATTAAGTGAGTATATGCCGTTTTGTACGGAGATCTGGAACACAGAGAGGCAAGGGCGGAGAGAAGAAAGGGACGGATTCGCGAACACTGCATGCAGGGACGCAGGGAATGAGGTGGGCGAGTTTACGAATGAAGCGCCGTTACAAACGAGCTACGTCATCAGATTTTCTACGTTATCAGTGAATAAATTACATTTGTACATTGTTGACAATTTGTGTATGAAATTTCGTTTCTATAATATCTATATGACCTGGAAGTAACATTTTGAAGGGATTCGACAATATTCAATGTCCGTCATAAAATTTAATGTACCGATACTTTGAATATTATATTTTATACAGATATTTATTTTTTGTTACAAATATATTAAACTCGAAATTTATTCTCTAAATTTGTAACTTAAAGAAAAATTTACCGAAATTTTTTAATGTACCTTTGTTATACAATAAATTAGAAAGCTTCAAAATACACAGTAAGTACTAAGTGGTGTAGCTATATAATGTCCTTAAATATTGAAATTGCTCATCGCGCACTTTGTTATATGTAGGAACTAACTTGAAAGGTGGCCGAAGATGTTGGCATTGCTCACCAGATACTGACATTATTAAGAAGGTATTGTTAACTATACTTATAGCACTACTTAAAATGTGCGTGTAAGTTGTAAGAATTTTAAGCATGCAACTCACAGATTGCGAAAAACTTTCGGGTATGTTATTAAATATAAAAATCTGAAAGAAGCAAAGCTGCAACATTAATGATTAATGCTTTAAAAAATGGAGTCTAGACGTTTTTATTCAGTATTAACTAATATTGAAAACAGTCTTTTTTCAAACGATAATCATTTAATGTAAAAAGCGCTTTCATTTGCTTTTGTAAGGGTAAAAAATATTAATTTCTTCCAAAATTATGGCAGTTTAAAGATGAGCCATGAAAATGCATCGATAAACTATTAAAATTCAGGGTATAACTTCGTTCATATTTTGGTGAATTTTTATTGCTCATTTTAAAACCGTCATAATTTTGCAAGAAATTAACATTTTTTAATTATATGAAGGTAAATAATGCTAATTGACCATATTTTTATTATTCGTTTCAAAATCGTATGCAAAACTTTTCTAGATTGAATGATTAACATTTGAATAAGAGTCACGGTATTGCAGGGATGATATTTTAGCTTTCTTCATAATAATAAATTTGCAAATATATCCCAAATTTTGAGTTAAATTCGTAATCTTAATGTCTGATACTTTTCTTTTAAGTATATTAAATGCTATACCAAAAAGTTTTAAAAATTTCACAATAAATACTACATAATCATCATAACATTATAATTCATCCCAATATAATATTTATACGATGTGTAAATACTCATCTATAATCAAGTCTTAATATTACATAATTATTCAAACGTCAAGGAGATAAAAGTCTTTGCATCCGTAATAACTCTCCCGTTACCCCCGTTCACTGAAAGCATCAGATAAAAGTACCAAGTTCCCTATACATATATACCCAAAAATCTGGCTCGCGTACACACGGACGTCGAGCCGCAGCCTGTACTATAAGCCTCCCGGGCCTCTCTCACGGCATTAGCACGCGTCGAAATCTCGTATAGGGAGTAGAGCAGCCTAACTTTCCCGCGAGGGGGCTTGATATTCCCCGGATGACGGATGGATGACCCGCGCGAGCGCGCGCCTCCCTTGAGACGCGGCGTCGGCGCGTTTTGTTATTTAACGTCAGATTGGCCGCGAAAGAAGAGGGAGACATCCAGGCGCATGCGGGCACCACTTGGAGTGTGCAAAAAGGTTCGAGCTCATCGAGCGGTCGTCCGCGCGGAAAATTAATGCATTGCGGGGACGTAATTAAAAAGCGAACTCGACGATACTTTAGAGCGGATAATCAGATAAAAGCAGCTAGGGCGGCTGGTGCAAGGGGAGTCAGGTTGTGCATTGAATAAGGATGAATGGTTCATTGTAAAGATGCACATGCGGTATTAGTCGAGTGGCCGGTTTACAAGCGCTTCCAAGCTATATAGAAATTAATAAAGCAGTATTTATGATTTTTTTACTCAATAAACACAGTTTAAGTAGTCAATAGATTAAAACAGATGGAATGCTAGACTTATCTTCTTTCACTCTACGCTGTTGCAAAACTGTTTGAAATAAAAATATTGTTACAAGAATGAAAGAGTTGTCGAGATTTTTATATCAAACATAAAGGAGTATACAGATGTCTAGAAAAACTGCTCTAAAAATAGCGATAAATTTTACAAGGGTTTTCCAAACTGTTATAAAATCTGGAATGGCGCGTTATGAACGGAATTGAGAACGAACCTCGACGTGTGTATGGAAAAAATGTCAAAAAAATATTACGTTTTTATGTGAATATTCGTATGAAGTTCGTAACTATTGCTAGAAAAATTTACTTAGTTAACAATCGATATTAAATTAATCATTAAAAATGTACACAAAAACTTATCACCACGTCCATTCTAAGCTCATCAGACGGCAAGAGCCATTTAATCCCGATTCATCGGCTCGTGCTCAGGCTTCTGTGAAAACGGAAAAAGTGCCGACGCAGCAGAGTTGGGTATTATTCTCATTATAAGCCATATGACGGCTCGTGAAATCATAAAGTCCACGAACGGACCAGGAAAGGGGGGTAAAATACACGCGCGCATGCTCGCGTACTCGAGGTGGAGTACGTGTCTGTGATGCCATTTCACGAGGATGCGCGCTCACCAGGCGCAGTAAATCTCGTTTCGCGGCTCGTGGCGCTCGCGTGCGTCCGCGCGATATAGCGCCAAGCCGTGGCCCAGCTCTATGGCGTATACACAGCTGACATCGTCGTCGCAAATGGTTGCTATCGTGGGGTAGCACGTTGATAGTTGGAAAAAAATGAGAGGCTGAGATGGAAACGAGGAGCGAGGATCTTTTTTTACCTCCCCCTAGAACGCCGAATTTTCCGCCCCTTTGGTTAATCTTCTCGATCTACCCTTAGCGCACACGCGCGTTTGCGATGTCCCCTAACTTGCAGAGTGTCTCTATCTCTCCCCGCTCCTTCTCTCTCTCTCTCTTCCGTGCGCGTCTGGACCGGTTTCTCGATGATACCACGTACACACATTAATAGAGCTTTATCGCTCAGTAGTATATAAGCTATGGGGGGTGGTAGTCGTCGAGATGTTATGTCCCCGTCGCCGTTCGCTTAATTATGTGAAATGAAGTGGACGCTGCCCAGGCTTTCATGACCCCGCTCCTCATTATAAACTGTAATTTCTTAAAGTAATAGGTTTTAATACTTTATGTAACTATATGGTGACCCTCGTCAAAGTTAGGAACTACAGTTAATTTCGCTGAAGGATTAAACAAGGAGGAAAATGTATTTTGGTTAAAAAAAGTACGCTTTATCACATTTCAAGTAGATAAGGTTAATCTTTCTGCGTCAGTGTAACCGTAAAGAAGACGATAATGCCTATTAGTAATAATTTTAGACTGCAAATCATCAATAATGTAATATCCCCTGTTGGTATTTCTTTTTTTTTATCTCATAATAGTAGCAAATAAACGTTCATACAGAGTAAGTTTACAAATATTTTTCTAATGTTGAGTTTTATAAATAATCAAGAGATTAAGAATTTTATTGCTTTGTAAAAAATTATCTAATTAGAAAAACTATACGGAATACCTATTGGTAATAATAATATCATTATATTCTTCGGCGTTACCTATCATCAACAAATAAATCAATTTATTGTTAATTTAAATTTTCAATGTACAAATTTCAAGAATAATAATCTATAAAGGAAAACGGGTCCTCCTATTAAGCACATTTCATCATTTTCTCGACATTTAATCACGTCTCAGGTGACACATAAGAAAGGGTAGGTTACGTAAGACGGCGCCCTCAGTTCTCGTGGACATTGGAAGGCATCGAGCACCCTAAAAGCTAGGCTTGGGTGACGACGATCGACCCGATTAATAAAGCAATTCGATCGTAGCAATTAGGCCCGCGTCTAACTAGATACGCAAGGGGTGCTCGGGATAATGTGTACTCACTGCGCTGGCAATTAACATCAACATGACAATTCACAAACTATCGCGTCTCTGCAAGGTGAATAGATTTGTTGTTATTGGAACATGTATGAAATTAGCTTGCTACTGTACTAGTTCTTTGGACAGTAGATGAATTTCAAGGATACAACGTCTACATACTATTCTCAAATCAAGCTCTTATCAATATAATAAATCAATAAATGTAATAGTATGAGATGAAAAAATCTTTGTCTCGGTTTATGGCTTGGATATTACTATATTCTTGAAAATTTTAATGTAAGTTTTAATCGAGTAATCAATGTCATGTTACTAGTTCAAAGTCATTACTAAAACTGCTTTTGGTATACACATTAATGCAAGATAATCTATTGAAAGTTTACTGCTCTACAAGTAACAAAATATAATAGTTTGCAAACTCCTTAGAAGGAAGTTTGAACAATATTTATACGTGCGGTTGCAAGTTGCATGATAAAGAACGAGCACACGCGGATATCGAATTATTATTGATTTTCGATATCTAAGCTAGACACTCGCGGACGAGCACTGCAGATAATGCCAAATGTGGATTTATTTTCACTATATTGGGTCACGAGATCATTGTTATGCGAGGAGTTCGGCAAATCCATTATTCAGACGGTTCTGCAGCTATCCGTGTCTGCATCTCTATTGTAATTCCTTGGTAACTCATTTCCATATCAATGAGCAAGCTAGCGACCTCGGCGATCGACCCTGCGACTGCCAAAATTACGTTCGACACGAGGTTTTCGAAGCCGTTATGTCTGTCCTTTTCGGTTTCTAACCCTCCACGCATTATCCTGCGCACAAAATTTCTTACTTATCGTTCAAACTGTTAGTAATGAAATGAAAATATTTTAGTATACTGTCGAATTTTTATAAATATCGTATTGATAGAAGCTAGTAATAATGAATAATTTTGCATTAATTAGAATTGTAGATTTAACAATTCCTTACAGTCGTTGAAGAACAGTCTATATTGTGAATTTGCTTAAAGAATCATGTTTCGTTTGCTTTTATTATTCAAATACTCCATCCCCTTTGTCGAGTTCAATGATGAAACAGAAAGGCCCGGAGACAAAAGCAAATGATACCTGGCAATATTCACAGGCCAGCTTACTTTTGTGCGTGTGCGTATATCTGTAGGTAGCTGTAGAGAAGGTGCATTTTGAGCCAATAAATTATGCCAATGTTATTGGAGGGCTGCGCAGCCCGGGTATCCCGTGTTTTAACTCTGCTTACACATAATTTCGTATTATCGCGGTGCGATTCATTGTAATTATCGCGCGATATCCTGCCAGATATCAGGCCGGCATCCCTCTATTTCGTTGTGAAAAGCCAGGAACCGCTGTTATGATCGAAGCCATTGATTCTCTATCTGTGGCCCTTTGGACTCATAAAACGAACGTGAAGATAATTATTGATTTTTTTCAAATATCATATTGTATTGCTCTTTCGGGGATTAAAAAATATATTTTTGACATGTTGTGAAAATTTCATTGACACATTGTTTGAAATAATTATAATTTTAATAATGAGAATACTATGTTAATTAATTTATGTTAGCTAAAGTTGTCATACTGTTTTATTTAGACCAAACAAATATTAGTTTTGTATTTTCGACATGAGTTAAGATTATGATTTAGATATTTACAATGTTTTTACAATCTTTGTGGGTTTTCTAATCCAATTTTTCAAAGTATCACCTGAGAGAAGCTTTGTGCTTCAGAAAAGTACTTAAGAAAACATGTCCGTAATACCCCTCTTTATTTAACTTCCTCATTATATCAGTATGCTGAATAAACATACGTCGTAATACGAAATATCTTTTGAAATAAATGTTTTCTTTTTCGGGCATATAAGTATTGATCAAAAGGTCTCTGGAACCATAAAAATAAGAAAAGCCATAATATTGATAAGTGTATATATAATAAACAGAATATTTTTGACGAATGAGTATGCATAATTTCTGTTATTGCACTAAAAATTACAAAACTGATAATCAAATTAGTATTTTAATAGTTTATAAAAAAATGTGATTATACGGTCGAAATCATTAGTATCGTCATAAAGGAGAATTATTGTGATAGCTTTAATATAACCCAGTAAATTTTACTATAAGTGGTAACGGCTCTTTAATGACCACGCCACATTATTATGATAATTACATCTGTGTGAAATCAATGCTACATAAAATGAAAATCACTGGAATTCCCGTAATATAATCATACTGAATTAGTGTAACGTTTCGTTTTATAGATTCTTCGACAATTTTTAATTTAGATTGATGATAAAGTAAAAATTACATTATTTCATCGCAGAAGAACTTTTTATTAATATTTCAAGGGTTGTAGTTCGAAAATATGCTTTATCTATAGTATTCCACCCGTAAGTATCACCGAGTACATTAAAAACAAGAAATGTCAAGGACCAAGCGTACTTCGATGGCTCATTACACTCTCCTAGTCGACATCCTTATGACCGGCGTCATCGACATCGCCATTGCAGTCGGCAGCGGGGAATATTTTATATTTTCATCGTTACGACATCATAAACCTAATTCGCGGGGCAGTCAGCTCGTAGTGTGCGAGTCCTGACACTGCTGTTGCTACTACTGCCCCCCCGGTCGATGGGAAATTACCCGTTTAATGTAGTTTAGTTCTGGCTTTACTAACTCGAATTGGATATCGCGCGCTCTCTCTCTCCCTCTCTAGCTCTCACATTCTCTCTCTCTCGCCTTCTCTGCGCTAGCGCGCTCGCGTGTAACCCCATAACCCGGGAGTTACGGCTAACCCGACCGTCAGGGAATATGTATTGCTATGATCCGCGACGTCCGACTGCGCTCCACATACAACCAGCTTGGTCTGGCGTATTACAGTCCCCTTGATCTCTCGCGTACGCGTCGGGTGCATTTGCAGTTTCAACAGACGTGCGGGAGAGACTCGTGTATTTCACTTCTGCGTATACACGTACTGCAGTGAACTTTTTCCGGAATTTCCGTTAGTTATGCGCGTTGCAATAGCTTGTCTAATTCTGTTTTTGCACGATTGAGGTTTCTGCATTTTTGGACGTCTGGTATCTTTGCATGTCTGAATTTTGGCAAGCTGTTTTGCTTTTAGTCATTCAAGTAAAAAAAATAGACACAGTTTTTAACAATGCACATATATGTGGAATTCTTCGGAAACTTTGCCCTAAATTGATTCAAAAAACAACCAAAATTAAATTTGGAGGAACACCTCTGAAGTAACTTTTTCTTGTTCTATGGGTCGTATCTTAAAAAATGAGCATTTTTTCTGAATTCATAAAATTTTTAAGATTTTCATTGTTCTTCGTCATTTTTGACGATTTTCAAATGCATGTAACTTTGCACTGAATTGGCCGATTTTAACCATCTTTAGCTTAAATCAAAGCTCTATCCTTGTACTTTAACTAATAAAATGTACAAATTCGTTGACATATTTGGAATGTTAATATTGCTTGATGATTGATGACTACTTTTCGTCAATTTTTCCCATGTTAAATTCCCATAAGAAAAATTGTGTCACAAGACCGTTTTCTTTGGCCCCAAGATCTTATTGTCTCTTCTATGACGCATACAACAAGACAAAAATTAATTCAGAGGTGTGTCTCCAAATTTAATTCTGGTCTTTTTTGGAACCAGTTTAGGGCAAAGTTTTCGAAGAATTTCACATGCGTAAACCTAAGCTTTTTTCGGTTGACTCTATTTCTTATTTTTTTTTCCTCCTTGTATATACTCGAGACGAAAGAGGTAGAAAGATCATGATGTGCGCAGGTTATAGGTCAGCAAGCTTTTGTTTAAAACGTTCGAACAACGCGTATTATAGGTACTAGTCGGCGTGTGCGCGCACGTATAAGTAAATTGAGGGGTGCGCGGATGAACGTGAGCTTTTAATTTTTAAATTAGGGCATTCATGACCGGATTCGCTATAATATACCTGCCAACGATGTTGCGTAATGCTTTTGATTATATGCGGAGATACACTTTTTTTCTTTTTCTTCTTTTTTAAGATTTGGAGTTACTAGGTAGTCTGAATCCTATGAGTCTACGATGATTGTTGGGTGGTAAGAACAATGACGTGGACAATTCGACGATGAATTGTGACGCGGAAATGAATATGTTGGGTACATATAACTGGAATAAAGTAGTTTGTGAGTTGATAGCGTTGTGAAAGTATTTAATTACTGGATAGGAATATAGTGTTTATTTTTATTTCGTTTCTGGTTCGATATTTCGTATTTACTTTTTTTACTGCTGTATTTTTACTCAGTTTCTATATACATTTATACATATGAATCGCTTCATGCAAAAAGGGCCCTTAGTGACAAAAAATCATTTTTTAGAAAACGTAAAAAACGTTATTACTTTTCTTACGTTCGGCTGATTCTCCTGAAATTTTGTACACACATAAAGAGTAATGTAAGAAAGAATATACCATCATTCGTTTAACTTAAATATTTCTGTATGTTCTTAAATAATAAATTAGCATTAGTGGACTTAGGTCCCTTTTTCCACAAATTCTATAAAATCACACATTTATACTAATAAAATTCATTTTTATTGCATGAAATGTCAATACAACGTTTTCTTATACATGTATTAAATACAGATGTAAATTTTACATAATATATGTATATATTATATAACCATTTTATATAACTATTTAACTTAAATTCTACAAATATCAAAAACTATATATAAACAACAACGAACTATAAAATTTACATAACTATTCTTCATTACCCATCTTGCCATTCACCGAAGTAGGTAATACAGTAATTGTTTGTAAAATTAATTGAACACGTCATTAAGACCGTTTAATATTGTATTTGTTATACGATTCGGGTAAAAAGGGACCTAAGTCCTAGACTTAGGTCCCTTTTTGTACAAAAAAAAATTCTGAAAAGTGGTTTTCGCTCAATTTGATGACATCACATGATGCAGCCTGTTATGTTAGTTACGAATCAATGTTTATCTGATTTTCGCGGCAAAGTGGACTTAAGGCCCTTTTTACACGCAGCGATTCATATACACGTCGAGGTTGTTGTTGTTTAAATTTTAGAATAAATATCGTGTGTTTTTGCATAAAAAATAAAGCGTATATACGGAATTTGCATACTATCTGGAAATCTAAAATACGGAAATACTTAGGAAATATTGAAAAAGCTGATATGCAAATTTTTATGTATTCAGCGTAGTTATTTTTCTTTTTTTGCGTGCTAAAAATGAAACGAATAGAAAGCGACGGAATATTCGTATCAATAATAAGATCAAGTACATTAATTTTGCATCACACGTATAAACCATGAAATTATATCAGCTGTCACGTACATAAGCTTATGTCTCAATTTTTCTTTTTCGAAATAGACATACCGAAGGAAGATACATCTCACATAAACCAAAACGGTGTGACAAGCGAATTAAAACGATGGATTAGCGGACGTATAAAGACTTGATCACGTTAAGACAATATATGGTCTCGTTAGTCATTTTAGCTTTAAGTACGCTGTCAATTACCATTAAACTTTCATGTGTTATACATTACGATTGATTTTCAACGGACGGTGGTATGTGCGCCGCGTAGATATATCATAAAGCCTCCCTCCATCCTTTATACCGGCTAACTGTTAAATTTATAAGCAGATCTTTTTTTTACTGCATATTTGACGAATACTTGTACTCTTTGTGTGCGCTCATATATCCGTCGCGTCACTAATTACCGCTTATAAGCGACGTTGACCCGGTGCACGTCGTATATATAACAAAGGTTTCTAAATAGAGTTCGCATGAGGTGGTCTTTTCGTATAGATGTAGTTTCTGTATAAGCGCAAAATTAATTTATATCTTTCCTAATTATATAGTGTAAGTTGAGCAGAGGTTGAAAGAAATATCGTACAAGTCCACGTGGAATATTTTTGAAAGATTCTTGAAATGTTTAAGAAAGAAATAGTTGTAGGGTAATACAAAGAATGAAAAAAATAAGATGAATGTACTTTTCGAGTAAACTGGGGCACAAAGTAGGTTTTTACTTTTTACTTGGCGCTATTTTGTAACCAGAACTAAAAATCGTGGAAAAGTTTGTGTGCGTCGTAAGGATTGCGGTGTCCACTATGATGTGATCAGTATGAATATATAAAACTTCATTTTTCGCCCTTATTGCAAAAAGTATCATTGTCTCAAGTAATCTGTTAGTGAATGACATTATAGGTATGTTAGAATATATAGATGATGATGATGATAGAATATTTGGCGCCTACAGGATTATTAATGACCTTCAAAATTGCAATGTAATTACTACATTGTCGTTGTAAATACCATTTCGTCAGGGCTGATAATCGCTTTAATGAACTTTTTTTCTTTTTATATAGTGATAAATGATCGTGACAAAAGGCCAATGAACTCTTTATTTTATAAAATACGAGTATATGACTATACGACGTAAAAAATGCTATACGATTGAATTGATAATATATCTAATAAGATGCGAAACTTAAAAATAACTCCATTAAATACATACATAAATATTCTTTTTTTTTTAAATTCTTAAAAAATTACACTTCATGTATAATACATACATTTTAATAAATTTTACAAAAAAAAAAAGAAACATCCACCCACATTGTGAAACCTCAACGTTTTAATTTCTGTAAGATCTTCGTACCGATACCGTTCTCCAGCTTTCTCTCTTTCTTCCTGTTACGCATAGGCGTCCGCCAATATCCCTCAAAGTTTCATTTTTCATCGCGCCCTATCACCTTTACGAACTTAAAAAAGAATTAAGGCGACGCGGCCGATGGAAATCTATAGGGTAGACCGGCGGCCGTTGGGAGCTTTCGTGACTATACGCGGTGTGTAGGAGTAGAGGCTTGCGAGTGTGTACGAGTGGTATATAGCGGGAGAGTATAAAAGTAGATATTCATGCGTGACCGAGCGTTCTCTCAAGTGTTCGTGGAAGGGGGTCACACACTGTTGGCGAGTCCCTCGCGCCGATTCCGCCATTGGTGAGACCTGTGGTTGTTTTTTTGCGCCGAGGGTAAGGTAATAGTAGCGGCGTAGATGGCGGTTAAGAAGGTTGTGGAGGTGGAATTGGAATTAGGAGGTGTGGGGTTGTTCCTTTTTTTTTTACATTGAGGAGATGGGGTATATAAAGGTGTTACGGAATTTGTTGGTTATGGAGGGTTTTATGGATACGATGGAATGTTAATATAATGATTATGAAATCATAACTTTATTATTTATCGATAACGTTGGACTTATTTTTGAGAAAAAGTTCGAGTCAAGATTTTAAGGTGTCTAAGACATTGTATTGATGAGGTTTTTAAATGTTTTGTAGTACTGATGTGAAACTTTGTAAGGAAAGTGGAGTATTTTAAATAAGTTTTTTTGACTGTTAAAAAATTTTGTAATTTGTAGGCACGACCGTTTCTCGGGAAAGCCTTATAGTTTCGTCAGGGCGAAAATTGTAACACTTCAAGTTCCGAAAATGTACAACATAAAAATCATTTCCCACACAAAATGAGTTCATTTTAAGCATTTTTCAAAATGTATGTATGTCTAAACGTATGTATGTAATCAAGTAACCCTATTATCTCACTGAAAAATTGACGGATTTTGCTGATTTTTGAATCATATGTTCGTCTAATTACAAGTAACATATTGTCCTATATTGAGCAAGATCGGTGAAAAATTAAAAAAACGTCAGAGCTTTTAAAAATGTGAAAAAAACGATTTTTCAACATAGTGGTTACAAAATGAAATTAAAATTCTGAAACCACAAAAGCACATGCTAAAACTAATAAAAATACATCTTTTTTACATTAAATATTTTTTTGTACGAACAATATTTGGCAATGAAATAGCGAAAAAACTGTTTAAAAGATAAAAAATAGTCGTTTTTTCGCTATTACTTTACAGGTTTGACTTTACACAAAAACGTTAAATGTAAAAGTTATAGATAATATTAAAATAAAACTTTTTCCTGTTCAATATTTTTTTCTACAATCTGTTTCTGATGAGTTAAATAAAAAAACGATTTTTAACGCGTAAATATACATAAAATTTAACAGGATTTAATTTCACGCCAAAATGTTAAACACAAAAGTTGTAGATAGTATTAAAACAAAACTTTTTCCTATATAACATTTTTATATAAAATCAATTTCTAACGAGTTAGATCTATAGAAACGATTTTTTAATGTCTCAATACACCCTATATAGAAATGTAAGATATAACTTACATAACTAGGTCTGTATAATTTTATTATTATTATAAATTAAGTTTTTATAAGTATTTGAAGCAATTTTCACTGCGATGAAAGTACAAGATTCTGATACGCGGCCTCCTTAGATAATTTACTGATTTCCTGCAATTTTTTTGACTGATTCAAAGCAATTTGGTAAATAGGATGAAATTTGCAGAGTTATCGGATTTTGGATTTCGTGAAATGCTTTTTGAATTATTTGGGAAGATTGAAGGTAGTGTGATAACCTATACCACTGTGTATATATAAATGTCCTTTAGCACTAAGAGAAATGTTTTATGTAAAAATTACAAATGAAATTATTATTATATTATTGTTATTATAATAACTAAGCTTATTAAAACATTATAATACTGTACTGAGAATTTTCTCATAATTATAATTATTAGATACTATTTTAATTTAGGTATCAAATAAAAATAGAAGAAAATATATTTAATATATTATAGGCATACATTTAAAATCATCTACTAAGCGATTGCCTTAGTTTTGCAAACCCACAAAATCGTATTTTGAAATCTAGTGCTGAACTACGAAACCTGATGTCACGATTTTATGACAATTTTTTCTCATCTAGCCTACTCAGAAAATGTTCGTAAAAATACTAGACAAGTGCAAAACTTTTTACCCAATGAGTTTCAAAATAGTATATTCGTATATAAATACGTAAATCTGGTGATTTGCGGACGGGTGTAGTTTATGTCTTCGTTTGGGCAACAAGCATGCGAATCGAACAAGAAAAATCAAGAAGAAATTTTTGAATTGCTTATAATTTATTGTAAGAAGTATTACTAACAAGGAGAGGGTTTCAGTTTCCGGAAACAGATTTTAGCGGTACTTAAAAATGAAGCCCAGTACTGATTATTTCATTAAATGGGCCCTTTTTCTTGAGATATGAACAATTTAATCTCAAATATCCTCTACCTCCCCTATTATAAAAGTAGACAGTAAAAGATAGAATTTAAGTTCTAATTCGTTAAAAAATACTTATTTTTCAGAAAGTTACAAGCAATTAAAGATAAAGAATGAAAATGGTTAAAATTTTGTCTTCATTTTGATCGATAAACTGAAAGAAAGAGTAACTATTTCTCTTTTGTGTATAGTGATCATTTCAATTAGCAGCTTTTATTTATCTACGTAGAACTGAAATAACAACTGCGATAGCGATTAGTATATATTTTTGAAACTTTTTTTAATATACGTGCCCGTAAATTAGGTATGTTAGGGACTGATTACAGCCTGTAAAGTGTGATTTTAACAGATTAAAAAAAAGTACCGTAAAACATGTATTTTACGGACAGTGTTTGAGAATAAATGTTTTTTTGGCTATAAAATTCTTAGTTCTCGTGGCTAGATTATAACTTTTTACAGAAAACAAATTTCTGATCAGTTTTCTATAAAATTTGTTTACTTTTGAGATTGGACTCAAAATTTCCAAGCAAAATAATTCATGTAATACAAAGTTGATTGTCCTTTATAACTTTTTAATATGAAAAATTAATTTAAATCGCTAATTGGTCCGTGAAATGATACTCGTATACTGAGTAAACATTTGATCTGATTCTTAAAAGCTTCAAGTAAATGACCGTGCTTATTATATCTAAAAATACTTCTAGGTGCGTGTCATTAAGTGTCTTACCATATTTGTTTCCTGTTAACTGTATCTTGATATTATTTTTACTAATGCGGGCTTTCATATAATCGTTCTCTATATGACAATGGAAAATTTGGAAACAAATAATATAACTTCCGTCGGAAACGATGGTAACTTTAGCATAAATATAAAAAAAAAAATCAGTAGTTACACTCTGAAACTATTCAGACAATATAAAATTCGTAACACAGGCCCGTAAAAAGACAAGTCTGAACACGTAATGAGAAATATATTTTCTATCCGTCTAAATACCATTTTATTATAGAAAATCTTGGAGAGCAAAGAAAAACATTGAAATGACCTCGTTCGTATGGGCTTTTCCCTGCTTTCCAGGAAGTTCCAATAGTAAAATGGTATTTAATGAAAATCGATCTGTAAACCCCTTACTTTGACTTCAAATATAGATGTAGCATTTTATGTAAGAAATCATGTTTTTTTATGCCGAATTTTGAAATGTTATTTTTAGGGACCCCTTATGTTGACTTCTCATTTGGATTCAACGTCTCAAAATACGAACGAAAATGTGTTTTTTGTGCATTATATATCCTAAACTTTTAATTCGAATAATTGACTTTCAACAGTATATTCACAATATTAAATCTAGAAATTACTTTTCACACACATCGATAAATAATGAAACTTTAAGTAATTCTAATTTATCTTCATTCGTCAACCAGTACAACCACGTAGCACCAAAAAATCAATGGTCACGATGTACGCATTATATACACACACGCGGACACGGTAAATCCCAATGATTCGTTCGAACTTGCCTCTTAGAAATGCACTAACTGGTGCAACTACCCCTTCCCTCACTCCCTCTTTGGCTGATCAATTATTCAATTTCGCCTCTCTCTCTCTCTCTTTCTCTATCCGTCGTGAGAAGAGCTCGCGACGGTGCAATTCAATCGTCTCAATTGATCAGTCAGAAAATCGATACGTCCACACACACACACACATACACATACACACTTACGTACACATATAGGACCGTGCGTGTGCGCGTAAAGGACGGTGCCTTAATGTACGCTTAGTGCCTACAACAATGAAAAATTAAAAGGGCTTTATCGGGCAACGTCCCGTACGTTCGAAATCGATTATTACAGCGCAAGTCTTCCGCATTTCCTTCTACTCAGTTACGATTATTTACGACTCCGTATAAAGTCGTTTAGGTTGCCGATGCAAGTTTAATGTTGTGCAGTTGATGTTTTGCAACGGTAAACGCTTTGACTGGCTATGTTGATTCAGAGAACTGAACATTGAGAGAGGTCGTGTTGTCAGTTATCTGGGGGAGTAATTGTTTATGGATTGTTTTAGTGTTATTAGTATATTATTAAGTATTGTTACTGGTACATTATTTATGTATTTTTTTTATATTTATTGTTATATTATTTATATGATATTTCAATGTTATTGATATAAATTTATGTTTTTTTTAAGTTATTGCTCTATTAGTCATGTGTTAGTCTATTGTTACTACGGTGCTATCATTGTTCATGCATACTGTTACAAAGATTTATGTAAGTTCGTTGATTTATTGTATGTACGTACGGCGCAATCATGAAAAGCGTAAATTTCGAATGATTTATATTAAAGACTTAAAACAGAACAAACTGATAAAATGAGATCTTATTATTATTTGATTAATCTTTTAATGGTGTGAATAGAGTTTGATAGACCAATATATACATTATTACTTTAACTCAACTAATTTTATCTCATTTAATAAACTACAACGTTAAATAGCAAAATCTACCTTTTCCTAGCTACTAGCACATATCAGACTAACGATCCAACGAACGCCATTAGCTCTGACCACGCGGTACTGAGAGCATTCCCATAAAGGTAAAATCTTATCGCGTGAATTTTAACAGTCGAAAAACGGGGTCAGCCCTTCGAGCGGATAATAATTTTTCCCTCTATATGCCTCGTCACGTTAAATGCGAAACAAATGTTTTTATCGCCTCGGCATGTGCTTATGTACGTGTGACGCCAAATCGTTGCTACTGTGGCATCATGCTTTTTGGCGTTTCTCATTCTGACTGTTACTTACTTTCGTACCTTTATTTTTCGCCATTTAATTGATTTCGTAACATTAAAAACATTCCAAATAACATAGTAATATTCGAAAAAGGTAGAACGTGATACTTTTTCTTTATCGATTATCGATTCTGACAACGAACTGCTTTACATTTCAGGCAACATTTTTTCATTTTCAATTTATGGAGAAGTTTTGTAAAGATTTTTTGCTTCCTCGATGTTTGGAGACTTTTCTTACAATGTACTGCGAGTAATTTATAAAGGCATAAAAAGAACTTGTGTCTATACACTGATGATGTAAAAGTATTCTTTAAGAACTAACTACATTATTGAAGCGATTTACCCATTGTTCTACGCAACGACCGACAAGGCGCAAGCTTTGCACAGCTAAGTCACTCAATGCTCATGTTTCTCGATGACATTAATCTTTATTCTCTGAGATTTCTTAATATTCTAATAGAACGTTTTTTTTACATCAGAGATACTTGTTATTTTATGAGATAATTTATAGACGCATTATAAAAATTGAATTGTATCTATTATGCATGGAAGGGCATTTTGATAAGAGATATAAGTTAATGTTATTGTGCTTCAAATGATAATGTACGCTGCTCACCTGAATCGTCATTCAATGCAGCAATTCTCTACGAACATCTGGATTACTTTATTCTTTTTAGGTAATTTGTAGTCCTAGTCAATTCACTGCCCATTATTCGTAGGAAACAATTTATTCACCCTATTGTGGGTAACACATATAAAAATGTAAAATTATTCACATTGGTTTATGATCTTTCAAAAAAGTCTATCAGTTCGTGAGTTGTAAAATTATTGAACGAGTGATTTGTATAAAAAGCATACATATTCCAGAAAGATTGTGTACTATCACATAAATATTTTAATTATCCTATCAAATTGTTTGTCATGAACTAACTCAATCTCAATCCGCAATGTAAATCCCCAGTTCATGTTGTCAATATATCAGCTGTTGCAGTAGGTAAATCTCATGGGTATAGCTTGCTAACATCAACCTAAAACATGTTGTCATCCTGAACCACTTTCATTACATTTGCCATACTTATTTTTCAGTCTGCCAAGTTGTCAATCTTCTGTTTTCATCATGACCAGAAAATGTTTCCAGCTCCAAAACATTGCTATCCCCATATCAACCGATTTGATCTACTTCCTGGTCACAATTTCTCCATTAAAATCCACAATTTCGTACCACTTTACAACAATCTTCACAATCCTTGCACCGTCCCTTCTGAAAACCAATTTTTCTTTCATTACGCTGAAAAAGCTCACAAACCCGGCACTTTTACACCCCGACCCGCAACACCGCTTGGTCGTACACACGGGGTGGTCAGTCGGCGATCGCGTATATGTGTATACTGGCCGTCGCGCAGTACTATCCACCTGCACGCGCGTGCTAGCCAGCCAAGTTACCTGCCGCGCTGGTGGTCGATGTCCGACATTTTTCCGAGCTCGCGCACGCGAGCCACGCTGGCCGTTCACCAGTATATACCACCCCTCCTTTGACTAGCGGCTAGTTCTCCCTCTACCCCCGTCACGTGGCAAAGCTGCTGTTACTACTGGTAATGGAGGTCGTATATACATATAAGCGTCCCCGTAAAAACGGACAAAGGAGACGACGCGTCTCTGGTTATGCGTGGTAGTAGCGGCAGCGAAAAAAAATATAGGGAAGGGGGCATCATGCAAATTGGAGATGGGGGCGGGAATGTAGGCCAGTCGCAGTGTGTAGAGGCTCGCGGGGGTGCGCGTGATGGAGTGTATTGCTGAAGCTTTGTGTTTTAATGCGGGAAAAGAGAAAGAGAGAGAGAGAGAGAGAGGTTGTGGATGAATGCTAATCATCTTGGAGAGTTGTTGTTATTGTTGCTGCTGGCTAGGCAGTTGAGCTGATGATGAGGTTGGAGGTGCAGGTGAGCAGGTGAAGATTGGGATCATAGATGTTGATGATTGCGGGAAGAAAGGATTCTTCGTGGTTTGTTATGATGGTGTTGGTTGAATAGTGCAGAATAATTTTAGGGACATGGTGTTGGTCAATAGGGAAGTATGCTAATGTATGCTCTGATTTTGAACTTAGTCCCTAATTTGCGATTGTTATACATTCTTTTTCGAAGTTGGTATATGCTTCAAGTTTTTATGAAGACTCAGATTATAAGTTTTTAGCTGAAAAGATCATCATTTATTCTTTAAGAAGTTGATTTCATAATTAATGTAGGAAAATTCTAGATAATATATGAGTATAATCTACTTCTTTGTAATCCTGACTTACCTATTATCGATGATACATCATGAGTACTATAATGAATGCTACCTAAGAATTTAGAAGATCAGATTTAGGTCAGACTAAAATATTAAGTGAAATGTCTTATGATTTAATCGACTATAAATATACAGCAAATATAATTACATCTTTTCATCATTTATTAGAATTGTATAGTCATCCATTGCTTCTTTCTAGGTCGGTATTCGCATAATTCAACTCTAATATCTCTATTATAATGAGAGTCTAATGTCTTCTAAATGGTACCAGTCAATTATCATAAATAAAAACGATTATTCATTTTATTCGTGTTCTTATAATAGCAAACTACTCTGTATTACACAGCTGTTGCAATTACATTTCCAAATATTATCCCGGTTATCGTTCATAAATGACGTTTTAAAAATCGACGTCACTATAAAATTGAAATTCTTACGCGATTGCTTTGTGATTAATTCTCCATCAACCTTGTAAAAATCATAAAACTGGCGCTTGTCAGTGTACTTTCCGCGAAGTCACTATAAAACACCAACGTACGCAGGCACGTATAGGCGAGGCTCGTGTATGACTCAGACGTCTGAGAATAATTTGAAAAATTAGTTTGTTCAGCCGGCGAATAGCGATCACCTCAATTGGGATAAGAAAAGGGTGCCACGTAGGTAAGCTGGCGACTTGATAGGGGAGTCGCGTGATTTGTTTGCCAAGGAGTATAAGTATGGTTATTTATGAAATCGCTCTGTGTTTGACGGCAATTGGTTTTTTGAAGAAGACATGATTTTTTTTTTTGGTGATGGGTGGTTTTTAGGCAGATTAATGGGAGATTAGTAATAATTGATGTATATATGGAGGGTTGATAGTATTTGACAATCGTTTAGCGTAGATGGTTTCAGAAGCTATACATAGTAATTCGATAAATAATTATAGATATTATACTATAGGAAAATACGAACAACGGAAAGAAAGATCGGTATAAATTTGAAAAATGTTTAACGTTTTTATTGTATTTGTTTTAAAGTAGAAAAAATTACTTTTGAATTGTTATAAATGCGCATGGTTAATGTAATCAATAACAGTTTATTTTTGAGCATGTATTTTATAAAAAATTTGACTGTTCTGAAAAATGTGATCGTTAACGTTTGTTAATATTGTACAAAGAGAATTTACGGCGTCAACACTTTTAAGATTCAAAAAATTCTTTATACCTGATAATTAAGATATTTAAAAATCATAACATTTTTTGAATAATTGGTTATAAAACTACAACTGGACACATGAAAAATTCTTTCGAAAAATCTCAGGCGAATTACAGACTAAATCGACCTGAAATATATAAAAATCCCACATACGTATCACCTTTGACTCTCTCTCTCTCTCTCTCTCCCGCAACGAAGAAAGTCTGTCGAGGTAAGCGAGGTCGAAGGCTCTCTCTCTCGCAGCTCGAGAACAGCACCGGAGGGTTATAGTTTCCTCGGATTAGCATAAGGCTGCACGCGAGCTCGGCGTTCAGGAAGCCGATAAGGGCGAAAGTGGCCGGCGCGCTCAACTCTGTCTCTCTCTCTCTCTCTCTCTCTCTCTCTCTCTCTCTCTCTCTCCGTGCTCGCGCGCTAGTGCCGTATTCTTTTTGGCTACGAGAAGTGAGAGAGAGAGACTATGAAAGGTGCGTGAGCGCTGATTGCGTAGATCCGTTATCGGCGAGGTAGCGCTTTGACCTCCGACTCACGAGGGCGACAATCGCATCGAGGGAATCTCGAGAGGGAAGTTTTGAGTTTTATTTCGGTGATTAAGGATGGGGAATGTTATCGAGATCTTGGGGATGTATTTTTGGGGGCTGAAACGAGGCTGTGTGTAATTGTTTTTGTTGCGCAAATTGGGGAACTTATGAAAGATATTAGTGGAAATCAATGTACAATTGACAATTTTTTTGTATATTTTTTTTTATTCAATTGTGTACACACCGTAAAATTGCAAATCAAGTAAATAAAGAAAACTGTTGTTGTTAAAAACATTGATGTTTGAAATTATTTTGCCATTTGATCTGTAGGCTCTTGAAAATTACTTCACTAATAAATATGATAAATGGGATACACAATGCACTCATATATATTTTAATGATCTCTCTTTGCGAAGAAATTTTATTCTTTGTAACAGAGTACAATTTTGAGTGTAGCCATCTTAATTGTTTTATTTTAAAGATACTTTTATAGGTGAAAGCGTAATCTCTTAAATACATGTTTTCCCAATAAATAAAAAGGCCAGATTCAAAAAGGCGTCGCAAAACCAAATCAAATTGTCTAATATACGGAGATGAATTAAAGTATGACATAGCATTCCAACCGTAAATTATTGGTTCCTCCACTAAACTTATTATCCAGTTGTTCTCGGTTTCCTCAAAATTATTCTTGAGAAATTTTCCAATAGTAATAACAGCTTCGCATGCTTCAACATCTGGGTCATCATTCAATAATCGTTCTAGAAATTCGTCTATTTCAGCAAAACTGTCAATTGAATGTGATTTTAATAACAACTCACGTAAAACAGGATTATCTTCGATAAGAGCAGTTTCCTTAGTTGGTTTTATAGATATGTAAGGTATAATTTTGGTTTGGTTTAAATCATTCAGAGTTTTTAAATTCAGATATAGTTTTTGATTTAACGCGGAATTTACTAATCCCTGTAAAATTGTATTACACAGTATGTAATTTATAAACAACAAGTAAATAAAAAAGATTCTTTCTTTATATTTCTTGGGTAACTTGGGCGTCGTTATACCAGCTAACATTCTTAACACGTTATACGATTCCCAAGTGTCTGTATGAAAGTAAAGAACCTTTACTAAAATACGAATGAATAGTACAATTATAATTGCAATAGCAATAGATATCAAGTTTAATAATATTTTAGATTTATAAGCTCCATATTGCCTTACTATCACATTATTTGACCATTGTTTAAGAAAAGTACCTAATGCTATTTTTTCATCATTTAGTCCAACTTGCCAGTATACATTCATTTTAAAATCTATTGTGTCGTCGGACATATTATCGAAAACGTACAATTTCTGTAAATTCTTATTCTTCGTAATAGGACCCTTGATTTTTACAGAGAAATTATAAACTTCTTTTAATGCTTTACATACCTGGACATCCCTACCATAAAATATATCCAATATATCACTGGGCTTATAATTTAGTTTTATCATCACATATAATGAATCTTGTTCAATATGTATTCTTAATGGATATCCGTATAAATTTCTAAGTTTATCAGTAAACAATTGATTCATTTTTGAAAAATGCAGTCTTGAATACATATTATTAAAAGGATTGTAATAATGCTGAATTACAATATTATCAATAGAAAGTACGATGTTTCTTTTATAATTCAGTTGAGGAAGAAATTCTAAAACTACAGAATCCAGAAATTTATATTTCCAAGTTAGTTTTAGAAACTTTAAAATATTAGAGCTTCTAATGATTTTAGGTAGAATTATTAAGCATTTTGGACGGGAACCTTTGCTCACACTTCTATCCAAGGAGATAATCAGATTCTCAAGATATTGGATAGTATTGTCTTCATTTATTTCAGAAATAAAAGTAACTATTAGAGTCGCTTCTTGACTAGTTGATTTAAAAATACTTTTTGATACAGAAGAATTTTGATCTTGTAAAAATGTTGAATTTTTGTTGACTATCAGTGTCGGGATCGTGCATATAATTTCCCCCAGAATTTGTTCTAATAACGGAAATACATTTGTTCGAGAGTTTATAATCACAATGATGTCTTTTGTGTTTGATTTTGACAAACTTCTCGCTATGTCACTACTAAATTTTGCATGAATGTTCGAGATAATTACGCTTGAACACAAGTATAACCAAAGATTTACCTTATCAATGATTAAAAACTTAGATATCATGACGATTTCTAGTGTAGATTTAAATTAAGCAAAAAAAAGATTATTTCTAAGAGTTTCATTTCTGAAATGAAAATTTCAAGTAGAACGTAGAAGCTTGCTAGAAAATAAAAAACATTTGTTCGGGACATATATTCTTGAACTAAATTTTCTACAGAATAGAAAATAAATGCGTAATAGAACCTTTGTTTATAAATAATGCTATTTCTTTGTCAATAAAAAATTGTTTGAAATTTTGTAGAAAATTTTGTGATACGAAAAGTAGTTCTTTGCTTCCATTAGTTACTGATATAATAATTTTTATAAGGTTTCCAAATAAATTTATCACTAAATCGACACAATGTATATTTCATTATACTTTCATTATACTTTCACAATGTATATTTCATTATACTTTTATTATAATTCTTTATAATGTATCAGAATATACGTAGGAAAATAAAGAAATTATATTCAGCGACAATGTCCGTAAATAGAATAAAATATTAATTTTTAGTGTAAAAAAGTAAATGAACCTTACGTACCTTATGACCTATTTAAAATTAGTCTGCATGTTAGTAAATTGTAACCATGACAACAATAATTATAATATATATATATTTTACTTATCATCATTAACTGAACATTTCATATATTTATATATCATTTTTATATTTCATATATCAACAGAGGGTTATTATGCAGTCAAAAGTCATAGCAAAGCCGCTTATAATTTTGAATTCTATAGATAAAAGTTGACGTCAACAAAAATGCCCTTTGGCTTGGTCTATGTAATATGGAGCAAATTGTTTTTAGTTAATTTATCGAAAAATATTGATATTCCGCAGTATTCAAAAAGTGGCGAAATTTTGAATTTCAATAATCGTTAATACATATAATACTAAATCAATAATTTCTGTTTATTTTAGTGCTTGACGCATCGATTTTTTCCTCGCATAATCTTGTTAATAAAGTAAATAGTAATCAAAACCTGCTACAAATTTTGCAGTATTTAATTTCCAATTGTTCCTAATTGAGTTCTTAATGTTGTCGTGAATCTCTTTTACATGCATGTAAAGAAAAATTGTCTATCCAAAATACGTAGCGTTTAAAAAAGGCTATGTCTAAAAACAATGAAATTCGTCGTCTTGAATATACGTAGCTTATATGCTCACATATACTAAAGGTGTCAACAAAACACAACGTACTTAGTATACTATAATTTCATGTGGTTAGGATTGGAAAATATTTTTATCGTACTACACTTTTTACGTTTTCTGTGTAAGTATTTAACTTTAGAGAAGATAGAAACATTCTTGAGACGATACTGCGATATGGATATCGACTGAATCAATCATAAGATGCGTAGAATATTTTCTGTGATATATTTCATTTGTCAGGTTTTTTGGCACTATCTATTTTCTGATTAAAGATATTCGAAAAGTTATCTTTCTGAATCTCCGCACATTTGCTAGCTTAGCTGCACTAGGAATAAAAATGGATAGAATTTGGTGGTGATGGCGACGACGGCGACAACAGCGACGAAAAGATTGTCAAGAATTTTTTAAATCACTTAAGTAGAGGCAACGAGTATAATGGCCTATTAGATGTGCACTTTAAGAAAATCAATGAAGAATTGCCGTGAAAAATATAAAATAACTATGTACATGAAAATCAATTTTTTTCTTTCTCTCTCGTCCATGTCTACCGATTTTTACGGGACACGTTGTGTAGTTTTAATAATGTGTCAATTTACCTTCCTGCGCAACGTATACCGCTCTCTCTTACTACATAATTAAAAAGACATAAAATTTATGTATAAATTATGCATAAATTACGTATAAATTTTATATGATATAAAAATTGAAAAAATCGTTTTCGAAAAATACTCATAAAATTTACACATAGATTATGTATGAAAATTATATAAAAAATATACAAAAGCCGTTAATATAGTTTATACATAAATTATGTCTAAACTATATAACTCTATTTTTATAAATAATTTATTCATAATTTTTGCTTCCTCCTAGAGGAAGCGTGGTGATAGTAATTTTTTGAGTTGTTGTAAAAACATGTTATAATGGTTTCCCGAGGTGTTAGGAATCAAAATACATAATTTTTGAAAAATGTCTGTATGGATGTGTGTGTGTGTATACGCCTGGATCTCAGCTTCTACTCGGTCGATTTTAACCGGAGAGTACTCATTTTCTTCGTTTTTGTTGTGTGATGAACTTTCTATTGTTATGTTAAAATAATTGTTTGAACCGTAGAATCTACTGATTTTTTTCCGCGAGGATGTAAAATTTCTCGTTCTTTACAATTCCGAGGTCCAAAATAGTAGTGCACATGTGAGAGAGATAAAATAGATAAACTAACTTTTGAAGATTAGCAGATATTTATTATCATTGGGCTATATTGGTACATATTCTCATCTCACGTATAAAAATTGGCGATTGGTGATTGATGACCTTAAAACTCTTTATGGGCAGGCCAAAAAAATATGTGTCTCACATTCTTTTCTAGCATTCTGGCTTTTGTCAATTATTTCTGCCGCTGCTTTGGCTCATGGAATTCCTTCGTCAGATTTTTACTGAATTATATTCAGTGTGATAATAAGCTCCTATTCTTGGCTTCCTGCTCGATGCTCTCGTCTCTGCATATCTCAATTGTTGTCGTTCCACACTGTTTTTCAGAGAACAAAAGAGAAAGAAATCGATGCTTATTAGTGATGAGCGAACAGGTCTAGTTTTTCTCCGGTATGATTTGTAATTACTATTTTTTTCTTATGGAGGTTCTAAAGCTATATCATGCTCGTGTAATAAAAAAGGAAATGTATGTATTGATCTGGAATGATTTAGATTTGACATGGAATCATTTTAGAACTCTATAATAATACAAGAAAAATATTGTTCAAATAAATATTACTTTTTTGTACAAATTAATTATACACGCGAGAAAATAATTAAATATTATTATGCATTTGCATATTGATAAAAAAATCTATTATAGCATAATACCTGAATTTACTGAGCATAGTACGAATTATCTGCGCTTACTTGTCTATGGTTTTACGTATTAATGAAACTTGATAAAATTCATTATTAGTATCTATAAAACTATACGTACTTGTGGTATCAACAAAGTAGACTCACTCATCGATCCTTTTTTGCGTAACGAAGAGTATATATAATTTAATTGTAGGTCTTTAGATATAGAAGTTATGCCTATTTATAGCGGTTTTAAATTATTATGTAGGTAGTTATTTGTAAATTGGAATCTTAACTGACTAAATTTATTTTATAACTTTAAGTTTTCTTCGAACAGTAAAATAATTGTATTAACGCTGTTTGAAATTTCAATTTATAAATTTTAAATATTGAAAATTTAGACATCTATTTTATATATTCAATCAAATTTAATTTTAACATATTTTATAGTATTCGGTTATTGTTTTATAAAGAGAAAACTAATGTATTACATTTTTTATTATTTTTTTACATTGACGTTTGTAATTCTATTTTTCTGTGAAAGCTATAGGTTTAAATTTAACTATAGTTTAAAATGATTGACTGAAGTGGATTAGAACGTTGTTATGAAGAACAGATTATAACTACGCTGAGTTCTTTTAGTTACTTAACTAGTTTTTAAATTCCATAAGCTTTAATAGACTATTATATAGTTTATACTCAAAAAATATTTGAATAAATACAAACAGTCAACTATAAATTTTGATTATTTTTTAAATTTAATATCAATCAAATATATTTTCATAATAATAATAATGAGTAATGGGAGGAAACTACTCACATATTAGTAAAGCACGTATGTAGATTTTCACAAAAAATGCCCATAACTTGTCTGGAAAAATGACGAAAAAAAAGTTGAAGCACACCTCTATCTGAATTTCCTTATATTATAACTAATATAGTACACACAAATGATTTTAAGCATCGAAAATCGAGATAGTGTTTTTCAGAAAGCTACAATGTATCTTTGAAAACTAAAGAACATAAGCTTTCATTTACTTTTTTTTTAAATTGAAAAATGTTCATTTCTTGCAAAATTATCAAAGTTCAAAGTTGAAGATCGAAAATACGACGAAATATATACGTATTGAACAGTTAATTTTAGGAATTAAACACTGCATTTTTTGTTTAATTTTAAACTTTCATAATTTTGCAAAGAATCAATATCTGCGGCCGAACTGCGATTAGCGTATCGAGGTTGCGTCACGTTCCTTCAATTAATTTTTTGAGACTTAATAAAGCGCGAGTATTTTACATATTCGCGTTATCATTTTCCACCGTCCCTCCTGGAAATTTATTATACAACCTCTTCTGAAAATGTATGTCTCGCACAACATACTCTTATATAACTCGAAATTCTGAACAGAAAGTTCCTTTACCGTTTTTCGATATCACAAGTAGTTTTTTGAGCATCAATGCCTCAAAATTGTTTATTTTCAATAGAAAT
>JAWWEQ010000045.1:5642108-5680112 GCA_035583055.1 Torymus tubicola | reverse complement strand
ATTACATCACTAAATTCAGAATTTTGATTAATTTTTAGCTTAAAAACGAAGCAAAATTTCGAAATATCTTACATATACTTTTTTTCTTGTAATTTTTCGTAGAATTTAACTATATTTTTTTCAGAACTGTATAAGAGATTTTTTTGAAAAAAAAATTTTGATCTCTCGATTCACCTGAGAACTGCCCATATATATATATAAAATATCAATATATGTACACATACAAAATTCTAAAGAAATATTACTCTAAACATGTATTGTTTATAACATTGAAGAAGAACGGTTTTTTTAAATATCATAAACAGTGTCGTTGCCTTCATCTATACAGCGGACCTAATCGCGGATCGTCATCTAATAATATCACGCAGAAATGGTCTGAAATCAACCCTGTTTAGCTGTCGATATACAACTGCAGACCGTTAGCTTGTCAATTTGTCCAAAAGATACGAGCCGCATCTTTATAAATCAAAATACGCAGGCGTTATTTCCCTGAAGTACCCAGCATTTACGTGGGGCGCAGGACACCATCACTCGGCAGTGGGAGGGCTCGTCATATGGAGAAAGAAAGGGCGAGAGAGAGGGAGAGAGAGAGAGAGAAAGAGAGAGAGAGAGAGAGAGAGAGAGAGAGAGAGAGAGAGAAAGAGAGAAGTATGCAACGCTAGCTCGTATAATCGATGCGTCCCGCATAACGCTGCGTCACCGTCCATATACCCCGCGTTTGCGCGTCGCTCGGCTAGCCTTCCAACCCTGCGACCATATCCATATGCATGCTCGCCTGCAGTATAGATGGTCAGCAAAATGGCAGCCAATCACCATAGAGATCCGATCGAGCGCCTCGTATAACACCGAACCTCCCGCGGCCCAGTCAGAAACGCATTTCGCCCTCTCGGTCGCTCACGCGCGCGCTCATTTATCCTCTTTTGCCTCTCTACCGTATTACTGTCTCTCGCTCGCAATTGCTCTCGTTCTCTCGCCGCACGCATTGTTTTCCCCTCTCATTGTTCAATTTCTTGCATTACCTCCGATCCGCATGCAGTATTGTTTATCTAATGGTGTAATACAATTAAAGTATACTCGGCCAATACCATTTTCACATATATTCATTCGTTTTCGTGTCAATATAATTAATGAGTGTAATATTTTCATATATCGATTATCTTTGAATATCGTATATCATTGAGGTATTCTAATTTTACCTCGTATCTATAATAATAAAGCAATGCCAAACTTTGACTACGGAGCTCTCGTGAATTATAAAAAATATTAAAAGTACGTGCGTAGAGAAAATTAGCAAATAAGCTTACTTCTCATCCTTTGACGATGGTTGTCTTCGTGGTTACTGACGAGCGCGTGTACTCCCACTGCTAGATTCCTCTCCGAAATTAAACCACGGCGATAAGGCAGGTATACGGATATCGACGCATAGAGATCCACTAACTTTGCTCAGCTGCCCGGCGCGCAGCGTCGAGTGAGAGTTGGCTGAACTAATTAATCTTATCGTTAATTAATTTCCGTGACTGATTTTGAGCCCTCCCTCTCCTTTACGACCCCCCTGTACTGACTAGGCTCTTCTCCTCATCCTTCTTCGCGTAAATTTCATACCTAATACGCTATGCTAACGTGTGTCGTAATTATCAAAGCCTAGATGACAAATATTTAATATTTAATCATACGAAATTAAAATGTAACAAGTCATTACATTTACTCACGCAGACATGTCCGCTCAATGTTCAAGTTGTCAAAATTGTGTTCATGTAAATTCTATCTTCCTCGAATAATTTAACTCTTAGAGAGCTGGAGGTCTGAAAATGTCAAAAGTTTATATTTTTTATTCAAAATTTTTTTGAGGCCCCCAACTTAAAAGCAAACAAAGTTCGGATGTTGGCGAGTGAGATACTTAGAGAGAGAGTTAAGAAATATTATAAAAAAACCTGTCACTCAAGCAAGATGTTGGACTGTTAGTACTTAGAGGTATTATTATTTCTTGGTCACATATATTTTAGTTAAGCTGATAAACATCCATTAGAGCAAAAAACAATTGAATATTTTCCGTTAACAAGACCCCAAAACCATAACGCTTGAGTTCGTTGAAGTGTCAGTCAATATTTTGGCCGGACTTCTGCTTTTCTTACAAATAATACAACAACCAACAAATATGGGGTTATTTGTTTGTTCTTCGAATATTAGCTAAATTCTAGTATCCAAATCTAAAGCTTTGAGATGAATGAAGTAATGATTATTTAATTTAGAGTGATAGGAATTAGATAAGTTTCATTGACCGCTATACAAAATCAATTTTTTGCTCTCTAATAGTGAGAACTAACTAAGAGAGAACTAAAAAAAAAATAACTTTCAAGAAACAGATTTTGATTTAGAAATATCAATAATCAAATAGTTAACGAAGTACAGTATCTGCAGGGTAAACTTTTTAAACATAACATATCATACAATCAATGAATTGATTTTTTGAACGATTGAATTTTTAATAGTAAATTATTACATTAAAAACTTTATATTTTTTACAGTGATTCAAACTGATAGTTTAAATTGCTTCTAAAAATTGATGAAAGTATTATCACCGATCAAATTATTCTGAATTATATGTATTACTGTCCTATAGATTAAGTTAGTCTATCAACTATTTATAAGTCAAATCACGTATGTCCAATTTATTCCTAAAATTGATGGAATTCATGAAATTCTTTATTACGGATGTAGATAAAGTTTATGTAGATACCTAAGTAATTATATAATTTTATTATTGTAATAATATTGTAATAAGTAATTATATAATTTTATTATGGTAATAATATCGCATAAGTATGATGAACAAATGATAGTCGTAGGAATATACATTAAATATTTGTATTTAAATCCTTTGGTTATTAGTATTAACTTGACTATCAAGCGTAATACTTCCATGAATTTTATTTTATCCTTTTTTATGTTCTTTCATTGACATTTTATCATATTTACAGAAATAATCAGACAAATTCTATTGAGCTGTATAAAAGCTATTTTTGTAGAAAATGTTGCAATGAAATTTATTAATATTGCTGCGAATTCATAATAGTAATGTAGTACTATTATGAATAATTAATGTATTACTATATGTAACATTATAAAGATAAAAATTGTACTAACTTGATTAAACTAATTTTTTTTTAGAATAATAAAATGTCTTTTATTACCATTTCAAAAAATCAACCGTATCTGCTGACCCCATTTAATACAATATTTAAGCATAGCAAGCTCGTTGCGTCACTTGCATAATTATCCGCACGCTGCATTTAGCTTCCTCTTCCTCTGTCTCTCGCCTTGCGCTATCTTCATCCCTCTCTGATCTACATATATATACGAAACAAGCCGTTGCGTCGCGTCGCCCCGGCCAGGACCGTAAATAATGTCCCTGTCATTCTCCTCCAGGTCTTCTCTCTCTCTATCTCTCTCTCTCTCCAGGCCACATATAAGGGGGTCTCTTCGCTCCTTGAATTTTCCGCTGCCGGCCCGGCGTAATTCCCATCTGAGCTCACGCGCTCGAGATTCGTGCGCGCTGCGCTGCCGTCGTCGTCGTCCACGGGCCACCCGTCGTAATCCCGGCCAATGTGCACTTTGCAGCGCGCCCGCGCCGTGATTCATACGCATATTACGCGCCGGAGAGGAGGGTAAAACTACGCGACGGTGTTGATGTAGCACTCCAGTATACGACGGCGGCGGCGGCGCCCCCGGAGGAGGTGGTGCGCTCGCCGCATCGGTTCCGCTCCCTCCGGCGGAAAAGATGCATCGTCGAAGGGGATGTCAGGCTCGAACGGCCACGGCGTTATAAGGCGACGCGTCAAATTTTAATCGATAGCAAGGAGGAGAGAACGGGTTATTGGAAGTTCTGCATGGCATAGCAGAGATCTTTAAGGATTAATGTGTTTTATGGAAGGTAAGTAATTAAAAATGGATTTTTTCGAATTTTTAAGATAAATATAATACGATGGTAAGGAGGTAGAAGGGAATATTGATTTATGTATTTAATCATATTTTTATTTAATATTTATTTATTTTTTTTAAATATTTATTTTTTTACGCATCTTTTATGTATTTTAAATAATAATTTAGAAAGTTTCTACAGTCAAGATTATTTGATAAATTATGTGTAACGGTGTGTAAAAAGCGTATGGGAAAATGTGCATTCTATATGCAAAAAATAACAAAATTTAAAGTATTTTTATTTTGATTTGAATTTTATAAACAAAAAATATATACTTCAAAGTGTAAAATATGAAAAAGCGCGATTTTTCGTGTATCCGTGATAGCATATTAACATTTAAAATCCAGCTTATTTGAGTATAAAGTATTTTTGCTCTAATCTGGAAATACGTCAAATCAAATATAAAATATAAAAAATTTTAAAGTGTTTATTTCTGAAAAGCAAACTCAGTTCGTCGAAATCTAATAAAGATACTGTACCTAGATTTACAATGTTTTATAAGGATGATTTATACTTTCGTTATTCTTGATAACAAAAATACGTTATTTTCTAAAATGATTTCGAAACATTGAAAAATCGTAATTTCTATACTGAAATTAAAACAATAGATATGAATTTTATGTATTCTATTGTAGAAAAATATGCAACGTCTATAATCACACAGTTGAAACTGAATCTAGATTTTACACAAGTTGTATATTAAAAACGGAATGATTAACACATTTTTCGTGTAATTAAGCTTTAGTAGGTAAAAAGTACACAATATTTTGCATTTTTATTCTACACATAATTTGTGTAATCGTTTGTTTAACTATACAAAATAGAAGATTTTCAACTGTACATTTGACGAAACAGAAAAGTTGTAGAAAATTCTAATTAACATCAATATCTTACGCTAGCTTCATGGATTAGTATACGGAGGCATTTGAATTTATAATTTTTATAATACCTAATATAATCAATTTTTTGCCTAGCAGGCCAAAAGTACCACTGTTACTCCCGGCGCCTGATCGTAAAAATTGTACTTTAGGCCTTGTTAGGCAAAAAAAATCGTATATGCATCACGGGAGCAAACAAAGAATGCCTCAAATCGCATGTAAATTCCGAACCGAAGGCGGGACATTCTTTACTTTTACTCCCTAGGTGCATAATGTACTATTTTTATAAATACTTTAAATAGTATAACAAATTTTATAGGTTGCATTCTTAAAATTAAAAAACGATGTTGTTAACATTCTCTTTTTGCGCTTTGAGGTCCTTACCAAAGACAAAAATAATAAACCAATTCCAGATCGGCTCCTCCGGTCATAGTGTGCGCATCAATCACAACTTGTTGTGTAAAGTTTTTTATGTCTTAGTGATGAAAACTACTATTAGTACATGCTAGCTTTGTGCAACATCTGTGCGCGCTGCTGGCCATATGAAAAAAGCTTTACGTACTACTTTTTTCTGATCCCTGATAGCGACGAGTGTGTAAGTTGTTTTCATACACGTATATTTTTTTCAAGTACTGTACACAAAATTAGTAAAACCACTATTTTAAAGAAATTGATCTGTATAACAAATACAAAAGTAATTTTCAAAGAGGTAAACTAACAAGATTTGGCTAAATTTTTCTTAAAGAGTCAAACTAACAAGACTCTTTGCTTTTCAATACTCTTAAAAAACTATTCAAAATATTTTACAATTTTTTTGACAGGAAAGAATATAGAAAAAAATAGTATTAAAAAACAAAATACAATTTGATTGTTTCTTAATATAGAATAAACAAAAAAAGTGACTTAAAGTTAGTCTACCAAATTTCAAGATATCTTTTCAAAAAACATAAGTCAGGGGAAAAAGCAGGATTTAGTCTGGCAACTGCGCTAGACTACTAAATTGTATATAAAAAAAAATTTTTTATTGGACCAAATCTAATCATCTCTGATGAGACTACCGCCAGACTTCTCGAACTAGACTAAAGTCAGGCTAAAGGTAGACTAATTTTTTTATGAATATGTGTGTATTACACGCATACACACACTTTGATATTTTTAATTTTATATAATATAAGTATTTAGTGAAAGTAGAAACCTGTAAGTTATTGTAAAATTTTATTTAGAGCTAGCAATCTATGAACCTTACATTACCGTTATTTTACGCATATTTTTTAAGCTGTAAGCTAGCTTAACATGCATAGAAATGAATTGAATACATAGCATAATATCTGTACTAAGCAACGTATTTCATAGATAATTACCATTTGGTGAGTAGAAATTTTCCTGTCTCGTAGTTTCCACGTCCCTCAGTTTGTACATACTCTCGTACTGATATCGTAGGGCCATCATATAATTCTGCTTCCATTTTCATTTTGAATTGCGGGTGAATCTCCCTTCCAGTGTTTCTCTTGGATACACTCTACCGAGGGGCATAACATAACCGCGATAAAATATCATTCGAGCTTCTCTACCGGGACGTGTTTGTAATTAGTGAATTGCTGCTGCTTGATCGTGTCCGTTACGAATTAATTTAAATGAAAAGCTATTCGATGTTTCGCTGCTGCGTTATACCGCTGGCGTAGGTACTTGGAAATAAATTCCACTAATATGGGAGATTAATTATATTATTAAAAAGCTTACAGCTCGCGACTCGTAAGCAATGGTTATAATAATAATAATATATTTCATTTTATGAAAATAAATATTTATTAAAGCATTTTTCGTTATTGGATATTTGATCTGATTATTGCTACTATTATGTTAGTATAAATTTGGTTTAGCTTTACAATTTTGGTTTATTAATCTTATTACGGAGGTTTTCGTTAATGTTTACATATCATAGCAGATGAAATCGTAAAGGACTCAGCAAAAAATTACTAGCTACAGGTTAGCAAGTTGCATGTTTCGATTGTTGTATATTTTTTAAACAATTTATCATTTGAATATCTACGTAAATAACAAATTATTAAAAGTGTTAGTGTAAGGTTAAAGTGAAGGTTGTTGCTTGGTAACTCTATTCGTATTTACTTTTTACATGATCTACTTTAAAGATTTCTACGGTATCGTTTTTTGAAGATTCGATTGTAATTATTCGTATAAATTGTAGTTAATAAGGGAGGCTATGCCTCAAAGCTTCTTGGTACGCACAACGGCCTCTGAGATTGCATAATTGATGAAAATATAGTTGATGATTGAATGCGAGATTACAAACTGTGTGTCCATAAATTTGTGCCCGCTTACCAATTATTTCTGTTAAAGTGAATATTGTTTATAGATAAATAATTTTAAAATGACTAATGTATCCCTATGATTATTAATGTGAAATCATTAAATAAAAAATAATTAATCTACATTTTTACTCATACAATGAAATATGGAATATATTAAAAATTAATTAAATTTCATTGTTATGATATCCAAATGGTCAGCGAGGAACGGAGCATGAAAAGAGTGAAATTAATTCAATATAAAAAATTACCAAGGGAATTGTTTGCTTAATGAAAAAATTTTCATTATGAAAGCTCTTCAATAACCCTTTGATGAGAAAATTGTATCAAGGCAAGAAGAAAAAATGAAAGAGAGCGATATAGTGCGTGTAGAAGAGGATACAATAAAAAGCGCGAATAGAGAGAGAGAGAGAGAGAGAGAGAGAGAGAGAAAGAGAGAGAGCGAGAAAGGTTCGTCTGCCTGTCACTTGTTCATTTGTTCATGAAACCCTAACGATAACGCCATTCGGCATTAGTCTTCATCCAGAAGAGAAAGGGAGAGGGAAAACGAGGAAGGAAGAGAGAGAGAGAGCGAGAGAGAGTGAGAGAGAGCGAGAGAGAGAGAGAGAGAGTATTGTAAGCCAGCAATTTCGATTCAGTCAATTGCGTTCAAGATAAAATGTGAAGGACGTCAGTCACTATAATGAAAGCGACACTTTGACATTGCCTGACGTTTATCATCCCTTTTGCTAGGCCTCTTTCTCTTCTTGATTAAACTATTGGGAAATATAATGGCTCCTATTTTCACCAGAACATACTATTTTTCATTTATAGTTCTTTAATATAAATTTTGGATATTACTATTGGGACAATTCATAATTTAAATCATTTTTATTTTGTAAAGTACATTTTTACGACTTGTATTTTGTATTGGTAAGAAAATTCCTAACATATTTTGTCCAAAAGTTTTTTTCTTACTATCATAAATCTTTCTTTAGGAGAAAGCAAATACCTTAGGTAGGGCAAATAAATTCGAATATGTCGCTAATTGTAGTAATAATTTAGTTATTCCAAGTTAATGTTCTCCAGTCGTAGGGTAGATCGCGTATAGAGATCGGTATTTCAGACAACTTAATTTTGTAAAAATGGTAAAATTACTTGTAGTTTAATAGTTACAGTATTAAAATGAACAATTTTAAGCCAAAAACTTGTAAGGAAGGACGAAAATAATGATTTGGAGCAATATTGCCTACAGGTTGCATCTGTATTAATTAACCAATAGAGAATATTCGCGAAAATGGTATAATTACCCATGTGGAAATTATCCAAAGATACCCAATTACCAGTTCGATTCTATATGGATCTCCCTATCAGGTCTCAAGTTGAGAAACCGTATTGTTCCAATATTTATTACTATATGGCATTATATATCGAACTTATAGATTTGGTTGTAGGCTAATGAGCTATCTGTTTACGAAACACTACAAGGTACGTAACTCATCAGCATACAAGTATGAAATGTATATTTTTTTTTAATTTCTATACTTAACTATTTTTTAATCATATGGTTAATTTTTAGCTTCTTGATAAGTGTTTCTTGAAAGTTGTAATTTTTTCACTATAAGAGATTAACTTATAGTTCACCTGATAGTATCGAATGCTAATGTGTTGATTTTTTTACGCTTATACATTTGCATTTTGTATGTTATAGTAATAAAACTAATGCAGTTTTTTCTCCTCGTAGCTCACGCACATTATCGGTATTTCATTCTGGTGTATCGTCTGAATGAGATCGACGCAGAACCAAAAAACTAGTCTGGTAGGTGTCCCTCACAATATTTTCATTTATTTTTATTACCTAGTTTATATTCTCCGCATAGTTAATAGTATACACAACAATTAATTTAATGAGTACCTTGTATGTTTATGTTATAAACTGTAGCTATACGTGTATATAGTTATGGAGTGGAACTACAAGTTAAAAGACTAGACATTTGAGCTGATTTTTTTTCTATTAATTATAGTTTTCAATGTTAATGTACTTTGAACTTGAAAAAATTGATTTGAAACTTTTAATATATGAATTGAAATATCTCATATAATTTGTAGATGCACTTACAATGAGATTAAAATGCTATCTAAGTCCTTTACGGAACTTTTTCGTGTTACAGTCGTCCCCCTCGTAAAAGCTGTTCAGGATTAGAGTTCCCTCACACCACCTCTAAATAATTAACAGGCGCCCTTGCGGCTGTACAATTCAGATGGACTTTAATCGCGCTTGAGTGGCGAAGTAAAATAGTAGGCAAGCGTGCATCGCACATGAGCCGCTCGTATTCTTTGTGTCTCGTCCCCGAGCTCCGCAAGGCCTGACGCTTCCGATCTCTCGCCGACAATGACGAACGCGGCCGATACTAATCTAATCTAATAGAGAGGCCGTCGCACGGGGCCATATGGACTTTGGATTATGTACAACGGTCCATTTAGCCAAGGCGCGCCTGGTCCGCGTGACGCGTGCCTGCGGCTCTCGGTACAAAGCCGAGCGGGAAATTTCCGTGATGGCGTTACCGATGATGCGTACTCCCGTTTTCTTTCATGACCGGCTACGGGGTTATGCTGTTAGACTTTGAATCATTCCTCGCCAGAGATGCTGTACAAGAGTGAGTGTAGTTAGTGATACGTGACGATATGCGATAAAGGTCTCTGTGGGACTTGTGTTTGCAAAATTTTTGAGAAAGCGCTTTTTTCAGTTAATTGCGGTAAGAGTTAGTGATGATACGAGGACGTAACTTGTAATTTCTTCATAAAATTATATATATATATTTTTTATATGGAATGGCCCTAATCGTATAAGAATAATCAAAGTTTGGAAAGAGACGGAAAGGGGGTCAAGAAATTTTAACTTTAAAAGTAGCCGTAAGAAGATGTATTATGAAATTATTTATTATACATCAATGTAAAATATTAAGGTAATTTATTATTAATGTAATTTTACTCAGTAATGACGAATGAATACATCTTCGTTGAATATTACAAATTTTATAGTTTCTATAAAGTAGATTTTTAAAATTTTTCGAAAATGTTTTACGTTTACTGTTCTTTTTAATACGACAAAACAGAAAATTGACAAAAGGCGGGTAAAAAGTGCGCGATCCCTCTCAAAGAGCTCCTTTTGTGGCTTATAAATTGTGTTGCGCGCGCGGTGCTATTCATAACAGGTAAGATTTTGGGCCGCAAGCGGTATACGAGCTGAAAGTTCAGGAATTCCGGGAAGTCTTGCGTGGATCGAGAATTCGTTTGCGGCGCCCTCTTCTCTCTTTCTCTCTTACTCCCTTACGTTCTCCCTGTAGCCGCACGCCAAGGCTTTTCCGGCTCGTTCGCCGGGGCGATGGCGGTCCCTCAGGAAGGTCTCGAGCTCTCCTATTAACTTCAATTACGCGGTCGAAGTGCCGGCTCATTGTTCGTGGCGTTCTACGCGGGCAACTTCGACACCGGTGGGGGTGCATACATCCTCAAACGCGCGTGAGCTCCTTTCCTCCACTCTTCTCACCCTCTCCCTCCCACTCCCCGCCAACGACTCAAGACCGTCTCTCGTTCTTTCCCTATCGCTTCCCTTTTTTCTTTCGCGCGCGGGCGCTTTGGCACTCTCACTCTATTTATCGCTCTCTCCATTTTGGCTTTCACAGGAACAAGGAGCTTTCACGTGAGTGCATCTCTTGCGTATAGATGAGAAGAGAGGGAGAGAGAGAGAGAGAGAAAGGAAGAGACGCACTTTTCGCGTAGTCTTATATTTTTTGCGAACTGATAGCGCGCATAGCGATGCCCTCTGAAAATAAAGATTTAAGTTATGAAACGAAAGAAGTTTTATAAAACTACAGAATCAATTTTTAAAAATTGTACTGTATAAGATCAGGTTTCTATTGCTCATATAGCTTTTTTACTCAATATTTCACACAATCATTTGCGATAAGGTAATTTTAGATATTCCATCAAGTTTCAAATCACGACATGTTCCACCTGCCATTTTTTTTAATTGTAAAAATAAATTCGACTCGCATGAGTTAGATTCAGCTTTTGATTCAACTAAACCAATACTGCTCACTCACTACTAATTTATAAATTGTTAGAATTTAATCACAGTACATTTTATTATTAATTATTGAATCCTTCTGTTTATATTGTGAGAAAGTAGAATTAGGATTTAATATTAGGACCATAAAAATTTAGTTTTCATTTTATTCATATTTTGAATAAAAGAATAAGTTGTGGTTTAGTTCTTCGTTAAAAAAAAATTAATTTAATGTCTTGAGAATTTTCTACCAATGTTATTCACATTTTTTCAAAACTTGAAAAACATTATATTATTTATTCTCGATTAACAGATCTTTTTATAAGAAACGGAGTACATTCAATATTATAAAATGCATTTTAACGAAACACTATTTCTATACATTTTTTATTTGAAAATTCGAATAGACTTTGTGGTTTTTTGGATAGAAAAAAAAATGTTTTTTATTTTTATTTTGAAAATTCAGACTTGACTTATAATTATACCTACAGATACGGCTTATTCTTTTACTTGATGTTTCGATAAAAATGTATCGTTTATTTAAGAATCCAATAGTTAATACAGTGAAACAATAAACTAACTTTTAGAAAGCTAATTACCAAATAATTAGCTGTGGCACTTTATTATAAAAAATATTCTTTCTTCATTATAATTATAAATAGTTTTTTGAAGTAACAGATATCTATTATTATATGAATTAATGAATTTTATACTTATACATGTTGAAATACCATATTTATTGAACAGTACATACTTATTTCTATCTGCTGCAATATATACCCTTTTACAACTTCTCTACTGCCGCCGTAATTCTTGAGTAAATTAAATAAATAATCTAATGAACGAAATTTATGGTAATCTCTCACCTCTGAAGCATGGCTGCACGCGTCCTCGCGCCTGCACGCAGCTCGATCCTCATTGCCGCCACATTTTCGTCCTCGTCTAATATGCAAATGATCGAAAAAAGAAAGGCGCATATCAAACCGACACTTACCCTTGGCACGCCTCTTCGCCTCCATGCCGCTCCTTTTCTTTTTCCCCCTATAAATTTTCAATTCTCTCGCGCGACAACGCTCGAACACACGCAACGTCATTTTTATAATGAGACGCCTCTCCCTTTCCTCCCCCCGCGTGTGCACCACATAAGAAAGGTTTCTCGTGCTCGCGCACGAGATTGCGCGTTATATTAGGGGGTCGCGAGACTAGAGTGATAACATCGCCCAAGCCCTACAGGCACGGGCACGCGACTGTATATATCGCCGTGCAGCCTGCGGAGATAAATAAGCCCAATCCGCGGCGACACGCGCACTCGGGCCTATGCGGGACGCGTGTAATAAAGAACGCGAGAGGGACGAAGAGTGAGAGGGATCGTATACATATCGAGCTTTCATCGCGCTTGTGTAACGAAAAGCCAAGTGCAAAATGCTTGGCGTGTATGTATGTGCCTACGTGTGCAATGCGGGAGTAGCGTTAGACACAAAACAATGTGCGCCGCGGCAGATGTCTCGTGTTCCCATATATCAGCTGAGAGCCCCAAGTTTCGGTAAGGCTTTTCTACGTCTGGTTCTCGCCCCCCCCCCCCCCCTCTCTCTTTCTCTGTCTATCTTTCTGTTGTCGCATTCCGTGCAGTTAGCCGGCGAATCGTGCTTTCCTATTCGCTCGTGCTCAATTTTGCAGCCGTGTGTTTACATACCTTTTGTATTGTTGGTGAGTGATAATATATTGTTCTTTTACTGCCAAGAGATAAATTGCTTTGATATGTGAATAATTTGCATCGCTTGCTCTAATGATGCATTTTTCTTCGTTAAACAATTTCAATAGACTTTTAAGTTAAATTTTTTTGGAAACTTATTTTCGTTTAGTACAGAGAACATTTAATTGTCAAAATGAATCCGATGAGTTTTACGTACTAGATTTTTCCAATTTTTTGAATGTAAAGTAGAGAAAGATAATTTGAGTAAACATGATTTACAAAATTAACTACTTGATTATATTGTAAGAAGTTATAATGTAACTCAGTATTAGTTTAATTATTGTTCAAATGCGGACTAATTGATACGGTATATATAAAATATCAATTGCAATTGTTCATAATAATGATTTCGCACACGACCTACGAATATAATTAGGTAATAAAACTAAAGGAAACATTAGTCCAAACTATTTGTGGTCATAACTTGAAAATTTCATTTTTGTTACAAAATCACATATTTATTGAATCAGACTTATGTAGAATGCATTAATTAAAACAACATTTTTATGAGTATAATTTTTTTAAACGAAGAAGCTATATGGTTTTTCATATTTTGTTTGTTGTTCCCTTTAATAGTATCCCAGAGACAAACAAGAAATGTTAATATGGTTGGTTTGCAACAGTTAAATCAAATTATAATTCAGAGAGGAAGTGAAATTGTATAAAAAAAAGCTTTCTTTTAGAGAAAACAAAATATGTTAAATTCACTTTATTTGCAGAAAATTTAAAATTATATTTCTTTTTTTAAATAATGATACTGTTGTCCTTTTTACTTTACATTTAAAATGAAAAATTTTCTTTTGAAAAACCAGATTTTCAAAAAAAATTCATTATGCGTTAAAAAAGAACACAAGCATTACCAAAGTTAAGCTGATTTCAAGCTGCTTTTACTGAAAAGTAGAAATTAGGAAAGTAGAAAAGTAGAAAGATGTTGCTTTTTTTAACGTTGTTTAGACTGATGGTGTTTGAAGTAAAACAAACTATTCATATTCCACTTATATCTATTGTACGAATAGTTGAATTAATTCCGTTCAAATACATACGATCTTCGGTGGCTTATCTTTGTATTTCCGTCTAACGATGAAAGTAATTACTATTGTGCTCTTTATAAATAGAAATCTCTCGTTTTAAATTGGCCAAGCATTTGTTGCACGCAGTAGGCGCGAGATCAAACGATTGCTTCAAGAGCCCGTCCCATTGTTCGAGCAAGTGACCCCTTATTGTTCAAATAAGCGGCACACAGGCTCAAGTACAAAAGGTAAATATCAGTATAAATTTCCAGGAACCAGTTCGGCGACCACAAAATACTGGTCATCGCGCGCTCCGTTCTATTTTTTCTTATGCGGTTTCCCTCCGCACGTCGGTCATGGAAAATTCTACGCGAGCGGTTGTATGGGGTAAAGAACAAATACATATATGAAACGTAATTACAATTATTCTTTTCCCCTATTTTATTTTCCTTTCCTAAACACGTAATATCGATTGTAGTATGAGAACAATATAACATAACAACGGTATTATTAATTGATATGATAATGATAAGTTTCTGTATAATTGATATTGTTCAATAAAATTATAATAAAATAAATGGAAAAAGCCTGGCAAGAGCTTAGAATTTATCGAACAGATTTCAGCCGTCGTTAACACGCGATATAAACACTTCTTACCCCATTCCTTCCTCCAGCTAAACCTTTTCTCGGTCTATAAAACCTTCGACTTACATCGTCCGTAGGGGAAGAAAAATATTAATCGTCCACCCCCATTCCAACTCCCTCAAGAGAAATGCGTAACGCAATGAAGGCCTTCTCGCGTGCCGCAGAAGAATTTGAGTTGGCTAAAGGGCCTCGGGCGCTCGCTCAGTTCCTCGCACGGATAATTGACGGTTTTGATAGCCGTAGCTACTCCTCGAGCAATATCCGAGTTGATGGAGAGATCGTGACCGCCGAGCAGAGGGGCGCTGCTGGCCTCGAGAGCTAATTATTGCATCTGTAGAGACAGGGGAGGGACAGAGGGAGTGGGAGAACCTAAGGTTGCCGGGTCACGACCGCGGCCGTGCGGTCGCAGCATTGGTCTTACAATATACCTATCTGTATATATATATATGTGCTCTCTGTGCAATCGAGTAGAGGAAGGCCAAGCACACACACACACACACGCACACATAACCGCGCATCGATGGCTCCTTCGTGTTATTACGTTATCATTTGCATGTTATAGTTCGCCGTAGATGCGCGTTTGCTCAGCTTTATATTGGAGGCGTTTCCATCACGGAGTACATATTTACGTATGGCACGGATCAACGAGTTTCGCACGCTCACGACTGCTGCTTGCAGGTCTTCGGGCGAAAAGCAAGATGTATTATCAAGCGGAAAAGCGAATTCGCACGGACAGTTTGGGTATACGCCGATGAAATGAGTTGAGTATATTATCTCATGTGATCGGTAAAAATATAAAGATAATGATTTCTTTCATGGTTCAAATTATAATTGAACAATAACTTGTACAATTGGTGATTAGTCATTTTTTGTAGAAAGTTCTTGATTAATTATCAACTTTTGTGCTTATCACAACATTTATCATCATATGGATGAATTTCTTAACTTGTTTCGCCCTAATAAAAACTTTCACAAGAAAAGAATGATCTAGTTACAAAGAGTGAGTTTTAATCCTCTAAGAACTTCGAGACAAATAGTTGATTGGTCAAAAACTTGTCTGTAATTCGTGCTTCAAGATAATTTTGGAATTCTGTATAATTATTTTATGTATATAATTGTATTTTATGCACAGCAATTATACTAGCAATTCTCAGTTTGATTTTTCTGACTACAGACGAAAATTGACGTTAAAAAATACTATCGTTTAATTAATAAATAAAAAAAGAGTAAAATAACTTTGTTTATTAAAATAAGATTTTTACTATAAAAATGTTGAGAATAATAACAAAAATCTACAAAAATGCATGAATAAATTAATTAATTTAAATTAATAATAAATCAGAGTTATGATATACTATTATAGACAATTAATTTTGTAGATCTGGGGAAATATTTAAAATAACTTTCAGTATTATTGTTAACTTTTGCAATGATTTATTGTAAAAATGTAATAAAATTATTACTGAAAAAGCTATCTTCTTATTTACAGTAATCATATACTTACATTAATATTCCGTAGTGTTATCCGAAATTGATTAACATCAGTACGTTTGATGTTTGTGCTTTGAAGACTTAGCACTAGTGTTAAAGTTAGACCTCTAATGACGCGCGATTCTCTCTTGTAAATGTTAGTTTAACAGTCGTAGAGAACGGAAACGTGTATCCACGTATCAGCCTCAATGGTCAAACTTTTTTACCTAGGTTGTCTATACAGTTATAATCCACTCCATTTACTTATTCTTGTATATTATGCGGATCAAAAAGGTTCTTGTGCTAATAAATTGGCAGCGGTTTTTTAATTATGCTGAAAAATATTTGAAATATTTAAATTATTTTTCATCCAAAATATCTAAGTCAATAGTTAAATAAATTTAAGAACTATTTTTCTAATGATATATGAAAAATGTTCATCTCTATACAGTAAACTTTTCAAGCACCATGTTCGCGTGCATTCGAAAAATAATATACCAGTCGGCGTTGGCCCACGTGCTTTTGTAAGCTGCACACAGAGGCAGAAAGATCCGGTTTTAATTAAAACTCATTTACGAAAGCGAGATTTTCGCTTCTCGCCACGTATATATAATATATACAGAAGCCTCGCAGTACAGCATGGGCAAAAGCTGCGGCGCGGCCAGTAGTAACTTAGCCGGCGAAACCGTTGGCGAATAAAGCGGGATTTCAGAACGACGACGGCGGTTATTAAACGAACGATACGAATCCCGGAGTACGCGCGAGCACTCGCAGACACCCAAAGAACGAGGACGCGAGAAGCAAGAAACGGTAGCCCCGTGTACAAGATCTCCGTCTCCGGCGCGCGGCACCGAGCGCTTATACTATCCAGCACGATGCAAACTGCAGCTGGCAGCGTATGCAAACGAGGATTCTGATAGCACACCTACGAGTATGGGCGCAAGAGTGCGAGCGCTAGAAAGGGAACGACCGAAACGCTCCCGGGACTGTAATAGACCGATGGAAAAGTTTGCCTCTTTTCTCTCCAACCCAGACACACACACCTGTCGTCGTCGTCGTCGTTGTTGTAGCTCGTTCTCGCGCGATGATGGTCTCTCTCTCTCTCTCTCTCGTCTCTTTTAGTTTCTGGATGAGATAGCCGGGAACGTCGGCGCGCGCTTCTCATTCCGCGTCATTGCCGGGGGTGCGGGGTCTCGTGTTGGAGCCCATTGTCTCGGAGGTTGTTGCTGCTGCTTCTGCAGCCGCCAGGCGAACCGAATGCACGCAAGTCCAAATGTACAAATAGACTGCGTTCCAGCCGCGGAGAGCGATGGGAAGGATTTCTCTTCTCTATGCGTATCAGCGCGACGGCGGCTGACCGAAATATTGCGAGTGACGATGCCGTGTCTTGTTGGCAAATTCTGGAGTGACACAGGAGAATGGAGAGTAGAGGGAGCTCGTCGTGCGCGTAGAGTGCAATTCTGGCTTTGTGATGCACGAGGCGTGCCAATCAAGATGCGATGCTTGCTGAGCTTCTCAACTGACTCTGGTTTATTTAATAAATTCGGTTCTGTGTTTACGGGCGCAAATTTGTGTTTATAATTTTTAATATATTAATTAATATTATTTATACAATATATAACGTTAGGTTAAGATATACCAAGTTAAGCGTAATGTAAATGAGATTTTATTATATATTTTCTCCAGTATCCGTCATTATTTAAATAAATTTATGAAAATGTGCAGTAGATGTTATATGTGTTATTATATATTACATAAAATATTTATGCATATTTTCCATTAACTTTAAACAGTTTATTATATTCAAAGTTTCTGTGCTTTATTTAAAGTTCGACATATTTAACAATAAATCACCGTAAAAGCTCATTATCGAATTATATCCGGAAAAGATTTGACGTCTCTCTTTTCACTTCTATAATCTTTCGGCGGGTAAAAAGCTGCACGAACGAAATCGCGCTCAGAGACGAGTCGCAGCCGGACGCTTTTCTATAATCTGTGCACTGCTTATTCCAACAATTGCGGCGCCCGCGGCCCCAATATACCGTATATATACGGTTAAAGTTCAACCCCCTTGAGAAAAAGAGCAAAAGTGCAAAAGTCGTCTGCTACGAGAGAGGAGAGGGCGGGTGCGAAAACTAGTTCTCGGTACGGAAGAATAAAAAAGAAGGAAAAGAGTCCGCAAAAATCAAAAAGATACGAACAAGAGAGAAACGCGAAAGCAAAACGAGAACGTATGCGCGGCTCCTGTACGAATACCTACGCGCATACACGCATGCGCGCTCGCGTAAAGTGCGTATGCACGCGAGTCCCGTGAGAGTTTAGAGAAAGAGACGATAAGTGCATTGCGCGCGCGCGCTTATATAGCGAAAGGCAATCTCGTTGGTAATTGTCTGTGAGCGGCGAAAGCAAAAAGATTGCGGCCAATTTTTGCCGAGGAACGTAGGTACGATCTCGTCGACAGATTCTCCTTATTGTCCATTAGCTTTTGTAAATCTGGTCCCTTTCTTCCACACCGTGCGGTTTTTTTTGTCGCACCGCGCGTATATGCAAAAAAGGCCTCTCGTGAACTTTTGGATCAGCGCCAAATTCACCGAGGCTGCTGTTTGCGAACGCCGCGTACATGCGTGGCGCGGGTAATTTCGAAAACTCACCCATGGTTATTCGAAGGATTTGGGAAAATTCGATTTAACGGGTATAATTTATGATATTTTTTCGTAGCACTTGCAGATCTTGGTTTGCGATTTTACTTCATCGGACTATTTTCGAATTGCAAGTAAGATTTTTTGAATCTCAAGGTGGGAATAAAAATACCCTCCTTGTGATTATATGAATAATGAAGTTTATTTTATGAAAAAATTACGTTATGATCTGTGTAAACACATTTATTTTCTCGTTTGTTTATAGTATATAATGTAAAAATATAAAATTTTACTTGTATCATTAATTATATGCATACTTTTTAAATGAATGCGATGGCCACAAGTATTTTTTTATAAAGTTACATATATTAACTTTCCAAATATTTAACTTATTTTCAAATTCGAAAGGAATCGAGATAAAATAAATTTTATTTTGAAAAATATGTACAACAATTATGTACCGTTTTTTTCTCAAACAGAAGCAAAATATTTCTAGATTTTTCATCCTGTCTCGTCAATACAATGCAAACGTTGGCGTTCGATTTCTCATAGCTAATTCAAAATCTGAAAAACCTAGCACGGTAACACCTGCGCCGAGTTTCAAAAGCTGTCTCTCTCTCTCTCACTCTCTCTCTTTTCCATTCTCTATCGTACACTATCACACATTCTGACACATCCATCGCACGTCTCCACAAATAGATTTTCCCCAACTCTGTCGATTTGGTTTTGGAATTCTTCACAGCGTCCGCCACGGCGCACTGATCCAAAAACCAACGGCAGCGCCACGCGCGAATGCCTTTCTCTCTTTCTCCTCGCCGAGCGCGCGCCGAATTTTCGGATTTGGCTTTTGTGTGGCAGCTAACGCGGCCGCGTGCGCATGAAAAAGTCGCCGTCACGCAAAATCGTCCTCCGGGCTTGCGCGCTCTCGATAGTGCACGCCAGATACAATAATACTCTAGTGGTTTAGTTTATATATGCACTGGCGCTTTCGCTCTCTCTCTCTCTCTCTCTCTCTCTCTCTCTCTCTCCTGAGAGTGGCTCTAGTCGAGCCCTCAGTGCCGCCAGGCCAATGAATAAAAATGAAATGCTAACGAGTGCGCTATACCACTTTGCGAGTGTGGGTGTATACACGCGCGCGTGTGAGAGGGTAGGTTTCCGTGTGCGTGTGTATATAGTTTGGATGGAGATTGTAGCGGAGTATGTACAGGATGAGACGGAAAGAACAGAGAATGAGGTAGAGGGTAAGAAGAGTGCGTATAGGGTCGGCAGGAGGAAGGATTTAAAAAACAATCAAAACGAGTGAAAAAGCAAACGCAAAAATACGGAAAAATCGGGAAGAGAGAGGTGATAGAGAAAGAAAAGGAGAAAATGAGTGCCTCTGGAAGAAGACTAAAGCAAAAGGGAGCAAATGAAAAACATGGAAATATTGAGATGAATGGAGCAGAGAGTAAGTTGAGGGTTTAGTGCGTCGGCATTCATGATGGCCTCAGAAAAATATTAATTCTTAGAATTCTGTGTATGAAATACGTGCTTTTGAAACAGGTGTTCCAGTAAAAGATTCTTTAGCTTGTTTTCGTTCGCTTTCGCACAAACGGTACTAAGATTTTGGTTTTAGTTATTCTTTGATTGTAAGATGTGTGCTTGCAGAACTGAAAAAAGATCCGTGATGGATGTAAAACATATTGTACGTAATATCTTTTTTACCGGAAGTCGATAAAAAAAACAACGTATGCCTTAAGGGGGGAGGACACCTTTAAATTCTTCCCATTAAAATGATCTATAAAAAAGAAATTTGAATTATTAATAAAATTTTGAGCTAATATACTAAAAGTATGTTAAATTTATGACAAAATAAGCCAAAAATGGAAATTCTAGACCTACTTTGTCTCAATATATAGACATTCAAAAATTTAAGCTTTGTAGCGTCACCTGCGGGTTCACAGAGGTTATGGATTTTAATCCAGTTGGGCTTAAATTGTTGATATTTTATGTTGTTTAGGGCTGAAGAGTTGCATGTATAAAAATTATTTGAGTAAATAATTTTTTTTAGCCAAAAACTGCTTAAAATTATAATAAAAAATTCAAACTATAATTTTTAAGCAGTTTTTGACTAAAAAAATATTTACTCAAATAATTTTGATACGTACAAGTCTTCAGCCCTAAACTACATGAAATACCAACAATTTAAGCCTAATTGGATTAAAATCCATTACCTCTGTGAACCTGTAGGTGACGGCAACGCCTAAATTTTGAATATTTTGTCATAAATTTAACATACTTTTAGTATATTAGCTCAAAATTTTATTAATAATTCAAATTTTTTTTTTACAGATCATTTTAATGGGAAGAATTTAAAGGTGTTCTCCCCCCTTAACATTATTCTGTAAGTTTTTAAGTTAAATATACGCAAATTTGTTCTAGATATTTTACTTCTATCTTTTATGCGACCTTAAATTAATTTATTAATTACCCAAATTCAATTTATTAAATAGGATAAAAACGTTTTCTTTAAACTGGCATTAATTTCTGCCAAAATAGAGAAAAAAGTTAAGCTATATAGCAATATAGAGTACCTCAATGTATGTAGTTTTCTTTACAAATAATTTTATCTTTGAGAACCTTTACGAGTTAGACATCTTAAGTTCTTAGAACCTAAGAAACTAGCTTTACTTGTAGTGATTTTAATGTTGTTATTGTGCTTGTTACTTTTTATTGTTCATTTTATTTATACGGATATACTTTTATAATATAATTAGAAGAGATTTGCACATTTATGTCAATAGGTCGTACCCAATATTTTAAATACGGAATTTACAAAGATACGTAAGAAGTTAGTATTCTAACAAAACCCAAAACATTAGAAGTTATTTTTACCTTCTTGTTTCTTTTCTACAGGAGATATAAATTTTTTTAACAATATACATTTATTCTTTTTATATTTAGGAATAGTATAACGTTTTTCCAGGTAATTAAAACTTTTTGGTTTCTCAGAGCTATTCATTTTTTTCATTGTCAGTATCTTTGCTTCAAGCTTTTACGAAAATATGTACAGAAAAACTCGCAGGAAATATTATGCTTTAGGTGGTTGAATTACCTCAAGTTATCATAACTATAATTACTTAATCATGACTTGCGTTTAAACGTTCTAACATTTATATACTGTAGTCAATATTATGTAAACACTACGTTCAAATGTATTTTCTGAACACAACCAAAAACAATTACCTTTAATCTAACAATAGCTCAAAGTCATAGCGTTCTCCCCTATACTTTTACGAATAAGAAACATCTATAAGGAAGTAAAAATATTTTTTAATTCCAAACAGCCGACGACCGTCAGACAGTTTCACTTGTAAATAGCACTCCCTTTCTTGCCCTTTTTCTCTGAGCGTGCGCTCGTTGTCCATTCTTCAAAGTAATCCCGGATAATACGCGCCGAAAATTCGACGGCTTAACCAACTGAAAACTCTATCAATTATCTTGCGTTGCGCCTCCTCCTTCTCCTCAACTTGCACTGGTAAAATGAAATTCGTTTTCCCGCGATAATACTAGCGATTTTCGAGTGTAGTATTCGCAGTCATAGGCAAAGTAGAAGCAGTAGCGCCTGCACTGGCGGCCTTTCGGCTTTCATCTCGCCTTCTCACCCCAGCGCCGTGCGCGCACGCCTCTAATTAATATTCAGCGATTCACTTTCTGAAATGGAACCACTTAGTGCTCTCGACTACGGACGGAGAGCCCGCCGCGGTGGTACACTGAGCGCGAGCCGACTCGCGTGCACACGCGGGGAGAGAGAGAGAGAGAGAGAGAGAGAGAGAGGGAAGGGGGATAGGCAGTCTGCGTTGGCGGATAAATGTATGTGCGCGCACGGGGTTGCACGATGGGTAGGCCATGAAAAATTCGGACGGTTAGATGAGGTGAATGGCAGCTGGTTTAAATCTCAGTAAGTGTTTTAGCCGTTGATTAAATAAATTACGGCCTTCAAAAGCTTAGTTCTTACATAATTAAGTATTTCAGTAATAAATATTTTTATCTGACTGGATTATGCAATATAGTATTCTAAAAAAGGTATAATAAATTTTATTATTATTCACATATTTAGAGTATTTTTATTTTTTCAAGAACATAATTTTAATGATTTATTTATTGTTTTTAATAAATTATACCTTATGAAATTATAGGACATTAACAGACATTGTAAAATGAAAATAAATGAGTAACTGAATAACCGAAGAACATTTTTAAGAAATCGGAAACATTATTTTACGAAAAAAATTTCTGTCTATATCTTTTACAAATTAAATGACAAGTTAATTTTATCCACAAAAAGGCTAAATTAACGTTTTTTTAGTACTTATTCAACTTTGTTCTAAGCCAGTTAACTGTCCGAGGCAAACAAGTTTAGTCAGCTTTATTTATTTTAGTACAATTAGTACAATATGACTAGACAAATTTTGTATTTATGACGGTGTATAATCGCGATGCGCATAAACTATTTCTTCGTTTTATTTTGAATAATTAAAAAAAAAACTTGGCAAACGTAACGAATTTTATGTCGAAACGAAAATAAAAAGTAATCGGAACCTTCTTTTCTCCTGTATCCACACATGAAGCTTTCGTTTCGGCACTTCGGACCTTTTTCTTCTCCGGTGGTGTCTTCGCAGCCATTCCTTTAATTACTGGTGATCGCGACAGAGAGAGCGAAAATCGTGTCGTCAACGCCTAACGAGTCGCTTGCGCGCCGACTCAAACAATGTCGTTAATCAGCTAAGGCATCCCATTGAAGACGAGAGAAAGAACCGGAGAAATGTGATTGCCGCCAGATGCAATTCAACCAATCAGCCTCCGTCTCTTTGACGATGGAATAATCACATTTCACTCGTTATCCCTCTCTTCCTAACGGCCTCTTACTTTCTCGCCGGATCGTCTCTTTGCGATCGATCTTTCTGAGGTTATTTTAACGCTGTAAAACGAACTATCGATTGGAAACTATCATTCTATTTCTATTAATTTTAATAAGAGATCTCGCAAGATTATTTTATTTTATATTGAAAGGATCAATACTGCCGTGGTGCCGTGGTATTATCTTACTAAAAGCAAGTTTTTAATGAATTATTTATATTTATATAATATTAGAAAGGTATCATCATCTAGTTTTAGTTATTTGAATGAAATCTTTTAATTTAATATATACAGTGCAAAAATATCATTTCTTCTTTTAAATTGGAAACTACTGAATGATGTTAATTGAATTGTACAATAAATGCAGAAATTTTTATATCTAGTATAGTAAGATAGTTTATATACGTATACCATTTTGGTAGATTATAACAAATCAAAATATGTTTATATTAGCCAGTGTTTACACAACAATAGATTTACTTTTACTTATCTCTATAGTACACGATACTATTGCTTTTATTCGCGTGTATAGTATTTTTCTTGTAATTCTTCAATTTATCTTTTTCACAAACGCGTTGATTAAAACATTTTCATAGATTTACTTAAAATAATAAGTTATATCATGGAATATCAGGCGATTTTAATCGCTCATTTAACCATTCTAGGATTTGTATTGCTACTTGTACTAATACTCTTTGTAGTCTTAATTGTAATATGTCGAGCATATCCTTCACGGACACGCAGAGAGATGAAAGAATCCGCGAGTAATGTAATATCAACAACACCATTCGTATTACGAGGTCAATATAACCAAGTGAGTACTTTTTATTGTGTTATACCAATTCATTTTTAAAAAACAATTATAACTTTATTCATTGATAAAATAAAACGTAATTTTATTTCGTCTCCCACATTATAATTAAAAGAAATTGTTTATGGTTTTGAATATATTGAATCTCATTTATTTATTTAAAAATATTTAAATATGTATATATACTTTTTACAGCAAGGTACATTGACACCTAGCATTAATAGAAAAGATGGCTATCCACGAGTCTATAGAACCAGCAGAAAAACAAGTGCGACGAGTGTTGATGATAATTGTGATTGAAGAAAATTTACGCATATTTATGACTCTGATGCATTACTATCTGCTAGTATTCTATTAGAAAACAAATTGGGCAGCAATGGTTTTTATCTTGAAATGATAAATTTCAGTTTGACAAAATGATGAATATGTTATTATACCTTTTATCAAAATAATGAATTTTAAATTGAAAATTTTTTATATTTTTCAATTACTCCAATATCAATAATTTTAATTTTAAATATGCAATTAAGCGACTTTTTTATGTATCGTTTCTATCTATCTCTTATTGTACAGAGAAATTTAAATCTACGTTGTAACAAAAGAAATTTTGGCAAAAAATGCTTGATATAAAAATATTCTCTTGTATATTATCAAGCATTATAGGAAGACTGTAATTTTGAAATTGTTTAAAAAATAATTAATGAAAATAAATATGTTAGGAATTCATTGTATTATATTATATTTACATCATAATAATTGGTTAAAAATTATTATAAAAACGCTGAAGTCATATCAATACATTAACATTGTGTTTTCGACATCAGATGATTTAATTGATTTACTGCTTGATACTTGGACGTAGTTTTGAAAGTATAGTTAAACACGTACATTACGTTCTATTTTGCTCTTTTATTTTTATCATTAATTCTTCGACGACCTATATATAATACAACTGAAATCAATGATTTAATGTTATTGTTACGGATATGTGAATTTGATATTTCCATCGCTTGTCAGTAGCAAACCCTGGGTCCGACGCAATATATAGAACAAGCGAAACTATGTGATGAGTTCGCAATTCAGGACAGGATGTGGAAAAGTTGAATACCAGAGAAAGTGCCAATCTGAAACTTGATACGCCTAGTCATAGTTTGGGGCTTCTCCCTCGGCACCTTTGCTTCCTCATTCCCTCGTGCTCTGCATGCGTTGCGAATGGGCTACTATAAGTATTATAAGCGAGGAATACTGCGAAAAGAAACAAAATTTGTTGGATTTATACATTATAGAAAATAAATAGAATTGATATATCATAGTTAACTTTTCTACATCTGTTTCTACAAACTTATTTTGTTCCACATTTTACAAGAGACAGTAAGTTCTCTTGCAATATAAATAGTTACTTTGATTTATTGCAAAAAATGTCAAATTGTATTCATTTAAGTTATTCAAGCGCATATACATTAGCATTCAAAAATGTTTTTTTTGTTGGCTCAGAAGTTTGTTTTAGCCAGATTACTTTCTTTGAGAAAACAGACTACAGTGCAGCCACTAAAGTTCATCGCCATACTAAATTTTTAAATTTCGAATCAAAGTCATGTAATAACAAGACATAGCTAAGTTCGACACGAGCATAAAAACTTGAAAATCTCGCCCCAGACGCGAGTCTTAATAAAAATCAGCTGCGCCATGTGGTGCGTAACAACACAATATGCATGCAAACTAGAAATGGGCTCGATCGAGTGCGCGTCACCCTCGCGCTGGCTTATTCTTTCTCTCTCTTTCTCCCTCACTCTCTATAATACACTTTTTCTATGCGAAGACGCGTGGGAGAGCGATTGCCCGTGAAATGAGCGTACCACGGACCAAGAACTCTCTCTTTCACTCTTGCGCTTTTTCCCGTCCTCTCGTTTTTTTGCACTTGCTATCCCCAGCGGCTTATCTCGAGTCTGCGGATAGTAGCGCTGGTCTAAGAGGTCTAGGCACTCAAGAATGACTATATGCGAACGCAAGGGCAACGACGAGAGACCGTGCGAGAAAAATAAGGAAAGAAAACTACGTCACGACGTGTATATATATACAGATACGCAGGAGAAGAGCAGTGGCAGCTTCTCTTCTCTCTTTCTTCCTGATAGCCACATGTATATGTATGTATGTATATATATAGAGACGTACGCATCAGAGAGCCAAGGGCTAAGAAAATGCTTCCTTAAGAGGGGAAGACTGCATGTGCGCACGTATACGCGGATATGCACCAGGTGCGGGACGAGCGCGCGTAAAGGCCCGTCGTTAACATCCACCGTTGACTGGAGTACAACGGCGAGACTATATAGAGGAGTGGAGAGCTAGAGACAAAGATAGGTTTATATTCAGAGAAGGGACAGGCGCGTATGCTGCCTCGTCGCCGTTAAGAGACATTGTCTTTCAGAATGAACTTTTGAAGCCGACTACCAGACCGATTGGTACTTTCAACAAATTGGATAACGAAGTTCGGAGGTGGGACTAGCGTAGAGAACTACTGGTCGGGCTGACGAAATTTTTCTGAAAATTTCAATTTTATTTCGCAAGTTCAGCAGCAGTGGTGGAGGTAGTCGCAGAGGGCGCCAATGGCCGCCGATATTTCGCGCGTGAAGAACTTTTGAGCAGTTTGAAAAGTCGCGAAATAGCGGAAGAAACTCATTTAAGAGAGTTAAGGCGCGCGCGCGTGGCACTTGTCCGCGAGCAACGTGATTTTTTCCCGGTGCGGTATTAGGGAGAGTGAGGAAGTGAAAGAGCAAACGAGTGCGGGAGTACTTGGTTTTAGTTTTTTTTAGAGGCTGAGACTGGGATTTGCGTGTTATACCGTTTGAATAGCGTTGATAACGCGTCACGTGCTAATATACGGCCAAAAAGGAATAACAAATTTTTTTTACATTAAACGTCAGGCTGTTTATTGATAACGATGCTTTATCGGGATTTACTTTTCAGATGGGATTTTAAATGCTTTAAGTGCATTTTATTAGTATTCGAAAAATTAAAATACAGTATAAAGTTTTAATGCATTTAACGATGTTAATATAAGGTTTTAGCATTTATTAACTAGATTTTTATAAACATTATATATTATATTTTATTTGTATAACCATTATTCAAATCTTGTGGACGAAATATTCATTATTTTATTTGAAAACGGGTAACTACGAGAGGGTTGAAAAGTGACTTTATCGAATAACGGGAATTGACTTTTTAATAGTAGTCCCGCAAACACTTAAAAAACAACCAGAATGCAAAACGAGTTATTAAAACGAAAGTTCAATGAGCGCAGGGTAAATAAATAGAGCAGTTACACAGTGGCTGTGTGGCTTTCGCACGTGTGCGAACGCCTGCGGGAGTAAGTGCCGAAATTGCAAGCTCGCTAATTTGAATTTATGGATGCAAGCGCGCACGCGCACGATTTTCAGCTCTATCGCCAGCTAAAATCGGCGTTTCACCGCGTTGTAATGAGAGCAAATGGCGAACTAATGAACAGCCCGCGGTCACTTTTTTCGTTGCTTTCATCCGCTATCGCACGCGCGCCTCTCCGTTATCTTTATATTTCTGTATTATCCTTTAACTATTGCCAGCGCGTTAGTGGAACTGTGATTTACTTAGACATTGTTTTCATGCATCCGGAAAATCGCAAAATCATGGTGATTGGAAAAATATGAGTAAAAGATTTCTACCTACATAACTTACAAAGTACATCACACGTTGTAACTTCAGTTTTTCAATATTCTTTGATGATAAATCCAATTTTAATTTCAACGTTGATGTTTGGATTTATGCATACATAACTTTTGCAACTTTCACGGTGTTGGTAAAAGACGCAGGGATTTTTCACTATCACGAAATACAACTTAAGTTAATGTAGGAAATCCTGCAAGCGTAAATTCAGTAAATGATCGATCAAAGGAAAGTTGATGGCATAGTTAGGAAAGCAATCGTGCTTGAGATTACTGAATCACGGACTTGGAAACCGCGTCTATCTTTAGCTTCTTTTCCTACTAAGTAAGCTAAATTTAAGCTTTTAAGACAATTTATATTTTTTACAAACCAGATGGTTTGTAAAATCTGTAATCTTGATGAGTTTTCAAATTTTACGATCCTGGTTTATAAAATTTACTAGATTTCTATACCTAGTAACATCACAGGCCGTCAATATAGGAATTTTTACAAGGCAATCTAGGAATTTTTATGTAGATAAAGATTCGCGAAAAAAATTTCATTTTGCTGTTGATTTCTTTTTTATATTTTTTCTTAATTTTCTATCTCGATTTTTTTCTTTTTTAATTTTATATGGCGATTTTAAATTCAAGCAAATTGAACTGTTAATGAAAATTATTTAAATTAAGCTGAAAAAAAATTCTTCCGGGGACACGGGAATCGAACCTGGACCTGCCGCGTTGTAACCCAATTGCTTACCGACTGCGTCATCGAAATACACATACGCAAGCAGGTCCGAATCATCTACATATGTTACAGCATACGGCCATTAGTATAATCGTTAAATTATGCATTTTCGACATAATTCTAATAATTAATTTGGTTTAAACAATTAGTACAATTATTTATAAATCAACTAGCCTGCCTTACGTTGCGCATTACACTAAATCTATGTTCGTTGTTGGTCATTTCAAGACGCCGTTGCAGGTTATGTCGCGCACATGTGGTGCGTGCCTCATATGTGCTCTATATACTGCCTGTGAAAATTACTATCCGGCCTTGTAAAGTCTCCTATCTGTATGGGAAAAATTCTTACACGAATAAGAAAATTTACTATAGTTCCTGCAGTAAAATTTATCAATTACAATTTTTACCATACTAGAATAGTAATTTTTCACTTTTATTTTATAATTTTGATTGGTTTAAATAGTAAATATCTTACTTATTACAGTCTGTGGCTGCGTTCCCTACACAGGATGGTAATTTTTCAAGAATTTAATATAATTTTTACATTAATATTTTCTTCATGTATGATTTATGTTCTACACTTGTATTAATTAACATTGTGATATCATTTGAATTTATTAGATAATAATCTAACTTAAAACAATCTTGAATAGGTAATAATGAACAGACAGATCGATTAACAAAATCTTCTTTAACCAATAATTTGCTAATACATGAGTTAATACATAAATAAGAACTTACGATGAACATACTTGGAGGACAGAACAATAAACCACAGGAAGTTCCTCGTACTGAAGGAGTTTTCTTTTGCGGCACTTGGAACAAAACATAGTGGCATAGATGATGGGTTGTGTCTCTCTTTCTCTCTCTCCCTTTCTATCTTTGTACGTACGCTACATCTACACGTCCCAGTGTCGCGTTTCAAGGAAAAGGCTACTCCTGCAGAAAAGACTCTGAGGAGCATGAGAGATAGAAAAAGCTGTCGGCCGGGTCGTCGTCGAGGGGCTCGGAGAAAAACCAGTAATGGTGCACGCGAGGAGAGAAGGGAAGACGTTGACGAGAGCGCGATTTTGTCATTACGCTCCTACTCATCCCTGACTTTCTCTCTATTCTCTTCGTAGCGTCGTCTTTTCCTTTTTTCGGCGCAAAGGAGGGACTCGTTTGCGATTTCTCTCGTTGCGCTTTTGGATAAAAACGAAGAACCGCTAAGAGTTGAAGGTAAACACGGCGCGCCGAGTGAATGGAGGAGGCGAGGGAGTCAGAGAGCGAGGGAGAGAGAGAACGCGGGAGAGAAGGGGAACAAGAAAGACGACTTCAGAAAAGGAGGAATGATAAGAAAAATGCATGGAAGGGAAAGAGAGAAAGATGGAGATGGAAGATCTGAGGCTAAAGTTCAATAGCCTTTCTCGCGTCTCCACCATCAGAACTAATGATTATGCGTACATTGACTTTCTTGTTACTGTAGTCATGTCTTATTTGAGAGCCCTCAATCTCTATTTGTTACATTGTTTGAGTGTCACGTAATCGAATAGTGTGACAGTCAGTGCGTGTGTGCGCGCGCACGTATGTACACTGTTAAAAAATTCTTAAAGTTAAGAAAATTTAAGAAACAGGCGCATGTTAAAATTAATAATTTCATTACTGAAAATGAATTAACATAGACTTTTTTAAAATTTAATATAAACATTTTTTACTTTTAATAATTTTGTACGTTAATTTTCAAAACGTTTCATTAATTTTCTATGAAACGTTTATGAAATTTACTTCAAATAAAAAGAATAATACGATACGAAAGAAAATTAAGTGCGAAAAAATTCGTGTTATAATCTTAATTATTACGTCTTCCATTTATCAAACTTAAAAAAAGCGATACGGTAATTAAAGTGTTGACATTAAGGTTTAAGAGTAAGCATTGTTTTTTAAGCAAGGCATTCACTATTTTCTCAATTTTGTTAACATCGTTGTTGAATTTTAGCTGAAATTTTGGAACTGTGTTTCAATATGTGCATCAGCGGCTTTCACTTCCTGTAGGCCGGAAAAATTTTACGAATAAATCAATTAAAGGAATCAGTAAATTAAGTTTGAGGAAGCTACGTGCCAATGAATTGTTTAATATTTACTATTAGTAAATATACTGCTTGAATTGTTTCAACAGTCATAACGTCATTAAGTGAAAAGCATGAACTTCATCAAAGCTGAGTACGGTTAGGTACTAATAACCTCCTTGAAATCGATGTATCAGACTTAATTTATAACCAGATGTGAGTAATTCAGATATTATCAATGCTATTGTAAGACCTAATTTACCGAATGGTGTAGATACATATGTTATGTAGATTTTCCTGAACAAAATTCTTTTTGTAAAAATGCATTTTTTAGGTGGAAATTTTCGTGTAGAAGGGGCAAAGGTTATAAATACATAATATCAAACTATGCAATATTTTTTATTGGATTTATCATCATAGTCGTAATCAACATGTAGTCATTATCTTCTCTCTTTCTCTCTTTTTCTTCTATCCGTCTTTTGAATCTTAAATCAACAAACACTTTATAACTACCTTTGTTGTTATTTATATGATTTTTTTGTATTCCTTTTTCTGCTCGTCGTCAATCGTACATACAATGTAAAGAAATAAATATGTACATCTATCTGTCGATCTCTCTCTCACTTCCTAGCTTACGCATTCCTTTCCTTTGAACACTATGTCATCTTATTCGATTTGCCAGATTCGATCGTAGATATCGAGCTTTCGACTCGTTACTCTATTGAGATAGGAACGACCTAGTAACTGCTTTCGTCCTGAAACGGAGTGCACGCGCGAAGCTTTGAACCAGCTAGAGGGTGAAACACACACAGGAGAGAGAGAGAGAGAGAGAGAGAGAGAGAGAGAAAAGAGGAAAATGTGGGAGGGAGAATGATACAACAGTGTAAATGTTCACTTTGTGGCACCGATCACTCTCGTAAGTTTTGCTTCTTTCATCTTTTTTTGCTTTAAGCTTCAATCAATAATAAATCGACTATATTTTTTATTTGTTTTATTTATTAACATAATTTTCCTTCTGATTCAAGTTTATGAGATCTGTTATTGTATCTTTTTGTGCATTGTAATAAATTAATTATAAAGGCATACCTTTCTTGAAATTTAACTAAATTTGTTAAAGAAAAACTTTTTACTGTAATTTCCTTATTTGGTCGTTTTAGTTAAATCATTTTCGATAAATACTGTAAGTTTAAGTTAACAGTTTATTTATTAAAAATCAGACGTATTTATATCGAATAATCTTATCGACTCAAAGTGTCTCCTAGAATCTCCGCTGAATTTCATACTCGTTACGCGAAAATTGAGTGGTGCGCGCTGTCTCTTACCTCTCCTTTAAATTCTCGAGCGTAATAGTAAACGTTACCTTTAAGCCTTGTCAGATCGTATAGGAAATAAGAAAACAGCGCGCGTTGTCAGTTTGTTGGCATAATTTTGTTAACGAAAAGAATCATTGTTAATATCACCCACGAGAAGAATGTTTGCTTCTGCGTGCATGTATGTCATGATTTCGAAGATAACGTGAAAAACGACTGCAGGGAAAACGTTTGGATGATTACTGTTTTGAAATGTGGATGGAAAAGATGGGATAATGAAGTGGACAATCGGGTCTAGCGCATGAGATAAGATGTTGGCAAAGAATTGCAAGGTAAAGTAAAAAGTTCAATTTACTTTTATCCATTGATTGGAACGATGAGCGGAAGTCTGAGTACTGAGCGACATATCCTTGTGTAGGGGAGACCGGGGATGGTTGGCATGCGGGGTTGGTTGGCCGATGGCTAATATCTCGTTAGTAAAACAACATCGAGGAAAGACATAAGATTGAACTTTTCTCGACTTTTTTTTAACTTTATAGTATTTTAGAAAATGGATAATATCTTATTGTAAATTAATTTTTTCGCATAGCAAATGAAAGTAGTTTATAAAAAATGCTTTTTTACACCTTCACGATTTTTTTTGTTTTTTTTTTCGGCAATGTCTAATGTCACAATAGAGTTTGGAAATTGATCTGTACCATCGGGGTATATTGGTCAACTTTTTTCGGTGTGACGAACGGAGAATACTTTTGAGTGAGTTTATTAGTGATTTAATAAGAAATGGAGATATTTTTAAATATTTTCGCGTTTATGAATTTATTAATAGCGAAGCGAGTAAATATCTCAATCTTTGTAATTATATGTGTCGTAACAAAACTAGAGGTTGCATTAACTTTGAATTTGTTATGATGACATCATCTTTACTATGTAAAGGAAATATAGAGAAAATATATGCACATTATTTGCTTTGGCTTTTAACTCTCTCTCTCTCTATATATATATATATATATATATATATATATATATATATCTCTTTCGAGCGGAGGGCTCTTAAGTTGAGCGTATGTTGAACTTTCCCTTCCCCAAAGAAGGTAGAAATAAGGAAAAGAAAGAATATGGTCAATTTCTTTATATTTATTAACTACCTCTTCCTTTATAGTTTTGACGGCCCTTTCTGGTAATGAAAAACCGTGGATATACAATGTATGCTTTCGTACTTTTTACAAGTTAACTTTTATTAATTAATTTTTATTATAAGTTCCTTGATTATTTTCGTCGTTACAATCGACTATAATTCTAATAAACTATTTATCGCGGAGTATAGCGGTCCACGTTTCTCAAGCGTCGGCACCTGGCACGGACAAGCGGCGGTCTCCACCAGAGACTTCAGAACTGAGCGATGATTGCCTTGCGCTTTGATATTTAAAGGAAAAAATTAGGTGAACCCGCCTTGGGACAGGTTAGCCGAAAAAAACATGTGCAAGAAAATTGTCCATAATTTTTTTGGATGACGCTTGATTTTTATAAAAAAATTCATGGATGTTCTATGGATAGAATACCTTGAGATAATACTTTAACTTTATTGATTGAATTCGTAGTTATTTGGAAAAAAAATAAAATGCAAAAAGTCGACCAACCAGTCCCGGTCTCCCATATACTATTCTCACTACATTGACATACATATTTATCCACTATAGTGACTAACGTTAAATATTAGTTAAAGTATTTCCTACTATATATAAAAAGAGATGGGTTCGAGATTGTCACCTCTAATGTTTGTGATTGGTCGATTTGAAATGGATAAGTAAAATTTGATTGGCCCATGATAGGGCGCTCGAAGCACGCATTGATGCTTCTAGTATAGACAAGGCCAAACAAAATAATATAAGTAAACTAGAAATTATAATGTTTGGACGGGTTTTTGAGCAAGCCTCGCAATATCATCTTAGAGGTCAATTTACTAATTCACTTTATCGTTCTTTTACACATAATACTAGGTACGTCATTCTGTTTGAAATTTTTATCAGTTCATTAAGTTATGTCAACAATTTCAAGGTTTATTTGAAAATAATTACGTAAAGAAGAAAAATAAAAAATATTTGATGAAAATTTTGGAAGATGTATGCATTCCATTAGAATATCTTGTTTCAATTTCCAAAAATAAAATGTACATTCGTGCAACTAAAAGTTAACTATGTTTGGCAGCGAGGGGAAACAAAACAAAACAAAGAGTATAATAGAGTCGAGGGGAAACCGTTCTTTACATTGAAGATATTTTCGCTTTAGGCTATGGTGATGAAGGGTGATTTATGGGGATTCTGTTCGTTCATGAATAAGGAATCTCACTCGATTCTGCAACACTCAAAGTTACACGTCGCTTTATGAATGTTGCTGTACATTGGGGATTCGGAAGGCTACAGATTGCATGTCAGGATTCGATTTCACTTGCAAACAATTCATTGAGTGAGCTTATTATACCCCTGAAGCGCTTTCACGTTGAATTTAAATTTGTGTTGAGGAGGCCTGATAACAAGAACTAAGATGCTCGAGGCGATGTATGGAACCACAAGAGAGATTAGAAATTGAAAATCAACAAAAACTAAAATGAGTTTATACATCTTTACAAGCTTCTATTTCTCAGATTTAGATGGAATAATAATAAATTTTTAATTACTTATGAAACAAATCATTTCTAAGCTAAAAAGGGACATTATAAATTGCTTCCGGAATCAAATATAAAGTTTTTAAACTTTATTTACGGTTGAGATTGCTACGAGTGAGATCTTGCTAATAATTAATAATAAACAAAGGAAGGATGAGATGGAAAGAAGAATGTTCACAGATGCCTCTTATAATGAAATTTAAAAAATTCGATGTGATCAAGTTGTAGAAAGTTTGTGATAACTGATGAACAAAGTAAGTAGAAAAATTAGAATTAAATTAATCGTTATCTCTCTCATTATTTTCATACGTTGAAAGATCTTCTATTATATTATAAAAATATTGACCATCAAAACTTGAAGTAAGGACTAATAAAGTTTAAAATAAAATACTATATACTTTTATCTATCGTAGGCTACCGATAAACTTACACCTGCGGATCATCAAATGATAATTATATACTTCTCTATCCTAAGACCCACAAATATAGTAGAAAATGAACGAATTTATTTAATGTATATTAAAATAATAAACAAATTTCAGTTAATTTTATTATTACATATAATTTTTTTTTTACTAAAGCCAAACAAATGAACTATCACCATATATATTTATTTACACTCAATTTAGGCCGTGACACACCCTTCGTCAAACTCCCGTGGAATGATAAAACAGACAAAGGGTCAAAAAAAACCTGCAAAGACGCAGAAAAAAGTCCGCCACCTTCTTTGGGGATTTCCTCGGAGTGATAAAAATTCAAGGGAGATTCATCGGGTCGCGTCGAGCGATTACGTAAATGCCATAGAGACCGCGACTCGAGCGTGAACGTAGTGGCTGTGGATCCATGGGGTCGATCCCTTGCCGTTCTAGTAGCGGCACATCGGTCCTCTCTCTCTCTCTCTCTCTCTCTCTCTCGTTCTCTCGAGCATCTCTTGCGGGGCATCGAAAGATCGCAGTGAGAAATCGAGTTAGAAACGTAGTTACGCGCTCGTTTCATCTCCCCGGGGGATGCTAAGTCTCGCTCTCGTGCGAGTAATTTTGCAGGAGAATTGCATTACGCGGGGGCCCACCTACGCGGGCGCGCACGCGCACAGAGGATCGATGTACAACGCAGCGGCTATACTGCGCCGCAGCAGCGCGCCAGCATGTCAGGAGAGCGCCGAAAGAGATATGAGGAACGATCGGGAAAACGAAGAAAAACTAATCTTTCGCTCTTTCTGTGCGCAGCTGGGGTATAGGGTGAGTCCGCGCTCTTTGTTCCGGCGAGCGAGATATTGGATGAGAAAACGCGTCGATTGGAAATTTCGCGCGCTGTGTTCTTTTCTCGCAGCTCCGGAACTGTGCCGTGGGGGAGGAAGTAAGCGCCCACCAGTCTCGTAAATTTCGATCTTTGGACGATGGTGTATTCTTTTTCGATGGCAGAAAGCGAGACGATTCAATTACAAGCTAGTTTCCGATGCCAAAGATGAAACACGTTTAATTACATTACGGCTTTCAGGCATTATTCGGGTTTTAAGAGTATGGATTATTATAGAAGAGATTTATTTTCAAAATATTTATTACATTCGGTTTTGGAGATGTTCATTATAGAGAAAGCTTTGTAATAATGAGAGAAGGTTTCCCCAAAACAAGAGAGTTAAGTTGAGTTGATAAAACTCTATTTTAAGAAATTTAATTTTGAGATTTTCTTTTTGCTTCCTCCTAGAAGAAGCTTTGTGATAGTAAAAAAAAAAATGTTTGAGGTGTTTAACTATAAACAAATTCTTCTCTCAGTGTACGAGAGTAAAATTGTCTTATTCGCTTCAAAATTCATTGTAGAGGTAGTATAATTTTAATTTTAAAAATTCATATTAAATGGCATAGAATTGAAAAATATTTCATTTTGCATTTCGGAAAACCCTTTAATTTGAAACTTTTTTTAAACGAAATTATGTTGTAATAAAGTTCTATAAACAAAAATGAGGGTCACAGAGGAATAGACACAGAGTAATTTATATAAAATATAAATATCAAAAATTCTATCATAAGATAATCTTTATTAAAAAATCCAGTCAATAATCAGAGAGGATTTATCACTGTACGTTATCGGAATCAATGTCCTGACTTAGCAGGAAGCTGAGCTCCTTTCTTACCTAAACCTATACACTAACGATTCATTTCCATGAGAATCCCTCGACAAAGAGCTGAGACGCGCGTTTAAAGAACATAAGCCCACCGACAGCCTAACTGGAAAGGCACGCGCGCGTGCACTTACGTATGCACACCGGCATGTACCTAGCGGCGAGCGAGAAGCAACACGTTGCACCAAACTTGTTCTATTTATCACGGTTAAGGGCGCGGGCGCGAAAGCGGGACAAGTAGATACTGCCGCGGCTATACGACAGCGAAAGGGTTACGCGAGCCTGGTGAGCCACCGATGCCGGAGCGAGGGATAAACTTGTACAATTAGTGCGCGTCTGCTACGACGTATTTCCGGTTATCTCGGATGTATCACACGCGCGATCCCGATTATTTCGATTCCCGTGTAACTGTTTTGCTTTCGGTTCTTTATACAGTGATGCTTTATGTGTATTACATATAGGCGATGATAAATAAAATTTTAATTTTTTTTAGTTATATTAACTTTTTTTATAATATGTAAGAGAAAGAAACAACAATATCTTTCTGACCATACAATAACAATAAATTTTTAGAGTTTTAACTATACTAGCTTCGTTCAGCGCGCTTTGCGCACCCTATACCTTCCCTTTTTTTGTAAATTTTGTAAATTTAATGTTATTTTTTAAAAATAATTGTAAAACAATAGATAATTAAATGTTAGTGCCCTTTTTACAGGCAAAATGCTCTACCTATACATTGTTTAAAAACTTTGTTGGATACACTCATACCTTTTAGGCAGGAAACAACGAGTGTCATACAAGGAATACACCTCAGATTGGGTCGCGATCAATCTTGGAGTGCCACAGGGATCCGTGCTAGGGCCCTTGTTATTCTGTTTATTTATTAATGACATCCGGGACTCACTTAAAGATAGAGACATACATCATCTACTCTACGCGGACGACTTGCAAATATATATTCAAGTGCCTTATGACGAGATTAGAAGT
>JAWWEQ010000045.1:5603124-5625905 GCA_035583055.1 Torymus tubicola | reverse complement strand
GGGGGGGGTTTGGAGGGTACGGTGATGGTTTATAGAGGTGTGAAGGAGGTTCTTTCATGTCCGTTTTTATTCAGATTTCTGATGCAAATCGTTTGGGTTCGTTAGCTGCTTTAATTTATCTACTGTGATGTCCTTAACATGGAATTATTATAGAAAAGAAGGCGTTACATAATTTAACGTCATATGATTAGCTGTTTTTTTTGGTTCCGGAAGTATATCATTAATTATTTTTACAAAAATTCGTTTATAGAATTTACATGTACTATTTAGATAATATCAATAAATTCCGTGGGAGTAATATAAGTTGTAATTTCAAATAATATTGTTATCTGACTTTTGGACTTATAAAATTGAAATGATCATTACTAGAGAGACAAGAATGCCTTGTATTCGTTGGCAGTATCCACATTATGTAATATTATATTGAATGTCTATTAAACACGTAATATGATGCCTTTTCCCTTTTCGCGCCCTCATTTATAAAGTATATTGAATTTATAAATCATTTTATAAAAATTTATTTGATTTTAGAAAAAAAAAACTCAATTTAATCATATACTTTTCTACATGGATATTCTTCTTCGCAGCAGTTTGTACAAAAATAGTACATCATCTTGGTTAATCGCCTCCTCTCCTTGGCGTCAAAAGAAAAAACTTGAATTTTTGCATGGGAAAGATTAATTCATTATTCTCGCTTTCACCGCAAATTTACGCTCTACTCTTATAGAGGACTTTTTTACGTCAAACGCTCACGCCCGTCTCAATCTCTCGAAAGAACATCGCTAGGCGATAGTACAGAGTCTGTACCTCAAAGACGAGGCGAACGAACGCGAGAGACTTTTTATCTCGTCTTAGAAAATACTCCACTTAGAATCGCGCACGTGCCGGGAAACCAGGTGGCCATTAGTTTACGCGCGAGTGGATTGAGGTAAGGAGAGAAAGAGAGAGAGAGAGAGAACGAGAGCAAGAGAGATCGCGAGTGTAGAGAGAGAGAGAGAACGAGAGCAAGAGAGATAGCGAGTGTAGAGAGAGAGAGAGAGAGAGAGAGGACAGCGATGGTGAACGCACTTGAGGTGAGTCAGCGTCACCTGTGGCCCCTCTCGCGTTGTTTAGCCAGTGCTTGACTTCCGCCTTGTAGTAGCACCACTTACCGACTGTCACCTCAAGTTTGCCTTGGAAACCCTCTTTGCTGACGCTCGCTTCGCCGGTCGTTGAGGTTACAGGAGCACGTTAACCACGTCGACGATTGAAATATTGTAATTTTCTTTTTTTATTATATGATGGTATATCTATCGTTTTATTTCATTCATTTGCTTACTTTTCTTTCGTAAGAAATCGTTCTGGATTTAGTTTTGCTTTTTATTACTTCTGATTTTTCTACTTTTCAAAAAAGGAAAATTATATAAATTTGAATAATACCGGGTTTATTATTTATCCTTATTTACCTTGCGATAACAGCTCAGTAAATTTATAAATGTTCATTCAACTTTCTCTTAGAATATGTTAAGTTTATTGAACTACGTATTGTATATAAAGAAACATCAATTTTAAAAAGAAATGGTTTCTATACGTAAAACATATTTCTATCATAGTTTATACTTATAGAATATAACATTAAAGTTTAATAAACTTTTTTTAACTCCCAAATGCTAATCCGATCATCAATAAAATGAGTGCAAGCCATTTTACACGGTTTTCACGATCCCTCGAAAGAAAAAAAAATACATGATCAAGAACAGAAGCAAGCAAGCACCTCGCAAGTCGTCGTTCTAGAAAAGTGTTTACGATGACGACCGCTTGTGTTTTCCATATAAAAAAAACTTTTGTTTCACTCGCACGTAACTCCCCCCTTTCAACGTTGTACCCACTTCATTACGAGTAGCTCGACGCATTAAGGCCTCCTTTTCCTCTCCTCCCCCTTCTACTTCTTACGCTCTTGTACAAAACGAGGCAGTGGCAGGCGGATTTGGCGAGGCGTGACGAAGACTTCCGGTCGCACGGCCCGCGCACGCACGCGAGGAGCCGCAGCAGATAGATAAAGCCACGAGAGACAATAAGACTATACCGATGCGGGAGTTCTCGTGTATGGTGTGTGATATATACGTACACGCGTGTACAGAAGTGGGCGGTAAGGAAAGAAAGAAGGGAGGAAACTGGAGACGCGATTTCATGCTGTACGCGCGTGTATGTATGTGTATACCTGCGATTTAAACGCACGATATAGTATACGTACGACGTCGGCGACGACGATGCTCGAGATGTAAGCCGAGATATAGACAGGCGCGTATACGAAGTATGTAGATATAAGGGCCTGTCTCCTATATATACATATGTATACGGTGCAAGTCTCGTGGGCGCTCTTATCGTCATGGGCACTTTATGGTCTTTGATAAAGGCTGACAGTGAGTAACTGTGTATAAAAACTCTGAGGTTAAGCTGATTGACATGGAGAATATATTGTATATGATTATTAACTTGCTCTTCATAATTATTATAGAAATTGGTATATAACTATATGCATATTGCGTTGTTGTTACCTAAAATTTAGGTCTTTAGCGTTATGTACCTTAGGATATGATTGATTTTAATCGATTACTGTTTTTATCAACCATGTTATTTCGACCGATATCGACAATTAATATAATATCAACATGTTAGTAATCATAATAAATTAAGAGTTCTTCTTATTTATTATTTATTATAACAATTTTATAAATTAAATTTATTTTCATACATACGATAATAATCAACATAACAAAACAATAACTTACTTTCAACAAATTCAACGTATTGGATGTACTTGTAATTTCAAAATAGGATAAATATAGACTTTTGACTTGACCCATCAAAATATGCGTACATGTATACTTTGCATATATGTTATTCTGACAGTCTAGTTGTAGAGACAAAAAATGTAATAGACGTTCAAAAATATAATTATTCTGATGTAAGTATTATGATAAAGTAAGACACAATTACATTTAAAAGATCGATAAATAATTATAATAAAATATTTCATAATTATAATCCTTCTGTTTCAGCATGTAAGCTCTTATAAAAACATCAATAAGTTAATATAAGCAAATGATGATAATTTCGAAATTGTTAGTTAAAATCTGGTCGCATCATAATTATTAAATTTTCAAGACATTTCTCAGCGAACACAATAAGGTTGACACATGTTTATCCTTTCTCCACAGTGGCAAGGTGATCTCGCACGAGGCGCTCGTGCGCGGGTTACCCTATACGAAATCCGAGAACCCACGAATCTCGGCATTTTTCGGACCCGCTACTACAACCTGGCAAGTGTCGCTCCACAGCGTTATACGTTCCAGCATCGTCGTCGTCGTTGCGTTTGCCTGTAAAGCGCTGCATCTCGTATTTCACGGTATTTCATCGCGGAACAAAGGCGAAAGAGTGTGCGGCATATATAGCTCCTCGCACGCGCGCGTGCATCGGAGAGAGAAAGCAACAGCACGCGCGCGTATATATCGTAAAACTCACAATAAAGCTACTGCTCGTAAAATATTGTGAGAGAGCAACTATAATGTTTACCGATAGCAGGGTGAAGGGGGGAGGAGGGAGGGATAGGTAGACGGAGACTGTTTACCTCGGCGCGAGGTTGTGCCGTTAGTTTTAAGCGCGCGAGCCGATTCCGAGTACACCTACCCTCCTAACCCCCGTTCTCCTTTTGCTATCCGGAAATTTTATCGGCGCCTGGGCGTAATAACGCCTGCGACATTGACGAGACACTGCCTTGGCTAATGCAGTTTGCGACGGTTTGATGTATCGTATTATGGATTCTGGAATTGTCGATGAATTTCCGAAACAAGTGATGAAATATTTTTTAAATACAAAATGATACTTTGTTCTAGGCCCTTCAAAATGAGATGATTGAATTTACGTGATAAAAGTTTTTTGGTATTATACTGATAAACTACCAGTGTAATATCACAAAAGTCTTTTAAATTATTTTTATCTGTTTTATTTCTTATCATACCAAATATTGACAATTTTTGTATAATCTATAATTTTGAAATTTTCATTTATTTATAATTAAAATTAAAGAAATTAATATTTTTTTTTAAACTTGTTATATTTTAGACATTGTGCAAACTGAAAGTAATACTTGGTGGTTTTGGTTTCTAGTCCTTAAAGATATTAGAACCTGAATTACGTGCAGCAAACGCTTTAAACTATCTTTTGTAATGAAAAGGAAAGTAAAAGAAAAATAAATTATAATAACGTCGAGGAGAAAGAAAGAGAAAAGGAGGGAGAGAGGAGAAGACAGAGAGAGGGAAAATCGATTTTCACTGTTTTCCCGTGAGTTAAGGAAAACGTCTGTCAACCACCGGCGACGGAGAGAAATGGTGTGCGTAGTGAGTATAGATTCGAACTTCAACTGACAAAGAAAAGTAGAGCTAAAGTAGAAGAGAAGGAGATATAGAGGGAGAGGGAGAGAGAGAGAGAGAGAAAGAGAGAGAGAAAAGGGAGAGAGAAAGAGAAAGAGAGAAAGAGAGAGAGAGAGAGAGAGAGAGAGAGAAAAGAGAGAGGGAGAAAGAGAGAGAGAGGGAAGAGAGCATCGGGAAGGCAAATGCAAGCGAGTATAAGAATGTGTATGTATTACTAAGCAACAGTTTGTCCTATTTTCAAAGTTAGCCCGTAATATTTCAATGTAAATTTTGATCGAATTCAAAACTTTTTACGAAACAATAACAATTTAGTGACCAAAGTAACTTGTTCAAACGCGATGTTCCACTTTGAAATTTATGTGAAGATGCAACTATATAATAATGTTCTTTGAAAATTCAATATCTACTTTATAACTCCGAATAAAATCGCGTTGAAGTTTTAATATTTGTATATATAAAACCTAGGAGAAATATTTTTTCAATTTTTGAGCATTATTATAAACTTTCTTCGTTAAATAGTTTTAAGTTTATTTGAAACACTTGACATTTGTCCTGAATGACTAAGATTGCAAATTGTAACTGTCCATTTAAAATAAAAAAGCTGACGATCTAATCATTAACAACTGAAAACATTAGCCATAAACCTAATATGAAAAGGTCCCATAAAGCATCATACGTAATCGTATGATTAGCGATAAAAAGTTCGCCTTCACTCTCTCCTCCTCCTCCTCCTCTCTCCTTCAGTTCATTTTACAGGCTACTGGGCGCACGCGCAAAGCTCGTAATCGGATAATCCATCGAAAAAGACGTTACAGTCATTAGTTGTATAGGCTAGAGCGCGAGCTAATCCAACAAATCCCACGGCTTATATATATAAATATATATATGTATACAGAGTGCTATAAGTCATAAAACGAGCGGCACTCTCACTATATATACGTATTTATTCGCACAAGTGTATGTAATAACTAGGAAGACGAATTAGGGAGCTGAAAGGGTTCGCCGGGGAGGTGGTGCTCGCGAGACATCCTACTCGAGAGTGTCTCTCTCTCTACTCCGACGACCTCCTTGGCCGCTTTAGCGCGGGGCTTTAAGGGCTAATTTGCAATTGTGTGTCGGCGGCGGCTGCGGGCGCCAACGTATTTCAGATTAACACTCTAATAACGAATGATATCTCGGGCCGCTGGGATATCGTCCAAGTAAACTTGGGCGGAGGGCCGCTCTCTCCTAAGAGCGTGGTAAGTTCAGAGCGCGAAGCAACCCCGTAAGAGGATATATGTACACGTATACAACGAGGTTGAGGTATAGAGAGAGAGAGAGAGAGAGAGAGAGAGAGAGAGAGAGATCCTTGCAGCGTGCGCGCGCGTGTCTCACCGCAGAGGCAACGCTCCACGCAGCTGAGAGGCTATAAACGGATCGCCTGGGAATTGCGCCGGGCCGGGAGGGTGGGCCAGTAGAAGCTACAAATTTTGATGGTGCTTCAAGCTGCTTATTAACTCGAAGGGCGCAGCGCTACCGGCGGATCTGCGGTTTTGCCGCGGCGAGACGAAAGCTCGAGGCGACTGCACTATAGTGCTTATATATACATATATAGTCGCGTCGGTTGGTCTAGCCTCGTTGGCTACTACTGTGTACTACTACTACTACTACTACTAGTGCTAGCGCTGTTCTGCTCCGCCAAGATTTTCCTCCAATTACTTCGCCAGATTCGCGGAGTATGCTTATCGCGAAAATTCGCTGGCTTTTTCGGTTATAAGTATGGCGCGCGGTTTCGAGAATCGCGCGCCTCTGCCACGGCGTGTAAACATATGAAGGATGCGGAGAATGGTTCAGAGCGACCGAGTTTTTGGAATTCAGCTTTGTTAGATTGAAATTGCGAGTGCTCTGCTAGAATGTTAATCAGCTACGCTGCCTATGCTTTTCACTTGGACCTAGATTCGTTAGTTATACACATATTACGCTATAATTTACAGTATAAACTGGCTATGAACTCGTTCAATGAAATTTTCATGTATATTTCGTATTATTTAGGTCAAAAATCTACATATACTCGTGTTAGATAATATAATTTTTTTTCTATTTTCAAAGCTAACGGAGCACGTTTATACAGATAGAATTTTCGTAGAAAAATTACCGTGAAATTCGGGTTAGTCGAGGAAGAACACACTTTTTGTTACTTTTTTCGTGTATTCTCTACAATTATTACTGCACTCTGAAGAAATTTTAGATGCATTGCGAAATTTTACTATATTACACTGTAAATTTTGTATTTCCCGAGACTTCTAGTACATTAAATAAACAATTAATATTGCAGTCAGTTTTTACCAGAATCTCACAGTGATTTTGACTATTTATTAACGAGACTATTTATTAAAGATGTTTTAATAATATGAAGTTCGAATTTTTAATTTGAAAGGAAATTTTCATACACTAATTAATATCTTTAATGATTACGTGGAAATGTTCAAGTCTTTGAAATTCTCTCGTAATTAAAATCCTCAGCCTCGATGGCGACGCTCGGAGCATTAATTTATCACTGATCCAATGCAGCGTGTCAATTAATACCTTTTAATCGAAGCGACGCTGTTTACTGGTAAACGCGGGCTCGCGCTCTCGCCCTTCAGATCCACACAATGGGTACACCACCTCCTCCTCCTCCTGCCACGCTTCCACGGCTTCCGGACAATGGATCCTAATACCATGTCTACGCCACGGCAGTCGCCTCCTTGTTCTCTCTCTCATTCCCGTTCTCTCCCGTTCTCTCCCTCTTTCTCCTTTGCAACCTCTGCTCCCTCCGCGGTAGCTTAATCTCGATCGATAGTTATGCTCTTCTCTCTCTGCCTCTCTCTTTCGTTCTCTCTCTCTCTCTCTCTGCGCGCTCGAACTCGGAGTATTTGCTTGGCCCGTCATATCGATGATAAATGCAGTTCTATATTGATTAATTGCAGGTGCTAGGACGCGACAGCTGCGTTACAAATTGTTTTTTTCTGTAACTTACACCGGGCTATTGTTCTGTTGTGAACACAGTTTAAATTTTCGTGAGACGTTAGTAGGATGATTATCGATTTCTATAATGCATTTCAGATTATTTGAGATTTTGTGTATTTTTAATAATATCTCAGTTTAAGTTTCATAATATGTATTTGATAATAATGTTTGGATTTACGTTAAGTGGTTATTTTGTTTTACGTAGAAAGTAATTTTAATTTTAAGTAGTATGTCCATTTTAATAATTCTTATGTAATAATCTAAAACTTTTGAAAATAAAAATCCAAATTGCATATTTTTTAAATAAATAAACAAACTACATAATCTCTATTAAGTATAATTTCTGTAATAATCTCAAGAGAAGTTTTTTCTTAAATTTAAGCGCACAATTCGATAAACAGGGCGCTTCATAAAGCATATATTAACACAGCCACCGATACACACTCTGAACTCTCGACTTTAATTTAAAGTTTCGTGCGCATTTTAATCTCTGTCGACTTAGGTGCGCGCGCAGCTTACATCTGCATCCCTCTAGACCTACCTTGCATGCGTACAGACAAGCGCAAAGTACGGCATGAGACTATGAATCGGCAATGATAGATAACTCGATCAAAGGAGGTGGCGCGGACGCACCAGCAGCACTAGCAGTAGCAGCAGCAGCACGCCGAGAGATCTCCTCCTCCCACATCCTCGTGCTCACCCTTTTCCCAATCTCTCTCTCTCTCTCTCTCTCCCTCTCGCTCTCTTGTCCGCCGATCAGGTATGCAGGCCTCGTCGAAACTTTTCCAATCGGGCCGGAACTTTGTTCCGGTAATTAAAGCCACATGAATACTCGATGGGCTTATCTACATCAGTTACCGCGTGCACGCGAGTATAGCTCCCCTCCTCTCCTTATCGGGGGCGAGAGACAAGAACCCTAGCAATAGATTTTACAATGAATAGGGAAACAAGAAGAAAGGCAAGAGCCGACACCGCGAACGACTGCTATCCTTCGCTCTGAGGTCGCCGACAACGCTGATCCTCAACCTCGATAAAGGTTTCCGTTCGCAGAGGCGAGACGCGTAAGCTCCGCTCTTGCAGTCATTTCCCACCGGCGAAGCCGACACCGTGCGTTTTAGCAAATTCGTGTCGCGCCTTCGCCTCTCGTGCCCTGACTTTTCTATCTCTTAAATTAGCGGGGTGCATTAGCCTTGAGTGTGTGAACGATGATTAAGGATCGCGGTATAAAGATGATAATAAGCTACTTGCGACGGATTATTTGAGTGCGTTGAGGTGAAGCATGATTTCCAGCTACACTACTGTGATTGTTTATTTGCACAGATATGATTGTGTTTTGCCGTAGTTTTTGATAAATTACCTTGATATAGTTCCAGTTCTTGAGGTCACCTTGTTTACGTCAGATTTTATCAAGTGATATAGCAAGCAATATTTATAGTACTAGCACAATAATTTCACTGATTATATTGTTATTCGCATGTTATTGAATAACATGGGGGTAAAGTAAGCAAAGTTAAGTTCATCACATACCTAATTTTGTATAGCGTTACAGTTTTCCGCCCTCTATCACATCTAAAAATTTAATCATATGTACATAAATATATCTAAAATATGTAATAATATTTCAATATTTATACATTGAATTATTTGAAAATCTTTTGAAATTAGTTTTACATGTTTATGTAATAGTTATACCTATATAATCTGTAATTTATCTTCTTACGAGGGTAATATTTTTTCTGGTGTATTTAGTAAAATATTACAAAATATCGGGCGCCCATTTCAAAGTATATGTATAAGCGTGTTCGACCTTCAGGCTTTTTCTACATTGGACAGATACTTGCCTTCGGAGCGCTTCGGCGCTCCTTGATATTTTTATGCACGTTTTAAAAGTACCATAAACAAAGAAAAGACTTGGATTTAGATTAGCTTATTTTGTTAATTTATTGTAGTGTATAGATAAACTTTATTTTTTATCTGGGATATAGATAAGATGATTGATAGTTAATTGAAAATGGGAAAGATTGATATAGTTGCCTAGGTAGGTATAAATAAATTACTACACCATAATTAACTAAAACTAAAAACCTAAAATTATGGTGTAGTGATTTATCCACGTTCATACATCTTCTTAGACGGTTAGGACATACATATTATCTTTTCAACTTTATTTTCTATAACCTAATTTTTTACAAAGTTTATCTTACCTCGGAAGTTTTTTTAAATTTGACACTGAAAAAAGATATATTATTTTGATCCTATACATTTTTTTCTTTAATTTATTTATACAAACGATTTTAATACTACTTTTTTTCAACATTCGAGTGAATGAATTGGATAAAACAAAACAAAATTAAGAAATATAAGAATATATGCTTACTTTATTCTTTATACATAAGTTTCCTTATTTGCCGAGGGCAATTCAAATATTCAGCGAGTAAATTAAATTGAAGAAAAAGTAGATAATTTGCGGGAATTTTAAATAGTAATTAATTTGTTAGTATTATCATACTATTTTGCATTAGGAGTGGCTATAAGTATACCAAGTGTTTCAGTGTTCCATAACGCAAAACAAGAATATGCAAAATATTTAGTATTTTGCATGCAAACCATCGCCCATGGTATTACAAGTAATGCACTTGCATAGACTGTTTATTTAAGGGGGTATTCTGGTTTAGATGCTCAAAAAAATGCTATTTTTAAAAATTTGTAAAACAATATAAAAATTATACTTATTGATATAATATTTATTAAGCTCAATAAAAGCATTCTTAAAATACATGAAAAAATTTTTTTTAATTTTTTTTTTGGAACTTTTTATATTCCAAAATGGCGGACAAACGCAACTCCTCAAAAAATAGATGTGCTGCTGATGGCGTTGATAGCTCGGTAACGGTTTATCTGAAACGAAAAATCCAAAAAGTTTTCGATTTAGTATGACTATGGCTATCGTGTATACTTTAATTATTAATATTTATCAATAAATAACAAAATGGCCGACATTTAAAAAAAAGGAAAAAAACGATTTTTTTCACGGTTTTTGGCCTCAGAAAAGTAGTAAAAATCAAAATTTTGAAACGGTTCTGGTAAGGACGATAGCTACAAGTGTGTTAAATATGACGTTATAATTTCAGAAGGATCGGTTTAATGTTTTCCCAGAAATCACCGCCGCCGACCGAAAAAATCATGTTTCGAGAAAAACGCGTTTAAAGTTTTTTTTAACGAAAAATCATAAAAAAGTCTCACCTAAACTTAATCAGCGGTACCTGCACCATACAAAATGCCTTCTGCTTCTTCAAAATTATCATTTTCTTCCACTCTAGCTAATTTTCGGTTTGTCCTGGTCTCTTGAACAATCCAAGCTGTGCCGGTCAGCTTTGCGCACACGATTGTCATCACGATTAGTGGCGTACGTCACGGTGATTGGTCCGATTTTAACGCCCATCACACTCATTATTTTTAGCACGGGATCAAATCCTTCATTAAAAATGCATGCTGCTATTTTACAAGCAATTTCAACAATTTGTTTGCCATTAGATGTGTGTTTAGGTGCCATACTCCAGACGCAGCTGTTGAAACTTTCTTTGTTATTTTGTGTATGGCCACGTAAACACCTTTCGAGCAACTCCGTTATAGTTAAATCTTCATAAATTGGCTTCAAAACTTGTTGGACATCTTCAGCAAAAGCAGGAGAATGTTGATAAGCATTAAGTGTCCCGGCTGCCTCAGCTTGGAGATACTTGCACCAATTTACCGAACAGTACGAATGTTGTGGATTAGCATCAGAAATTTTGTCATAATATCCGGCCCAAATTTCATTTCGCATGTTTTCTACTGATTCTTTATTCCTTTCAACAGCTAATTCATAATTATTCGACATTTCTTTCATAACTTTTATAGTCAGCTGTTGAGTCTTAACTGCAGGAATTGTTTTCTTGACAACTTCCTTTGCTGCGGTCCATTGTAATCTTTATACTTCATATATTGCGAAACCATTGAAACACACAGAAAAAAATTTATAATGGTGTAAACGAAAGCTTGATCGACGGGTACATCGAAAATCGCATCTTTCGATTTTTTCAATTTTTCTGCTGATCTACGCTGATTGCCCTGAAATTTTCGCTTTTTACCATGTCTACCTGGGCGAATTGCACTGTTTTTATTACTTTTTCTGTCCATAATGAAAAATAACGTACACACTCGGAGCTCAAATTGCTGCTGCTCGGTCGAAATCGGACCGAAAACTGATGTTACTTTAGCAATAGACAAACGTTGAAAGGCCCCCTCTCTACCTTTAAAACTGACCTAAAAAGTTCAAATCTAAGCAGAAAGTTGAATAAACAAAAGCAGGTAGACCGAATTAGAGAGAGAAGGCGAGGCAGCCGAGCGTGCTCACGTAGTAAAAGTAGCGATGTATAAGACGCATTATAATATACTTACATTGCTCCGATCGTTCTAAAATTTTTACACAATACTTTTACATATATATACTTTCGAAAAACGTAAAAAAATCGATTTTTCGAAAGTAATTAACCAGAATACCCCCTTAAGAAAAGACGATAAAAAATTTTTCTTTGTTATTAAATTTAAAATTTTTGTATTATTATACGGTAATTATTACTGTAATGGATAAGAGCTTGTAAATAATTTTAAAAAAAAGGACGAAGACGATGTTAGAAAAAAGAATACTTACAGTTTAGTTATGTATCTCAATAAACCTCGTCATTTAGTTATCATAATTCTAATAATAGATAATATTCTATATAATTATACGAAACTGATCTTAAAATCAAGCTGCCAACCACGTTACATATCCCAAATCCAATCTTTGAATTCATTAGAGCACTACTGTGCCTGGATTAAATTCAATATAATTATCTATAAAGGTATCGTCACCGTAGACTCGACGGTAGGGCAGACCCTAATTATCAACAATCAAGATAGCATTGTCTTGAGCTCAGGGAGTAACTAATACAACCGACTTGTTGCTCTGCTCGGCAATATCCCAAGTCTGCGAGTATACGCACTTACCCCGTAAGATGCTGTTATACGCACTTTCTCTCTGTGTGTGAAGATGACAGTCTAAGTTAAAGGTGGCCGCGTCAACTTTATGCGCTACCAATGTGCAGAACCACAGGGCCTCCTTAGTTCAATATCATATATTCGAGATCTTGGTTTAGTTTGCGCGCCTTTAACCTGCACCCAAGAAATACACGAATCGATGGGACCATAACGTTCGTAGCGTCTTCATGCAGTCTAATGAAGAGATGTCTTGGGAGCCGTTTGCTCTAATCTAACTGCAGACGCGAAGTAACCATAGTAGCTGCTGCTGCCGCTACTATTACTGCCCTCGGGACAATACAATGGAGCTAATACTCTTTCCCATTTCGGTGGTCCAGGAGAAACAGAATGAGAAGGAGAAATAGAGAGGTAGAAGAAGAGATGCAGGGGGTAAAAAAGCAAGCTGCAGCGAGGGAAATTAATTTTATTCTCGCGCGCAAGAATCGTCGGACTGAGTGGCAAGGCGCCGCGCGCGCGCGTTGAATTACTTTTTAGCTTCCCCGCCCTCGAGAATAATTCCAACGAAGACGACGACGACGTGCACGCTCGGATTTCGCGAAATTTTTCTCGGCGAAAATACGCGGATGATTTACATAGTCATGAGAGAACGTGGAGGAGGACGAATCGCTGCTCGCGCTCTCGGGCATAATTCATGGGAAACCCGCGCCGTGCAAGAGCCGCTGCGGCGCTAACACAAGAGAGAGAGAGAGAGAGAGAGGGGGGGGGGGAGATTTAATTCTCAGGGAGCGACAATCTCTATTAATTGACTACAAATGCCCGAGCGGCCGCGGTACTATATTGGTCGCACGTTTTGACAAGTTACTCGCGAGTAATTGGCGAGCCCGTCGAGTCTCGGCTGACTTTTAATGCAAATGAAGTCGGGAAATTGCATAGCGGCTTTAAATGTTTCCTAAGCTTCTGCTTTTTAACGAGATAAGAATCTTTCGTTATGAAAATATCATTATAGAAAAATAAGATTTCAGTCAACAGCACGGATACTGCGTTAATGATAAAAAATATTTATTATACCTTTTCTTTTATTTCAGCTGTAAAAAAAAATAAAAATATCTATGAAATTCACTATGTACAGTAAAATATAAATTGCAGTCGAAAAAATGATTTTATTTTTAAAACACATTGAGACTTGAATTAATTTTGGATTTTTCTACATAATCTTACTTTTAATTAGTTACCAATAGCTTATATATACAATTGTAATAAAAAAATTCGGCCATTATCTATAGCAGATTTATCTATAGACATTTTATGCAACTAAATGCAATATTACTCTCATTGTACAAATATATGTTGTGGCTAACAATCCGAAAGACAAAATGTAACCAATCTCTGCAATCTGTTACAGAACCAACAACCGCAGTTTATGTCTACAACAACAGTCAGTCATCGACAACAGCCTCGTAATGCAGTCAAAGTGAAAATTTGCTATAGACCTCCATCTCTCTTCGGTCGCACACGCGTGTATTATTAAGCTCAGATATATCACGCGAGCACGTATATGTATATAACAACCGAAATTCAGTATCGGGTTCACACGTGCGTGACTATACCCTTTCACGGTCGCCACAGCGCGCGCGTGCCTATAGCGTTTATTCGCGCTGTTGCGCTCTCGCTTGCGCATTATGCGCGTCATGCATATATACCTCTCGCGCTCATTGGCGTGCGGAGACGCGAGCAATATTTCGTTGCGTCGTCGCTTTTCTTCGTCTTTGCTCTATACCTATTCTCTTTCTCTTTTCTCCTCTACGCCCTCTTCCTCGCACTCTGCTTCTCTTTATCCCTCTCGCTCTCCCTTTCTTAGCCTCACGGTTGAATAATGCATGAGTCTCCATAGAAATACATATAATGCGGCGAACGCGTGAGTTCGCGCGCAGGACGCGCGCAATATCGTCTCTTGCCATGTGTTTTGCGTTGCTCGTATTTGGCGACTATTTGTCGTAAATATGGCGGTACTACTATACACATTTTTTGTAAATTTCAGATTGTTTTATTCAATTTTATGTTGGTTACATTAACGGAAATAATTGTTACCATTAGATCAGTGCAAAGCAAACAAATGAAAGTTGTAAAATCAGTTACCGATCGTCAAGTAATGCAAACTACTCCTCAAAAAACGGTATGACTGTTTTGCAAAATGTATTGAAATTTGTTCATTCTTCTATATAAATCAAACACAAGAAAGTACTGAAATCAGTTTATTATAGTCAAGTACCCATCTCAATTGACTTGACTAAAGTAATACAATTTTTCGTACCTTGCGGTAGCCAGTGGGCATAAAATGACGCCTAAGAGGTATAACCACCTACCTCACCTATTCCCATACATACTTGGCGGGCACGACGGACCGACGGTTTGCAGTTTACAGGTAGACTTTGTAAATGTAGAATACTAAATTTTTGCATATATTTATTAAAATTGTTAATACATACAAGTTCATCATAATAAATAATTATATTGGCTCTACTTTGTAATTGATTATACCGTTTAAATATATCATCCCTACATGTACAGAATCCTATGATTTACCTTAATTACCCAAATTATTTTAATGAGTATTACCCCGAGTGATAGATTCGCGGATCAGTAATTTCGATATACATAGAAGCGACCCATTTGTATATACATTTTATATGAAAATTATCATGTTTACACCTTGAACTGCAAACCGTTTAAATTTTAGACAATAATATTATTTGGAAAATCTAAAAAAAGTTCTAATGGATGCAAGCGTTATGTATCGAAATCCTCTTTTTGTTTTCACATCACCAGTATTATTGTCTAAATTCTATAATAAACTAGCTCTTATGTAGACAAGTACGTTGCACTAATCACTTAATCGGATTATTTTGATTGTGGATAAAAGGGTTTAACTATTTCCTGCTCCGCGAGTCGAAAATCCAGTTGTACACGTAATTACAGTAATGATATTTATTTCCGGAGAACAACAAAGCCAAGTGATCCAAAAAGGTCTTTTGCTCCATTTGCACTAACAAAATTTCTTTTATAAATTTTTCGGCTCTTTCACTTTGAAGTTATTGTTCCGAATTATATCTCTGACTATTGTTGGAAACTTAGTTCTAACAACACTTATCTCTAGAAGTTCATCGCGCTACATATCTAATGATCGGGATACATAAGCTGTGTATATCCTTTCACGATAAAGCTATAGCAGTTCCTCCAAGGAGCGTATAAACCAGTAGACGCTCAGAGGAAATCTGTGAGTCTATAGCGTCGTGCCAGAGAAATACACAGCATCCGAATAACATGCAAATTCGACATGATCTTCTCGAGACTGCAAAAGTTCGTGTCCTTTGAAGCCCTCAAAGACGAACACGGACTTACAGTGTAAGCGGAGCAACCGTATTCGTACTGTTGTCGGGAATTCTACTAACTAGAGTCACATTAGCATCAAAGAATTCTTTTCTTTAATGCACGAAAGATAAGAATTGATGTCCTCTAGAATATTGTTCAATGAATGCATTGAAATACACGAGTAAACATTTGTAGGAATATGACATTTAAAGGATTGATAAGTAATTCTATGTATAGACATAGTATTTGAAGACGACTGAGCGTGCATGTTAAAAAAGATTAAAAATACAAAGTTACAATTGATAATTCCTCCATTTAGGCGCGTATGATATAGCAGGCTGCATTACATGTCATTCGGAAAAATCGATAAATGTCGAGCTTGAGTGGTGTATCAAAGCAGTTCATTACTACCGTTAAATGCTTGTTCACAGAATTTTTAACTGCATTGTAGAAAAATCAAGTGCATGTCAATGATGTGGTTTAAGCTCGGGTTTAAGTATGAAATCGATAAAATAGGAGATTTTTACAAATTCAAAAATTTTTGAGATCATTAAGACTCGAAATCATTACTGTTTCTTGGAAAGTGTTTACAGTATATACATATATCTATGGCTTCACGGACTAATTATATATTTGCACTTAACGAACTTATATATTTTGCTCTTTATCGTTTTCATTATGAAGTTGTTATAATAGAACTAATGCTCAATAGTGATTCTAATTTTAATACCAAGTTAAAACAAGTTGTTATAATAGAACTAATGCTCAATAGTGATTCTAATTTTAATACCAAGTTAAAACAAAGACTCTGAATAAAAATAAATATAGAAGTAAAGAGAAAAAAACATAAAACCTCAGTTTTAAAGATTTGCAAAATAAACAACACACAGGATCAAATTAATTGACTACTTTTCATGACTAATCTAAAGAATATGCGCACTGGTCTTAATTTTGATTTTACTTAAAATCTTTAGAAAGAATTAGTATTTAGATTTAAAAACACAATCTACATACTTAAAGATTTGAATATCAGCTTTCATAGTCGACCATGCAACGACGACATCTGCAAGGCTAGAATATCACTAAACACGTGACCTAGAAAAGTTCGAGGGCGCAACTTTAACGGGATTCATCCATTCTCGCGCCCCTACGGTGCAACAGTGGCAGTGTTCTGCACGTCTATTGCTTACGGGAAAAATCAATGGATGCTGCGTACAAAAGTAGGTTATTGCCTATGAGCATCTGTCAATATACACAGTGGCATGTATGCAGAGAGAAAGAGAGAGCAAAAGCAAAATAGAGATGGAAAATGAGAGCGGGAACTGCGGGGGAGGGCATCGATGCCACGCTGCTGCTGTAATTTTCGTGAAATAAAGCGCGCGCCCCATCCCCCCTGCTCAATCTTCGAAAAGTGCGCGTTCGATTTAGCTGTGGGCGTTGCAGCGAATGCTTCGATATGACGTTGTATGCACGGGAGCATCGTTATTATATGCGCGAGGCACCCCATGTAGTTTCGAGGGTTGAACGCGTTGGAGTCGTTATGAGGTAGCGATGAATGGCGCGGAACCGCGCGGATTAGGATCAATACCGTAAAGACAGTTATGGATTAGACGTAGATTACTGTGTAAATTGTTATTAAAAGCGTGAAAGGTAGAACACATGGAACCAGATGGTGAACATTCCTGATAAAAGTATTGGCTGCAGTAATTGCACCCCAGCGTAAAATATATACTATAACAATAACATCAAAAAAGTTCAAGCGGAATGAAAAACAGCATATACTCAAATGTTTACAAATTCGTCTAAATAAATATACCGAAATTAAAATTTATTTATCTAGTTTCGTTTCAAGGTAGTTCCATTTTTAAAAAATAATTACAAATATATCTACAAATAATCTGTAAAAAATATCTATTCTTTAAATAAATTGAAATTCTAAAAATATGAAATATATATTAATATCAAGATCTGGCAAAAGGCAAGAGAGAATATATTTTTTGATTGCATTTGAATTACAGAAACTGCAATCACTGGCAAATTCTTTGTATTGTTTATTAATTCTATTCCGGATTAAATTTCAAAGCGTATTGGAAATGAAATAATAATAAAAACAATAAGAGTCCTATTTTCATATTTTTTTCGTATAAATACCTTTGTATTTAAAGTAAAGATTATATAAGAAACATTACAATTAGTACTTAGTGGAGATTAGTAAACGTTGTCAATATCTTTTTGAAGATTATTTATTTTATATAGATAAAAGATTAACAATAGCATTTAATACTAGTATTGTATTCAGTTTATATTTAGGGAAATATCATTTAATTGCCAACAAAATATTTCTAAAAAATGTTATTTGAGATTTACGAAACTATCCAATTCTATCTTGTGGAAAAATTATCATCCATCTGCATAAATCGACTTATACAATTATGAATGATTTAATAAAGGTTTTTTTACAAGTTCTTTTACGTACGTTTCTTCATCAAGTCGAATAGAGACATTCAAAGAAAGCAGGAAGTCACTTTTTTCACAGTACGCTACTGCTTCTTTTATTTACACAACGCATTACTTTCATTGCTGCACAACCTGCAGCGTGAAAGTCTTTGCGTATATAACAATGTAACACACCACCAACGCCTTTAAGTATACAGGCGCGTGTTCGCGGCTCTTTTCTGTGCGCAATGCACGCGCGCGCGTTTATGTTCTTCGTCGATACGCAGCGGTCGCGTATATGTACGAGAGAGAAGCTGCACTACTAAAACGCACCATTGCCCACCGTATATGCGCGCCAGTGCGCCATTAACGCGCGACCGCGAAAGAGAAAGTGCGCACGCGGGGGCGTAATTATCGGCGGCGACTCCGCGGTGAGAGTAATAGGACTATGCGTCTTCCAGGAGGCAGAATGTGATTCCTTCGTTTCTGGATTAAATTTAGAAAATATATAAAATAAGTATTTCGAATTATTATTAGTTCTATTTCGATTTAATTTCATATGATTTAAATACAAAATGTAGTATCAGGTTTGATTTCCCCAGAGAAGCCTTTGCAATAGTATGAGTAATCTTCTTTCAGAAAAATATTTAAAAATACATTTAATATCTGAAGGAAAAATCGAATGTCGCTGTGGCACGTTTGCGTGCTTTTTTTATCTCTACGTATATATATATATTCGTTTTGATCGAAAGATTCAGACTGCAACATTTATTTTCACCATACTCTGCCCGAAAGTACCAATTTCGCTTCCGGCACCGAATCGGAAAAGTGATATTTTCGGCCTGAGTATGGTGAAAAATAGTATATGCACCACGGGAGGAAATTAGGAAACCCTTCGGTTCGGGTGGCAATTTACACGAGCTGTGAACTTACCAAGTTTTTTCCTCTCTAGATGCGTAATATACTATTTCATTTATCGATTTTCTTTTATTTTGCGCTAAATAATTCTCATACATCATTTAAAAGACGAAACAACAATATTGACATATGAATTTATAAAAATATAAATTAAAGTAAGCTACATTATTTAGTCATTTGAAGAATCAGAGCACGAATAAAAGAGTTACTTTCAATTCGGAATTTATTGAACTGGATTATTTATAAATGGAACAGCTTATCCCAATGTTCTCTATGTCAATTTCCTTTATAACGATTTAATGATTTATAATTATGAAGATTTATTTGTTTATTACCAAATTACTCAAGATATATTCTTTTCCAATTGATTTCTAAGAAAAACAAAGTACAGGCAATGTATGAATGCTATACAATAAATCTTTTCGACTTTCAGAGTTTCTTTTTCGTCTCATTGTGAACATTGTTGAAAAGAATTAATACTTCATGTTAGAGAAATTCAACGTTATTTTATTTTTAAGTAATAAGGAATATATTAAAATAGTAAGAGATCATTTTTCATTAAAACTTAAATTCCAAAATAATGCATCTACAATATATAGTTTAATCCTAAACACGATACTTTATATGATTCTTAGAAGCAATTTCCATATTCTAAAACTTACTACACACACACGGGCATACTTAAGACGCTATTGTGGAAATACCGTGAACCAGGTAGCTCCTTAGCCTAGTATTTAGAGAGGGATTACCGTAATTATTAAAAGAAAATTGAGATCACGCACACACGCTAGCTGTAGCACGTATACTGATTCAAATTTCGAAATTACATTGTTTGGCATCTCTCTCTCAAGGGCTGGCGTATATTCTTCGTGCGAGACGCGCAGCTGCCGAGAAAAAGAGAGCAACAACGATAACGAAGAGAACGGAGTAAGGACGTTCATTCGCCTTGCTGCGGGTCCAGAGCCGCAGAATTGGTATCGCGGTCTCCGCCCCTCATTCCCCTCTCTTTCCCGCCCAGTTCTCTTCTCAACTCTGGGGCACGTGCTGTGCACAGTGAGCCTCCGAGAATGGCACCTGCCTCTTCTTCATTCTCTTTTTATCCTTCGATCCAGAGTCTCTTTTATTTCTAAAGCAGTGGAGGCTGCAACACGCGATACGTTTTTTTCTGACACGAGGCCTCGTGCACGCGCGCGCATTTGTACTTTTTGCTCTCTGAGCCCGCTATGTCTTCGTGAAAATAATTATCTTAGCCCTGCAATTGCCTTGTACGCATTATAGGCTGCACGAGTGCTACAGAGGCGTGCAGGCTCCAACAACAATCGGTTTGGCTGCAACGCGTGTTGCCTTTGTACTTAATTTTAGGATGAAAATCAGACGCCCGCCGAATGCAATTAGGGCCACGTGCCTCTGTTAATTTTTTCTTAGATTTTAAGAGTACTTATTTGAAAGGAGTTTAAAATAAAAAAAGTACTGTTATCTACCCTGTTAGTAACGGCATCACTGCACGCTCATTAGCTTACTCCAAGGTTATATTTGTTATTTTGTATCTTATACAAATAATATTCATGTATATCTAAGTGTAATATAGGCCGAGAAGAAACATATAACTTGCGATTACTAAACTACATAACAAAACCGAATACTTTCATACCATCTTTTCGGATATCGAATAAACTACAATATGTTAATGATAAATGTATCAGTAAATTATAGACTGTTAAGTTAATCAAATTTTATAGGGGATTAAATATTATATATCACAATTTCGAATATTAGTATATTCCGATGTGCATTTACGTATAATTAATCTAATAATAAAATACCAAGCTTTTGATAGTATGATAATGTTGCAAGTCTTAAGCATTAAAAATAGTTGAAAAGCTATTTGGAATAAGGGCATTCCTCTTATGAGAAACCTACAAAAGACCGATTCTAAATACTCTTTCAATTGTGAACAAATTTTAAATTAAAGATCTTACAAATACTACATGACCGATTCATTTGGACAACAGAGATAGTGATTTACTACATTTCTCCCTCTCCTTCTCGCTCGGTATAAAAACGTTTCTGATTGAATACTCTCCTGATACGTAATCATAAAAATTCACTTTATTCGACTGCGCAGAAATGCAAATCTCATTTGACATTCGCGATGTTACCCGACAGGATGCCGCGCTCCCATTTCCCCGCGTCCCCAAGCATCTTCCGATGTCGTGTCTGCATATGGATTTTTCCCTCCCACTCTTATCCACGTAATTCGGCGACCGGAACGAATCCACTTATTTGGCACGGCAGCGTTCCTAGTTCGCCTCGCGATTGCTTGCGGCGCGCAAAGGCAAGAGACACGAGCGCGCGAACGCCGGAAGCCTTCTCTCGTATATAGATTCTCCACTTTCTGCTCGATTTTTTTTCTGCCATCGGAAAATCATTCGATGATATTCTTATTTCTCGAGGCTCGGTAGGGGAACGGCAATGGTAGCAGTGCAAGCGACGTATAGCCGGATGTGTAATTACGTGTACGTAGCGCGGCGATTCCCAGTATACGTGCGCGTGTGCTGCGTAATTTGCACACTGTGGCCGATGCTCCCTGCTGCTGCATTCCAGGATGCACTAATTGTTAGAAAAAAGCTACTGCAAGAGTAAATAAATCAAAAGTGTACCGGATGACGTGATGAAAACCTTGGATTTTTTTCATAATTGTTTTTAAAGTATACCCATCGAGCTCATCGGGATTTTGACGTGGAAAAGTTTTCATGATGACAAAATATTTCTTATATATTAGATATCAATGCATAATGTATGATGATTAATGTATATTTTTATAATGGTTAAAAATTCTCTTAGGAATTCATTTAGTTAGATGATTCAAGTGGGAGAAATGATTAACCATAATGAAAATGTATTAATATTAAGTTTTTTCATCCATCTTATATTAAAATTAATTAATAGAATAGAATTGTAATATAAAAAATCGGTGAAATACAAATATTACTTTCGAAAAATTGAAAAGTTTTTCATAAATATGTCTTGAAAGTCATGATTTAGATTATTATCTTCGAATATTTATTTTCGAAAAGCCTGGAATATGATATCAAAAATATAAGCTAAAACTACAGAAAATGAGCTTACATTAGATTTTTTTAAAAATTTTAAAATGTTGATCCCTTTTAATGTTATAAAAGTTTTCAATTGTATATTGATGTGGCACTCAAATATGCAGGCAGTTGAATAAATAATTTTGAAAACTAACTAATGCAGTTTCGATGCGCAATTTCAAACTTTTATAACTTTGAAAGGAAATAACATTTTTAAATTTTTAAAAAAGCAAATGAAAACTCATTTTCTCTAGACTTGATTTCTATTATTTTAATGATATTTAAAACTTTCCGAAGCTAAATTATCACAGTTTAAAAAAAAAGATTTTTTCAAAACAAAGCTAACAAGGTGCAGAACTTCATTTCTTTTTAGTATTAACTTAATATTTTTCTTTATTTTTATACTCCCATGAATATATCGCAAAATTTGAGTCGAATTCGTGATCTGGAGGTGTGACCTTCTCATAGTTGATAATAAAATATAAATCCTGCGTAAAAAGGACACGTTAATAGAAGTTGAAATAGGACGACTACTAAAATATAT
>JAWWEQ010000045.1:5587934-5603024 GCA_035583055.1 Torymus tubicola | reverse complement strand
TAAATATGCAGTTTAGACTGCAAATAACTTTTAGAGAACTTTGCTTTTAGCTTCATTCACGAAACATATTTTTTTTAAATTGAAAAGTTTATTCGCGAAATGAGTACATCAAAGTCATTTATAGAAAAATGGTTTAATGTTAAAAATGTTCAACAATACACCTATTTTATGCTGCATTAAAGCTAGAGCCAATTTAATTTCAAATGCATTATAGTATAGATTTGCTTCGTATACATATTATCCAGCTAGATTGCACTCAGAATAAACTTGGCTTCAGCTAGGATACACAGACAACTTTCAATACAGTTATCATTGTCTATAGTCTTTTGTAATTAAGTTACAATTTTTGTACCATAACATTGGCTCCAACACAACTTTTAATAACCATGAAATGAAGAACATATTTCAAATATATATATACACTAAATGTCACCAAATCCTAATACGAATAATAATGCTTGAACTATTATATCGAGAAACCCCGCTATTTATGCAAGAAAATAAAATAAGCCATTACGAGCATTCGTGCGCATAAAAGTGGGAATGCTACACGCATGTCTCATAAGCCTGCCCGTCCCTGCTGGCTCATAAAGACGTCCCCGGCAGAAATTCCTGCCCGCATTTCCATTTCTTTATTAACGCATCGCCCCTCGTGATTCCGACAAATCCCCGATACCGCACTCGCCATAGCCACGTACAATAACTCCCTGCACAATGGCCATCGGTTTTTCCGGATCAACGCTGCAACATCTTGGCGAAACTGCACGCGTCCCATTCCCCCCTCGCTATTCAAACATTCCTCAGTTCTGTATATACACATACACATCGATCGATCACGATAACACAGCGGTTCTCGACTTACGTTATTCGGTACTCGTGTGTATAGGGAGAATGTATCGGGTGCGGTGACGCCGAGGATGCGCATAACATCACACTCGCCGTGTGACCCTCCCTCCGCTGGCAGGAAATTAAAAGGACCAGAGGGCTATCCCCCCACAATTTAGAGCAACGCATCCCACCCCTGTATGACGCGAACGAGCGCTAGTTTGCAGCGCTGGGACGCGCGTATATATATATTCAGCAATCCCTTGCGGCTGGACAGAGTTACAAGCACTGCAGTAGAGCGAGAAAAGGAATTAAAAAGTGCCGCTTTATTTTACACTCCCCGCGCGATGTTTTGCTTCTCTCAGTTGCACAGTCGCTCTGCACCTTTATCCAGTTTCGCACTTTTTATTTTTAGACGACTTTTTGTCGCGTACGCACCGACGCTTGCCCGCATGTGAATCGACAATTGCATGCGAGAACAATAGAATACGAGTTAGAAGATTCATTATAATATGCTTATCATCTTTGTAAAATTTTGGTCTTTATTAACTCTTTTTTTACACCATTATGTTATAACATCATATTGAAACTAAAAATGTTTTAAAAAGGATTTTACCAGGTTATTACATAATATCGAAAAAAGACCTACGTTTCAACACTCAAATATTCTTCTGGTTAGTTAACACAATTAAATAATAGGAAGAATGTAGTTAAGTATCATTTGCAAAAAATTATAATGGTCGAACAGGTTTTTTTATTGTATACTCTACTTATTTCTATTTTACATTTATTTTATAGACTTTCTATATATATTTATCAGCGTAAAAGTAAAATATGCCAAACCTTTCGAGTTTTCCTGTTAATTAATGTACGGAAGTAATTAGGGGGACTGGACCACTGCTTCGGTCTAGCGAATAGCGCAAGGCGATTCGATTCTCATGGGGCTGAAAGAAATATGACAGACCGCTAAGCATCCACCATAGTTTATCTTACGAACTTTTAATACTCGACTTGTATTTCAGACTGTGGTGTCTCTGTAGGAAAACTTTCGAAAGAAAAGATATTGGTGTATTTAACGAGCTCTTAATGAGAGTTTGTTCATCGAGTGATAATTTTTTGCTGTTTAAACAAAGAGTGATTACAAATTTTTTATCTGTAATGACTTGCCTGTATATCTATATATATATATGAATTGCCGATTTCTTCTTTATATATATTAAACAACATCAGTATAATGTTACTTTAGAATATAATTATATGTATAACGTATAATCAGCTGGAATAAGCTCTTTAACTTTTTCCAACAGATCTTGTCACAATAAAGTGAACAAATTAAAGATGCATCGCACTTTCTCTGCTTGCATGTCATTTCCACCTACCAGCGCTGAAACAAAGGCACGTACTTTCGACCTTTTTTCTCCGGCGGCTCTAGCGTACAAAGGGGAAAGATAAAACGGTGCTCGTAAAATATTTATATTAATATCGGATTCCGCTGAAATGCGCGTCTATATGTAGAGCCTTGTGCTCACCATCGAAGCGCGCAGACGAAGGGAAATCCTTTGCGCGTACGTATCTTTCGGCTGCGGGAGGAAATAGTCCGGCTTTAAAAAGAGCGAATTAGGACTCTCCTTTTCCAGAACACCCTATAACGTCTGTGCGCGCGCGCGTAGATCCTCGATACTTTACTCTTCGCACATAAGTTGCCACACCAGCAGCTGCAGGACTCCCATTTCGGTTTGTTTTATGGATTTTTTTCGCACTGCTCATACGCATGCGGACACAAACGGACTGCGTGCCGGGATTTATTTAGCCGTCGCTCCTGGTCTGCAGCCTGCTGCACGAGATCTTGATGTTCTCATTCTCTCTCTCTCTCTACTCTTTTCTCTCTCTTTTTTTGTATCTCTCTGCGCGCGCGCTCGCCTCTCCTCGTCCTTGGGGCCTCTCGAGTGAATCAACCGGTGCACAGCCGGCCAACTTTGTAGGCTTCGCCGCGCGCGCGCGCGCACCACCGGTATATAACCACCGGCTTTCGCTCGCCGCGAGCCTGTGATTTAATCCCTCAGAGTGTACGCGGTTTGAGGAAAATAAAAATGGAATGAAACGTGAGTACCGCGGCTGAATGCTACGGCAAAAAGAGAGCTGGATGCCGCAGCAGCAATATCGGCCGCGCAATCTCAGTGCAAACCGTTTAAAAGTGCTTTTTAATGCTTTACTTGGAGATAGAGAGGATATTATGAAATTTAGAGAATCGCGTGAAAAAGGAGCCCTATGAAAATTTTAGACCATCATTTTTTTAAGCTTGTGTGGTTTTTCTAGTTCATAGAGAGTTATTTAATGAGACGAAATTTTAAATCACTGAAATTTACACTCGCCGAAATGGTTTCCTTTTTATGTTAAATAATATTATTCGAAACATTTTTTCAAGACATTCCAAAAAATCTTTCAATGTTTTTAATCTTTTTAACATGTGCATAAAAAAGATTAATTTTTTTATGCTATAAATAATATTTATTATAATGATAAACTTTTTTGAACGATTTTTAAATTACATTGATTTTTGTTGTCAAACTAAGTTGGTCAATTTTTATAAGGTTAAGTTTATTTTTCCTATGAATAAGTTTTGTCTTATACATATTCTGTGTTTATAGAAATAAAACAACAAATGTTTGTTGAAATAAATTTGCAGTTCATTTCTATTTAGGACACTTTAAGCACTATGGAATTGCATTAGTACAATTTCAAACGTTTCTAATTTCGTACAAATTCTCACATTCTCCGTCCCATATACCACGAACAAAATGAATTTCAGTAAGTTACATTTGCAGTATAAATTCTTGGAGACCCAAAATGAACTAATAAAATCTATGATTTCTGTTTTAATTTAGAAAGATAGTGATGTTTTTTATCTTAGAATCAAAATTTGTAAAACATCACATGTCAACATTATACGAAACCTTCAACAAAACTTAGAGATTTTGTGATCGTGGAGCAAAAGAGAGCGAAAAACCGCTGCCAATTCATTGGCACTTAGCTTCCTCAAACTTTATTTAATTATTCTTTTAATTAATTTTTATTTCCAATAATTAAAATTTTATACTTTATTTTCTAAATCTCTTGAAATTTTAACCACATATAACCTTCAATTAGTGTAATAACTGGTTAAAATTTCAAGTCGATAAATAAAATATTTTTCGAGATATTAATTTTTGAATTATAATAAAGCTTTCATTAATAACAAATGATAGAGTAAAGATATTTTAAATTTTAAAAAAGGAAAATATAGGTAATTTAAATACCTTTCAAGAAAATTTTATTATATTATGTATTAATGGCTGTAAGATATGAAAAATTCTAAAGAACTAAAAATTCAAAATCGTTTTTTTGAAAATAATTTTTTTCTAAGGAACAAATGAAGATAATCTCTTGAAATTTTTCTTATGTGATATTTTTCTTAGAAATCCATATTTTCTAACAGAGAAAGCTTAAATTAAAACCTTCTTTGTTTATATTATGGATACGTTTATTCTGTTTTTGTACCGTCAATATTTTAACAAAGCTTTCATTCATATTGCTATAAAACGCCTAAGGTCCATTCGCAAAACCACTTCTATTCTTTTGTGCATAAATAAACTGTCTGTATTTCAGTCAACGCGTATATGTGTGTGTGAAGGGAGGTGACCTCTGCTTTTAGCGAGACATCTCTTTGAAGACTATCTAAAACGGTTGCTCACGTGAAAAATTATATTACCTCATTGTTTTTAACATCAATTTACGCATAAAAAGTGGGTTAATTGTTAGTATAAATAACTAGATTCTAGAATATAAGTTAGATTCATCATTAAAATTTGAAATATATATTTACCTTGAAAATACAGTATTCAACAGTATTCTGTTTAAAATTTAACTAATATGAAATATATGTGAATTAATTACTTATATTTTTAGTTTCTTAAACATTAGTTAGTCTTATATACTACAAATTTGTAATATTCGTTAAAATAATGAAATATCTGTTACTACAATAAACTATACCTTTGTTAATTTACCATGGCAATCCATTACTCTCTGTAAAATTCATTAATTACTTTGAGCCCTCCCGATAAAACGCTGGGGCCCGTTCCGCTTAGACAGCGGCGAAATAATACAAGTCCTTAAAGCTTTCGTACGCACGTATCCCATAATGTTTTGTGCAAATTTAGCCGAACGTGCAAAATACGAGTTTCATAAGGGCTTTGTTGGACGATTTGTTTTTACTGCACGTCTTACGCGTATGTCTCACCAGGTAAAACCGAGCGCAGCGGTAGCGCGGCGCGGCTGCTGCCACGGCAGCGCGCAGCCCATTGTTCTGACAATCCGCGCCAGCAGCAGCAGTAGCAGCTCGCCGAGAACAAAAGGTAGAGCAAAAGGTAGCGCGCCGCGCACGCGGTACAGCTGGCTTATCGGGCTTATCAATATAGGCGAGAGGCAGAGAGCGACGCACACGCATCATACCGACCGCGCGATTCATATAAGAGCTGCGCTGCAGCCTTTCCCCCCACGTCATTTGCTGGAAATGCTGGCGCGCGTGTCGAAGGATTACAATGCCCGACGGGAGCGACAGACCGTTTCGCATTTTGCGAGCTTACAAAGGGAGTGCGGGAGGACGAGGAAGAGAGAGCCGATGACGACAAAAGAATGCGCGGAGAATCAATCGCCGTTGCCATTTTTCACCACCACTCCAATCAAAAATGTTGTTTTGACTTTTGTTTGCTCGAAAGCTGAACCAGCATTGATGGATATTGAAGTTGAAAGCATTACACCACATGTTCATGATCGCTTCACGGATTGTTTTCGCAAAAAGAACGTGTTTGGCTAATTTTTCAAATTACCTTTTATTTGTTATTGTGCTTCTCACTGCCGTCGTTGTCCATCAAAAAATAAACACGACGTTTTTTAACAAAATTAACATTTTCAAATTTAGATCTAATGTCAATAGCTGAGCTTTATCAATCGTTAAATTTTCTAAATATATTCAAAAGTTATCAGTTTAAGATCCCCACTAGATCAAATTCTATATAGTAAATGAATTTAAATAGCATACTATGTAAACCATCTTTTATAATATGAATCGTTTGAACAGATCTTTACAATAGTTATAGCGAAGGAGCAATTGTACAGCTATACAAGATGTTGGTCAATCATGAAGAGCACTTTAACAATAATATCTTGTGGAACGCCATCCTCACCACGAGCCCGAGACGAGAAACAGAGGACTGCTAGCACAACATCTGTTGAAACAATTTCCGTGAACTAGAAAGCTTCTACCTTTGTAGTATTTAAGACATTCTTGCCAACCCCATCTTCATTCTCTCGCTATACTGTCACACAGTAAAATGCTGACATATCTCATTCGCTATTAAACGACTTAATCTTCATTAGGCTTGTGGGTATAAACTCAGGTCTCTGATCTTCTTTTAATTATTTTCATTTGCAAAGGTATTTAACAAGCGATGGTATAATATGACGTCTTCGCTTGTGTAGTGTGATCGTTAACAGTTTGTGGTAGCGTTAAGAACTGTTCTAAGATTCAGTTGGTTTCACTACAATTCACATCCAAATAAAAGCAGTTTACGTATCTATCCTGGTATTATTTGCAAATGGTGAGTAACTACAAGCAGATAATACTTCGGTTAATTGATATGGATTAATGTTGTTATAGTTTCTATATAGGGTAGAAAGCCTTTAGGGGGGGCATACAAACCGAGACCACTACCCTATTCATTAGTACAAAATCATTTTTATCAACAAAGATCAGGTCAATAATGAGTGAACCCTGCGTGTCTGATTCGTAGGACCATGGTGTACCGCTTGTAAAATAGACTGATATTCAGTTCGTCTATAATATTATTTTGAAGCGCAATGGCAGTAATTTTTAAATTAATTAATAAGATTACCGTTTTCAATAAATAATATACCTGAAGAAATGATATATACTTATAACTGTTTGGTATTACAATGTTTCCCAGAAATGGAAATATGTTTAGGTTTTTCTGGTTTCCGTTAACTTACGTGTTAAATGATGTTAAAATCTTGCACTTATAAATTTAATTCCTCTTTTCCTGCATCATTGTATCTTGCAAAAGTACTCAAGTAAATTTTCTAGCATATTTGCTTTTGATCTGTTTTGGCGTCGCATTGAAATTTCTGAACTCACGGGATCTTTTGTTTCTTACCACTCATTTTAAAAATAAGAACTTGATTACTTAATTAGATACATTTAAAATCCATCAAAAATTTGTTTATCTAAATTCAAAATTCTTTAAGAGGGAAACATTTAATTTTCTGAACCTAAAGTTATATTTCGATTAAAAGTCTTAGGATCAAACTAAACTGAGTGAGTCTAAGTTTGGACTCTGATACAATGCATCAAAATATATTATGAATATATTTTTCATTAATTTAACTATTTATATGAATGTCTTTGCAATTATATTAAAATAATTTTTTTTATAACGTATGGTTATTGACTAAGATGCTCTTCGGCACATTACATAAAACTAAAGGAAAATTCTATAGTCGAAACATTGTAGTCGGGTCAAAAGAACGCTAACAATAAATTCTTTTTCCGTTTCGTAAAAAACCGGGTCAGCCTTACATTTCAATTTTAATCCAAAAAGGCTATATATTCTTAATATACTTAGCGCCTGCATTAGGTCATTTATTTACCCACTCCTTATTCCGATAATAGCGTGTCATTTGTTACGCCGCAGAGTTCACGTCGCAGGTGGTCGAGCTTGCAAGGCGCGAGAAAGAAGGAGGGCAGCTCTATTCGACGATTAACGAAAATTTGTAGAATCCCGAAGTAGACAGGTAAACAAGCCGGCAGAGGTAATTAGCGCACGCCACTATACTTCTTCCTTGAGCGCTGCCAAGACAGAATGGAGTTACGGTGTCGCGAGTTCAAAGCGGGTTGAGTAAGAGAGAGGGAAGAGCGAGAGGAAGAAAGGAGGAGAGAGTCAATTGAAGGAAAACGAGTCTAACTATGTGACCGCGTGCTTATATTCACTTACACGCATATACGTTATACGCACAGACACATATATCTGAAATTCCGCATACGACGGGTCTCTTCCTTTTCCCTTATACACATATATTTGGAAGTGCGCGCATCGCGAAGGGATAAAAGGCGAAGGGACGAGTAGAACGTCGCTGCCGCCGCCGACGACGACGACGAGACAGCGAACGTCCAAGCTGAGAGACAACGGCTGCGCGGGACGAACGCCAGCAGACGAAGAGGGAGAGAAGGCAGACAAACGTATACGCAGGGAACGCGGCCGAGAGAGGTAGAATGAGAAAGAGCGAGGGTTTGAAGCTAGAGAGAACGAGCTCTCCCTCCCCCCCTCTCGCTCTCTCTCTCTTGCTCTGCAGCAGCAATGCGTGCGGCCCGGCAGACCGTAGAATTGTCTGGCATTGTGCTTGCAAATCAAGCGGCCGAAATTTACATGAGATTTATGGCATTCCGTTTGCACTCGGTCCGTTCCTCTTGCTGCGCGAGCGTACCGCGTGGCCATCCCCAGCTCTCGCGCCCACGTACACCCCCTCCGCATCTATATATTTGTGTATACGAATATCTGTGTATACACATATACACAGAAATGGTAAGAGGAGGAGCTCTCTCGACTGCAAGGTTGCTGCTTCCAGCGCTTGCTCGTTGCGAAACGTCCTGGCGCGCGAATGCGCAGCTTGCTCTCATCGTACCCTTCTGCGCGAGCGCGCGTGTGTGTCTTCTTTCTTGCGCTATCCTCCGCGTTTTTGCAGGGTACATTCGGCTTTGTATTTTCGTTTCTTATTGTGTATATTTGTCTGATTATTTCCTCACTCGCATTCGCCTTAATGTGTGGAATTTTTCATTTTTAAGCGAAATTTCCTACCTCTGTTTTGAATTAACGTTCTTGGGTTGCAAATAAGGAAAATCTCGCTTGAACGCAATGGATTGTTTCACAAACATGTTTTTCGAAAGTAAACAGCCGTTTGCTTGAATTCGTATTGAAATATCTGATACGTCTCATTATATTTTCTATCAACAATTTGTAAAAAAGGAATTTTATTCTTATTCTGTTCCTTCTTATATCCTCTCTTAAAAGAGATAACAGGATGTTGTGAAGCATATAAAGAAGTAATGCGATTGGTTGATGGCTCAATATCCGGTCTGAATATAGCGTCAAAATTCAAAATGTTCTCTGATATAAAATGAATATTTTGGTGTAGCAATTAAGTAAATGTTTTATGTGTGCATTTGAGTAAATCAATAACCCAATTGATCAAAATTTTGTGTCTAATAATTTAATTAAAAAATAAATGTTGTTGGCATTTGGTTCCTAATCTCAAAATTTAAAATTCAAATCTATTATTTAGTATAAACTAGAAAATCAGCAAGCGCGCGTACCGCCGGATTATTTGGTTGTGGTAGTTCAAATATAAATTTAGTGAGCAGTGTTTTTTTGGAATAAAGAAGTATCCATCTATAAAAGGGAGTATATATTATATAGTATAAGAGAGTGGATAAAATAACATGATTATATGTTCTGTCATGTCATTGTGGCCGCTCCCTAATATATTTCATATATTTCTTAATCACAAATAAAAAATCAATAAAGTGAAGTTAGCTACTCCTAGCACTACAGGCCCGTTCCTCTAAGTTCGTTTCCTTCGTTTCGTTTTTTTTCTCTTACCGTTGTATCTTGTTGTATCTTTCTGTTGTATCCACCAATGAATTTTTTGATAATGCTCTGAATTGGCTCTAGTAGAGTTTCAATTCGATACTATCGCAATCTCCCTTTTATAGATGGATAATACTAGGATTCTAAATGCGTGCTACGCGCACAGATGACTTTAACCAATGAGAGCCATCGCTTTGAAATTGGCTCTATATATTTCAACCAATAATATTTTTGACAACGCTCTAAAGTTGGCACTAAACCTTCAATTGGGGGGTTTTCGTGGCCGATGGAGGTCCAGTCAGACACCAAACGTTTCCTCACGTATTTTTGTAAAATAACTGATTTATTTTAAATTACAAAAACATGATTTTTCCTGATAATTATATAACAAAAATACCTGTAGATGTAAGAGTACTTGTTTTGACAGCATTCTCTTATGATCAAATAATTTCCTTTAGATTAACTCATTTAATTTTTTCTTTTGAAAATAATAAGTGAATCTTATTCTCAACTTCAAAATGTTATCAATAATATTATTGGTTGAAACTCATAGAGCCAACTTTAAAACATTCGTATCATGATAATTCTACACTGAGAAAAATATTTAGTAGTATCAAATAAATATTTATTTGCTACTATTAATTCTAGTGCTAAAGTAGTAGTAACAAATAAATATTCATTTGTTTCAAGAAAAATATTTATTTGATACTCCTAATATTTTTCTCAGTGTAATGATATAAATTACCTAACACATGATGAAACGAAGTACGAATCTCAAACTCTATCTCAAAGCTTTGACTATTGAGCAAATTTTTATACGCTACGCTAACTGCGTATCTAACCTGACTGTTGTGTGGGATAGAAAATACACATAAAAATATGTAACACTACTCACGCCCTCTATTATATGTAAAGCGTAAGGGCTCCGTAATTTGTCCAAAAATCCGCGAGCGTCTACGCGACGCTTTGACAGTTAGTCTCGGCTGAGCGCGCATGCCGACAACATGCGACGCATACACTCTGTAAACTCCTTCGCTTCCACGATCGTTAATAAATATTCTTATATATAATAATAATACAAAGAGTTGAGTTTATTTATTAACAATAATAATAACACTGACCATTTGTCAAATCACAAACCCACTCCATCTTTCAACTCGTACCACTTGTATTTTCGCCAAAAAAAGCACTTGGGCCCGATTTTCAAGTAAAAGTCAACAAAGCATGTATGTTGACATATAGAAATATAAATTCATAGAATATAATTAAAACAGTTATTTTTTCGTGACGTTAATGGAGCATCTAAGTTAATCTGGGTCAGTGGATCGCTGAACTAAACGCCTGATTAAAAATGCCTTAGTTTGATTGTCTTTAAACGTCTCAAATGCTCTACTTTAATTTTCGCATTATTTCGAATACACCCGCAGCGTAAACTTCAATCGACTATTATCGTAAAACACGTGGCGATAAAAATCGTCGCCCATTTCTTTGGCTTGCAAAAAAATTCAGGCCAAAGCACACTGCACGCCTTTTTTTTCTTCATTCCACGCATGAGATGTAATCATTTTTCAGCACAGCTCCCTATACCCACTCGCACCTCCGATTCTCCGTGGCCAGCTGAGCGCGCTTTTTTTTTACTTCGCACGCGGACAATGTCTATGTTTTTCTGCTTAACCGGCACACGTATAACGTCCCCCTGCACGATGTCGTAACGAACAGACGTCGCCACTCGTGCGTATATATACACACAGTTTTATATAGCGTGGGCGCACGAGCGCGTGCCCCAGTGCAGTTATACATTTTTGCACGCGATGACTGGCATCAATGTGGAACTTTCTTTTTTCTTCCTTAAGGGGGTGGGGGTATGGGGTAGCTGTACCGAGGACGTCCCCCCTGTTGCGTAACGTAAATAACGATATCGCATTTCTGGACAGATAAGGTTGTAGACGTAGGAGGGCGCGGGACGGGCGTTTGCTTCCTATCCGGTCGATTAAACGCTTTTTAATATCTGTATAATGAGAAGGCGAACTGCCTCGGAAGTCGAGGGGACGCGATAGAGGGGGAGGCAAAGCGCGGGTTTGGAAGTCGTTATCGTTAGGATAAATATACACTGTTTCAAAGCCTGGAAATAAATATTTAGCGGACTTTTCTAATTTTTACGTCGGCTTAACGGTTATTGCGGCGGACTTATATTTTTTAAATGTAAATGATGCGTGCTTAAAGTTAAATGAGTTACTTCAGGAAAACATATGAAATTATCGTATCTCGCTAAAGTGGCGATCGTATTCCCAAGTGTAAACATGCGCTACGTTTTAGTTTAAACTTTTTACTCAAACCAGAGTTTGGCAGTATTTTTACTTTAAAATATGTAAAGTGTAGTTTTAAATTAAAATACATGTACATGCTTTCCTGAGTGAATTTCGGTGACTTTATCTAAAAACTTTCTTGAGTTGTGTAAGCACATTTTACAAGTTAAATGCATACTACATCAACTTAGGACATAGTACGTTAGAACCTTGAGAAAATGATATGCGATTGCCATAATTATAAATATAAAATACTTTTTAGAAGCCTTATGTGCAAAAATTTTTATCAACGCCGTTTATGCACTTTTAGATTAATTAAATTTAGGTTTTTATATTGCTAATTATAAATGAATTTTATTTTAATAATACTGAAGCACGTCACTGACCCGCAATATAATAAAGTTCACAAAGATATATTTTTAATTAATCTAATATCATTGTTATAAGAAACTTCATAATTTTAATAAAAATATAAGTAATATTCGTAGTATAATTTTCTAATATCATTAGAGAGCAACTTGCTTATAACGATAATTCTCATCTATAAAAATGTGAATTTAATAACTCTGCTAACTCTATCATTACAATAGAATTCTGTGATTGATATCATTCTAATTTTTCTTCATTTCCATGCCTTTGAAAATAAACTTCCTTTGGAGGAAAAAAAAGAAAAAAAAATCTTATATATCATTGCCGAAACGTCTTTCATAACGTACGTTAAATAAAAAAAAAATAAATAGTTCGGATTTTCATGAAAATCAGCACTAAATGTCTGACGAATTTGAATTATTAAAATAAATTATTTGCGGTGTCAGTATAGGTCAAGTAAATTCAAATATTATATATATATATATATATATAAGCAGGCAAAGTTAATTACATCAAACTATTTTCAACGGACCGCTTATCTGATTCGACAAATCTATAAAGGTATGAAGAAAACAATAAAGCACTATTTATCGCGTGCGTGCATCGTTATGCATCAAAGCGCACACGACCTGCTACGGCAAGCTCGTATATATATACCACTCCTTCTCTCCTTCTCCCTCTCTTTCCCTTCTTACGGAATATACATAACCCACGAATAACACCTTATCACGTTAAATTCATTTTTACGACAATTCCCGTGGCCGGACGTACTTTATACCTCGTACGCACGACACGTTCACCCCAACGGTGTACATCTCATCCGCGTCACCAACAAACTCTCTCATACACACGCATATATACTTGTGAGTTCCCAACTTTATCTCACGAAATCAATGCTCATTTGCGTAAAAGCTCTTTCTCTCCATCTCTCCCCCAACGTATGCATACAGCGGCTGTGCGTATATACATGCATATATATATATGTTATTCAGGTGAAAGAAAATTCAACGTCGTAAAAGTTCATCAGGTCCTGTCACCGAGGAACTTTCCTCCCCTCCCCCTGCGTATACGCGCGCGTATAACAAGGGGGAGGCGCGGCGAGTGTCGCAGCGCGTCAACATGGAAATAGACCGGGCCGCGCTGCACGTACAAGACCGCGCCGGTGGTGGCCAAGTGTCAGGGCGGAATTCACGGTAGTATTTCACGTCCGAGTTCCGCCGCCCGCCGCCGGCGTGCACTTATTAATGGCCCTGCGAGCGCGCGACATGGAAGCCCCTGACACCCCAGCATGCTAAGAAAGCCATTAGATACCGGTCCTCCGCTAAGGTCGACCATTGTTTTCTCCCTCTCTCTCCCTCTCCCTCTCTCTCTCCCTCTCTCCCATGTACGCGATGCGTGCATTCCTTGAAATATCGCCAAGTCTCTTTTCCGCGCCTTTTTTTTCCCGATCACACGAGATGCGTCTTTCTCTTCTCTTCCATCCCCTAAAGGCGTGAAGGTTTATCCGTAGCAGTGGAGCAGTATGTTACGTCTGTGCTGAATCGAATCTCCTTTCCAATCCTAATAGACTGCGACGTACGTGCTTACTTTACTGATTCGCCAAGAGCCGGTACATCAATAATGTTAGGCGAGGGCGTTAACCGATAATATCTCAATTTTCAGAAAGTATATATTCATCGTCGCCACTGCCGTCGTCGTTACGCAGTGAATCATTGGTTTCCAGCTGTAGCGGCTGATTAAGTATAGCCTCGTGCGGCTGAAATGTCTGTTCGCTAGAGTTAATTAAACCTGGAGAAACAGAATAATTCATGATGTATTCCAGCTGAAAAGATTCTTAAAGTCACAGCTATATCAGAAGTCGATCTTCAAAGATTGAGAAATATAGAAACTAGTGGCAAAGAATTCCAAAGTTGCTTACTATCGTTTTATTATGCTGTTTCTGACAGACTCTTGAACTCGCTGCCTGCAAATCATGATTTATGAAGAAAGAAAAAGTATGTCGCGAAAAAGTAGACTGTAACTTACCACGTATTTCATATGCACATACAGGAGCAGTAACTATAATTTGATGACACAAACCATTTCGAGAAATAAGGCTCAATCTTCTGCTATACTTTTGATCATTTTTACTGTCAGATTTCGGTTTTTTATAATTGATGATGTAAGTGTCATAATAGTTTTAAAAATTCGAAACTTCAATAGCTGAAAATATTAAAAAAATGTTATCTTATTTGTATTATTCCTCTACAGATCGATCGTTACATGATGCCGAAGTATATTGTTTGGTATACTATATCTGGATCTCATCTTACTATATGTAGAAAGATAGCTAGATGATTTATTTACCTCAACAGCAAAAACAAAAAAGATTCATGCACTTCAGACAATAATAATAATAATAATAATAAATAATATTTGAGAGCGTTAAAGTACAAAAAAAAAAAAAAAATAAAACCCATATTTAAAAAAATTAATAATACAGAACAGATCGATTTGATAATTAAAACACTCGACTTACTTAGAAAGGTACATTTTATCTGAGCATCAAACGCTTTAAACATAGTGTTTTATAGATATATACGGGCAGTTCTCTGGTGAATCGAGAGGTCAAAAATTTTTTTTCTTTTAAAATCACCTAAATCGCTTCGTAATCATACCATATGTTATCTTGAATTTTTTCAGATTTTTTTCACTTCTAGTTTTTTAGTGGCAGAGGGTCAAAGTTGGTGAGTTTACCATTTTCTGCATTTTTGACCGACTTTAATTTATAACTCCTCAGGGAAGCATTTTTCACGATAAATACAAGAGATCTTATTTTGTAAAATTTTCTTAGTTTTTCAACAAAAATATTTTCAAAGCTGTATGTGTACACTGTCATTCACATAACTCCA
>JAWWEQ010000045.1:5575834-5587834 GCA_035583055.1 Torymus tubicola | reverse complement strand
GATGGTTACGAAGCGATTTAGGTGATTTTAAAAGAAAAAAAATTTTGACCTCTCGATTCACCTGAGAACTGCCCATACATATAAATTAAGTAAAAATCGCTTTGTAAAATATTTAAAATACGTTTTGGTCTTAGCATATATCACAGAGTCTCAAGAATAATAATAATATCACAATAACAGAATAGAATAGATATAGAATTGTATGTACTTAATATACTTAGTACATCACAGTCATAAATATACGATGATATTATAGTATAGATACTATAAAAATACAAGGTTGTCACAGCTTATTACAGAAAATTTAGGCCTGAAGACCAAATCTTAAACTAATTGTAACAAAGATTGGCAATGCATATAACGCACAGAGAGTGTATCTATGAAAACATTTTGACCACAACAGTCAAGCAGGAGCTGCTGAACGCCAAAACTTTTTCCTTATGACATCAAGTAAATAAAAAAACTGTTTGAGAATTTAAATGATCAGTATATAAGTACCTTGAAAAATCATAAGCTTTGGCTAAATTTTATCCTCTTTTTTATGTTTTTTATGCTAAAAGTATTAGTATGGATACATATTAATGTATTAAAATAGATAAAGTTTTAACAAAAATTTTGATTTTGAATTTTCGTAACATATTCTAGTAACAAATTATTATTAATAAATTAATAGTATGTATTGTGAGTAGCGTGTAATAAATTTTATGCACGTATATTTTGAGACAATATATACCTTCCCGGGTTCGGTTATCCGATATAACAACTTGAAGAAAGCATCGTGATCAATTTAAGATGTTGTACACGGTATGCGAGTAGATGCAGCAGTCGATCGATGCCCGCCACATGTACTCATATACGTCCGGGTATACAAGTACGGGTATTACCATTCCATTCACGGCAAAACAATGGCCACTTTCCGTATATCGGTTGATAGTAGCGCAGAAAGAATAGCAAAGACCGCGATATGCTTTTATCAACTCTTTTGCGTGTGCAAATTTTTGCATGGTGATTGTGAATTATTTTTAACAAAGTAGTGACTGCCAGGAAATTAATAAGCGAATGCTTATCTCGAACTTTTAAATGCACGCGCTTACCCAGCAAGAAATCGTGCAATTATGAATTTACTCGAACTATACCATATAGGCAACGGGCGTAAGTGTGTGAAGGGAGAGAACGCTCACGTGAAATCGTGGGGTGGTTACGTTATTCCCGTAATTTTCACCAGAACATAGTGCATACCGGTAGGTTAAGTTAGAGCATTTATATTAAATAAATATAGCGGGTCGTTGGTTAGTTTAAAATTTCTTGTCGAATGTGAGACCTAATATTTTTACTTTTATTACTATGTTTATTGGTTCTTTTCCTAGGTATAGTTTCGGGATGAGTTCGTTTTATGGCCTTTGTCAAATACTGCTTGTGTTTTGGATTTTGAGAATTGAAAGCCAGTAATTAGTGAATAATGGAATAGTTGATTTAGAGTATCTTGCATTAATTTTTCGCTGTTTTTAATGTTTTTAAAGTTAATGAAGACAGTAATGTCGTCAGCAAATATTGTTGTTTGTGTAGGTGCAGGGATATAATCGAGAATGTCGTTGATTGCTAAGAGAAAGAGAGTGACGCTGATTACTGCTCCTTGTGGAACTCCATTCTCGATATATATTGAGTTGGAGATAGTATTATTTATTCTGACTTGTATTGATCTATTACTAAAAAAATTATTGATAAAGAAGTACATTTTTCCTGTAATTTTGTGCTTTTTCATTATTTCGAGAATTCTGCGGCGCTATATGAGATCGTATGCTTTCGTTAAATCAAGACATATTTTTAATATGTGCCCGTTGTCTGCAAATGCGTTGCATATATTGGATTCGAGGTATGTTAGACAATCCAATGTGTTGCATTGTTTTCGAAAACCGCTTTGGTGCCTGTTTAAGATGGTGTTATTTTCTAGATATTAACGTAACCTGTTGTTAATGATTTTTTCTAGAATTTTGCACATATTATATCTCAGGAAAGAGTTTTTTTGGAGTAAATTATGTTGAAAATTTGTAGTATGCATTCTAGTGCGCTACTGGGTAATTGTTTTATTAACATATTAAGAATTGCGTCTAGTCCGGGACTTGAGTTTTTACTGCTTTCTAGTACTAATTTTAATTCTTTCATTTCGAGTTTTTTATTTAACTCGTTTTCATTGTCGTCATTATTTGGGTCTACTAACGGCTCTCGGGAGTTTTTATATTTTAAAAATTCTTTTAAATAGTTTTTGTTAATGGAGTTTTCGGCGAAGGGTTTGGCAAAAATATTGGCTATTTTAGATGGTTCACTCATTACCTGGTTGTTGTCTTTGATTGCCGTAGTTGGTTGGAAGCGGTCTCCTTCTATACTTTTTATTTTTCGCCAAATGTCTTTCATAGATTTTTGATGATTCAGGGAGTCCTAGTAATTTAGCCATGATGTGCCTTTATTGCGTGTTTTGTTTTTTATATCTGTTTAAGGCTTTCTTAGCGTTTTTTATGGCGTTTCCGCATTCTTGGTTCCACCATAGTGTAGGCTAGCTTTTTTTTGAAGTGTTGATAGTGTTAGAAATACTTTGATCAGTTACACTTGTTATGGTTTCACATAGTTGATCCATTATTGTATTAATGACTACGTGCTTGGTGTTTTTGCTAGCAATAATCAGGTTCATTGTTCCTTTTATATTTGAGTCGATGATTGTTTTGTAATTCATCCAATTCGCTTTATGGAATTTCCACTTTGTTATCGGTGTTTTTTTCTTTATCATTGTTTGGTTGAAGGTTGTGATAATAGGAAAATGGTCACTTCCATATGGATCGTCAAGGACTTTCCAATCTACTGAAGATGCAAGATTGCTACTGCTAAGGGTTAAGTCTATAGCGCTAAACTCTCGGTGGCGAGGTTGAAATAGGTTGGGGTTGAGTCATCATTTAATAGCACAAAGTCATGGTTAATTAATATGTCTTCTTTTATTTTACCTCCGTAGTCGGTGTGAGATAAGCCCCATACCGTACTATGGTCATTGAAGTCTCTCAGTCATATGGAACGTGGTGGTAATTGAACTATTAGATTATTTAACTGATTGGTAGTGATTTTATAGCGGTTGCTTAAGTACTTTGGCTGCAATGGCTTCAATGTCTGTAGTTAATTTGTATGGTTCGCTGTATAAGTGATTATTAATGAGTATGCACACACCACCGCTTGCTGCTTGGCAGTCATTTCTATTTCTATTATAGCATTTGAATTTTTTAAGGTCGATTGTTTGTTCATTTTTAAGCTTTGTCTCTTGTAGACATATAATTTCGGCGTTATGATTCGCTATAAGTTCTTGAAGGAATTCGTAGTGACTGTGATAGCTATTGATATTCCATTGGATTATTTGGGTCATTTTATGTGTTATTGGTATTTATTTAAATAGTATTACTTGGCCTTTTACTGTTCTGTGTCGCTGTTGATAGGTTTTACATTTGGTGTGAATTCTGAACTAGGATTTTCTATCTTTTTAAGTAATTTGGTACAGCGTGTTTTTACTGAGGTATCGCGTACGTTGAGGTATACATCTTCTTTAATGAACTTTCTGAGGCTTCGAAATCGTTTGTGTATTGAGAATCTATGTAGGCTAGTTTTTTAATTGAATGGGTGCTCTCCAAGAGGTTTTTAAATTGAGAATAATGTAATAAGGTTACTGCATTATTAAAGTAGTTTTTAATTAATTGCAATTTCTTATCAAGTTGATCTTGATTGTTTGGGGTTTCTTTAGTATCATTTTTATATATGTTGTTATTATTTTGTAGTTGAGTTAGAATTAGTCCATTGGACTAACTAGACCTAAGACCTGAAGAGGGTGACAAAAATCACCGAAACGTCGTCTCAATAAAAGCTTATATTTTGACTCATTGAGACAATCGTCATTTCTATACCTTGAAATCACAGTACATGAGTGTCTAAAATATATTTTAAAATATTTGATTTAATTAATTAATACTGATATTAGCTGTAATTAATTCAAATATATAATTAAGGGAATCGATTTTAACGAGAGAGTTTATAATATTATCACAAGCCATTAACTCTGCTGTTCGGTCAATTGCATAAATATTCATTAGATGCGCTAATTACTCACTAGGAAAAAGCGAAGAGTTTGCATGATAAACAGATAAAAAACTAGTCAATCTCTTTTTGCATGAGAACACCAACGCTGCACGATTTTCAATTTTCAACTATTCTACAGTCCCACTACCCCAAGTTATGAAACGATACCTCGAAGATACCACAATGAAATTCTGAGGCGATCTCTAGCCTAAAAAATGTATGCTTTGGAATACATTCAGAAATCTACAGAGATGCAATGCAAGGTTCCATCACAGAAGTGCTAATGAAGAGGCTTGAGACGTAACCTAAGACTACCGAACAGGAACTGTGGATAAAAATATTACAAAATTAGGTTGAAGTGTCAGATTCTTAAATTATTGTTGTTCCGTATAGGAATATCTAAAAGAGCATGAAGAATAGCCAGAGTAAAAACAATAAACAAAGAACTTCTAGATTTATCAGATTGCAGATATCTGTATGAATTATAATATTAAAATTTTTATTACAATTTCTTCATTATTTCTTTATAAATCAAATAAAAATTTAAGATTTTAAAAGCTGAAAATCGCTACAAACAAGAATAAAACAATAATATTTTATTGGAAACTATTTAAATGCAAAGTAGGGTCATTTAAATAAAATTTAAAAAAACATCCAGTATGATGAGAAATGATAAGATACAATTCACATTCTTGCAATACCACAAGGACAACCTCACGTGCCAATTTATCCTAAGAAAACTAACGCAAAATTTCTACTCATTAATATGTGTGTTTATCCTAAAATTCTTCCTTGCACAAACCAATCTGTTGAATTTCATCGGTGCAACTAATTGCGGTTTAAAAACCAAATTCATTTCGAAGTGCACGCATATAATACTCACGCACTCTGCTCAGGAGAACTCCCAAAGCTTTTGCACCTTCCGGAACTCTGTAGCCGTGCGCGCGACGGCATGCGCCGAATGCGCGTACCCCTTTGCCCTCCCTCCCACCCACCCTGTGGCGGGTATCGCCGCACGAGGGGAGGTTTCGCGCAAGCACGCCGCGCCGCGGCATTCAACTGCCGGCACTCGAACTGGCTGCCTCGAGCTTTCGCGAATGCCCAGTGTGTGCAAGCTCGTGCTGTGCTGTGCACGCGTTGCCGTCAACGTCTCTCGCGCGACTTTTCGTCGTTCGCTCGTCAATTGTCATGTCTATAAAACGCCTCCAAGTCGACGGGGAATCGACTTGATATAGTCCAATTCGCTGAGATGCCGGAAAAACGTGCGGTGCTCGTGTGATTTCGCGGGCGACACAAGTGCAACGACAGCTCCATATGTGTAGGATGATAAAAAATGTATTAGCCGCGTGAATTGAGCTGTTCGCGGGCAACGAGAGTAGTAGTACTTTTAGAACTTAAGTTGTGGCTAGAGCACGTCTCGCACACCCGTTCAACCTCGTCCCTCGCCAAAAGAGTGACTGATGCTTTAAATGAGCATCATTCGTATTTATATTTCCTTCTGAATCTGTTGGAAATTCAACGAAAAAAAACAGCTGAGATAAGTGGAAAAAGAAAGATAGCTGTGCATTGCAAGGCAGTCTACTGCGCGTAAAAGAAGCAACGCGTCGCGGCGCCTGTCGCTTATGGTCCCGCAAGGACGTTGCGCGTCGACCAAGGAGCAGTGACACTAGCATCAGCAATAGTGACAGCGAACGAACGCGAGTGTGTATAACGCCGTGCCGTTTGCGAGAGCGCGCGCACGCGAGTGCACGTGCCACGTGCTCACTCTCCATCGTTGCAATGAAAAACAGATGCCGCCGTCGCAGGCCGAACATGTGATTTATTGCTCGGATCTCTGATCCACTAGTGCGTTCTCTCTCTGTCTCTCTCTGTGTCTCTATCTTTCTCTACTTCTTCTTTCTGTCTTTTGCCCACTTTCTTTCTCTTTTTCTCTGTCTCCCTTTTCTGTCCATCTCATTCCCCGTACACATCCCACGTGCGATTTGTGTGGTGATAGACGGCACTGGCTGAAAGGTGTCGCATAACGAAGAACAGAGAGATCAGAAAGCAGTGCTTGAGCGGACCGCACGCACGCGTGTGTTGTGAGGTGGGGAGGACCAGCGCCAAGAAAGGGAAATAAAAAAAAAAGGAACGAAGATGGCACCGCCGGTGAACACCTGCTGCTGCTGCTGCCTTTTGATTCTACTTGGATTTATCGGTACGTGATTCAGCTTGTCTCGCTGAGGCAGCTTGTTGTATGCGGCACCAGAGCGCGCATTTATTTAACGGAGATTTATAGCGTTTGCGCTAGTGTCTTGGGCTAAAAGACAGAAGGGGTGATTTGCTGTATTTAAATTACCGAAACGATGAGGGAAAGGAGAGTAGGCTGTTTTTCATGTTAATTGACCACGTGTCGATGATGGTTTTGTGTTAGGATTGTAATGATATTTCAATTATATCTATTTGGAATTGAATGGCAATTCTTAGAAATGCGCTTGTTATTTAATTGGATAACATTTTATTTAGAAACATCAAGGTTTTCTTGTAACTTAAAAGATTAAAAAGGATTTCGTTTTATAATTTATTTTTATTACAGTTACTATAATATCGTATGGACATAATAATCAGTTGCAATCAATACAATATTCTAACAAGTTACTTGGCTTATTTAATAGATCTACCTAATAATTAGTTAAAAATCGATAAAAGTGGCGAAACAGTTATAAGAATTTGTTTTTTATATTAATTAATAGTTTTATTGCACGTAACCATTTTTATAAATTTATTTCCCCATTTTTAAGTATTCAATAAACCATGCAATATAAATTATTTTACTGACTATTTAATTAATAAAACTATATTGTAGAATGTGAATGAATCTAAATCATCTTTCAATTTGCATAAACGATGTAAACATAATGTTCAACATTTATGATTTCTTAGATAAGCCTGATTTTTTAATACGCGTTATTAATAAAAAGAGCGATGGTGAAAAAAGTTGAATATTTTTAGTTTGATTCCAAAATTGTTAGTTTTAAACATTTATATTTTATATATCAACAATATCTGTGGGCCCGAGAATTTTTTCAAACTTCTTTTGTAATAAAATCATTTCTTTGCGTACGGGACTCATATGATTACCAAATTAATGAAAAATTTGCAAAATATGAGTGAAATCACTACATTTAATAATTCAGATAATCAGTAGATTTATAATGTTATACTCGCATACCTCAAATTATAAAGCATAATCAATAGAAGGTTTGTTTTATATCTACTGCATTTTTAACAAATTCATGTACAGCAATAGATTCAGATAAGAGTCAAAAAGACATAATTTCCGTAAGTATTTTCTAACTGGCAAAATGTATTATTTACGACATTTTAAATACGCTCTTTTATGTTGCCATCCAATAAAATTTTTATTACCGCATATACCGGAAATTGGATGAACATTGCCCGTGTAATTTTTTACGATCTTCTCTTAGATTATATGAGGGATTCGATAAAACTTTACTTTGTTTATGTAAAAGTTTGCCTTACTTTGACGTAATACTAGGCCTTTAACAGAGTTTCATCTACGTTCATTTGCAAAGCTTTCAAAATCTTTTCAAAATCATCCGCGCAGTAAATCAAGAAAGACATAAATTTTTCAGTGTGCACGATTGTTTATTTATTACTCAAACTGCACGTGTATATTTCCATTTTGAAAATATTGTTATTTCCTTACCAAGCGCGAAAAAACAAACTACACTAAATGTCAGGCAAATGAGGTAATGTCAGCGTCGCTTTTTCGCACAGCGTCAATATTTATATTTATCCTCGCGCTGGGATTCCGGATTAAACGCGTGGGAATGAGCTAGAGGGTGGGGAGGGGGGGGGGGGGGTGACTTGCGCGCAAGCGCCAACGTGGAGAATTAATTTTGCCCCGCTTGTCATGCCCATTATTGTTTATTACTCGTCTCATTTTAGCGGCAACCCACCTCGCGCCTTATGCGCATGCGTGAGTCACTGCAGGGCAATTATTCATTAAATTAAGGCCACATTCTAATAGAAAATATCGTTTCACGCTCGCGTGTAGCGCGCACAATTTATGAGTGCCGCGTTCGCGATATGTAAAAATTTTGCTTATGGGGCGCTTTTGCATCCGCTTAGCAAAAACGGACAGTGTATTTTGTTCTCTATCTATCAGTCTCTCTTGTTTCATCTCTCTTTCTCTCTCTCTCTCTCTCTTTCTCTCCTTCTCCCTCGCGTTTCCACGAGCTTTAACGCACGATCAGCCGAGCTTACGAACAATATTTATCATCGATAACGCAGTGATGGCAGGTTTTTGAGCGTTCGAGTGCAGGCCTTTGCAAACGTCATTCATCAATCTATTAATTGTCGATCGAGTGACATCACATAAATAAAAAAAAGGAATAAAAACAACGAGAATTCAAACAACAAAATTATAATTTTAAGAAGGAATGAGTTTGACGAAAATAATTTCATTACATTTGATTTTCGTTTGTGTTTCAAGTGTTACAATACAAACATTTTTCATGTTTGTTTATCTTTATACGTAACAACAGCGAGTAAATATAGTTTTGACAGTAAAAAAATATTAACTTTATAATATAAAGATGTAACATATGAATAACTTTCAAATGCATAAAAAAATCTCAACAATAATACGTCTACACGCATTTATAAATTCGTATTTGTATTTCATTTAGCCATATTTACTCATTATAAGTTTTCGACGACCTCATTATATTTTCAACGCAGAATATAACGCGTGCTTGCGTAATTACATGCTCTATACACTTTTAAAATAAATCTGAAACACGTCTTTCACATCGTGACATATACATCCAAAAATAGAGAACTTTCAAAATCTTGTTTCAAGAATTGAACAAAAACGACTTGATACGCCATGCGCAGAAAAAACTTTGTAGATTCGCGACATTCGATCATTGTCTCTTGCGTTGCCTCCTGGGGCGTGAAGAATATAGAACATGATCGACGAGGCTTTTAAACGGCCGACCACCAGTACATAGACGTCATAAAGTCGCGCGCGTGCACGTCCGGCTAAATGATCGAACGCAAGTCATACTTCGACGTGTATATATACATCTGCGCGAAATTCGAACTATCTATATACAGCAGCGGAAGCGCGGGAGTACAATGGCTCGTTCTCCAAAAAAGCAAGACCAAAGACAAGAGAACGACACTCACGGCGGCGTATAACAGCTCAACAGGTTATAGTTGGGTATTGTTCGACTAATTGAATTTGCTTAGCCCTCGTCCTGGTCGTCTCTTAAACATCGCCGGATAATCTGCGCGAGCCCGCGCGCGCGCACCTTATACGCTTATACATCCTGACACGAACATATATATATATATATATATATATATATATATGTATATGTATATAGCCGAGCCGCAACCGCCGAGCGCTATATATGTATATAACCGTGTCGATTACACACGGATTATCCGGGCGGAAATTATTGCTGCCGGGCAAGGAAATCGCCCCGAGGGTAATTCAGCCGGACGGCAAGGGGGTAGCGGTCGCAGGGCTCCGAGAGATATTCGGGCAAACTCAATCCGCTATTATACGCCCTTAATAGAGTTGATAGGCCATACCCGCGCGCACAGTCGCGTATAAGGTATAGCCGGTCGAGAAATCGCGGTAGATCGTTTTGTGCGCGCGCTCGAGACGAGCCGCAGTACTCTCGACGAAAATGCGAAGGAGAAGGAAGCGTCGTTAAGGTGATATAGTTATGGTAGTGCGCAAGTTGACCTGGACCAGCGCACAAGGGAATTTCGATTTTAGGGCTACTGGCCGGAGGGTCTACGCTTGCGTTGCTTTAAGCGGATACTAAGTTTTATGCAAAGGCTTGTGTTGGTCCGGTACGTTACTGACGTGTATTATAGTTGTGTATAGGCTGCATGTATATAATATTTAGATAATTTATCACATACTGTTTTACAGAAAATAAGATACGCCATGTATGAAAATTATATAAGTAAAAAAATAAGTGGGTATTGAAATGTAGATAACGGGTCATCTGTATGATATTATTGAATATTTAGGATGCTCTGTACAAGTTTTGTAAAGTTCTGCGTACCTTCACCTGTGCTATGCTGATAAAATTTGACGACGAAATTGAAATCTTAACAAAGTGTTTATTAAGTTATAGGTAACTACAAAAACTTACTTAGGTAAGTGTGGCTTCGCATACCCATAACATAGTTTACATAATATTTGCAAGAAATGGAAACATTACTTGGTTTATTAAAATGATACTGTTCATTTTTATTTAAAACTAGAAAATATAAATAACAATATGAATGCACACTTTAAACTATTAAAAACTATTCCAAAAATAAAATTTACTGAGGAACTTAATGTATCTTTAAGAACATTTTTAAAGAAAAATAATTATCATACATTGCTAATGACGATCAAGTGATTGCATAGGCAGATCATTCCAGACACAAAATCAATATAAGTAGTTAAAAAATTTATTTTCACGAAATGTGGTTTACCCATAAATTAATTAAAATTCTTATTCTTTTATTTATACGAGTTTCCTGGCCTGTTATATTGACTCTTAAATAATTGATTTAAATCACTCTAATTGATCGTTCAGAAGAAAACAATTAATTTTCAAGGCAGAATCGTGTATTTCGACAAGTTGCAATCATGACGAGGCGAAAAAATCAGAGAAAAAGCAAGACGGCGGATGTGCCCGTTGAATTAGCGTAATCTGAATTTAAACACGCCGCCCGCGAGCGCTTGCCCTCAGACGAAATGAAGGCCCCGTCCGCGAAAGACAGAAAAATAAAGTAAGGACGAGAAAGAGGGGAAAGACAAAAATTAAATAGACTTGGATTCTTTCCAGGACTCGGAGGAAAGGAAAAAGGGGGAAGAAAGAAAGAGTCTCGCGAAGACAACGACAGGTACAGCGATCGTGGATAGACGTTCGAGTACCGAGGCAACGACTCGTTTAAGGGAACGAAAAGGGAAAAGCGGAAAATTTCCTAGTGCCAGCCCGTCAAGATCCTTCAATTTGACTTTCCGAGTAGTTTCGTAATCGCAGCAAGCTTGCGATTGTTGGAATTTTATTAATTCTTAACTGGCGATTTGTCCGTTTCTTAAAAAATATGAAGCAATTTCAAACAAGTTTATGTTGTATGATTGAAAATTATCTAAACTCTCATTTTTTGTTTACTAGTGTTGCTTTAAAATCGTCCATATGAAAAAGTGTTTTCAATATCGATAGTGTATAAATATTTTTGGAATAATAAAAGTTATTCAATTTGCATATTTAAATCTAAAATCTTTTAGAATATAAAAAAGATAAACAAATTCCTTTGAATAAATTTAGCATGTTTCCACAAAAAGGAATTGCATAGTAAACGTATTGGGTGCATGACATACGATAGAGAGAACATGCAAGCAAACGCTACACATCGTGCTTTCCAGTACCGTAAACGTCATATTTATTTGCAGATAAATATTCATCGTCATCGACGATATAACGATCGGTTAGTCCCGGATAAACGAATCGCCGATACCCGACTGGAAATGTTAGCCGGACTGCCCCACTAGAAGAGGTGGTCCCCCATCTGGTTGCAGTGGGGACCACGCGTGCGGCGTAATTTTCTTCCGCAGACGCTCCCGCTTGCGCATGCGCACGAATGTCAATAGTGATGAATCTTGCACTTATACGTTGTATAATGTATATTCCGAAATTTCGGAGCAAAGCAATTTTATTTATATATATATAGGTAATTTCAGGTCAACTGAGCAAGGTGAAAATTTTAAAATTGCTCAAAATTTATAGACACTTACAAGGAGAGGCTCAGGGTTCCGGATCACCAATTTTCCTAAAACTTACAAAGGTTGTAGATATTATTGAATAA
>JAWWEQ010000045.1:5560175-5575734 GCA_035583055.1 Torymus tubicola | reverse complement strand
TTTTCAGTGTACCTTTATCAAAATAAGACAGTGCTACGTATGAATATTTTTTGTTCGACAAATTTTTTTCTGATTCTATATTGCAAACCTTTCAACATAAGCCCGGAACCAAGATGGGAAACGTCTTTACAAAAAAGCTATGAATTTTTAAAAGATATCAAAATAGTGAAAAACCCCTCTTTTTGTCATGACTAGCGGAGTCTACTTTACTTATTACTGACTTTCATGTGTTTATTCCACAGAATTTTGTTTTCATGCTGCTTCTTTAATAGAGCATGATTATATTTTACAGCTGTGGTGTAAAACTATTCATTGCATTAATAATATCAAACTATTGCAGGTAGCACGTATAACACATTGTAAGAACTTATTTCTCGACAAATTCATTCTCAAAGTGTAAAAAGTATAAAATTTTGTATAAGTACAATAGTTAAGGTCATGATGTTACAATAATAAAGAATAAACTTATTATAGTGATTTATATTTTATTCTTTAATAAAACAACCCGTAATTAATATGAAATTAGACAAATTTTAATTTTATAAATGTCAGTCATCTGCTTATGTGGCAGCCGCCTTTGGCCCACGGTAGAACCCCGTTAGATGCCATAGTGGGGCCACTGGGGTAGCCATATTTGGCTCCTAAATGGCGGTACGGCAACAACCGATGGATTAGAGCAAAACCACATTTTATTTTCAGTCGGGTACCAAATATTTATATTTGAATAGTTACCGAATACACGGGAGATAGTTTTCTACATTTTTAAATTATCAGTCATCGAAGTATACAGCGAGATAGACTATATTACTGCGTACAATATCAAGAGAATATTTTAAAAGAAAATAAACACACGTATTTTTTATAATCTTGACGATAAAAGCAATTTTTGGTGCACTGTCATGGACGCAATGCATAAGAGTACTTCATGATTAAATAATAAATGGTTTGGTTATTTCAGTGGATTATATTGTTATGAATAATGCGATGTAGGTATCATAGTTAGATTTGAGTTATGTTGTGAGCAATATCATAAAAAATATTAGTCATTATACATTAATTTCTATTTCTAAAAGACTATTAAAAAGTCTTATATTATTAAATTTTATTAATGTATTTTTACTAAATTGAAAAAACTTTAATTAAAGACTCGAATTTTATTTACTATTTCATTATTGATTTGACTATTACTTCAATGAATAAAAGTTGCTTATGCGTGAGAAAAAAATTTTATTTGTTTCTAGTAAAAAACACTATTAATTGAATGTTTTGGCAAAATTTTTTTCTCAACGATATAATATTTATTTTTAACAAGTGTTCAGGTTTGTTTGTATTTGTATAACGTTGTACCTTTATTATTTTCATCTTATTTTACGAAAAAAACTTAAAATTGTTCATTGATGTTTAATGTTTGAAAAATAATAATGATTTTTCGGATTCAAATTTAGTTTCTTTATATCGATATTTTAGTTTTTACAAAACTATCTATTACAGAGTTCAGACTCTATGAAAAGTATTCTATCATTTTGAAAATGCATTAATTAAAACGTTTTTTATTGTTTTTATTCATGAACACGTAGAAAATGATATCGAATAAATAAATGACAACCACGAGTATGCAGAATCAGCAACATACAATTCAGAATTTGTCTCTCACATTTTGAAATATAATAGTGAGTGACATATGCAAACAGTAGCCTTTAGAATGTCATCAGTATGTACATAAATGACTCGCCACATATTGTACCGTTTTAAGCATAATCGCTATTTTCAAAAAATTTAACAATAATCGTGATAATCTATTCTCAGCTGAAAAATTTCAATATAACATGACCGAAATTGATATAAAAAATAATCAACAATTAAACATCAATCGAAATTCAAGCGATAACATTGTTTAAGTAAACGTAGATATCAGACTAAAAATAAGTAAAAATATTACGTATATAAATATAATCTATTATTTTGCGTAAATTTTATGATTCTTTGAGAATTATTTTTTTGTATTAGTTTATTAATTCATATGTATATAAAAATAGAAATTCCTGAAATCGAACTGTACTCAAACATTCTGAAAAAAAAGTAATTACGACTAATGAAAACCGTCATTCAAATGGCAAATTATGAGCATCGATCTTGCTCAAGTTAAAAAACAATAAACATCTCCATCTTTACATATTGGCGGTCATAACGTGTTCAATCTTACAAATAAAATCAATCTTTTGAGCAAGATAGGAAAAAAGGAAAGTCTAAAAAAGACTTCAAACTTGTCCTTACAAATGTAAGAGATTTTCGTTAGTTTGAGAAGATCTTTAACTTAATTTACTAAGAGATTCAAAGGCACAATAATGGGTTAAGTTCTAGTATAATACAAGTAGGAAAAGTTATTCAATTAATTTGTCTTTATGGAAAATTACTAATAAATTTAATTTCGTGATGATGAATTTCTTTTATGACCAATGACGAGGAATTTAATCGGGAATTAAGAACAATAACACATATTTTAATTGCTGCGTGAACCACTTTCCTTATCAAATTCTATTCAACGTGATAGCGTACGTTATCAGTGCTACACACGCGCTTCGGTTTAATTTATTGAAAATATAATCACGTTTTCGTTAATATCATAATATAAAATCGTTGCCAATTTTCGGTACTTGAATTCTTTAATTAATTATTCAATCAAATTAATTATTAATTTTAAAAATATAACGTTGACAAAGAGAATAAACTTCGATCTGGAACTTTTGTAGAAGTATAATGTTATAAAGATTTTACAACTGTAGCTTTTTATGATTATTACATTCTTTTTTAAAATAATTCAATTTTTGATAATGGCTTTATATAAACTCAATAAATGGAAAACATTTTAGGTTATTATCAAGAATTTGTTATGAAATACAGTAAAACAGTAAATAACGAAAAAAAATAATATCGGCAGGTGCAGCGGAGTCAGGTGATGCAGTACATTTTAATCCATATATATGAAAAATGATGACGAAACATTTCGAATTGACATAAAAGTTTATGATTGTCATTAGATTTTTTTGTATAAAAAATGGAAACCTTGTAAAAGTGATTACATTCGAGATTTGCTTCCTCATAGTTCCAATAATATTAAATGAAATGTAAAAATAATTTATAATGACAGCAACTACTGAAGTGTAATTTAAATTAAGTAATGGAACGTCCATTTATTAGCCTTCAATGAAAGTTATTTATTTATCATTACATTTATCCACTTACAAAATGCCTTGATGAATAATCTATATTTCGTAATAAATATATGCATAATCTATATTTTGTAACTACCCAAATTTATGCAAATTGAATTAATGAAATATATCTGTGAAAGTAAGTGTAGTAATCAGTGTATTATTATTGGTACAAAACGACAAGTAATATTTATATGTATGTACTTTAGGCTTATCTACCGGCAGCTTATTTAACCCGGCAAGTAAACCACACATCTTTTCCTATACTTGCTTTTGAAATTGCCATTTACTTGGATGATGCAAAACTTCAAAATCGATCAATTAATCACATATCTCAAACACGCTGAGAAGCTGCAAGTTTGTTGCATTTGCTTCATCATCACACGGTGTCTGTATATATTTTAGATATTTATATCACATTTCGTAGACTCGAAATTGAATATCTACATAATTTTGTGTCTTAAACCTATCCAACACTTGGTTAAGAGCAAAAAATCATCTAAACTATTGCCTAATATATACTAACTTTCCCTATAGCGCTTCTGAACTTTGGTGATCAGCCAAGTTCTGCTATCCTACTAAAGTACCGGTTCTTAACTAATATTTATTTGAAAATCGATTAGAAAACTGAATTATTCAAATCCTTCCGTATTTCCGCTAGTTAGCGAACAATTATTCAAACACGAATCTATTAGTAATTTTATAAAATATATTCACTTAGACACAATTTATCGTGATTTTTTTCAGCTTTCGGAGAAAATTAATTTTTGTATTAAAATTTAGAATCGTGGTAATATTATATACAAATTCATATCGAGTTTTCAACTTCTATTAGTGATAAATGTATTCTATATTATGAAAGCCGTTCATATTAGTTAGAATTTAAGTGGAAAATAGTTAAAGTACACTGTGTTTTATTTATGAAAACAAAATATGATACGATCCATATATTTTGATCAATAAAAATTCTACAAATATATTAAACAATGCCTTGAATTCCGCTCTGATATATATGCACATAATATATGTATACATATGAATGTGTAGAAGAAACTCGTGTTTTGTAAAAGTTATGAACAATTATTATGAATATTGAAAAACGCTCACAGTTATGAAACTCGACTTCTGAACGCAACTTTTTCGTCACGGCATCCGACAATTTCAGTCAGCCTGAATTCGAAGGATCCACTGAATAATTTGAATCACAATAATACGTCTCTGCTCTTCATCGTCGGTTCTACAGTTGACTGTATTAAAAATAACTGGAGAACGTTCGTTTTTGCTTTCCAGCGAACTTTCTTACAATTTACAAGCAATTTACGTCATTTCTCGAAAGCAGTGCATGAAATTCAAATGTCCTGGCAGTAAAACAACTCACTCCGCAGACACTTCGCCCGCTTTCGCTCTCCATTTATACTGCAACACAACGGCCTCTAGGAACGTTTCACAACTCGGCGGAAGTTCGCTCAGCCGAATATTTCCGACCTTTCTATACGTCTCGTCCTCTCCTTTTTTTCCACTCGCCCCTTCTCCACTGCTTTTGCGTGCGCGCGTGCTTATTTTCTCGGTATTGCTGTCACGAGCGCGGACATCGGCCTCATCGGCACGCTGCAACAGCCGAAATTGCATTAACTTAACTTCATTCTAGTGATCGTCGCCAGGAGTTAGCGTCTATCTTTCTTCTCACTCGTTGTCATCCGCGCGTGATGTAGTTGCATGCCTAAAGCGTTTAAGCTCTTTCTTAATGGGCCAGCTGCATCTAGATCGCACTATTCCAGGACGCAAGCGAGCTAGAAGAAAACTCATTTTTAGCGCTATTCCCTCATTTTGCGATATTATTTTTTTTTCTTCTCAGTAAATCAAGAGACCGGAATGAGAGAGAAAGAAGTAATTATTAATGGAGTCATAATGAAAACAGTGAGAAACTGAAGAATAATCTAAAGTTAATATCGACGACCGCGTTAAATTTCTTTTCATTTTTCTCTCATTGTAAGTAGTATAAAATTGTTTTATATTTCTTGACAAAAGCATGAAAACATTTTTGCTTCTGCAAACTTTCTTACTCGTTACATATTAACTTCTTAAGTTTTGGGTGCAGTTTTACAAGTCATTCTTTGCCAAAATACAAAAACTTTTGTTTTATACAGTTATATCAAATACATTTAATTAATTTAGAAAAATGGTGTAAATTACAATGTGCGATTAAATGTGCAACGACTAAAAGGCAAATCCACAAATCCGAAGTAGACTCGTTCTCTATCCATAGAAACTTACGTCGCCATGCCATTATAATGAATCAATCCCGAACTGGTTATTCTATTTGAAACCTTTTGTTATTGTCCAGTATAAATTCTCTATCTTCCAACATATTGGGAAATTCAGATTCGGTTTGATTTGAACTGGAGCATCAAAACTATCTGCTAAAATTCATTTCTTTTAAAGAAAATTCCATTTTTTTCTTTTAAATATTGCAGTGGTAATATTAATGAATCAATAAGTATTCTAAAAAATAACAGAAAAAACAATAATTAATTCAAAAAGTAACTGTTTTTTTATCTAAACAAATAGCTTGCTTATTAGTGGCAAGTGAAACAACAAGGAAAAAACAGTAAGAGAAATGTTAGCTGCTCTTTTCGAATGTTTTGTCTAGAAACGCGCGCGCATACATTATGCCTACTAAAATTAACCTTCTCTATGTGGTACGATGTACTTCGCTCCAACAGTGCACATAGGTATATCTAATTAATTTGTCGTCATGCCGACGATGTCATGTGCGCACAAGTCCGGCCTTGTCCGTCAACGTACTCTACCACGCTCATCCTAGCCACTGTTACTCTTTGTTTCATGTGGCCGTTTTGTACAAGTGTAGAAAATACTGGAAACTTGCCTGATTAAAGATTGCTACATCTCCGTTCGGAAGTCAAGCTGTAAACGTTTCTTGCTACACGTGGAAAGAAAGATACAAGCATGTTTCTCCATATTTCTTCTTTTTTACTCCCTTATCTCCCTCTCTCTTATTCTGTCACTCCTGTCTGTCCTCTCTTTGACTATTTTTAACTTTTTGTCTAGCTGCTTCTTCTGTAGCACATTTGCCTGTGCGTTTAAGTATACATAATTCATGTACAAGTCTCGGAAGCCGCAAGATTGCGATAAGAGGGGGCCGAGTGAGCAAATTATGCCACTTTGTGAGCATGCAGACTTTGCAGATTCAGTATGTGCATTTGGATTGTTTGAGATCTCTGAGTTCTGATGTTTGAATGTCCGGTGGTAGCTCTTCACGCATATTGTGTACCGTCTTAATGTTTGACCGAAGAGTTAATTAATGCTTTTTTCTCTTAAGATATTTACCAAAAATTCATGAAAATATATTAAACGACGGTATATCTTTACTAGAAGAAAATTCAGAGGGAATTAGTATGAGCTTGACAGAAAAGTAAATTCTAAAAATTAGTTTTGATTGTACTAATAGTATGTCTCAATTGGTTTCGCTAATTCAAACAAATATTTTTTACAAATTAAATTGCGCTAGTAGTGATGGTAGCTTTACAGAAGTGAATTGTAAAAATAGCTATAATAATTAATTACTTATAACTTAAAAGATAAAATTATATGTTACTTATAAATTCTCCAACAAATAAATGATAGTAATTTTTAACGTATTTAAAATAAGGTTATTGCTATTTGACCGATTAAATAAAAAATATATCGATATCCCTTTGAATACATATATATATATATATATATTGCGTATATAATTTTGACAGTCAAATAGCAGAGATGTGTAAATAATTAATAGGTGTGGATTATGAGACGAAATGGAGAAAATGCCAATAAAATTATGATTTTCGTTTTTATTTACTCTCTAAATCTAAATAAGTGAAGTGATTTAATAAGTCAAAACTCGTCAATGTAGAATAAGTGAATATTCACACATTCAATAAGAAAAAAATCAATTAACTTATTTCAAATTATTCAATGAGTGAGATTTTCACTCAAAGAATAAATGATTAATGATAAAACCACTTATTTAATTAATTAAAATAGTGGAAGAAAATTTTAAACCATAAGTCAAATGCGCTAATTGCGTCGCTTTGATTTTTTCTAGACAATATCTTATTATCTAGTATTTTTAAGTATTTTTAAGCTTCACCCATCACACATATTAAGCATGGTTGTATAATTGATTACGGGAGAGCAGTCGTAGATTTTTCTTTAACGAAATCTTCTAGGTTAGTCCCCAACTGTTATAAATAAAAAAATATTTAATTAGCTCCAAAATAAAATTAAATAATAAACAAATCTATATAATAAGATTCTACAAATATTACAGTTAGTGCACTTACCTCGTATAAATAACGTATAAATAACGTAGAAATAAGGCTAGAGCAAAGCCAAGTCTGCGATTTTGGGGTCTAATGAGAACGATAAACGTTGGCGGTTAAACTTTTCACGGACTCGCGACACTCGTACAATACATAATGCTGTGTTAAGTAGAACAGGAGCGCGCATGCGCAATCTTCACTTTTTTAAAAGAGAATTTTACTTATTCAATAAGTCGATAAAATAATAATTTTTTTACGTTGAAATTCCACTTTTTTGAAAGTTAGTCTCACTTATTCAATAAGTCGATAAAATAATATTTTTTTTACGTTGAATTTCCACTTTTTTATAAGTTAGTTCCACTTATTCAAAAGTGAGTTCCACTTACTTAAAAGTAAGAAATGGTTTCACTTATTGATAAAGTGGTATTTTCTCTTATTTAGATTTAGAGAGTAACTTTTTGAAATTTACGGTATAACAAAAAGTCGTCAAATTATTTAAAAATCAATATCTGACTGGCAAATAAAAAAGAGGCTACCGTGCTGTATAGCATTCTGAAAAATTGATCAATTACTCTTCAGACTACTGCATAATGAATTAGGCAATCTCCAAAAATACTTAGCTTTAAACTCTTCTAAAATATTTCACAAACTTCGCTCTTTTTTAAAATAAAAGGATTACAGTTAATAACAGCAGGTCGCGGGAAAAAATATAGATATGTAAGGGGCGTAGAGATGAATTGATAGTAACATATATACTAGGACGATTTCTTGCTTTGTTAATAATGCTCAGTAAAAATACATGTGTCCACTGCGGAGGTCCGTCGACGAGAGAGCGTTCTCGTCCGTCCTTTACATTTACCAGTCTCATTTCCTCCCCCACTTTACATATTTACATGTTCGCTTGTGTGTTTACATACGAGTAGACATACATATATCGCTTTGTATTGAGCGTCGTCATGTTACAAATATGACTTAATTAAAAGTAAAAGAAAAAAAATTCGCCAATTATTCAATTTTTTTGTAATACGTGTGTGATTGATGTAGGGAAGCTCTTTGAATTTTACGAATTTAATAAGATGGTTATTCTGGTGCTATACTATTTAGCCACGAAATAGAGACGAGGCTAAGAGATCTCGAGCGTAGTTTTTCCATAAAAACGTGTGAAATACCAGCGTGCACTCACGTGGAATATTTGGCGCTTCGGCAAGAGACAAGGATTCATGGCACAAGCCGGAGAGCTTTTAACCACGGGTACAGCGCCCGAGTATGCCGACCTCCAATTTGTAGCTACTGCGAAAAAAAAAGTCGGATGATCAAAAAAGGAGGTTTGATACGCGGAAAGTAGTCAAGGCGAGATATGAGAGACAGAAAGAAATGAGAAATGCATCATATACTAAAAAATGTTTGCTGGATTTTATAAAATATTTCGCCACAATAGTACTTTTACAAATATTAGGTTAAATGATAAATTTGTATTTTCATTTAATTATTTTATGAGGGCAATTCAATTTTGCTTTTATCCCGGGGGTACCTCCGTTATAGTTGTAAGAAATGGCTCTAGAAAGTATATATGAAATATTTTTGTTAATTCAACCGAAAGGCACATTTCATAAATATATCCGAATGTGCGCGTGCAAACATTTTTACCTCGATACTTAATCGTTTCCATTTCTTTAAATCAAAAGTATCTGGTTATTTTATTTTATCGCCAATTTTTCGTACTTCAAAATTTTTGTATCAATTTAAATTTTCTTTTTGAAAAAAAAAGAATTCTTTTGTTTTAAAATTCATTACGTATTATACACGGACTCTAAATATGAGGAATATTTAGACTATAGAATATATTTGATAATTTACTAATATTTTATGTATAAATTATTTTTGTTTAATATAAAATTTAACAATCGATTCTTAATTATCATATTTCGATCATCCTGTTAGAATACGTATAAACTTTTCAAAACTGTATCGTTTTTATTACAGTAACATGTATTTAAATAATTACGTGTATACATTTATTAATATTGAAATTTACTCCATATTATCAGCGCATCATTATTATAATCAATCTTAATTAAAAATTATTATATAAAAGATAAACCCTTGTTATTTAATATATATTTGTAAACTTAATAATTCAATGAAACTCTTCTTCTCAAGACAATACACCACACCTAGCAATACTCGCCTCTTTTGAATCATGTCACACAGATTTGCCCGTAATGGCCGCAAAAAAGACTGCCGATTCCAGGCGAGCGTTAAATTACCCGTCATCTACATTCTGTTCGTAAATCGTCTTATTCTTCATGTTTGCACCGCGAAAAAGCTGCGGTCGCGGGCGCGCGAGCAGGCAAATCGCGCAAGTACTTCGAAGAAATCCATTAAGCATCTCGTCCAGCGAAGGGGTTTACCCGAGAATAGATCGCAGCAAAGGAAGCCAAAGTCCTCTCGTCGTCCTATACGCGAAGCGGTCGGGTAACCGATCGCGGGCTCGGTATTACCGCGGAGAAATTTTTTGTAACCGCATCGCTCCTGCTTTTGCCGCGCGCACAAGAAGAAGGCCGAGTTCTTGCCTTCTGTCACTGATCCATGCTCGCTCTTTTTCGCCAGCCTCCCGTTCTCCACTCAATTTACGAGCGAAAATAGCGTAGTAGTGGAGGAAAAAGCATCAGAGCACCGCAAGGACAGTGGCTTGCAGCGCTCTATACTATATCGGTACATTTCTTGCTAGCACGAACTGCGCGCGCGCGCACACACCCTCGCAACATTCGAGTTCATTATAATTGAATTTGCGATCTTCGGGGCGAATCAGCTTTTTGGCAGTAGCACGCCGCTAGAGGGAACGGGTGAAAGGAGCAGCAAGTGAAACTTTTGGGGGTGAGAGAGAGAAATTTTTTTATTTAAACTTCTTTATTTTCGATAAGGTCCTATTTTGGACCGTATATCGTCATACAATCATAGAATATACAAAGAACAAAAAAAAAAGAAATACATCATCGTAGAGTATACAAAGTAGCAGAGTATAAAAAAAATATCAATAGAATCAAATCAATAACAAACTACAAGATTTATGCAACAATTCAAGGAAAAAAAATAGTATAATAAAATTAATCAATCGTAACAGAGAATTTAATCTATCAATCATAACAGATATTTAAATTCATCAATTTATCATCCGTATCAAATTCAACGCAAAAAATTTAACGCAAAAACATAGTAATTAGCGCAGATAAAGTTAATCATCGCCTAGGTTCGCTTTAATTTTTAATAGGTATTCAAACACAGCGCTTTTGAACGAGTTAATCGAAGGTTTAAGTCTGATATTGCACGGTAGAGTATTCCATAACTTCATAGCCTGATAGCTAAATGAATTTTCAAATGCGGTGGTTGATGGGGTAGGCAGATCGAACGCAGACGAAGCAGCAACTGCAAGCGCACGATTTGACCTGCGTAAATCAGTGTTTGGTTTGGGAAATAACGAAAGGAGATAGCTTGGTCTTTCAATCGTGAAAATCTTATACAAGAAAACAAACATAAAATATTTTGTACGGTTAGAGATAGTCAATTTAGCCGTTTAGCAAACGGTTCCAGCGCAGTATCTTTATGTAGGCGAAAAATAAAGCGTATGAGATGGTTCTGGAGACGTTGAAGTTTGAGGTTCAGATACCCAGGTAGATCGCAAAAAGGAAGACAGCAATAATCAAAATGTGGAAAAATGAGGGCAGAAACTAACTGCTTTTTAATGTTATGCGAGAGAAAGTGGGCACGAAAACGCAATCTCTTCAAGTCACCATGAACTCTTGAAACAATCTGGGAGATATGCGCATTCTAATTTAGGTTAGAAGTTAGAGTTAGGCCAAGGTTTTTAACCGAACTTACAAATTTAACATGATGTTCACAAATAACAATTTGAGGAAGTGTGGAACTGTTAATACGCATTAACATTTGATCGGAGCCAAAAATAATACCTACAATTTTTGAATACTTAAGCTTGTTCCTGTTTCGTTTTAAGTAAATAAAAAAAGTATGTAATCGCTCAATTGTCTCGATATTAAAATTATAAAAAAAATCCCTTTTAGACGTTTCTTAAATTATTACAAGTTTTCCGGCGAATGGCGATAGTCGATGCCATATCGTAGGTCGCGTGCACGGCTTTCGTAGAGGGTCGTCCGGGGCCGCTTTCCTCTTTCAATGATTGGGACATCATTTTATCATGAAATAAGAAGCAATCATTAAATGAAAGAGGGCACAGGGCGAGAATGCGTAGAGGCTTTTCGCGGACGTTGGACCACAGGAAAACTTGTATGTGTATATATGTATCTGCATTCCAATTTCGAACATCAAGTTGCTAAGTAACAAACAAATGTTCTTTTTCGACGAGACAATTAAGCGAGCGTGAAGCTGTCAGATGCTTACGAGCAACCGAAGAGTATAGACGTACATTTGAGTTTAAGATTTTGTAAACTTTCAATAAAGTATATTATAAAAAAATAATAAAGATACTAAGTTTTTATTTTCTTGTGCGCGAAACTATTCTAAATAAAGAATAGTTACAAAGCTCAAGATCATTTCTAGCAGCCCAAGCAGTAACGTTATCGGCGTCTATACTTAGTTTTCGAATGATACACCTGAAAATCATCAGCAAACAACAAACAAGAATTACTACAATAATTGAGGCAATTTACAATACTATTTATTAAAATCAAGAAGGCTACAGGGTCGGGATTTGAGCCTTGCGGTATTCCAAATGTTAACTTGACAAAATCGGACATGCAACCACGAAGGTCAACGATAGTTTGCAATCTATCCGGGAGATATAAAAAGAACCACTTAATAAACTTAACGGAACAATTTTTCTCTCTCATAACACGTAATAAAGTGGAGTGTTTGACTGTATCGAATGCCTTCTTGAAATCGAATAAGAGAAGTAGTGTTACCATACCCTTATCAATACCTGCACGAATATCGTCAGTAATTTTGACCAGAGCAGACTGCGTACTATAATGTTTCCTCAACCCTAACTGAAGAGTAGATAAAAGATTGTTCTTTTCTAAGAATTCAATGAGCTGGGACGTGACTAATTTCTCAAAAATCTTGGCATAGTGCGATAGATTAGCTATCGGTCTAGTGTCTGAAGGAGAATCAGTTTTGGCCCCTTTTTTAACGGTATCACAACTGCCTTCTTCCAAATATCAGGATAGATACCAGTCGCCAACGACGTGTTGTATATTTCTGTCATGGATTTAGAAGCTACACAAAGAGAGTCTTTAAAATAATTCAGTTGAAGACGATCGAACCTACGACCTTTACATTTGGAAAGGGCAGCAGTGGCAGCTTGGAATACTTGTATATAAGTAAAATCCTCAACATCAAAAATGGGTTCGTTGAGATTTACTGGAGTTGCTAGAATGCAGGCTAACTCAAAGATCGAGCATAACGGGTGGACAGTAGCAACCCACGCATAATGTAGATTCAATTCGTTAGCTGTAAATTTTTCGTGCGGAGAACTCGATCTTTTTCCGACAGCACCCATCTTGTTTAACAGAGTCCATTTTTTGACATATCATCCGCATCCCGCAACTTATTCAAAAAGAAAGTCTCGCGAGCTAGTCTAATATCGCACTTAAGTTGTTTCCTTAAGAGTTTATATTTATGCATAAGAGGGACGCTTTCCATGCGTTTGGCTTTATTGTAAAGTTTATCACGTTCTTTACAACGCAAACGCAGGGACGTATTAAAGCAAGGAGCGGGGCTTTTTTTTATAGTGCGATTTCTAAGTGACGCCTGCTCGTCTAGTAATCTCAAAAAAATCGTTTGAAACTGCTCTAGCATCAAATTCGGATCCTTAGAGGTATAGGTAGAAAAGGAAGAGAGTTCAATTTGCGATTTCAATTGATATCTGAATGAATCGCTATCGAAATTGCGAAAATCACGCGTGCAGATGAACCTTTTTTTGAAAAGGAAAGGCTCTAGCTTGTAATCAATGATTAAGTAATCATGATTGCAAATAAATGGTACTTTGGATTTCTCAAAAGAAAGCAATTTATCGGCTGAATCAATGAGAGTTATATCAAGCCAAATACTAGCAGAAGTGGCATGATGAGTAGCGCCAAATGGAACATTGTAGAATCCGTAATCATTAATCAGATATTTTAATGACTCAGAATAAAAATCTGTGCCTAGAAGATCGGAATTTAAATCTCCAAGTAAAATAACGTTAGCATACAAGTGGTAATATTTGTATAATAAGTTAAAAAATGAATTTAACACCGCTACTAAAATACGTTGCCCATTTTCAAGAGTAAGCTCTAATATGATAAATTCAGTCTCGTTCACATTTCAATGCGTGAGTTGTGATTTAGCTAATACTTTGAAAAGAATTCCAAATCTAACGTATATCAAAACACCGCCACATTGCATATACAATCTACGTCTATTAGTAGCTTTTAAATTTCTATCATTACGAACAAAATGAATATATCAATATTAAATCAATGATCAGGGATATCAGGAGTAAGCCACGTTTCATTCAATGCAAAAATATCAATGTTTTTATTATACAAAAGAGTTTCAACATCAGTGAAATGCTCGCGTATTGAGTTAACATTTGCATGAGCAAACCGAACACTCGATCGGATAACCAGGTTTCTATGAGAACGTGGCTGATCAAAAAGTCAGACAATATTGTTGAAATCATGCTCGATAGAAATAACAATTGGTACATACGTATCATCTTTCTTTACATAAATAGATCCATTTACTGGCCAAACGTGCTTCTAACCTTTCTCAGTAGCTTTGTCTCTGGCAAGAATGCGCAAATCATTAAGAAACGGGGGGAGCATTTCAAAAACATATGACAATGTCAGAGCCTCCAGGAACTAAATTACTGAACTTAAGTGCACCATGTTGGCGGTTAATTTTAAGAATATGTTGACTAATGAAAAACTAAATAATAAACACAGCAAACTTTTTTCTATTATTATCATTCAACGCATTACCATCAGTCGCATTAACATGAGTTGCTTTTTCACTCGACGCTATAACATTCAACGCAGAAACAGTGGTTTTAGATTTTTGAACTTTCAGCTCACGCACCTCCAAGATATCCTTACACAACTCTTGCAATTTCAAAACATTTAATAACTTATTTGCTAAATCAGAAAACGCAACGGTATTATCAACAGGGATACCAGTAACTTTCAATTCAGTAGTATTCGACCCTCGCCTACGTAATTCCTTAACTTTATTAATTTCTTCTGATTTGTTTCTTGAAGAGCAATCATATCTTTTCTCAAGATTGGAAAGCCGCACAGAATAATCTGACAACTCAGTACGAATCTCGCGATAATCGTGAGCTAGTGATTGTATAGTGGACTGATTTTGTGCTAATAATTGAAATAGCATACCAGAGAGTTCAGCTTCAGTTATTTGACACCAGTTTTGAGGAAGATGTGAATTAAAACTTTGCTGACTAAATAAATTATATTGACCTTGAGTCTGGTAAGAACCGTTAGATTAAGATTATTGAATTGAAAATTAACTGAGCGATTTAGTATACTGGCGTTATCGAATCGATAATCTGCCATATTATGAGCACCGGCCATAGCAGATTGCATAGGTGTGGGGAAACCGGTACCACTAGCACTTAAATTATTATCGTTCGGCACAGTTAAATCCTGATTCATAGAATTGACTGATAGAAACGAATTATTTAGATCAGTATTACGTGCCGAGTCAAAATGAGAAGTACGTACAATAGTTTGGTCACCAAGACGTGATAAAATAGGCCCTAAAGTAGCACTGTTTACGGTAGTATCAAAATTACGAGAGCAACATTTGTGTTTTAGCAGAACTTTAAAATCTAGTAAGACAGCGTTCGCGTATATATCGTTTGTAACCGTTACAATTAACACGTGTTTCTTTGAGTATAATATTGTTACATTCACAAACACATACAATAATAATAACAACTATTACTATAAAGAATAACATAAATTTATTAAAATCATAAACACATGTAATCAA
>JAWWEQ010000045.1:5539446-5560075 GCA_035583055.1 Torymus tubicola | reverse complement strand
TTATTCTTATGTTCTATGATGGTAGACGAACACATATAACATTATTCCCCCTTCTTTCAGATTGTCGTCCCGACAATTTTAAGATCAAAGAAAGAGGAAGTGTCTTCTTCAAGCGGGCTGATTCTTCGCACATGGCCAAAGGGTCCGTCTCTTGAAAAATAGAATCGTCATTTTTGGGTAGCATCGTGTCATTATTCTCTATCCTTTTAGATTGTCGTCCCGACAATCTTAAGATAAAAACGAAAGAGAAAGCGTCTTCTTCAAGCGGGTTGATCCTTCGCATACGGCCAAACGCATACGTTGTCTACACTGTGCACAACTAGTCATGATAAAAATAATTACTGTAATATCGGCTAATTAAATTCATGAGTTATCACGTATTTAATTAATGAATTATCATTAATTCACGTATCTCTCACTAGATATGATGTCGCTTGTGTCGCAGAGCAAATGTTAGATTTACCAATAAATTTATTTTACCAACCGAAAGCTAACCTCAAAACTATTTAACCTCAAAAGTAATTTTTAACGCAACTTAAATTTATAGAACTTAATTGTCTAATACTGAAAGCACCTGTGTTTTGAAGCAGCAGCTTTGCAGAACAGGAAAGAATATCCAGAGTTGAGTGACAAGACTCTCTTCCCTCTTGGTATACTAGCGAAGGTTGATGAGTAGGCGCTAACACTTGACATCTGATGGTGCAGAATAAAGTCTAGCAAAACCGCAGTAAATACTAAAAATCCAGCGGCAGATGAATATCAATGGATGGAGCACAACAGACTTTCACCTAGAACAGTTTCACCCATGTCGGAGTGCAATACAGGCTGAGAAAATCGAAAAAGACGAGGAGCAGCTGTTAAGCCGATGTTACTCACTTCAGAGCAGAGAGAGAGAGAGAGAGAGAGAGAGAGAGAGAGAGATGGCTGGGGGGTGGCTCTCGGAAGCCTCTGCTATCTGTATCTACCGTTATATAGAATTTACGAAAGAAGAAATCCGACTTCGTGCCGGACGTTCTTCGATAATTGGTTTCGTTTCAACAAATATGAGACGCAGTGCGCGCAGGAACGAGAGATAGAGAATGGCCAGGGGAAGAGACTGTTTCGCGAATGGCAACCACTTTCCTTTCCTCATCGCGCGGCAGCGCCGGCTTATCGCGAACTCGCGCCAGCACACTCCTCCATGCCTCCGGCGTTTTCTATATATCTGTATGTATAGAAAGATACGCGCGCGCGCTCGCTGGGATATAAAAGACCGCTAGCCTAATTTGCCAGGGCGTCTTATACGCGAGGATATTCCAGGTCGTTAGATCCTGTGCTTTCCGCGAAACGTCCAATAACTTGAACGAATACGACGCGCACGTGCGTCGTTTGCCAAATGAACGATTCATCTCGCTGCGCGCGCGCACGCTGCACTCGCTGAAGGAGCGTGCGAAACGTCGCGAGGGCTTTTCCGGGGGCTATATATGTGGGTGTGTGTGTGTGTGTACATGTGCATGTGTATATAAGTATGTGTGAAAGAAAGAAGAGGTAGGTGGTTAGATGGACGCGAAGAGCTTTTAGAAACGTCGTTACGAAGATTATTAAAGTGTATTTTTTTAAACTTTATTCGTTTTATTTTTATTCATTTTTATTGAGTCCCCATTAAATGACCAAATTATTGACGTAATAATCTGTATAATCTATATATTAAAGGAAAGTAATTGAACTTTGATAATAATCCGACATCGATTGAAAATCTCAAATAAAACGTTTGAGCAGGTACTCTTGTACCATAAGTGTCTCGAGAAGCAAAGAGAAGTTTTAGACTTTCTAGAAAATCGAGATATACACGTTCATATACAACAGTTGAGCATACGAAAATTTTGATCGTAATATAGAAAGAATTCACTTGAAAACATATAAACGGAAATGTTCATACATAATACATATCTTTAATCGTATATCAGCAGTTCGGCATTAAACTCGAGTTTGGCAGGCTACGTACGTGCGTACAAAAGTAAGTTTTCAGCAAGGCACACACGCGCGCTCTCAACGGAAAAGATCCCGGCAACTCGGCCACATGGCGTCGTGTGCACAGCGTAAAAAGTTTCTCGTAAGTTTACATGCCACAGTGAATATGTAGGTAACAAAAGGGCCTATATTTTATGTACCATAGTCCCGGTGAAATTCACAAAGTTGATATTTCACAATAGGATAGAATGTCGAAGATAATATTGAATAAATCTATACTTTAGAACAACATTATATCATGGTAGAAGTCAAAATAGTCGATAAGAACGTCTTATTTTACAACAGTTGTTACCTTCCAAGTTTTCTTTTATCATTTAACCTTTTTCTACAACGTGTTATAGACTATTTTCATGAAATAAATAATTTCAAATCTGACAAAATAATTTTCTTCAAGATAAATTAAAAAATTGATAAACAGATGATGAATATAATTAATTTTCTAATAACACTAAATTAATCAGTACCGAAATGGCAAGAGGTCGTTATTTTATATTTAGATATCATTTTTCAATAATTAACGACGAGATAAAAATGACGGTCTATAAGCGACAGATTCATCTAATTTCTTCAGATACTGGTAGCATGGGATTTACGCAGCAAAGAAGAGCTGCACTTGCAACAGACCGAACAGCGTACCCTCGGCACTTCCCATCCTGGGCCGGCAAAATACCACAAAAGGAATTGCAATTTAGACGTGGCATCCGCGACGGCGCAATTAGCGGCTAAGATAAACATTTTACGGCATCGTCAAAAACTTGACGTGCGCTCCATATTCCCGCCTAACGTCATTTACGCGCCGTGCACACGCGTCGCAGCCCCCAGCGGGCCAAATTCAAGCGCGGGAAATTTAATCGGCGTCGGAATTTCGTGCAATATTCAGGCATAATCACAGGGAACGAACGCGTCGTCGTGTCGTTCGTTTACGGCCTCCCATCTACTCTTCCTCTCTCTCTCTCTCTCTCTCTCTCTCTCTCTCTCTCTCTCTCTCTCTCTCTCTCTCTCTCCCTCTTCCATGGGATGTGCTTCGACCTTTGGGAGACTGAGAGAGTGAAAGAGACAGAGAGATGGGAAGCTCAGCGTACGCACGTTATTAATTAATTATTATGCTTAGTCGGCATCTCGCATACGCATGCGCTTGGGACACACTGCAGAACTCGAGCCATTTCAGTAGTGGTAGTGTCCTGAGCCCACGTAGATGCGCGACCTATACGCGAGAATTGATTTTCCGCTGGTGTGAATCGACGCGAATCGCACGTTATGTGTCACGCCGTGTGCTACGTTCTCTCTCTCTCTCTCTCTCTCTCTCATCTGTAATACCTCTGGGTTTGTGTGTCGTGGTGATAGGCCTTGAATCGCAGGTAGTGTCAGAATGTGGTGGAATGCAGTTTGCCGGAGTTGTTGATGCCGCCGATAACGGGCGAGTTAATGATTGCTTCTTTGCATTCATTAAGGTCTTAAGGGGAAAATTACTCATAGAATATTCGTAATAGCGTTGCAAACTCCAAGTTTTGTTGTCTATTAAAATATTCATTGTGTTTAAAAATATTCTGTGTAGTATGCTAATTTCCGGGAAACGGTTAGTTACACATTTAGTTCAGTAAAAAACAAAAGAATAAATAGCAAAGGAAGTTAGAACACAAAAAACCTAGAAAAACCAAAATTACAGAATAAGAATCATTTATTATAGATCTATATCTAGCACGCCCGTGTGTGTAAATGCACATTACTAATGAAAATACACAAATTAATTTACTTTACCTCTTATCCGCTATAATTATATAAGGTTTTAATAAAATTTCTTGTAGTTGTCACGGGGGGGTTTTTATTCACCAAATGCTTTCATCCATGCAATTTGGTGATTCGAACCCGGGCCTTTCTATTCATCATTCATTGACCCCGAGACCAGATTAAGTCGTAGACGCTACAATATCGTGCAATTGCGGACTTAATCTGGTGTCTTACCGTGTAACACGCGAGAAGGTATCTCGCGCTTTTATTTCTTACCAGTGACTCGAACTCACCTTTAGTCACTAGTTTCGTGTGCCGGCTGCTCAGTTCACCACGATGCACTATTCTCCGTAGTGCAACGACCGCGGAGGTGTCGAGGAACGGGGAATGATTGGAATACAAAATTACAACTCATTAAAAATATGTAGTAGAAAGTATAAAAAGATTTTAAGCGGAAAAAAAATTTTTCATCTGGGACATGACGGAGAACCGATCACACACACACACACACACACACACACGATTAGAATTTTTCAAGTACAATTGTGTTTCTCGTATTTGATTACAATTTTAAAATTACAATATAAGTAAGATGATTTTAAAATATTTTAAAACAATTTTAAAAAATCTCTACACTATTAATAATTAATCAAACAATTGAAAAATAATCATTGTCTAGAAAAAGAGGGTGAAGTGCGTTTACTACGGTAATATGCATGTGCCTATAATTATACTAGAAAGGTCAACAAATGAAAAATCTAGGTGTGCTCGAATTTAATTAGTTAGATTTTACGTATTAAACTTTAAATATTATTGGATTCTTGTTTGGCAAACGAAACTGCTGTGTTATATTCAATTTATCTTTTAATGGAATCCTTAAATTATTAATAGGGTGTATATTTTTAATGAAATCATTTGGCACTGGCTGTTTATGAATGACAAAGCGTATTCAGATCAAACACATTAGTAGTTCAAATTATATATGTAAAGCATAGAATCCTGATGATCCAACCAAGACAACTACATGCATTACATATTTAATTGCGTTTGCTGGTTTCAAACATGCCATTGAAGCGTAATTCTGCAATATAAAATAAATTTTGATAGATAATAATGAAAAATAAAATTTTTCATACAATTACTTATAAAATTTTTTTTCATACTTGTCATTTCTATTTGAATCATTACTTAAAAATTTAACTTAAATATCTTATAAATAATATAACTAATCAATCAAACACGTTCTATAAAAAGAAAATATATTTTAGAATAGTAATCTGGTGTACAACAACCCTCACACTAATCGTTCCACAATATTTTGTATGTATATTTATTATCATTTAATAAAACCCGATAAGACATCGAGTGATCCTAGTTTACGTTACCTTTAAAAAAACTTTGCGTTTGCGCGCACCACATCGGAGCTTCAACAATTGCTCCCCATGCGACACGATATATAATCCTATGTATAAAAAAGCATAAGCAAACGCCTCATCTCCGCGTGCAGTCATTTAATTTCGGTGCAGCGCGCGTGCGATTTGCGGATAAGTCGCTTGGCGATAATTCGAAAATAATGACTTAATGGCACGATGCGCTGCACCGCGGGAGTGTGTGTGCATCTACGGGTGTGATATCGGAAGCTCGAATCGACGCACACGCTACACCCACATGATGAATGGGCCCTTCGACGTTCCACCACCGCTGCCGTCGCCTTGTATGTCGTGCCACTGTCATCATCATCGATAAACCGCGCGGGCGACGCTAAACGGAAAAGCGCCTCGCGCGACGCCGTTGAACGAGCTACTTCCGGCGCGGCAGAACCCCCTGCTGCTTTGTATATACTACTACTACTACTACTACGGGCTGTTCGATAAACGCGACAAGCGGGTGCGACCGTGTGTATGCATATAGACCGATAGGTGAGCAGAGAACTGCGCACTTCGCGAAGAGAGAGCGAGAGAGACTGCGAAGTTGTCTAGATCGTTGACTGTTCCGGATTTCTGTTCGTTAAAGGTAGCCGAATGCTTAACAGTGTGTCTATGTGAGCTGGAATTTCATATCAATTGGTGAAATGATTTATCTGCCTCGTCTAGTGTGTTAATTCAAAAATGATTAATTTATTTTACAGCAATAGTAATATGATACTATTATAGTACTGGTATATTATAAATGAATGATAAGTTTAATTGTATATTGGCTTGATATCTGTTTAGTTTTTTTATCTTTAACATAATATCAATTTGTTTTACTTATAATAGAAAGCAATAATTTAAAGACGAAACTATAATAGTGAAAAATAACAGACGTTTAGGAAGGTAAACTGGCAAGCAGTTCATTATACTTACAGTATTTACAAAATAAATTATAGTATCGAACTTGTACTCGTATAATACGAAGTCAGAAATGTCGATTCTTTTTTATATAACTTCTACAACCACTGCTAGTCTTCACCCACTGATACATAAAAAACAATGATAGTACAACAGATTGAAGTTTCCGTTTTCCTTCTTAACCTTTAGAGGACGGAAAATCCAGTATACTGGCTCAGAAAAAAATCCGCGTCTTTGCATAAAAAAATGTTCGTTGAAGTTTTCGTTGAGTCACCAATTATTGACGTGAATATAAGAATAATGATGATTTTGAAAATTCAAGATGGGGCGATCCAATATGGTAGATAATTCCAATATCAGCAACTACCAACTTGCATTCGCCATTTTCAATCCACCATTTTGAATTTTGAAAATCTAATAACTATTTCATAAAGAGTGATGTCGAAATACCTATACTAGATAAAATTTTTTCCGTCAATTTTGAGTCAAATAATTGAAAAATTCAATATTCGCGTTACCCCTCAGGACAGGAAAGCCAGTATACTGGTTCAATCTATGATCGTCATTTCACCCATGACCATTTAGCGTTATTAGATACCATTTTTATGTATTTACTTAAAGAGATCAAAATTCCAAATTCCCGTCTTTTAATTGAAACACTCGAGTAATATTATACGTACATATAGTATATAATTTTGGCATTGTGTTACATTACCAAATTATTTATTAAGATTAGCATCAATGTAACTAGCAGCTAAATAAACTTGTTTTAAAAAACAGCACCTAAGACCGCTAACATAAGAAAGAATTAGAATCTACGTTTGCCCCCTTCACATGTGTTATGAGGCATAGTAAATGTCCTATAGCGTAGTAACTTGTGCGATTTACCTTCCATTAGTTGTCACGCAACTGCGAAACATTTGTCATATTCATACTCGGAGGCAATAAATCTAATCAAGAGACGGTATTTCATAAATCAAAAAATTCGACAGTTCTTTGTTACAATTTGAAAATATGAACTTTTGATTGAGAAAATTAAGTAAATAATATTTAATACATCTAAATACGTTGCCAAAATTGGATTATAATAAACTCTACGTCGTTCACTTCTCATTAAATATATATCAACCCGACGTTATAATAATAAATCGTTCTTACGTAATTCATACGCGTACACCACACAAATAAACATCTGCGAATGCTAGTCGCCGATTGGCCTCGCAAAAATCCTGCATGTTGATATATAAATTAAGTCCAGCTGAGAGCCAACGCAATATGCTCTAAAATATCCAAACGCATTCTCCTTCCCGCCGCGCTTGTCCGTGCAATATTAACGGGTCGCGTATATATATATATAGCTTCAGGACATTAGAGGACGCGCGCCGGGTCATGATCACGTCAGGGCGGTTTTGCGGGCGCCCGCTCGAATCGAAACATAGTTGCGCGCGTGTGTGTATATATATAGTAGTCTGTACGCTCGCGGTGCAGTGTGTAAATTGTCATTTATTTCCCCCGGTGGGCGTACAGCCCACTTCGTCAGGCAGAAACGAAGGGGAGCCCTGCAGTCGTGTTTCTCGCGAGCATGTGGTCTCTTTAGACGGCCTCAAACTATCGGCTCTCGGCGCTTTATGAAGAGAGATCGGTTCATTAACGACGCGGATGCTACGGCGGCGTTGTTGTTGCGGCATAGACGAAGCTTTTCCGACGACTCTAGGCTCTCCAAACCCTCCCCGCGCGCACATTCACTTGGTTCCAGCGGCAAATGCGAACGTGTTTTTCTCATTGCAACTTAGCTCAGGATGAAATTGGATAAAACCAGGAATGATTTGCGAAGTTGATGATTTTCTTTCTAACTTTTAAGTTATTCTAGTTTATATAGTACAATAATATTTTATTAAAGACAAGTATAACAGCAAAGTACATGTAAAATGGATGATTCCGCTATAAGACCAGTTTATTTATCATAAAGCAGATTTGAGAATCATCTTGTAAACAAAGAATATATTCTGAGTTTTATAATAAGTCTAAACATTTCAATTTTTGTACTGTATACCTTTAGACAACACAGTTTATTAATGAAGTCACTTCGATTGCGGATGACCAAAAAATGTGATTTGAGACACTTTTTGGGAAATAAAAGCTTAAAGAAATTTTGCTCATTGAAATAAGAAAATAGTTTATAATATCAACTGTACAAAAAATTGGAACAATTCAGTTAAATGTCTGTTAAAATTAAATATTTTTTGGGGTATAAGACTAAAGAGTAAATACTTTCTGTAACAGTTTAAAAACCGAAGGATAAATTCAATATACTCATATAAGGAACTCTTCTAATAGGACCAATGCCCCATCAATAATAAATTTAATTAGTATTTCAAACTGCAATGTAAAACTTTGGCACAAAAATTACGACACTTCTTTTTACACCTTTCATCGTACTTCGCGTTGTCCTCATCTGTCTCTGTTCCCAAACTAATCGGAATTACGGACGGAGAGAAAAATCACAATACAAACTTTAATAGACATATGAACTTTATTTTTAAAAAAGTCACAAATCGGGTTATCTCCCGTGACATGTGTTTGTAGTGAAATCTGAAGGAGAACTGCCTCCTTCAGTTAAACATAAACAACTATCTAACTAAGCTACGCGCATCAATTATTTTTCGGTGCAGAAATCAATACATTATAGAATCTCTTTCGTAATATATATTTATTTCTTCATATAAAATTCAAAAATTTCGTAATTAAATTTAATTGTTATTTCAAATCATTTATCGAATTTATGTACAAATAAATGTTACTATTTCGTTCCGTAACAGTCTCTCTCTCTCGCTCTCTCTTTTGCTCGCTCTTTCTCAGTCTCACACTCTCGCTCTCTCTCTCTAACTCTCTCTTATAGAAGTGCACGTTGCAGATCTGCTTTTCCACACCGTGCCGCGAGAACGCTCGACACTTTCGCGGCTCGTCTGTCTGCTCGTCTTCTCTCGGCCTCTGCTTCCGCCTTTTCCCTCTGCAGATGCGCACACCCGCGCAAGGGAGATTAGCGACACAGCGCCCAAGTTTCGGGTGGAGATTAACGATGAGAATCCGTCTGCCTAGCTGTGGTACTTTTCGCGCGCGGCGTCGCTTGCCAAACCCAAGAGAGAAAGAGAGAGAGAGAGAGAGAAGGGGCAAAAGACTATATATATACGGTTACGAACTTTAGATACTTCGGCATAGTTTGTCCTTTTTGTGATAGAGAGAGGGAGAGAGAGAGAGAGAGGCGAAAGACATAGAGAAGGAGAGGGGTTAGAGAAGGGGAGAGGAAGAGAAGAACGAGCGAGAGTGCGAGAGGAGAAAGAGCACGAGTCGACGACGGAGTTTCAATTTAAATTGAAAAAGCCAGCGCAAAATCGTGATTATGGCCAAACTTTTATTTCCGGCTTTCTGTTATTTCGCTCGATTGTCTTATATGAGGCGTTTGCTGCAGTCGTGAACTTATTTATAGTGCCCAAGCTCGTCGTGGTGAATTTCGGTAATTGTTATAGATCCATTTCCTGAGGGAACTAACAGTTTATGATGTTATGAGGATTACCGAAATGAATGCTGTTTTGATAATTGGAAATGAAATAATAGCAATATCTTTATGAATGATAATATAGAGAAATATTTCGTTTTAACCAATTATATTTTGGATACAATATTTTGAATTATTGATTCAATAGTTTTAATTATGAGGCGAAAGAAATTAGAATAGAAATGCTCAGCAACAGCTCCGTCTTTTTCGCGTTAAATCTACATTTTGTAACAAACTAGCAGTGTCAATGCGCGCTGCGCGTGCCCTATCGTGAGCCATTCAAATTTTATATGTTCATTTCAAATCGACCAATCGCAATCCTTAGAGGTGACAATCTCAAGTCCATTTCTTTTTTGTTAATAATCTTAACAAACGTTTCTGTTAATAATCTTAACATAAACGTAATAATCCTTTACTTCCCAATGAAATGTAGTCGCTACAGGCAAATAGAGTCACGTAGCTCTTCATTGCCTCTCTTTTTTGCGTGACCATTCACGTGTAAAACTTTATAGCCCCGCATTATTATACAGTGGAATTAGCCCATCTCCTTCGTACGCTGGAACGCCAGCAGTCTTAACTCCACTTCTACGTGTATCGATTCGCCAAGAGTATTGCGTTATTAGTCCGACCGACGCCAAGGGTTGAACTACATCGCACCTGCAGTCATGTCACTTCCGCCTCTAGACTTCCGCAAACGTCGTCTTTCGTATTCGCCTGCCAGACGCTGCTCGTCATGAGAATAACCCTTGGGTGCAAAGGGGTGGGAATGGTCAATTTGATGCTCGTATTCAAGGTAGAAAGAAGTTTCACGATATAAAGCCACATTTTTTATTAGGCAGTTGTTGGATCAATGAGCGTGGTTGGAATAAATGCCAGTTTATGACATAGATATAGAGTTTCATTGTTTTATTGCGTATACGTTTCCCGATAAGAAAGTAATATCACTGTTATTTTGTAATGTTTATTTCCAATAAATTTTTTAAACAAAACTGTAAAGTGTAATATATCAATGGAAAAAAGTTTTTTTTATAAAAGATATCGTAACTTTTTGGTAAACCTGAAATGTTAGAAGTTGTTAGAAAACATTATTATAATAATTGTAGTATTTGTTACCAGAAAATTAGATGTATGCGTAAACTGGCACTCAGCATATTTTTATAATAGAATACTTGGAAACAAGTATATTAGGGTTTCATTATGCAATTTGTTTAATCAAATATTCTCATAACCTTCTCTTATTACTATATAACATTTTCTTCATTTGATTCTGGAAATTGTGCTTATTATAGAAACTTAGTTAGTAGAACGTAGATGTATGAGTAAGAGTTGAAACAAGTAAAATTTAATCTGGAAAAGTATGAGTAAATTAAAAAACAAATCTTAAAATAAAAAAACTCAAGTAAAAAGTAAAAATTTGGTATGAAAGTTTGGTACAAGAACAAAATCTCTGTTTAAATATACAGATTTTATGGTTTTGTAATTTTCAAATATAGAATACTTTATTTATATAAGTTTACATCTTTCAATATGCAAATCATAAGATAATTATATTAAGTGCATTATGAGCTAAAGCATTGTCCTATTAAGCATTGGAGTTAAATCCATATTTCGGGTCAAATGACTAAATTTTTCTGTATTTTTAGGGAGTCGATAAAGTTGCTGTTTTATTTAAAATAATGATCAATAAGATATTAATACTAAAAGCTCCAAACTTTAAATTAGCAATATCTTAATAACAAGTATTAAAAATCACATATTTGTATTATCGTTGATCGTTAATTGAATCAATTTCGAATGTATATATCCTCTTTTATCTTTATTTAAGTTTTTTTCTTATTTTAGAATGCCAAACGGTTGAGCATTAAAAATATAACAAGAGGAGATTGGATTAGAATTTCTAATTTTAAGAATTTGAAATTGTTTTCGAAAAAATAATAGCAGTAGCTTCTGGATATACGGAAATGATGTCGACGTAAATAAGTCACTATATTTGCAGGTGTATTTTATTTTAGGAGTGGGAGGTTTTACTTTAGGTATCTTGCACATTTTTCGTTATATACAACGTTATGGCGGCGACGATGCCAACAACGACGTATAAATACGAGCAAAATATGGTGCAAGAGGGGGAAAAAAGAGGGAGAGAAACAGAAACGGGAAAGAGGATCCACGCGAGAGGCCGAGCGGGTGCAGCCATTGTTAACGCCTCTGAGCGATAATCTATATAGGGTCATAACTAGCGAATTCCCAGCGTTTCCCCATTTCCTCCACATTTTTTTTTCTTCGTCGTATCCTCTTTTTCTACTTTATTTTTTGCACTCTTCGTCATCTTCTCTTTATCATCCTGGTCTATGTATAAAACCAAGTTATTGGCTCGCGTGCGCCGCTTTTCGTTTCTTTCCGTTCTCTCTTTATATCTCATTTTCGTTGGAAAGAGAGAGAAAGAAAGAGGAGGAAGGGAGAGACAGAGAGGGTGGGAGAGGGAGGGAATATTCGAATGACTGGTCCCGTAATGCCACCACCGCCACCGCAGGATCCAGTCAAACGAAATTGAACCAAGCCGTGCAAGACGAGCCAATTGGGTCGTTAATAATTTCATAAACAAACAATAGGGCGCTGGGGGCTGACGTGAAAAAGAAGAAGAGTAAATGGTGAAATCACAATAAGAAAGAGATCGAAAATGGGGTGAATTTTGATGTAATGCGTATTTGTGACTTTTGTTCGATTTAAAAAAGAAAATGTTTCATGAAAATTTTGTTTTGTGTCTTTACGTGAAAGTGATCATAAAATAATTTTTTTATAGGCATCAATCCCACATGTGTTTTATTTTGTCTGATAGTATACTGGCTTTTTTAAATCATCATTTTAAATCATCTGCTATCGTTTCGAATAGATATAATTACTAAGTTATATTGAGCATTCTATCCGCAGGTAAAGGTTTACAATTATGAAAATACTGCAACAATAGAGTGAAATGCTTTACAAACTTCAAATTTTGAATATTTTAGTTTTATTGATTACTTATTTAATAAAGCGAAAAATGTATTTTGCAATACAGTAATTGGATATTCAAAGTGCCTGGTGCACTTATCTAAATCGACAACACTAAATCGATACGAAAATGAAGAAAAATCACTTGTTCATTTTACCTCAATCTTATTAACATCCTTGTGGCGACTACAATTAGAGACAGAGAAACCAAGAATTCTTTTCTCGGGAAGATTTAACGAGAGAGTGTAATCGTCTTCGATTCTTTACTCATTCTCCTGCCTCGTTCGTTTCTTAACTCGCAAATCTTTTCCTCAAAACTTTTCAAGTGGCATCCGTTCCCAATTACTCTGTTATAAAATATTAAATCTCATAGTATTAAAATTCAGATCAAAGTCTGAAATTTGTTATAAAGTATCTTTGAGTAAGTTCTTTTTTAAGTTGATAAAGCTAAAGGAAAATTTTCATTGAGGAAAATTTCATTCTGGCCATTGATACACTTTTAAATCATAAAATTGCGTCAAAAGTAAAGAATATTTAAAAATTTTCTTTATTTTTATGATTTTTTAATGATTGTAGCTTTGTACAGGATCTACAAATTGCATAAATTAAAGTCCTTTTCTTCCACTCTTATTTTATTATTTTATTTCAAATGGAGTTCTTCTTTAGTAATTGTTATAATGTTTCTATTACATAATATCTTTTTATAATTTTTTTTAACTTATATTTTCACAAAAATTATAAATTTCTCAATTAATTAGTAATAATAACAATAACAATTACTGAAAAAAATATAAGTTTCTGTAGTAGACTATGGAAATTGGAGTGAATAACTTCACATCATGTATTCACTAAATGTCACGGCGCTCGTATAAATTCAAATTAGCAAGTGTTCAAATTAGATCCGCGTGATAGGTATATAGATGCGATGACTACCTAGACCAAACGGTTGGTAAAACTTGGCGTGATGGTGGCGGTGCGCGATTCCCCAGAGTGTCGTTGACTAAGTAATTGGGTTGCGCACTAACTGATCCCGGTCTAATAAATACATCACTCTCGCTATCGAACGGCATAACTTTATTTTTATTGGGATTCTAAATATTATATTCGTTGGCATAACTATTAAACGCCACTGATAAGATGGGAGAGTGGGTCGAATGAGGCTGTGCAATCAGGATGAGCACACGATAGTAAATTTATGGGTCGATCCTGTAGTTTATAGGATATTAATTTTGATCGAGTTATTGAAAGTACCTGTCAGCTCGCTGTAATCATCTGATGGATTTGATAAATTTTAATATCCTATTAATTAACGAAACAATATCGAGAGTTGCTGAAAATTTAAGTTTAATAGATCGACAAGTTTAAATGAAAATTGGAATTACGAACGTTGCGTTCTGTACGTTAAAATGATGATATTCAACCTTCTTTCTTTCTGTCTTCTCCATTCATATCACAGCTTTGTTTAACAAAGCTTTACTTAAGAAATCAACCTTATTATCTCCGAGAGCTCGAGCCAATAATTAACTTCAATAAAAAAAATAAACAGCCGTCCAGGGCATTAGCCGGAACGAACGAAAATACAACGGGGCTCCTTGAACGTCTACGTTTATTAAAGCAAGAGTTCGTTGGGCTGGAGCTCAGAAAAAGAAAGCCACGCAATGACCCCCGACATTCGCTAAGAACAATTTCGTTTACCCTTAGTGCCACGAGGAATTTGCATTTTAAGGAAAGAATCGCGAGCGCGGCAAAGAGAGAGAAAGAGAGAGAGAGAGAAGGAGAGAGAGAGAAAACAAAGGCAGTGGCGCTGAATTTCTCGTCTATGGTCGCTGAGGCGAAGGAGAAGGCGAGAGGAAGATGCGAAGGTAGCTGCAGCAGACGAGGCGGATCGGCCCGTCCCATGGGAATTTCCGTTTGGCCAACTTGAAGAAATCAAGTGACTCTTTCATAAGCGGAACACGCAAGCGCATGCCATCGACGCAGCACGCAAGGCGACGCGCCCTACCGCTCGTTTTCGCAGTACGCGCACGTCAACGAATATGTTGAAAATCTCGCTTTCTTCCCCCTTCTCTCACCCTCCCTCTCTTTTACTTTTTTATGTCACTCTTCTCTCGCCTTCGACGCTTTCATTCATATTCTTAAGAATTGAATTGTTATTCCGGCCCCGGCGTGGAATGACAATTGTCGGTTCAACGATTCTGTGGCAAATACTGGAAAGGTCTTGGGCGGTTTACCGGTTGGTTAGTCAAATCCAGAATCACTCGAGCTTTTTCGCTCGTCTGCTCGCTTTCCGCTTCTATTGTTCCAGTAGCTCGAGAGTGGTTAATGCAAAAATTTTTCAAATTCTTCTTTTTTTTTTTAAACTTTTATACCATTTCCTTAGAAATTGTAACACATAAGCAGTATAGATAATGATCGCAAACGAGGTTATTTTCAATATGCATAATGATGTTTGCAAATCGAACTTTCGAATTGGAATCCAGGTTATCTTTAATAAACGTAGATATATACGGTACGATTTCTGTATACGATATCTATTCCAGCTATATATATATATATATATATATTGAACAATAGAGCCCTGGGCTCCCAGAAACTCTGCCACCGTCGTTACTGCAGCTGTGCGATTGTTAATGCTTTATAATACAGGCAATGATAAACATGTCACGGGGCACGAAATAAGTTCAAAATCCGCTGTATCCGCTGTTATATGGCATAATTTAGAGAGGGGAAAGGACACAGGGTTCGGAAATGCATAGTGCGCACGCTACAATAATTTTACAGCCGGCATATTGAGTAATTGAGAAAATATATCACCGATCGAGTTCTGCGTTCAGCAATGCGGCGCCCGATGCGGACACCCCCCGGCCGACCTCCCCCCTGCGAAATCGAGTAGCGCGCATCGAGCGTATATTACACATCACGCGCGCGCGTGCGCGCACCCCAGAAAAGTATACACGCGGTTATAATTGGAGAGGAAAGAGAGAGAGAGAGAGTCGGTCTGGAACAAATTGGAAAATGTCTGGCAGTTCCACTGCAAAAGTACATACGAACGAAGAGAGAGAGAGAGAGAGAGGGAGAGAGAGAGAGAGAGAGAAAGAGGAGAGGGAGGAAAAGTGGAAGAGGAAAAGAGAGAGCTATGTTAAGCCGCTCAATTAATTCAGCGGCCTCTCCGCGGGTACGCGATTTGATGTACACTGCAGGGGCACGAAACCCGCGTGCACTCTGCTGACATCTACATCGGCCAGAAATTAAAAGTGAAAATATGATTCGATCACTGGCGAGCTCTCGATTAATTAAATTACAATGTTCGACCCGGCCATTTCGCGAGAGAGGGCTATCTTCAAAGATATATACCCTGGAATTATCGATTGTGGTATATACGCTGGCTGGTTTAATTAATTAACAAATCCGGTCTGTCACGGACGGTGAATAAAAGTAATTTTGTAATCGCTCCACAGTAAGAGCTTTATTTTGCGCATTCTCGTGCAAAAAGAGCGAGAGAAATAACGCAGAGGGTGGGAGAGAGAGATTATAAGTGATATATGTTGGTGGTTCGAATGATTTTTCATTCAACGAAATTAAAAGAATTTCAATTAGTAAAATCTAATTCCAGTAGAAATTAAAAATTCTTTACACAATGAAGAATTTATAGATATAGAAAAAATGAATTTCGGTTTTTTTCAATCAATCTATTCATATCGATGAAAGAACACACTTTTACAATTTTAAAACAAAAGTAATTTTTACACGTTGCGTAATTGAAATTGCGAAACAATGTTTGCGTGTCTGTCGAGTCAATTATATTGTACAGTAATAACTAATGAAAAATAAAATTAATCTTTCAACCCTCATATTGCGGCTACACCGATAATAATCACCAAACTATTTAGCCTAACTTTGATCAACTAATTTATAAACTGTCACCACAACCCTTGTCTCCGGTCACAACACACATCCGTGTACCTCCCCCCAAAAACGTGGCGTTCCGCAACTTTGCATCGTCCGCACAAATTTTCGTCGACGTCCTGCTTCACCCCCCATAAACTAGCCGAACATTCCAGGCCGGACCTTCCAGAAAGAGCGTCGTCGCCGCTTCCATAAACTTCATTGTTGATCCACGCTTTTATCTACGGAATGCGCTACTTCGCGCTCTGGGATCATTCCTTCCAGTACATTCGTAACCCTTTGCCTACTTTTGTTCGTCCAAGACACCCACATATATATACAAATGCACGTACACACATCACGCATGCGGTGTTACACTAGCTATGCCTATGTGCTGCCGACCGCCCACCTTTCCTAAAATGGTAATAAGAAGAGGAGATTGAAGTCTTCAAGTGCCGCGAACGTTTTGTAAATTGAAGCCGAACGCCGCCTTTCGTGGGGATGCCGCCACCGCCGCCGCTGCCGCATGCGAGAGCAATATATAGTAGCCAAGCGGCAGCAGCAGCAGCAGTAAGCGCATACGCGCGAGCGCCGGTAGCGCACAAGAGGTAGTTTCGCATTTTGACAACTGGCAGTTACGTCCTTGATGCACGCGCTGGCGTGTCATGTCGACATTAATTTACCCGCTTCCAAGCGACCTCGTCCCTAAATTCCCGCTTTCACGTGCCTCGCGCACTCTCCGCACTGTGTACGCTTTCCGCGTTCCTTTCCGCGACTTCCCTCTGTACTCGTTGGCTTGCTTCGCATGAATGGACTTGCGCGCTCGCTCGTTCGCTCGCGCGTGCTATTAAGAGCTCGCTAAAATCGATAACAATTAAAGCGCCCCTTATTGCCAGGTCGCTGCTGTGGGAGGAGGTGAAGGAGGAGAGGGTGGAATGGCGCAGCTCGGGTCAGCGGAAAAATGGGAGCGCAAATGTGAGGGTAGTGTGCGCTTTTGTGGTTTTCGCACACTATAATCATTGAGTCTCGAATTCCGACGTCGATGCCAAATGCTATTGAGAGCATTCAATCCGAACGATTCTTTTGGATAAAAATTGGATTATCTTTTTAACGCTAGTAATTAATTATCATAAAAACACGACAAAATTGATTATATCAGAGTACTGTAATTAGTGTATAAATAAATGGAGTTCTATAATGGTAGTTGTTTATTTATAGCGACGTCAATAATTATGAAGTATAAGTTGCCCAGCCGTTTTGTAATCGGGCAACTAAACTGTTTTTTTGTTTTCACTATTTTTATTATTTGATGCTAAAGTATTTTTACAGTAATGAATATATAAACTCTGAAGATAGTGCTGGCAAATTTTATTGCAGAAAGTTCGCTAATGGTGGCTAGCTTAAGTATCTTTCGGTAATAAAACACCTTAGTTGAGTCAATAAAATTTTGTTGCAGTAAAATCCGCTACATGCAACCCAACATGCTCTTCTACATAAATCGCTACGGTATTTTATAATTTTTAAGGGGCATTAAAAAATTATAGGTTCTCGAGGTTCCTAGAAGTCAGTAATGTCGCAGATTGTTGTATGCTATCGTTAATTTTAGAGAGGATATATTACTAATATCCTCGAAGTTATAAATCAGTACAAAAAGTAACTCTTTTATTATCATATGTACTTCCAGTGAATTGGTAAAAATGAAATCCATTTATATAATTGGCACTTTTCAAAAAAACATTTACACTATAACAAAAAGTATTCGCATTTCTCCGAATCAAAAAGGCAAACTAAAATCTCGTTTCCCATTAAAACACTCCAGCTATCATATGACCGATGTTCGAGAAGAGAGTGCCTGCATATATGGATTCGCGTATGGGATTTCCAGCTTTAAATCGTTTCAACTCCCGACGTCGCTGGGGTGCGACTTTAAACTTTAAAGGCGAGAGAACGAGATGTGTGTATACCGTAGTGGGTACCTATGCGACGCCCTCCGCGATCGCGCTTGAAATTGGACGATTCTATGGGCGCTGCGATGCAAGACGTGCGGCGCCAGAGAAAAATCGAAGGAGCTCCCGAGCAAAATTAATACCACAGTACCCGGGACATAGAAACGATGAGAGTACATAAATAACCTGGGCTAAACGTGAGAGTATTGCTGCGCGCGGGACATGTATATATACGTATATAGGCTTGTACATCTCGCTCTTGCGTGCTCTAATAACCTGGCAGCCGCCACCTGCGGCTAAGAGAAACGGAAGAAGGTTAATTAGCTCTCGATTTCCTATTGTCGTGGCGTCGGGTTGACGAGTTAATGCGCTTTGCGCACTGTGCGCGCTGCTATCCCGGGCTCTCGTTTTAGAGCCGCGCGTGGCCCACTTGCAGAAATTAATCTTGGGAGTAAATTATTTCAGCTAATGGAAGAGTAGTGCGTTTTGTCGTCGGCATAAATCTGATATTTAACATTTAAAACACTTTTTATGTATGAGTCTAAATTGCATAATTCTCGTGTTTAATAAATGAGAAAAATGTTGGAAAGATTAGATGTAAATTATCCAAAAATAGACCTTTTATAATTTTTTACATTATCTTCAAGCTTTAATTTAGTTCGGAGAGTTAATTATACAGTAGAAAATGAACGATTATTCACAAAGCCACCATTTATTATACAATTATTATTTTCATGAGATAGTTAACACTAAAACAAAACGCATATTTCTATCTAATTTAGAGATTTCATTCAAAAAAGTAATGAAAGTCATCACTAATGTTACTAAGAATGAAAAAAAAATCTGAACAACCAACTTTTGGAAGAAAATTCCGTGAATTTACGACAATATCATGAAATTAAATACGTTGGCGACCACTAGAAAATTAATACGATGCTCGCTAGAACTAAATGTTTCCTGAACAAATCCTGGTGCAAAAGTATATAAAAGTCACTCGGAGCAAAAACGATCCGATTCGGCCGCTGTAAAAGTTTTTCCGTTACACTTCACTCCACCGATTAACGTTTGCCCGGGCGGTATAGCGTTCGAACATCGTAAAAACGACTTTTTAAAGTAAAAGCCATCGAAAAAGCTCCACTCTCTCTCTCTCTCTCTCTCTCTCTCTTGCTCTCTGACTTTTCACCAAAGTCTCGCATTACACATGTGCACTTTCGCCCTTTAGGAAAATATCGGGGACTGCGACGACGATACGCAGCGATGTAGCAGGAATATATAAGTCACGTGCGGCCGCGTGGAATTACCGGGGGCTGCGCGTTTGAAGTCAAGTGATAAATCTTCCTGGCGCGCGGACTCGCGAACGATCGCAGTGCCGGCAACTTCGTGCGGCCATGTATATAACGACAGTCTTTTTTTCTCCTTCGAGAAAAAACGGAGTGCCGAGCGGAGAGTTCATCAATGGCGTCGGTGGTGCGAGCAGCGGACGCTGGAAGAGCTTTTATAAATGCGAATTCTTCGGAGTCTCGAATAGGGGGAGCTTTTGCTCGGGAAGAAAGTTGGAGATATTTTTGTGACTGGATTTATTCATGAAAGAAATCGCAGTGGCTTAATTTTGTTAGTTTGATAGATATACATATAGAATGTGTTGATATAGATGTAAGAAATAAATGGATTTTTAAGGTGCAAAAATGATATTTATGAGACAGGATAAGTCAAAGTTATACGATGAAAATAAAGTATGTTTTAGTGTATTATGTCTTTATAGTAACAAATATTATACGAGAGCAATATCTACAATTAACTGGGTACCAAGTATTTAAGTTTGTTAAAAAGATTTCATATCTGTGAATTGGGTTCCATCCTGATCCCAACATATCTATAGCAAACTTAGTAGAAATATACGTGAATTTTGTGAATAATCTCACTCATCAAAAGATACCATCAACTGATAAGTATCCAAAATTTTTTAGCAAAATAGTTTTATTTATTTTGTTACAATAATATTCGAGTCTACTTCTGGAATTCGGCCCGAACAGATATATTTATATTTATATTATCGGTTCGTGCACGAGTAAATTCCCGAATCTTAATCACAGCATAGCACAGGGCCCTCCCTTACAAAAAAAACTGCAGTTTAAACTACTGGCTAAACTATTGGCTCAACTACTGCCGAAACTATTATCTGAACT
>JAWWEQ010000045.1:5519740-5539346 GCA_035583055.1 Torymus tubicola | reverse complement strand
TATATATATCTCAACATACTCAAATACTCATACGATTGGAACCGCAACGCTTCTACCAAACAGAGAGAGTTATTTACTGAAATTTCCTTTATGGTGTGACATACAATCAGCCTTAGAAGCACATATTTTACATACAATCGAAAAAACCGAAAATAAGCGTAAAACAATAATTCATGTTTATTCGGCATTACTGATAAGTACGTTAAAATACAACAAAAATAACCGCTCACATATAAACCGGATAATACACTACTTAAACAAAGAGGAAAATCAAATATCTATATTCCTAGATCAACACCGTCAAACATATCTAAAGAAGTCAAAAATCTTGCCAAAGCTGCTAGCAACCTAAGGTACATTCTATACAAAAAATCAGCAAAGAAGACGGAATTAAACTTATCAAAAGAAAAATACGCCAAGAATGGAACCTAGAATGGAAAAAGGACACTAACAAAAGTTATCTTAAAAAAGATCAAAACCAACGTCTTCTCACCGAACCCAGCATTAATGCTTAAAAGACAAGACCAAATCATCATATCTAGAATTAGAATTGGACATTCGGAAACTACTCACGAATATCTACTTAAAAATGAACACCCAACACAGTACATTATCTGCAAAGTTCCTAACAACATTGAATACATTCTTCTCATTTGTCTAAGATATCAGAGTGAACGCATCAAGTATAATTTACAGTCCAACCTAAAGATAATTTTGAATAATAAAAAAGACTGCCAAAAAATAATCAAGTTTGTGAAAGCTACAAATATAAAGATCTAAATATATATTATTATCCAATGTAAATATTTTATGTAGAATGTTTCCTTTTGTAAATAGAAAAATAATTATTGTACAGACTGTAAATATTCTATGTAATCTGCACTAACTATGTACACTCAAGTGTCGCTATAAATATCCTCTGGGAGGATGTTACTTTAAATAAATAAATAAAAAAAAAATAATATTTATTACATTTATCTAAACCTTTGAAAATTATTGTACTTACAACTAAACTTACCCAAATTCAAAAAGTTCACGTCTTTGTTAATTGGTTTAGTGACTGTAGTAAATATTTTTTTAGCATCATGTTTTCTTTACAATATTCATTATTATTATTTTTTCATCTGTCAAGGATTGTTATAATATTATTTAAAATATGATAAATGTGAAAAAATAAAAGTATCAAAAATGATAAAAATAAAAAAGGTTATCTATGCTTTTGCTTTGATCTCTTTCAAATCTTCGCATTTAATAAAAGTTTGAATATTTACTGAGATGCGCGGGAGGAATCGAAATCTGCAATGGTGGGAAACGAAACTCGCTGTATTCGTTTTGTGTTCCAGTTAAAATGTCGCTGTCGTCCTCAATGCCCGAGGCGATTTGCAAAAATCGCTGAAAAGGCCATGCGGTTTCCAGGAAAAATTGGATTGCCTGCGTTTCGTTTTGAGCATTGATTCGCTGTTCAATGTTTTTCTTTATCTATATTCGATGAACTGAATTGACTCTCATATTTTCTCATGAAACTGTGAATTGCAATCGTTTATAATTAACACTTTTTATACCACATAATATACAAAAATTTAATAAATTCTTTCTTTTGTTTAGGTAAGAACTTCAATTTTAATAGCAGATTCAAAATTATTCCATATTCGGTAAGTGCTTGCTTTTTATGGGTGTTAGACGCTTTTTTATTATAAATCAATTCAGTGTTAATGTTTCCGTAGTAGTGTGCCTCGCAGTATAATAATTAGAAATATATATTTAAGAAATATATGAATAAATGCTCAAAAGGTAGATAACACAAAAAATATTAAAATTATAAGTATCAATCTTGTAAAGCTAAAATTTACTTTAAATTGGTACGTGATTATCGTATAAAAGCAGAATATTGTGCTTACTTGTACAATTAGTAAAAAAAATTGATAATTAATGGTTAACATTTCTATCAGGGAGAATACGACTGTAAATTGAACTGCACATCTCTGTACCGATAACGAAAGTAATAGGAAATTCAACAAGTTCACCGCACCCATCCACATAAAATTATGAATTCCTATCCAGATATCATTATACGATTTTATTACTAACCTTCATCAGCCCATAAAAAGATTATAATTTTAATAAAACTGCAGAACTAATTCGATTTTCGCCGCGTACAGCGTCGAAGATTTATGCCCTTATCGAAAGTCGCGTAAGTATTCGATAAAACGAAAATCAATTACCGGTTCGCGCTAAAAGAAAAGAATCGCGGCGCGCGGGGCTAGAAAAAACGACGGCGTAAAACTACTCTACGCGCTCTCGCGCGTCCGCCCGTGATTGTGGTTTATTGCCATTTCCTAAAGGACTGCTCGTCGCCGTGATAAATCTTCTCGAGAGCGCGCGGCCATATACCATCGGTATTAATCAGAGTAAAACTCTTGCGAGCGTGCGCGCGAAAGCGCGCAGTAAACCTCGCTCGCTGCGAAACAGCAAAATAGTCCTTTTGCCCTACAGACGTCGGAGCGCGCTGTCGTGTTCTTTGGCCCAGTCGTTCGCGCCGATTTATGATGCTCGCGAGGCAGATGAGCCTCGGAATTGACCGAACGATTGTTGTTTTATCGGTCGATTCAAGGGATGAGATTGTTTTTTTTTTCGTTTCTCACTAATGAGGGTAGTAAACCGCCTTTATCCTTTGAAATTAGATCCAAGAAATGTCTCGCATTAGTCTCATACTAATAGTGTAGACCGCGGTTTATTTATAGATACATCTTTAATTTTAAGTTATTCATGAAAATTACAAACGTAAAGTTTCATTTTGAATTGTACGTTTTATGTCAATGTTGCTTGTGCAATTAATATAATTACTGAAATCATAGGAACGTTAACTCATTAAATCGTAAGCACCGAGGTGTTATTCTGCCTTATAACAGTATTTTATCTTTAAAATGTAATACCACAAATAATTAATTGCATAGACCTATTAAAACGACACATTTTAATTACATTTAGTCTTTGAACATAAGTTTGATGACGTATGTATCAAACTGGGTCAAACGTATCAGGTCACATCTCTGAATTTGAAAGATATATATAAATTTAAAAAAAAACGTAAAATATATGGATACTTACAGCATGGTGAATAATGAATTTCAAATCTTTATATATAGTAAAATTTATAAAGAACCTTATGAGCTCTTTATGCAAACCTCTTGAATCAGGTTTTTTTTTAAGTTTTCTACCTCTCAACTTCTTTTAAGGGGGGTCTACCCTTTATGTTTTTCTTCCTAAACTGACCTACAAAAATTAAATTTGAATTAATACTAATATATAAAAGTAATATTTTGAAACTAGGTTACATTTGTAGTAAAATATATGGATATTTCTGAATTTAGACATTAACGCAATCTACAAGTTCAGAAAATTGATAGATCTGGATCGTATTGGTCTGAAAGTATTGATATTACATACAATAAATTTATTTAGATTAATAATTTATTATCGTCGAAAATTGCCAAAACTTTAATTTTAAGTGTTATTAACCGTTTTGAGCAGTTTTTATTTGTACGAAATTACTTACACAAATAAATTTGATACGTTCAACTCTTCGGCCCTAAATTACATAAAATATCAACAGTGGTCAAAATCATCAATTTCCTGAATCTGTAGGTTATGGCAGTGTCCGTATTTAGAAATATCTATATCTTTGAAGACTGAGGATCTTAATTTTTTTTAGTCATGTCACCACAAATCTAATATAGTTTTATATGTATACATTAGCAGTAATTAAAATTCTTTTTAGGTTAGTTTAAGAAGAAAAATTTAACGATGGTAGATCCTCTTAAGTGCAATATGAAAGTATAAATACATCTCATCCTCGAAAATGATTCACAAAAGTATATTCACTGTACCAAATGCTCGACTAAGTGCGAAATACGTATATTGATTGTAATATTTCAAATTTGTTTTAAAATATTAGAATTTTAGTGTTTTCGTAACTTTTGTAACTTTCTCAAAAGCGCGCACCTCTCTAATACCTTAGCGCATTTTCAAGGAACACAAAGTATCAATTTATTCCATCTAGGGGTTAGTTGCAAGATTTGCTATTTTTGGTATTTACATAGCTATAAATCTAAAAAGGAACCTTATCAACGTAAAACATATTCTTTGAAAAATTAGTTTTAAACAAAATAATTTTTTTATATTATTGGATCATATTGTGTATTGTTATTATGTTGTTTTTGATATCAAATAAATAATTAATATTATATAATATTTATTTTTCATATCAATTTTAATGTTAATTTTTTTACAAACATTGCGGATATTAAAAATGGAATCTGAACTGTTCGAAGCAAGGCATAGAATTCATATACGTTTATTCAAACATAAAATTAAATTTAAATGAAACTTTATTCTGATTATATTTATAAATTGCATATCAATATACGATGTATGTATAGTTGATTCTGTTATTACGTAAACAAATGAAACATTTTAATTCTTAATAAAATGTTTTTCGTAGGAAAATGGAGATAACGTTTATTATAAATGTATATTACAATAAATTTATATTATTCTTTGAATGTTATAGTTCGTCACTATAATTCATGTGAATTGAATGTCACAGTCCCTTTATCAAAATATAGGTTATCTTATGTTGAAAATGGTTTTTTTTTCTTGAAAATGGTATCTTCTTTTGACCAGACCAAACTTGATTATTAAGCAAGAACTAAAATTTCAGCTCTGATTCGTTGAAAAATATTGATTTTTTAGGAAATTATGAACAATCAAAGATAGTGAAAAAAAGGTTAAAAGTTTATCTCTATTTTACACGATTTCTTCAAAAAAATCATTATTTTTCGACAAAGAAAATACGTTTTATGATAGCCAATAGAAGAGACATCATTTTTCAAGAAAATAATGCATGTTTAAGATAAGATAACCTATATCTTCAATGGTTTATCAGAACTAACTACTTGTATCGGGCTTCATTTTTAAGCACGAAAAATCGTTTCTCAAAGCCTTGTTAAGATCCGCTTCCCAAAGGTTATGAACTCTCTGTTTCTAAGTACCGTGAGTTACTGTATATTTTCGATCAGAAGATTAATATTCAAGTTATTGGAGAATTTAATCAGATTTCTAAAATTCTACTACAGTTTTTATACAAAATATTCATAAGACTTTAATCATTAACTTCCAGTAATTGACAAACATATCAAGTGCTGCTCAAAAAGAGAAGTGATACATAAGTTTTGTAGAAAATTTTTAAAGTGGAATCTTTTTATGGTATAGATGTATTGGAAATTTAACAGATTTTAGTGCACATAATAAATACATAATTCTTAGTATTTTTTAAAAAATTAATCAATCAGAGAAAAAATAAAAATTATTTTAAAATCTAGACGAACCTTTTGATGCGCAGGCGGCTGCGCCACCATTGTGAATCGATTAGAGTATTTCCGATACTGCGTATCCTTACTTAACAAATTCATTGACCGTCTTTCGTATTTATTTAAGGTAGCATGAGCGACTTTTGTACAATACTAAATCAATTTGAAAACTTGACTGAAATATTCTTCAAGTCTTAAATTTTTCATACCTGCCAAGAAACCATAAGGTCGCCGAACAAATTATTAAGAAAAACAGTTGCAAAATAGCACACTTTTACATGGAGCTTATGGCCACGTCTATTTTTTTGCTGATTACAAAATACTATTTCTTAACAAAAAAGCTGGTGATAGTATTTATTATAAGGATTCTGTTAGTATAGAAATAATAATGGGTTGCCGATAAAAATAAATAAATAATAGCGACTAAAGTGTATATATATACATCAGGAGTGTGAATTATAACAGCACCCCGATCTAAAACGAGAAAAAAATATCTAATTTTTTTTTAGTTTATATTTAATAGGCATAGTTTCTATATTAACGTGTTTAGAAATAAAAAACATATTTCTCATTAAAATTTAACCATAAAATTTAGTAAAATCAGAAAGTCCTTCTCGGGTCCCCCAACTTGATACGGCACTCACCGCTCATGCTACCTTAAGTCTTCTTTGCTCTCATCTTTCCCTCTGTCTGTCTCCCCCCTCCTTGTCTCTCTCTCTCTCTTTAACTATTCCTATTCTGCTTTACTTTAAAATTATGAATACAACAACTAGCTACGACAACAATAAAAGAAACATTTTATAGTCTAAAAAAGCTCACGTTATAAATACAGACGCGGTTTACATACTATAAGAGAAACAATTATCTGTTATCACAAAAGTGTGATCGTTCGCTGTTAATTCTAAATCTCATTTAATACTGTAATCATAGTATAGTAAATCCTGAAACAAACAATGTTAGTGGAAATAATTCATACGAATTTTTTTCCCTTTATTTCAATAATATAGAAAAATGGTGGATTCTAATGTCAGATGTAATAGTATTTCTTTCAGATTAAACTATTAAGCTAAAACCAGCCTCGAGGTTACTATTATGCGATTATCTATTATTATGCGATACCTCGCTGTAAAATTACTCCTTAGAGTTATAGAACTTATGATTTCATATGTTATACTGACGATCATGCTTTCGCACAATATAATTTTTGACAAGTAAATAATTAAATGCAATTTGCATGCAAATATCTATTATATATCTCAGCAAAATTAGAGAAATATCTTTTCATTAGACACTAGTTTAAATACCTCGAATTTGGTGGTTTAGAATGTTGAGGAAGAGAAAGTTCTAAACTGCTAGTGTAGGAGTTTGTTGACGAAGCGCCAAATATTGGCCTTCCGTGGAAAATAAATAGTAATCAATTCAACGTAAAACTTTTCCGAAGTAATTTATTTTAATTTAATGATATTTTTTCATGTAATCCATCAAACTTTTTTGCATTTCCTGCATACATGTTTTCTATTCTAGTATTTAAAAAAATATAATTTTCTACTTCAAATACAAATTCATTACTTTCATTGCTATAAATGAAGAAAGTAATCGGAGTTAGAAAAATTCCGACGTTTCCGACTTTTGTATGTGAGTACATATACCTTTCAAATTATTTTCGTGAGCTAAACTTGAAGGATTTGAAACAACTTTATTAACAGCATTTAATATTATAACCGAACAAGTATCTTTAACATCTTTCGGAAATTATTTTCTATTTTTGCATATCATAAAATACTATAAAATAAGAGTTTTTTTATTTAAACGTTATTATTAAAAATTTTGTAAAAAAGTATTATATCATACCGTGAAACAAAATCAACATAAGTTGTAATAAAATTATAATATAATAAAAAAATTAATAGATAAATTGGAATGATAAAACATATATGTAAAATCTGAACAATTGAAATCATATTGAATTTCATAAAATAAGAAAAGAAATGGAACAGGAAGAACAATTGAATGTATATAAAATGAGAATTGTGATAAAGTTTCTGCAATTCAGTAGCTGAGGAGCATCAAAGTTTAATAGTAAATATATAAAGGATATTCACCTCAACATAATATGTGTGAAAGTATAAATTTCAATGTCGATTATCGAATAAAATCGTTATTATGTAATGATTTTACGTTAAATGGAATTAATTTACTGTTAATATTTGATCGTTTTGATATTGTCGATCTTTATTGAAGTTTAGCTGCAGAATTATATACTTTCAAATTACGTTATTCTAATACTACTATGTTGGCCAAGAAAGCAAAATCTAATTTATACATTAAATTAAATTTTAAACAAAATTAAATAAATAATAAGCAATAAAGGTTTTTAATAAAAAGTTGGCAGTAAATAGATAATTTCACTATAGAAATTAAAACAGAGCAAGACTATAAAAGAATGTTCTTGCATAGTCGAGATTATAGAAAATTAAAATTATGATAGCAGAATGATCAAGAGCTTCAAATGACATCATGTAAGTTCTTCATTTTAATTTCTTTTTTATTTATTTCTAAAATATGTTTTCGTAATTTTGCTAATCATTAATAACTATTAATTTTCTGGCTTTCAAATACTAGTTTGTAATATTTAACAATTTCATAATTTTCTTCTGAAAAAACTTCGTAAAATAATATTTCCATTTTTTTTAATATTTAATATTTCTCGCAAAAACGATATCTGTAGGTGAGATACGAATCTGGTTAGCTAAGTAAACAAAAAACTGAACACAAAAAGCAATTAATCAAGCCGAAACAAAAAAAAAGCTAGGCGCCGGAACGCTGCACAACTATATTGCAAGCACACGAGAATATCTGAAAAAATTCTAACTGAGCTCATGCACATACCGCAAAAAGCTGTCGAACGCATGGAAAAAAATGACTTACGTTTCCGCCTTCGTACCTTCGTATCGAATTCCGCAACGTACACTGGTTCATTCATATAAATTATGTTTTCACATATGGTAAATGAAAGTCACGCTGCACACACCAATCTAAAAACAAAGAAGGAAGTTGATACCAATGGGAGCGAAAAACGGTTTGCTCTTACATGTATATAGCTATATTAAATCCTTGATAATGTAAAACGCCAAATAAAATGCATACCATTATAAACTAGGCAAATTTTCTCTTCTATTTCAAATAGCTTCCTTATAATAAAATCACTTTCAGAAATAAGATTTGTCTGAAGGTCGCTGCAAGGCAGAAAAGGATCTGACAAACTCGTTATACACTTCGATTACACAATCATGCGAAAAGAATGAAAAATCCAGCTGCTTCGTCTGCGCTGCATTTGACACGGGCTTTTCAATTTAGCTAAAGGAAATTATAATCTTTATCCACATGCATATGGATAATGCCGCGCCAATGGGCCATAATGGCTTGTCATCATCCAGGCGAACAACGAAGCTAAGTCGTTGTGTATTACAGCAACACTCCAGCAATAGCTAAGAGCAGTGTAAGGGGTACTTGAACAAATTTACGAGACGATATTCCGTTCCGGCACACTGACACTGCAATTTGCAAACCTATATATAGCGCAAATAAGTGTATCCAATTTCTTTTTTCGTACAACATTCCTTTGCGTTTTTTCTATTTTACGTACGTATCTACGACTTATACATACATATGTAGTCTGATTTCGATTCACCTTTCGTTTCTATCTAGCTCAATGCCATTTTCTTTTTATTTTGCTTTGGAAAGCGGGAATCTATGCATTAATTGGAATGCTCCACCACCCGTTTTCGTTTCGTTTTTTTAGGTCGCACGTGCAACTTTATAGTAGGATGCTGTGTGCACGGTTGTAGAGTCAGAGAGGGAGAGAGAGAGACGAACAGAAGGTAGAGAGAGAGGGGAACAATACCCATGGCTGGTTTTATAAAGTTAAACTAATGGTAACTATTGTGTATGCTACGTTAAGTGGCTTTAAAAGTTCCAAAAATATATTTCTCCGTTGGACGTGAAGGGCAGGATTATAAAGGTTTATTTCCGATTGACGAATGAAACATGCTGTTATCAACGGCGTTTTTTTAGATGCTGCAGCTTCTGGTGTTGTTGATAATACGGCTGTACTGCAAAAATCGATTCTGTATTTCGCTCGGCTCATATTTTTGTAGTTTAAAAATCCACTGCGTTTTTCATCGGTAACATAACAATGTTAACGGTTATTGAACAGTATAATTTATGTTATAGTCATTATAGATTATTTTTAACTTTGAAATAATGTAATTATGAAATATATTTTTTAATATAAGGAGAAATATTTTATTTATGTTGCAAGGTCTTACTCTTGATTCAAGTCGATGCATCTGAAGAAACTTTTCGACGGCGTAAAAGCAAGGAAAGTTATAAGCAATCCATTAGCAACTTTGCCAACTAAAACTTTAAATATAATAGCGCCTCAGAATCAATTTTAATTTTAAATCCAATGTAAGATAAACCGTACATTCACATAAATTAATAAGATAAATTATTTAAACAAGGTATAAAATCCATTGGGCAAGTTTTAATAGTTTGATTCAATAAAGTCTACCCGCTAGGGGATCTAGTTTGGAAATAAAACAAAAAACGTTAATCACAAAAGTTTCGCGGTGAACGCGCGCGTGAGAGTACGAGTGCATCGAGTGGCTCCTTTTGAAAAGTATTCGAGGAAAAGCTGAGTAGCGGGAGAACTGAGGAAGATAAAGCCGAGAAAATTGCGTCCGAGGAGTTTAGTTGGCCAGAAATTTTCCCGCATCACCGGGCGTGCCGCTCTCGCAATTTGTCCAAGTTGTCTGTTTGTCGAGAGCTTTGGGCGTAAGTCGATTTCATCAGATGAATTTTGAATTTTCAGTCGTCTGGAGAAATATGAGAATTTTACCATAAGTCTATGCATTTTACTTGGACATGCCAGTTGTGAGGGCATTTGATTGATCGAACAAAATAAAGTATACGAATTTTGTGGGACTGAAATATTAGTGGTCTAATCATTTACTACATTAGATTAAAAGTGAAAATTACAAAGTCACACATAAAAATATAAACTTTCTATTTTATAATTATATTATGGTTCTAAAAATGTATGTTTCTTGACTCTATTAAAAAAACAGCATTGGTTTCGGGTCGATTTTTTTTTGTTATTGTCATCATATCATATTTCATTATTGTCTCATATTATTCTTCATATTTGTTATATTTAATAATCCAGTTATAACAGTGTAATATTTGACATAAGTATAATCTTAAATTTATCACAAAAATTACCTTCAAACGTTTTTGCATTCAATTCTACTATACCCTACGGAAGAAAATTTCAAACAAGTACATTAAAAGTTTTTTTATGCTCTTTAATAGTTTTATATACAAAAACTGAAATTTTATGCGATTTATCATTAATTCATTTAATGTCAATTTTAGGAATGAAATGTATTCTTTGACACTATTGTGCATAAATTTTGTTATTTTTTCATATAGATTTACCGATACTTTTATTGTATAGTTAAATTGCACTTTAATCAATCGGTGGTTAATACTTACTACGAAAGTGACAAATTATACCGTTTATTACTTTAGAAAGGTGAATATCGAAAGCGAATATGGGAAAAGTAAGTCACTTACTGGACTAAACAGCCTGTACCAAAGTACGTCTATATGTGCATAAACAATAACGTCTTTTTACCAATATATAATCTATGTACTTTGTTCGTTAAAAGACTTTATATACTGGCACTTTTAATATGTACATATTCATTTCAGTTTTACAACTGTAATTTTTTGTATCCATCGCACTTCCCTAGTCCCATGCAGACAAAATATATACCTTCATTCTTAATTTATCAGCCATTAAGAGCATTATTGCCTTGCGCGGTAGACCCGCAGCATTCAAGTATCAAAATCTAAAACTTGCAAGTCGCATTAATAATGCACCGGAGCCAGTCAACTTAGGTGAATTCGCGTGAAACTTTAACGTTTAAACGACGTAGAAGGAAGTTCTTCGGACAGCGCGCAGATATATGACTCTTGCGGCACGTCCACGTCGCTACTACTACCGCTGCCGGCCGCTTCCTTTCGCTGCCCGCCCGCCTAGACACCCGAATGGCTTCGGCGCTGGAAGCCAACTAGAAGGGCGATTCCGCGTTTTACGCCGAGGAGGAAAAGTACATTTTATCGCCGGGCGTATAAGGCTTACTTCTCTTCCGACGCCGCCTCCGGCGTCCAAACTCCTACACGGCTGTGAAAAATATCTCGACTCGGGTCTGCTTTCTCTCTCTTCCTGGGTTACGATACGATGTACCTCGCGAAAATTCACGCTGAAAATAGATAAAGCGTCGGGCTATGATCAAATCTTGAAATTCACTTACATTACCGTTTTGTTTTTGTTCTTTGATTATTGAAAACAACAACCAATAGCCGTGCAACAATCACGAGAGGAGGATAAACTTTTTATATTTATTGTGTGAATACGGTTTATAATTATGTTATACGCAAAAATAATACTTTGAGAGTATAATTCTGTGGCTCCAAGGCATAACGACATAAGTCCTTTTTTTTAAAAGCAGGAAAAATTTGGATTTTGTATCTTTAAATAGGTCTTCTTAATTTAAAACTATCAGTAGTAGCTAAAATACTGCCCTAAAGTTACGATATACCGAAAACGTAACAACATAAGTCAATTTTTCAAAATTTAGTGCGCGGCATAACAACATAAGTCCAGCAGTGATTTATTTTATTCAATCAAATTGAATATAAAAATTATTTTATATTATTTTTTATACAATAACTAGATAAAATTTATAATTTTACAAACGTTAAATGCATAAACGTGAGAATTTTGAAAATTAATTTATAATACCAGTTCTTTTACAAAATAAAAAAAATGCCTTTTAATTTATCGCGAATTCAAGTTGTATTATATTTAACATAATTATTCGTTGATTAATTGTTAATTTTGATCGAAAGTCATAATTAAATTAGTGAAAATGGTCGAAAAATAATCGAGTACAGGACTATTAGATAAGTCCAAGTTCCCGGCATAGCGACATAACTTCATACTTTTTCAAATTTTCACGAAGGACAAAATGCATAACCTGGTCATACCGCCATGTAAATGTTTGTTTTAAATGTGTTAATTGATTAGTACAGTATCGCACATTATCTCGTTTATTCCGATCTTACGAGTAAGTTTGAACATTGAAACCATTTTTCTCAGATACGCAAAAAGTGGACTTACGTGGTTATACCTCGAAGCTTCAGAATTACATCAGTACTTTAAATTATTTGGATTGGAATATTGAACTGCGAGCCTTATGTAAATTTTACTCTTTCCCACAGCTACTTCTTGATAAACATTTGCTAACATACGAGAAAAGGTTGAAGATATAAAGTAAACCAAGTGCTTATCAATGAGACGTTTTTAGGAAGGAAATTTCATAATTCTAGAAATAAAATTTATACTGTTTAAGTAAATCTTTTCTAGTATTCTCTGTAAAAAATACACTTTAAAATGTAAGGTATTATAATATTTACACACTTGAGTAAGACAAGAAAACAATGGAAAGAATAATAATGAGTATATACAGTGCTTTAAAAATATTTACATTTTTTACTCAAACAAAGTATAAATAAGTGAACAACTTTAGCGCAGAGAAATATCTCAGTCATTTACATGTCCAAAAAACCGTTGTGCAATATTTCGTACTACCATATACCTCCCAGTTGAACAAACGCACAAAATAGCACGAAAAATAAAAACTGGCGTCTTTTTGGACAAAAAATCAAAATATATAACCGTCTCTCTGTATCAAAAGGTGAGCACGTATACGTCGAACGAAATAAGGACGAGGGTTCGACTGAAAAAGGGGGCCGCAATGGTTACGCGAAATAAAAAAAATAAAAGATAACGAGCGCAAAAAGCGAAATGCAATGTATCTGTACCCTGTAGCGGCAGTGACGGCGGAAGCGACACCCCCTCGATCTCTACGGCCATCGGGCTTTACCTCTCACCCACCCCCCTACAGTCCCCTTCTCTGATCCTCCCACACCAATGTCAATCCGCTCTCCGCGGGATTTATGGAGAACGATACATTACGTAAATTGTGAACGATGCGCTCGCGTCAGAGAGCGAGATTGAAGTTTCTCTTTCGCGCGTGTACGAGAGAGACAGAGGAAGAGAGAGAGAGAGAGAGAGAGAGAGAGAGAGAGAGAGAAGAAAAAACGACATTACCTACCTTGTTCCCGTTTTCTGCGTTTGTTTATACGGCAGTACAGGGCGACTCATCGCATTTCATTCTATCCGCCGTTTAAACATTCAGAGTCAGAGTAAGAGTGAGTGAGGCAGAGAGCGAGAGAGAGAGAGAGAGGGAGAGAGGAAAAGGGAGAGAGAAAGAGCCTGATGCTTCGTGTACGAAAGAGAAAATGGTGCAGCGGCCTTATAGGTGCTTTATATGTAGAAGGTGGGAGCGGATACTAATCATGGCGAAATTGAAATACGGCCACAGCATCGAGGTAATGTTTGAATTTCGAAATGAGGGAGTCAGACGGCGAGCTGCTATACTACCGTTCAGTAGATGGAGGTTTACGATTGAGGATTTTTAAAGATTATTAAACTTCGTGGAGACAAGTTTTATAATACGCTCGCAGCAAATTTCTTTAGACTAGCGACGGAAATGGAAAGAAACGCCTTGTATAAGAATCTCTTCATTGTGTTTCATGGAATACTTTTTATACCCGTTTATTGTTCGTGGAGTGCAAGTAAGGATTAATTGTATTCGTGTTTGTATGGATTGAATATTAAATATTTTATTTTATTGTTATACATTAATTAAGCTAAATGATAATGATAAATATCTGTTTTTATAAGATAGCATAATTAAAAACCAAAGCTATAAAATAAGATAAAGTCAAAGCAGCAGCCTTGCTAAAAAAAAGTCTGATGAAATCTCGATTTTTCACTTATTTTTCTCAAATTTCAAGTGTATTTTCTGAAGTTTTCCAATACTCCTAGCCATTAATATTTTCTTGCTTATCATATATATTGACGAACTCTAATGGATGTAATTGATTTCCTTTTTGGCCGTATTACATCTCATTACTTAATGGAATTCGGCGACATCTTATTTGGTATGATTCATTAACTAAAAATAGCATATCTATGCGCTAAAAATTAAAACTTAAATTGGCTACAAGTGTTAATCTTATCATAGAAAAAAACAATGGTCTTCTTTTGCAAGTCTAATGAATTCCGTCAGAGGATTGAAACCAACAATTGTAAGAATTAAAAAATTTCCTTTGAACTCACTATACTTTTTTTTCACCGACTACTTCCGTCACATACCAACATGGTTTGTGAAAAACCAACTACGCCAAAACCTCGGCGACTATGCGAACAATCTACGTAGTAACCGCCCGCATCCCGTTCACTTGTCAAACAATAAAATTCGACTGTTACCAACTATAGTTACTTCAGTGAACTGCCTCTCCTCTCTCACATACACTCTTTTGAGTTAGATCAGTAAGACCGATACGCATGCCTAGCGTTCGATTGCCAGTCTACGCATGCGATGCAACACAGGCAAGTAGAGCGAAAAGTCTCTTTTGTTGAAAAAAGCGTTTTCTGCGGGAAAACACGTGGTGTGGGCCTCGCGTTGCTTTGCTCGTCGAGCCTTTTGTCCGCACCCCGCGACAACCGGTTATACGGCTAATTCGTTGGTGCTGTACGCGTGCACGCGAGGTAGAGAGTGAGAGAGAAAGAGAGTGAAAGAGGGAGAGAGACGAATTGGCTTCTTTGTTCCGAGCCAGGCGCACGTGCCAAAATTCGGCAAGTCTAGTTCGTCTGGCTCGCGGAGGATCATTGTGCAACCTCGGCGACTGCATTGCGAGTCCTTTCCCTATCTCTCTCCCTTTTTCTCTCTCACTCATTCATTTTCTCTCTCTTCTTTCTCTCCTCCTTCCCTCTCGCTCTCTCTCTCCCTCTCTCTGTCTTTTTCTCTCACAATGCTGTTCATATGCAAGCAGTTTGATTACTATAAGTGATTGAATGTACGTATTGGGTTTAAGATATGTTTGCTAGTATCATATGCGGCGCTTGATATCTGCTTCGTTGGGCGTATGCAACGGACATTATTGTAAATTCAACATTATATTCTACAAAATGTATTTTGATACAGTAAATAAGCTGATGTTGAATCATTTTGAAGTTGGTATAATATTACTTCATGCGTATACTCTACACAAATGTTTTTCATGTCATTTTTGCGGATACGAGAAGAATTTTTATTTTTTATTTTAACAGTAAAATATATATAAATTTTTGTATGATGATAATGGGGAAATGCAAAAAAAAATTTTTGGGGTAGGAAAGCCTCGGTCAAGTTGCAAGTTTTTGATATCGATTGCATTTGTCTCTCGTGCTGATCGATTCAAGTCAGCTAGATTGTGATTGATATTTTTTTTCAAATAAAAAAAAAAAGAAAAAAGCTCAAAGAACGTATTTCAATATTTAATCTCTCTAGTTTTATATCTGTATTCGATTCCACGTTGAAATAAAAACTCGAAAAAGAGATCCCCTATATCCCGAGCAAAACCAACTACAAATCCCTTTCCTTTATCATCTATCGAATTTGTTCCGCGGCAAATTCTCGCGTGCGTGCCTGGCTAGCCGTGTGCGCTGTCCCTCGCCGGCGCTGGCGTGCGCGCGCTACTAAAAATCCCGATACTCGTCCGATAATCTGCAAGCCGAATTCGTTATTCCAGCCTTAACTCGAGGATTAGAGGACGAGAGAGCCGCTCGTTGGTATGTTCCCTTTGGAGAGCCGCGTACCTGCGTTGGTTATGCGCGAATCTCTCTCTCTCTTTCTCTCTCTCTCTCTCTTATAACGTATCATAGAAGAGGGGCTGCAATGTCCGGTGGTCGATGGGACAGGATAATGTAGAAGTGGATATAGAGAAAAATCATTGTGTGGTAGCTTAAATAAAAAGACTTTATTTTTACAATCTCTGTAAAAAAATATTCGTTTTTTCGCACAATGTAGTGTATATGCTTATAATGTGAAATATGAACGTGTATCGAAAGTTGCAAACCGTTAATAAAAACAGAAATATATTTTTTTTACCAGCATTTATTCCGAATCTTTTGCATGGAAATACATTGAATGGAAATTTTTTAAATAAAATATTGTATTTTTCGGAAAAATCAATTCGAAGAGTTAAAATTTGGATAAGAAATTTTGAAAAACTTTAAAATGTAATAGTTAGCACAATTTTCAATGTCTTTTTTTTCTTTAGGAATAAAATTCAGAATTTTGTAGTCGGTAAATTGCTGTTAATGTGAAATAAACAATACAAAATCAATAAGTATAATGGAGATTCAAAGAAAATTTTCAACATTACGTCTTATAATGAATAGCTCAATGTTGCAACAGGATGAAAACAAAGGTAATAACGCTGTCATGGTCGCCGCGAAAGCCCGCGCGTACGGGAAGATATACTCCGCGATGAATTTAATCATTTCAGGAAGGATGCGCGGGAGACAAAGCTCTCGTCGCTGCAGGCCAAAATGAGTAAAAGACCTGCAGGAGCGAAGATCATAAAGTGCACGCGTGACGGTGAGAGGAGACAGAGGAAAAACGAAGAGCCGCGACGTTGTATGCGCGCGCGTGCATGCTGATCCCGCATGATCCGCTGCGGAGCTCGTTTCAAGGCGTTAAACGATTAACCGCGAGCGGGCATATAATGCGATAACCACTAAATTAAATTTAACCACGCGAATGCGGATTACCGTGGGATAACTCGTGAAAAAAAGGCGCCGTCCGCCGTAGTAATCTTTAGAAAGAAGTCGAGGAAAAATGACGCGTCGGAAAGAAAGACTCGGCCGTGGTAAAAGGCTGAAGAGGCAAGGGTGTAGTCGTAGGAGGAGAGGGTAAGCTCGAAGGTGCGCGCATTATACACAGGCTGGATTTTCCTCGGGGCGTCGAAATTAGTTTTCCTTAGTTAATTGGACGAGAGAAGGCCTGAGCGACGTTCGATCCGCGGCCCGCCGCACGACCGCGCCTCGCGTAATTGGAATCGTAAACCGAGATTCTGCAGTGCGCCTCTAGCTGACGTGTCTCGCGTGTGGGTGTGCGGCCGCCTCCAGCTTTCCTGGTTTCTGCTTGACTGGTCAGCGCTACACAGTCGAGAAAAAAAACAATGGGTCATGCGTTTGAAATGGATTCACTTAGCTTCGTAAGAAATCCTATTTGTTATAAGGCGGCAATCGTATGGATTAATTGATGTAGAGACAAACGTCTTGCTGTTCTGCGAATTTTCATGTGAACAATTCTTTATTGTACTGAGAAATTAAATAAAGGATTTTTAAGCATTAGGAGAAATCCTTGTTTATCTTAAATGTACAATCTATAAGTGTATTTCATGTTGATAACATACATTTTTTCATTGCTTAACAATATATGTGTATATCTATCATGTACTGATGACTTATAACTTCATAATGTTAGGTGTATAATTATACTTCTTTAAAAGTACAGCATTTTTGATCGCATTGTCCCAGACAGCACAAATGTTCGCCATGGGTTCAGAAAGAATTCTCCAAAAGAATTCGAATAGTATTCTTTTGCCCTAATACCTACAGGATTCTTCAAGAATTAAAAACATTCAAAATGAACTCTAAAAATATTTTATTGGTAATTCAAAATGAATTCTTGAATAATTGTGATATTGGATCATTAGATACCCAAAAAGAATTCGTATATAAAGAAAAAGAATCCCTAAAGAATTATTTTTTATTTAATTTAGAATAGAAAGTAAGTAAGTATACTTTTGTCATACAAAAAGAGTTCATACAAAAAGAGAAAAAAAAATTTATATAAGCAAATATAAAAATATTCGTAAAGAATTCATATAGAAATGAAGAATATTTCAATTTGAATTCTTTTTAATACTTTCATAAATTTATTTTTAGTATATTTATAATACAAAAAAATACTGATTTATACATTAACAAGAAAAACAATAAGTATAATAGATATAAAAGTATTCGTCAAGACTTCATATTGAAATGAAAAATATTTCAACCTGAATTCTTTTTAAACCCTTCATAAATTACATTTTATACCTGCGGTCGGTCATTGTACTATAAATATTAACTTTTTTCTTAATGTTAACAAGATTCCCAATTATGAACAAGCGAAGTGTTTACTTATTTTAATTATAATTATAACGTAATTATAATACTAATAAACCTCATAAATGACCGCTATTACTTGGTTATATATAAAACCCTAATCGATTGTATGGAAATAGTCTCGATGGTATGTGGTTTCTCTATGCCTTAACGTTAACGATGTAGTATTATTAAAATAAAATTTTACTGGCCAATTCATTACTATACATTTTCTCAGAAGGTATTGATACAGAGATGTACATAAATAATAAAAACTAATTATATTACATTGTTGAGTTGCATTGCAGGGCTGCAATATATATACTTACAGAAAATACGAGAATTAGTTTTTGTAGCAGCCTACGATGAAATCCCTATAAGAAAGTCGGCATGCAACGCTTTTTTGTTACGCTAAAAAGATATAGAATACTTGCCATAGAAATGGAATGATGAGAGGGGGGAGGAGGTATGCGTAACCTATATAAGGCCGGCAGAGCAGACGCTTCGTTCAGTCGAAACTTGACCCTCTTAGAGGTAAGTTGGCTCTGACTATGGGCGGGGGTAGGGGTGGAGGTGGAGATGGGATGGAGATGGGGTGGGTACAGGGTGGAGTCGAGGTGGGGTGAGTACAGGGTGAGTACAAGGTGAGTACAGAGTGGGTATAGGCTGGGTACACGGTGGGAACCGGGTGGGGTACAGGTAATGATAATAATAATAATGATAATAATAATAATAATAATAATATATTTCAGTTTAACGAAGTACGTATCCACTGTTATTTCTGGGAATTTGCTAGAGTCCCGACTGTGAGAGTTCGGCCACATGAGGGGTATTATTTCTTTAGTAAAGCGTCCAACTCTGAGCCTAAAGTTCCGAGGTCCCAGAAATAACAGTTATATACCTTTATATATACAGGATGTGTTAAAAGTTCCGGGACGGCTGGATAATTTAAAAACAGAAATGACCTAAACTAAAGTTGTGGGGAGCAGTTCTTGGCTCAGTCGGTTAAGGCGTCGGTTTGTTTACATACAGTAAACGCCGCACTTAGCTTTCCAAGACA
>JAWWEQ010000045.1:5494230-5504731 GCA_035583055.1 Torymus tubicola | reverse complement strand
CCATATATATATATATATATATATATATATATATATATATATATGTATATAAATCACTCTCATGTAAATAAGTATGTAACTGTTTGTATAAGTCGCTAATACCCATCAGGGGGATGCGACCCTAAATAAATAAAATTATAAAAAAAAAGAACTCCGATCAAGTTGATGAAAAAATCACGTAATTTTTGTAAATATTTTCATTTAGGCGGTTATAATTGAATGAATATTTATATTTCAAATTGTTAAAATATATATGGGTAGCCTTCTAAAAATGTTACATACATATCAATAATAACGTTTTAAAATACTCATAGGAAGATATTAATTGTAAAAATTTTTAATTGATTTTCGGTTCAGGAAGATTAATATAAGTCATTTAGAAACGTGCCGTCTTTAATTACACTTTATAGGAGTTAAACTCTCTTTAACTTATTGTATAGTTCATTGATTTGCTCTCTCTATCATGAAAATATTATTTTATATGGAAACTGAGATCGGCCCAGCATAAGTTTCTGAGGTATCTACAAATTCTTTGTACCAATGGATAGATCGGAGCATACCTATAACCTATAATATTTAAACAGGCAGCTTTATATATGATGAAATCTATTTATAATTTGAACAAGGCTATCTTTAAGCAGAAATTTTTACCTTATGTAGACAAATACTATGCCTTAGCTAATATGTTTACTCTAAATTCAATAATACTGGATTATTTTAGAGAACTGAAAGAAGATAATTATTTAAAATTGCTGTTTACATTTAATTGTCCTACATTAATATTGCATAGAAATTAAAATTCTAAAATTACATTTATCTCTCACTCCAAAAACTATTTATTAATTCGTCTATTTTATCATTTTATACATGCTACTAATAACCATTATCAATTGAACTCAAAATATAATTTTGGTACAAACTCAAGGTATTTATTCTTTTATATTTATTTTTATTACTAGTCGAATATTGTGGTTCAATAATGTACTTTACAAATCCTATTGTACAAATATAATTTTAATGTTAAAGATCATTATGATTCCACTTACATGGGCAACGTCCAAAATTTAATAATCTCATAATCTGAAATTAAGTAATTACATTGAAATTCAATTTTATTCTAATTTTTTTATAGTTATTAAATACTTAACAGCTTAAAATAATTTATATAATTGTAATTAAATTCCATATAAAATCACTAATTGAACCATAGCAAATAATCCTTTAGCATTTGCATTCGTATATGTAAGTGTATATATGTGTCGAGCATAAGAGGATTTGCAAATATTTCGAAAGGCGAAAATAACGAAGGCAGCTTTTTTCAACTGTGTGAAGGTAGATGTAAGGGTATGCCGCGTGGGCTTAAACACACAGACGCACGCCGAAATAACGAGATAGATTAGAGAGACGGCTCTAGGGCTTTTGGATTCCGTTGCACGACGGAGCGCAAAATCCAGCCCAAAGCGACGCGTATATACAGTGGGGTTGTGCGATACAAAGTGAGGTAAGAGAAATGCAGAGAGAGAAAGATAGAATCGTAAAAGAGCCTTGCAAATCTTAACTGCGGAGAAGAGTGAAATGTGGGACAGCGCGCGGTGCTCGAAAATCAAAGACCCTACCGGCCCCGGAAAACTAATCTGACTATTTTTTTTCGTAAGTGCACTAACATCAAAGAGCCTGTGTGTCTTTCACTCATTCTCTCGGTTGATACCATCCACAGACGAACTCATGAAACTTCCTCTCTTCTCTCTTTTTCTTCCTTCTCTCTTTCTGTCTTTTAGAAAGCGACGCGCAACTTGTAATAGCCCTTAGTTTATGGACAAAAAGTTCCGCCCACTGTACAAGAATTTCTTTTCTCTCTGGCTTACGCTTGATGTATTTTGTTTACTTTTGCTCGCTCATCCATCTTTTTTCTTTTTCGATTCCTATAACAATAAACATACACAATGGTTAAATAGAATTAAGTTAACCAGAGGAAAAGATTTTGTTAAATTAATAGGATTTATTGACCTGTAAATTGTGTAAATGACAACCAGAGTCAAAGTAATCAAACTAGAAACTATTGAAACACAGGAAAAATATTTCTTTTGAATGTGAACAAAAGTTATTATATTTATATTTTCATCTGAAAGAGAGCATATATTTATATTACATTTAATTTCCACAGGCCTCTTGCGTTGATAAAAATATTTTAGTAGTTTTTGTATCTGCTTCATAATTATATTCCAGTTCTCTTAAACTTAATTAATTTAAAGCTTCTTAGTATACATAAATACAAAAGAAATTCTCCACGCTGAATTATATATTCTTTAATGAGTTTCTTATATTCACTTGCGTATCCACGTTTAGATATATGTAGAAGAATATCAAGTAAAATTAATAAAACCATGAATTTTTTACAAAATTCTCGCAAAGCCTGGCACTCCTAGATTTTTTATTGTTATAAATATATTCATTTGTTTAACGGCAACTATTGTATTCTGCAATCATCTGCATATTGCACGTCCCTTCTATTCTTCTCTTTTCGTTTCCAAAAACGTTATTAATGAAACGCTAGAAAATGAAAATCTCTCGCAAGCATGCATGGGAGAATCACAAGTTCTCAAGTGTGGATTGGACAAGGCATGAATATTGCATAAAAATAATATTCACAGTTCTTTTAAAAATAACCTCTTTTGAGACTTTCCGCAAACGGGTTTACCTCTCTCATCCTCCCACCTCACTCTATCTCACGCCCTCTCTTTCTCTCTTTCTCGTTGTCGCTCTCTTTCATATGCACGCGCTCTTTCGCCGTAGCAGCACTATAAAATAGCTTTTAATCCTGCTTTTTCTTTTAAAGTCATTCTTTCCAATTTGGCTAGAATAAATTGGATTTCGTCTTGCCATTCGTGAGCATAACACTTTTGCAATAGAATTTCAACAGATTTTGTAGGGTAACGAAAGTGAGTCCTTTTGCATATAACTGTACAAATGACTTTTCCACAATATCGAATATTCCGAGAGGACTTCTTGAGTTTGTAAAAGCCTAATTGTAAATTTTTTTTATATGTATAACCCTGGTTACGCAAATAAAAATATATTTACTCTTGCACTCCTTTACATTTGGGATCCTTAAAAAGATGAATATTTTAAGCAATTCCCGAAAATATCGATATATACCCTATCTTTATAGTTATGTAATTTGTGGAATTAACTATTTCAATGAAATAAATTAATATTCGTTATGATTTAGATATCTTATAATATTTTTTGAATATTGTATTTTATAGTATTAATATATTATTTTTAAACTTTTAAAATATATTTTTTTAAATTATTGATTTTAAATTTTGGAATTATTTGTTATTACTTTCTCTTAAGTTCTTGTCCTCTCTTGATTATCACCAATGGCGATTGGCAAGTAGATCGTTTATTAGTGTAGTATAAAAAATTGGTTGAAAAAACAATAAACAAGTTTCGCTCAAGAATTGATAGTAAATAATTACTGTCAAACATCAAACAACTGTGGACAAATTTAAGGAACTTCCTAGATTGTTAAGATACTTCCTAGTTTTCCGTATGGATTAAAAAGTTACTAAAAAACTGAACAGAACCATTGAGATGTAAGACTGATATTCGTTTCTATTCATGCACATTTGCATCTCAATTAAAAAATTGATTGTATCAGAAAAATTGACAAACCAAACTGCTAAGTCTGTAACACACCTCTCGATTTACAATAATTAAAATTTAATATTTTTAGTATTCATACATCTAAAATTGTCAATATTGACACTAATTTTTCTTACTTTAATTTAATTACATTAAAATTTTCAATAATTGAAATTCAATCTTTTAAAATACTTCTTTCAACTATTTTATTCCAGCTAAATTAGTATTTTCGGAGATTCTATTTTAAAGCAATTTCTCAACTCATCTCAATCCACAATTGTCTTTGTACCAAACGATAATTTAATCACTTTAAACTCTCGAGTAATTTGATTTTCTAACATGAGAATAGAAATATATAAATATAAACGACAGAAAATAAGATTGGTTTATGAATAGATTAAAAATTTCATGAAGCAAAGAAATCGTCTACCCCGAAAATATGCAAATTTGTTCATGACGCAAGCTAAGCGAAAGGCTTTAATTAATATTTACTCTTTCCATAAAAACCCGCGCACAGGCCACGCACACGAAAATCATATTTTACAATGGTCCACTCACAGTTACATCGTCTGCGCAAACAGACGAAGCAAAATTTTTCCCCGCTGACGCACGTTATCCTCTGCCCCCCTACCGAATGCTCTACCACAAGATCCACCGAATCTATTTGAGAAGTACAAAAAAACAACAGAATAATTCGCCATCACATTCGCTTGAATGTAAAAACGAAACTCAGGGTAAATGGCAGTGAGCGCAAAAATCTCGGTACACTCGTAACTTGCGACACCGAAGGCAAGTCGAAAGAGGAAGAGAAGGAGAGGGTTAGAGAAGGGAGAGTCGGAACGACGACTGCGACAACGACGACAAAAAGGAAAGATAAAGAGAGCCGGAAAAATCGAGCAGAGCGAAGAAAGCAAAGAAGGGCGCGGAGGTTAGGGGCGGCGGCGGCATGGGAGGCAAGCGAGCGAGCACGCCGCATGTTTGCTTTGGCGGTAAAGGTTTACCTTTCGTTAGAACGGAGGACCGTGGTTTCGGGCGGTGTGCGCGCACACACGTATATATGTATATACAGACATCGTAGCGGTGATACACATACAGCTCTAACCATGCACATGAGAGAGCTGTCTTTGCCTGTATGTTCGCACGGGCGCACGGACCGCGGGCTCTATTTCCAGGGAAATCCAAAGAAGACCGACAGAGAGGTGGAATGGCCCGACAATGAGGGAAAGAGTGGTGGCCTGCAATTTTCATTTGAATGCGTCTTCCGCCAAGAGATTTTTCGCCCGGTAAAAGTGCATGGACGTGAGCTATATGTATGTATATATGAAAGTGGTGAAGCGGCAGCGCATACGAGGGAGAAGGAGGGACAAACGACTCGCGGGCTCTTTTTTTTCTTTTTCCTGTTGGGCTTCTCGATTGTTTGCCGTCGCGTCATCCAACACTTGATTTTCAGAATATACAGCCCCGTGTTGAACGTGGGCACATAAACGCGGCTATACGTTCGCTCTGGTTTATGAACTTATCACGGAGCTCGCGAGAAGCTGGCGGTTTTTTAATGACTTTTTCGTGGCTATTTATGTCGAGGAATATAAATAGTCGACTTTCTTATCTACCTGTGAATTACAGCCATTTTACTTTTTATGAGGTGGAAAGTGTAGTATGAGATCAACGAGATTTCTCCTCAGAATTTGAAGAATATACAATTTTCAAATTTTTGTAAATTTGTTAACACTTACTTATCTTAAACTTATGAATGGGTTAATGATTCATTTCAGAATATAATACGTTAATATTAAATAATAATATATTTAATAGTCAAGGTCTGCTCCGATGGATAATACTCTTCTGTTTGAGATACCAATTCCCTTGTGCATCCTGCCCGCGGAGTCTTTCCCAGGTCATAAGTGTAATAGTATCCATCAGCCATCAACGCACCCATCTCGTGTCACTATACAAACTAAAAGAAAAAAAATTTTAAACAAACAGAGATTAACTATCAAAGTGAAATCTAAAAAATTAACTCTCACATATCAAAGAAAAATGAAGCCACGAAAAACGCGCAGGACAAAGCGAAATATCATGCCCCTCTCATCTGTGTCAGCTACACGAAGGGAAGTTTCACTGATGTGAGAGCTTGCACTTTGCAGGCTAAGGAACGACAAATTTGGCGTACTACTTAATACGTCGTGTCTTTTGCACGCGCCTTTTCTAGATGCTACGGAAGTATTTATAGTATGGACTGCATTTAGTATCATGCATAAGACTGAATTTACTGTAAAAGATACAAAGTATTAAATAGCGCGCTATGTGAAAAATAAGTAATTCGCGCTATCTTTTCGCCGTACACTGTGTAAGCTTTCACTCATATTATTTAACATTCTTCAAGCACGAATTTTTCATTAGTAATCTATAAACTTAGACCCTTTACTGTATAACAAAATCAAAAATAAAAAATTTCATTTAAATAAAATATTTAAATAATTTATCAGGTCACAGCTTGTACTCCGACTTTGAAATATATTTCTGAGAATAAAAATATGGAGGTTGCTACAAATAATACCTCAAAATGGTTTTTAGTATAGACATTTAAAGTTTTATTGTTAATAACCTTAATAGACCAACATTCAGCAAACCTGAATCGTTCTTATTTGCAGAAAACTCTTCTATAAAATTTACACAAAATAATTCATACCAAAAGCGAAATATGATTCACATCTCTTATAAAATCTGAAAATATTTATTCCTTTTAAAATTACGATAAATTAAGTGTACTGTTTGGGCACCGAATATTCTAGCTCAACTTCACATCTATCAAAGGAAATAAGTAAAAGCTTGGTTTCTCGAATATTATGTATTATTTTCGAGTTTTTTCGAAGAAATTTTCGAAATCGAATGATTTAAATTTAAAAAAAAGGAGGTATTTATTAATATTTTTTTTAAATTTGGCTAAAATAACTAATAACTCGAAGTTGTATCGGAATTACCCTCGGAATAACTAGTAACTCATGTCTCAAAATTTCGATCAAATCTACGAGATAATGAGAGATATAACATAATTTTTTTTTTGCAGAGGATGTATTATATTTTTTTTCTAAACTTAACTATTCAGTAAATACATTGATGTTTAGGTATACATTGCAAATTGTTTAAACCCGCATACGATATTTGGACAGTTGTTTATTCATTACAGGTCGTATTGCATTTCCACTCAATTGTCTAATACGAAATAGCAAAGTATAAACTAAAATTTAGATGTACAAAAACGCGTTGTTAATAAAAGTGTACTTATAAGTTTCCGACAATATTTCTGATACGCCGAAACATTCTCTAAAAAGATCGAAATAATTAACAAATTTTAATGAAAAATATTTTATCATTTGAATTTTTTTAATTATGTATTTAACGAATTCAATTTTTGATATCTACTGTATTTTATAGTTTTATCAGTAACTATATTCAATAAAATATACAAATAAATGTACGCACCTTAACAAAAAAATTCAATAAATAAAGAATCCTCACGGAGGCTCGTTAGCTATATTATGTAAAAACCTATAAAATGTAATTGAGCATGAAAAACATTAAAGAATCAGTAATGAAATAACGTTTACAATCGTTTTTATGTTCTGACGTAAAAATGCTCATATACGCGCCTTTAATAAATTTTCCATTTAGTTGCTTCTGTTATGTATACGTCGTCGAATTCCCGCACGAGTGTCCATTGTAAAAGCTACCACTCGCGCTTCCAGTAAAAAGTCCTATGCATTGTGTTCACTTAACTAAAAATGTAATGTGATATCGAACAAAGAAGAGAAACACTACACACAACTCGCGCAAGCTTACACCCCGAGTATAACGGAGATTTTCACCTCTCATCCTTTGCTAATTAAAATTCACTACACTCGCCTCCTCTTCTTTCTTTCTCGCATACACACTTTTTCTCTTTCTTCAGATAAATGAAGAGAATAAGAAGAAAGGGAAACTTAAACCAAAGAGATAGGGGAGAAAACGAGGTAAAGAAAAAAACAGATGGTAGGGAACCAGCTCACCCTCTCACCAAGAAGTCAAGAACAAAAGGCTCAAACATTAAGAGTAAAGCGACTATTTTCAGAGGTATAGTGCAACGAAGAGCCCCTGAGAAAACAGATACAGAGAAAGTAACGAGACTGGAAGAACGGAAGGGTACAGGGCGGACGGGGGGAAGGGGGAGTGAGCCACAGCTCTGCCACCACCACTATGATTGTCCTCGATTTCCTCTTCCTCGGAGAGGGTGAGAAAGAGAGAGAGAGAGAGAGGGAGAGAGAGAGAGAGAAGAGTCGAAATCTGCACCTAGCTTGACTCGAAATAATGAACGGCAGCTCTTTCGCGCTCCGAGTATACACGAGCGCGCGCCTGGCACACCACACACTGCAAAGCAAAGCGTGTGCGGTGCTCTCTCACTCTCCCTCTCGCGCAGCAAGGAAAAGGTGGAGGAAGCTCGCTCGCGAGCTGGTCGAGTTATAGGGAGGATTACGAGATTGCCACGAGGGGATTACGAAGATGGCTCCGGGGGACGTCCAATCTCGAGGATAAACACTTTCCGACGCTCTCAACGCGTCGGCCCGCTTCCTTCTTTCTCTCTCTCTCTCTCTCTCTCCCTCTCTCTCTCTGCGCGTGTCTCTGTATGTCTCTCTTCCTCTCTCTCTCTCTCTCCTTTTAGCGCGCGGCTCTGTTATACCGGAGGAGATGATGGCGGCGACAGAGACGATTCGGCCCTCTTCCATGTATTCTTCTCGCAGTCGCACTTTCCTTCGTTTTTTTTTATCGCTCAGACCCGCGCGCCGCTTAAAGCTCGATTGCTATACCCACGCGCGCGCGTTCGCCTCGGTACGCCGTCTTCATTTTTCTGCGTCATTATTTTACTTATTACGGATAATGGAGAGTTATTGTGTATTTTGCCCGGGTAAAGTTTTAAGGACCAAGCTCCCTACCGACAATGGGGTTTTTTAATAAAGTGGAAGTTTTTCAAGTGCGACGTGCCGAGGGTTATGAAGCCGGGACCAAAATATATATTTTTTTATATTTCTTTTTTTCGCGCGCGCTCGGTATTTTCTTTGTCGCCGAGATTGAAGTTGTCTTTCCTAAATTGTCTCACAAATTCTGTTTATCTAGCGCACTTCCAGTCTCTCTCTCTCTTCTTATTCTTTCTGTCCACAGTTTATCTGAACTGACAATATGCAGTTTATTACTGTATATATAAAGTGAAAACCTTGTGAGAACAGTCATATTTTTCTTTGTGTCCTTTTTGATGTTTGAGAAATTAATACCCGATATACCTACATATAATCATTATCTTATTGAGATAAAAATTAGCAGTGTCAAATTGATATTCAACAAGTACAATTTTATCGCCATCCACTACACTTTTCGTGATTAGCATTTCCAAATACTCATCAAGGGTAAACTTTATCTCGACTGCTGGTCGATCTCGTTTCCCGCTCGCAACATTGCCAAAAAAAGACTTGATTCAATATACACGCACACTTGCGCCCTTCCCGTCTATAAATATTCAACGAGTAAAAGAACTCGGAGTGCGTAACGGGCCATGGCAAACTTAAAGCATTAGCCTCCGCTAAACTGAGAATCTCGTCTTCTTCTAATCGCCCCTGCCAGTGAACCCGCGCTCACGCGCGTACCAGAGAGATATTAAAAATTTAATTACGGGCCTAGGTACCGCCGAAGGGGATGTTCGGCGCGCTGCGCCGCCTTCATTCATATTCATCGAAATGGAAACGGAGAACGACGAGGTGCGAGTATAGGCGAGGGAAGTAGATAGATAGATAGATAGAGAGAAAGAGGAAGAGCGAATGTGTGTATGTGTGTGTGTGTACCACTGACGCGCGAGATTTAATCGGTGCCCTGCGCGATGGTAGTGCGCCCCTCACATCCCGAAACGACCACCGCGGCGGCACAGCACTCGGGCTTTTCAACTTTTAATCAAACTTTGATAAATACTTGATGTACTTGGATTATACACCATTTGGGATTCGAGCGAGCAAGCGTTGGAGCGAGCCGGACGGACGCGCAGACACGTTGTTGGACTTCCGACGGGCTTTTATGCAGGGAGGATAGAGTATTCGAGGCATTCTCCCGATTTTGTGGAAAATCAAAGTTTATATGGTAGTTGTTTTTGACAGTATTATACTAAAAGATTTTAATGAATCGATAAATATACTGACGTACTTATAATTTTTATAACATATGATAGTATATAATGAAAGTGTTATTAAAATCGCCACAGATAAATGCGTACATGACTTTCAAAAACTTGATTTAAAACTTTATTTTATCAATGTTTAATGATCAATTCTGAATTTTAGTAATTGTACATGATATAAAAGCTTCTTACCTAGAAATGCTTATTTTCTCCGTATTTTATCCTCGAACCACGTTATAATGGATTATTATTTTTATAATTTACGTCGCAGAGATAATTTTATAATTACGAACAAAATATTAACACTATAAAAGTTAATCATAAAGTTTTATATAAATAAAATGTATGGATTTTCTATATCTCGGCAATTTTACAAAGTTAAATATACATACGGAGAGAAATATCTTATGAAAATTTCAGAAAATATCTAGTAAAATTTACTATAGTGCTCTACTAATACTCGTAGGATAAACTAAGACTGTATCAAATATTACAATCCAATATAGTAATTTTCATGATTTCGATATTTATGAAGAAAAAAAACGCCGAGAAGCGTATAACCATTCGACTCGTCTACATATGATGTATTCTACTTTACCGACGGCGCACCAAATTACTATACTGACCACTAAACTTTAAGTATAACCTCTACTAAAAATT
>JAWWEQ010000045.1:5415504-5494130 GCA_035583055.1 Torymus tubicola | reverse complement strand
CTACTTTTTATCCTCTACATTAATGACATGCTAAAAACATTACAAGAAAACACAATAATATCCTTCGCTGATGACACTGCTATCATAGTAAAGGGTAAGTCATGGTTAGAAATAGAAACAAAAATGAATAATTGTCTAATACAATATCAAACTGTCTAGCTCTAAATAAATTATCCTTAAATATTGATAAAACGGTTTACATGGAATTTGGAAACACGCACAGAAGCACACCGAATAATTTAAATATTAGCATACAAGGTAAACAACTTACAAGAGTAGATAGTACAAAGTACTTAGGGATCATTATAGACAGCAACATAGAGTGGGAAAAGCATATCTCATACATATACAATAGAACAAAATACCTAATTTTTATTTTTTACAAACTTTCAAGAATTATGGCACGGAAGAATCTTCGAATGATTTACTATGCTTTTTTCCATAGCATCATATCATACAGTAATATTGCTTGGGGAGGAGTATACATAAGCGAAACAAGGACACTTCAAACACTACAATACAGAATACTCAAAATAATAAATAAAAATACCTTTATAAAAGAAAATCAGCCTCTCAATCTTAACCAACAATTTACATTCGAATCCTTACTGTTTCATTATGAGGAATTAAAAGAAAGCTACATAACATCATCCAGCTATACTAGAAAAAAAAGTATCATCACACCAAAACAAAAGAGAAGAATTAGTAATAAAATCATTTACATAAAGCCATAACCTATTTCAACCAATTACCAAATGAACTCAAAATATTGAAAAACAATAATAGTAGAAAAATGAAGTTAAAAAAATGGATTAGAGAAAATTAAAATCTTTTACCGATAAATAGTTAATCATATAGAAGTATGAATAGATGACAACAAGATAATTGTTTATAGTTTTATGTTAGTATTAAGTTAGTTATAAGTTTACCAGACCAGCGCACAGGAAGTGTTTTCCTCTGCTGGATTACTTATGTAAGGTACTAATATAAGTGTAATATTTTATATTTCGTTGTATGTACTCTGGTTAATAATAAAATAAAAAATAAATACTTATATCTCATCTCTGTGGAGTATATCTATTAGCAACCTACGAGCAATATATTGGATGCATATATATATATATATATATATATATATAAGAAGTATATATTGGTAATATATTGGTAATATTTTCCAAAATATATCTGTTAAAATATGAGCAACATATTATCACTGCTTAATGTAATATGACTTTTTTGAAATATTTTTATCTGTAACAATGAAAATAATAATAACATTAAATAATAATTAATTAATAACTATATTCTTATTGAATTGAACGTGGATATATACATCTTCTAAATTATTAACATCAGTTATACACTCAGGTAGTAATTAATTAACCATACTTTATAACTGACACGTTAATTAAATGGAAATATTTCTAGGAAAAATTATTATATTAAGTAATATAATTCATTCAAAAGTTTCACTGTTTTTTGAAATACTCATTTGGTGAAGTGTAAACACTATATATTCGAAAAACGTTACTCTTACAGTAATAACTAGCGGTTTTTTTTGTATTTTAAAATAATGATACTTTTTCAACCTCACTCGATTTGTTATTTTAAACGCTAGTATAATATTTAAATTGTGCTATTGCAGATATCACATGTAATTCAATAAGAAATATTATTTTATATTTTGAACTGTGTACGCAGTGTTGGGATAGTAAGCATTTCTTATTTGGATTTCAAACGACGAGGAATATAATATTTCAAAATTTGAATAACCATATCAATTTAAGGACTTTTATCTAATTCCATTCACTTCTATCGAAAAAACCACGCCAGTAGATCTGGTCGGCAAATTAAAGCGCGGAAAACAAAGCAGTTTGAGAAACGTAAAGCCTGCAGCTTCACCATATAGTCGGAGATATATACAAACGTTCTCTCTCTCTTTCACTCCCACGCGGGCGCATTGAATCCGTAAAAAAGACGAAACGCACAAAAAAGGAACGAGGCGTTCCTCCGGGAAAGACAGATGGGCGCGTACAGAGACTGCCGCACGAGGGGGAGGCAATGAGAGAAATGGAGATAGAGACGGGGGAGACGTGTATATATATAAATGCAGAAAAGCGCAAACGGTTTCGAGCGACGAATTATTCCCGCGAGAGTAAGAAACGCGCTCGCGTGTGCACTTGCATCTATGCCTGTGTGTGCATGCGGGTTATATGTATACTGTGTGTATATACACACACGCACATGTAACGGGCGAGCGCGCAAGATCGGGTGAAATCTATATCTCGGAAGCTTTAAAAAGCTTGCAGCGCACTCGGAGCTTTCTCGCTTTGGGATGGAGTTCCGAGACGACGACGCCGGTGTGTAACGGGACACTTTATCCCCGCCTCGCGTCCTGGCGCTTCTTCCGGCCGCGAGAACGCGGGCGAGACGCTTTTTTCGCGCGCGCAGGCGGAAACGAGCGCGTGTAGATGCAATACACCCACACAAATGCATGTACATGCACGCAGACATTCTGCGGCCAGGGATGGAGAAAGCAGCTTTTTTCGGTCGCGAAAGTTGTTGCAGTTCGTAAAACTCATTTCTTTTTATGACAACCTAATTCGTATGTGCTAGCCGCGAGTGCACGCGTGCGGGGCGTATTCAAAATGACCGGGAATAAAATTTTACAACGTTTTTCCTGATACGGGTCGGCACGAGGTCACCGCAGCCCCTGCGAGCTTAAAAACTATACGTATCGCTCGAAAGTAATTAAGTTTTCTTTTTATTTCTCCGGAAAGCATTTCACTCCTGCGATCTTTCTGCGCAAAGATTAAAACGTACGCAGCTGATTGTCATTGTTTTTTTCAACAGCAAAGCAAGTCGAGGCGAAGTTCTTTTTATACAATAAATCGCATGAGTGGAGCGATGCGTTCAGTTCTAGCAACAGCTTTGCGCAAGGAATTCGCATCGATTCCATGGATGTTTTAGACTGCAGAGTTTATTTTACTCTTACAGTCGAATGTGCTTTACAGTTGCATGCTAGACACCGTTGTGATTGCCCTACTTTGTTTTGTAAAAAGTAGATATGAAAAAACAGCTCCATTAATCGTTAAACTCTTATTGTTACTTCGTTACAAACTATTTTAAATTAAACTGTCTTAAAATCAATTTTCAATGAAAAAATTTATCATTAAAGTAATGTTAAAATGACACAGAATTATTACACTAGAGTGACTTATGATTAAATGAAGTTTTTTTGGCGAATTTTTGATCAATAAATGAATTAGGGTATAGAAAATCTACACGTAATTAAATAAAGTTTCTTTTTAATTTCAAATTGAAAAGCATATATAACTCTAAAAAAATTAAGTTTCCAAGTAAATATAAAAGCATAATTCTCATAATATTTTTGGATAAAGGAACCTATACCAAAGTTTCAACGAAATCCGTGACCAAAATAAGTGAAATTGAGCGCTTATCGATCTGGCACCCAACTTTTCGGATTGAGCTGATCAAAATACATGTGAAAAACTTTCGTGTCAGTGTGAACTCCCAGCCACTACGTATGTAAGTGGCTTCTAGCCTATTGCCATAAAACGAGTCTGTCCCAACATTAATGGAAAAAAATATGAATTTCTCGATAGATAAATTTTCTTACGTAATTTCTCTCTGTACATTGATCTTTACAATCTGCAGTAAATAAATCCAAAACTCAACTCTAACCATCAATAAAAAATCTATTTTCATTTACATAAGGTCAAACATTATTGATGTATCAACACTATCTAATTAATCATGCGTAAGCTATTCCCGTCTTCGAAAACAGCTCTGCATATGTGAGAATACATCGTACAGAATGTATAATAACCTGCATTATACACGAAGAATCACCACTCTAAGCGTTCAGACGCAAAAAGAAAGGGAAAGGAAAACAAAGATTTTGTGTGTTGCATGTGCACCGATAAATATTCCGGGCGCGCGCTGGCAAACAGTCTTTTTGAGGGCTTTATCAATTCCTTCCCGTCATCGAATGCCGAAGGAGGCACACACATACAACGGCTGAGTATAAAAAGTCCCCTTTTCGGGGAGGGGGCTAGCCATCCGGTGAATGCATCGATGCATCCGGCATATAAATAGACCGTCGTCGTCGTCCTCGTCTCTCATCCCTCGCGTTCTTTCAGGAGGCACACGCGATGAAAAGCCTCGCGGAAGCTGCAGCAACCCGCACCCGGTCTATATAGACGTACCTGTATATACACATACACCTATGATGGTGGCGAGTGTCCTGTCCTCTCTCGGATTTAATACGCGCGCGCGCGCCTCATGCAGCCGAGAGCAAAAGGGTCGACACGAAGGTGTGTGTAGCTCACGGGTACAAATAGAAAGGTGATGACGAGAGAGAGGGGGGGGGAGAATATAGCGAGCAAAGGCTGGATTACGGCGTCGCGATTGTGATTCAAGAGGCCGCGTTTCCGGCCTGACGAATTTCGGAATTTGATTTATGACGCCGATGTCGCCGAGAATTATATACGTACACGAGAAACTGCGGGCTGCGCGTTGCAGCATCCTCTTTAAACTTCTCTTCACCCTCGTGCGGATCGTATAACTTTGCGTCTAATGAAGATGCATACTCGCCCGGGTTCGCGAAAACGCGAAATTATCATCGTCCCGGATGCCACTCCATTTTGCGCGTCCGCCTTCCTACGAACTTCCCACCGAGTACGCGCGCCAACATTGATATCAATCAAAAGGTTTATAGGCGCGCGCGCGCGGAACTGGATACGAACTGATCCCGCGGACTCTACGAGGTGTGTATATGTATATGATGTGCATTGTGTGCAGGATATGCCGAGCGCGTGGATTCGTTGGATAGAGGAAGTCGGCTACCTATAAAGGCTTTCGCCGATAGATGTATGCTCGTATAATGCGAGATTAGAAACGTGACTTTGAGGAAAGTCTTTTTTATCGATTCATTTCATAAACATTACGTTTCAGTAATCGATAATGTTTGTGTAGGATATATATGTGAATGAGTAATAGGATCGTTTTTATTTATATATATATATATATATATCCCTTCGGAATTCAACTGTTATTTCTGTGTGATTGATGAAAACCTTTGTGAAAAATTGTAAGGAATGTTTTTTAAATAATCATAGAATATGTGGTTTTATTAAAAAAATCAATACTGACTCATACTTCCACTTTTATAAACTTCTGAGAGAATTCAATTTTCAAAAAAGAAAATCTCTATGTTCTCGAACTAATCGGAAATACGGACAGAGAGAAATCGTACAAATAAATGTTATTATTTCATTCCGTAACACTCTAATAAAATAAAATACTGGGATGCTAAATTTATCAACAAACTCGAATTTTTGTTTAATTCTTCTGTAATTCAGTAACCAAAAATAAGAATATCGTAATCCATTTATCTATTTTAAGAAGCATTCGAGTATACTTTGCCTGATTGAATATTTCTTATAATAATAGCATGATAACGACACTTTGTTCAAGCAAAAATAACTTATTCTAGAATAATATATTATTCATTTATCAATGCACAATTGAAAGAAACTTTAGAAAATAATTTATAACAGTCACAAAATGGCAAACAATGAATAATAATATTGTCTTACACATTTTGCAACTACAGCCATCCACAAGATTTAATGGAAAACAATCGCATAGCATATCCTCATTAAAAACTCGAAATCTCAAATGATCGTTTAACCATCGAAAGGGGAAGAAAGGTGTTCTTCGCAAAGAGAAAGATATATAAGAGGCACTCGGTCCTTGAACCTTCCCGTGCATGCACCTTTGATTCACGTTTATCCAATGTAATTGACCCAAAGCGAGGGAGGGAGTGAAAGAGAGGATTCTGTGGACTCCTTGCGGAGGCGGCAAGCGTCTGCACACCATTGCGAGCGCTATGCGATGTTACCGCTGTGCTGCACACACACACAGCGAGTGCCGTGTCGAGGTTCTCTTTCACTCATTCGCGAGAGGAGAAAAGCCTCTGTCTGTATATGTGTGCGCTCGTGCACTCACGAGCGAAGAAGACGATCCTTGTATAAGTGGGTCTGGTTCATATAATGCCCTGGACTTTCGAATGGATTGTTATTTCGTCGACGCGTTTGAAGGGTATATATAATGCTACAGCGAATATATATAGGGGAATCGAATTATGTACTGATGAATACCTGGTCTGATACCTGTATGATCCACTGTTTTGATAGTAAAGAATTGAAGTGTTAGTAATTTTTATGTCAAAAGTTTAAGGTATATAATATTATAAATTCTTATTGCAGTTTATGGCCGTTCGTGGAAAAAAATTATTTTAAGTTATTCTTTGTGACAGAAAGCTTTAATGTGGTCTATTAATATTCAAAGTATCTGAATAATGAAAGCACTTTCAACATGCCAAAAATCGATGCATATTTTGTAATTTTGAAGCACTTGCAATAATATTAAATGTGTGAATAAATGTGTAAATTTGATTTTTTTGACAAATTGAGTATAATATACTTCACACATATATCAATGCAATATTATATATTAAAAGTCAAATGAATGCCAATGCATTGAATTATATCAATATGATATTTTTAGTTTAAATGTAAATATTTTTTTTTTATTTATATGTTTATAATCTGCACATACAACTGCACTATCAAATTATTAAATACTATGTATTTCTTGTTAAGTCCGCGCTAAGGCGATATTTCCTAGAGCATTAATAAATGTTATTACAAACAAACAATATTGAATCGTTATATATATATATATATAAAACCATTTCAAATTATTTTAATTTATTCAGTAGAAAACGCAATATAAAAATTGCCATAAAGTGACCGAGTCCAGTGTTTATTTTGTTCCCTTTACGACATTAAAAAATATACAAGAAAATTTATATATTTATTTACGTATTAGGTTATTTTCGCTTATGTTTAATCAATAAAAACATAAGCGAAAATAACCTAATACGTGTTGAATTATGGAAAATGCTCTTCGTTGAATGCAGATGACGAGACCGACCAAAATTATTCGTCCGAGAAAAACACTCAACCAGTCCTAAAATATTCAACAAATGGGTGTTTATTTACGCACGGAATGTATAAAGGTTTGACCAATATACCTTTGAAGCAAGTTAATCGATTTTACAATGATTGGAGTTAATTTACAATTTAATCTGACACCCACAAACCGCTGACACCCTATAGATTGTTAATTATGGATTTTGTTTTCACAGGAAATCCTCTGTCCGTATGGAATTTCGTTCATTTCGGTAATATGTCCGCAATCGTGTAGTATTGACGTGCTATTCGAAATATTCCTGGTTAATACGAAAAACTCGTCAGCTATCAGTTAACACCAACGCATCATCGAAATTAATCGCCTGAAATAAAACACGGTTTCATACTACTTGGCGCAACTTTTGTGACTCAAAATAGAAATTTTTTTTTGTGATTTACGGACATCAATAATATTTCGATATAGGCAAGAGCTAAGCTAATATATAACTCTTCAATATTCGAAGAAACTACTATCAAACAGCCCTACGTAGATTCGTCAAAAATTGATCTATTATACTGATGTTTAATTCCTAAAAAATATATTAACCAATTAAAGTTATAAGATAATAATATTAAGGAATTATAATTAGTCAATTATTAACCAGTGAATTATTAATTAAAACGATGCTTATGCAGAAATATGAATGATTCAAACTTTATTTTTTATACATAAAATTCTATTAGTAACTAGCATTTGTATTAAAATATCAATAATTGGTATACCTATACATATTGACAGTTAAATATAGAATAAGATCCAGAATTAATACAAGTTTCGTGTCAAAAACGAACTTAGTAACACACGTTTCGGTATAATTAAGATTTAATAGGAACAAAGGAAACTATATTTGCGTAGTGCCAATGAAAAGTGAATAGAAAGACACAAATTTTGCGTTTTTATTCTAAAAACAATTTGTGTGATCGTATGTAATACTATAAAAAACATACAATGTTCAACCGTCTATGAATACTAAAATAATTATATCTATGACATTATTCGATACATTTATTTCAAAATTATTACGTAAAAAATTTTTTGTATTAAATATTTTCATACACATCTAACATGCGGTTTTGTTTCATGTCAATTCATAAAAGATTGTTCTGAAAATACAGGCATACTACATGATAGGAGAATGAAATGAAGGAGACAATATAACAATAACTACCTCAGTATATATGTACGATAAAATCACGGCATATTCGCTACTCTCTCAAATAAACGGAATTTACCCGGACGTATAAAAATTTCTGTACGAGTAACACGACAAGAGTGTTCGTTCCCAAAAAAAATTCTTAAAGCTACCTACTCTCTTCACTTTCCGAACTGGTCTAAAGTAACGTTTTCTCCATTATAATGCCGATATTTTCTAGCTTTGTCGAGACTTTCTCCCTCCTCCCCTTCTCTCTCTCTTTCTCTCTCTCTCTCTCTCTCTCTTTCTCCTGCACGCATTTCCGTACACAATTTCAGCAAAACTAAAAGGGGTTAAGATGGGCGAAAGAGGCACGAACGCGTTAAATGCACCGCACGCCTGCAAGTATGTGAGCACGTGCGTGGGAGGAGAGCGAGAGAGAAAGAAAGAGCGGGAGAGGTGAAGGAACGAAGATGGAGTAGGCGGATGATGTTTAAAAGAAAGATGAAAAGAGGGGAAACCTCGTTCTCCCGGTTTACCTGTCGCTCTACACGCGCACGCGCGTCTGCTCTCGACATCCTTCTTTCTGTTTTCTAATATTTTCTATCCGCCTTTTCAGTGGTTTTTTCCTTTTTCCCCGAACGCTTGCATCTGCCGATTTCGCGCTCCCTCATGCTCTTTGTGCCGATCCCTGAAATACTCTTATTTGTGGTATTTTGCTTCAATGAAAGACCGCTTCGTAATAAATTTTTATATAAACAGTACATTTGTCACGCTATGGTTATTATCAGTACCCCTGATCGTATTATAAGAATTTTTCAAATAGTCAACCGCATAGAAATAACAATCCTCTGGATAAACAACACAAAATTATCTTAAATGAATGAGATCGTACATTGATTTGCTACTCTTTACAATATTGTTCTCCCTTTATTTAGTCATTGTGCGCAGCACAATGTAATCGTATACTTATCAATTATATAAATTAATTCTTTTAAAATACAACTGTGTTCTATTGAAACAGCTTACTTTAACAAAAAAAGTTTGATCACAGAAAACAAAGGCTCCCAATAGCATTGTAAATCGATCAATTGCTAACTTTATTAGCAGAACAACTGTATTAAACATTTAATTCACTTTACTTCCACTTATATCAATGGCTTTATATTTGTGGCTACATATTTACAAATCGTACCGGTAAGAAAACTAACTCGACACGACGTCAACTCCAAATTAACTATGTAAAAGCAGAACCGATGCACGTGCACGAAAGTATAGACTGCCCGATCGAGGTTACGCGGAGGTTACACCAGGTCGCAAAGGGTTATTCACATCGCCTACGCGCGCGCGCGGCACACGGCGAAGAAGAAGAAGAAGAAGAAGCGACTCTCCGGGCTCGCGCTACCGCGTCTTACATAAAACATTCGCGCGCGCAGCGCGGGATTCGCGCAAAACAAACGTGGGGCCTTTCCCCCTTCGTTCGACAATTACATAGGATGTTATCCAACTGTATAGCTATAAAACTCAAAGGTTGTTACGATGTGTTGTGCTCTTTTGAAATGTCGGAAAAAGGTGCGCACGTCGACACATACGTATATACACATACATTAATCTTGGACAAAATTACACATTAAACCCCGAACAATGTCTCTCGCGTACAACCACCTTTATTGTCTATTGGCACACGCGCGTGTGCGCTCACCTATATGTTTATAATCTCCGCATTTTTCACTGCCCCCCCCCCTCCGACACCGAAAACCCTGCGTATATCGTCGTTCCATCTCTCTTTCTCTCCATCTCCTATATAGCCATGTATATAAGGTGTATATATATAATACACTCAGTCGCCGAGCTGCTGCTGCTGCCGAGGCCAGACAATGGCGGCGTCGGGGGGCCAGCCGGTTCTTGACACGCAGCCAGCCAGCTTGCTTTCCTTTTCTCTCTCTCTCTCTCTCTCCTCTCCATCTCCCTCTCTCACTCACTTGGTCTCGGGGCCCAGAGACCCCTTCGCTGCGACGTTGCCAGATGTATACTCCATGCTCTTGGGCTCACGCGCTGCAGGTATATAATACACACACGGAGAACGTTCCTTTCTCGGCTTCTCCTCGCGCGCAAGCGTGCGTACATATATATACGCGCGTATAAATATAATGGTGTGTGCTCAGGCACGTATGGTGTGCTCGTATATACGTATATATACGCGTGTGTGTTTGTTCGAGCTCCTCGCCTAATGGCGCGTACGCACGCGGAAGAAAGACATTTAAATCTAGAGGAGAGCTATGGGCATATACGGCAAAGAGAGAGAAGAGAAGAGACGACGACGTATGGTCGCGCGGATTCTCTCTATCGCTCCCTTTGGAAGAAGCTTTTCTGCCTCCTTTATGCGCGCGGGACTGGCGCTGGTTTATACGAGGATCTCGAGAGGGGAAGGTAGAGGGGGTCATTGTTGATGGAAAAAAATGTCAAAGCTCGGCATTATCCCGCTTGAAATGTGTGTCGCTTCCTCGCGTTTTATTATGTTCCCCAGGACGTAATGACGTTTTAATCAATTAATGGTCGATGAAGTGGAGATAGTTTCGAGACACAATGCCGACCTTTGTGCAGCACGAGGCTCTGGATCGCGTATACGAAAAAGTGCATGATGCACACGCGCGTGCATCGAGGGGGAGAAAAATGGTTTTGGTTAGTTTCATGATGCTTTATTGCTACTAGCTTGTTCATATGATAAATAGCTTTTCTCCGGGTTTTGAGATAATAAAATTCTGGCTAAAACGAAAGTTTCATTCAGTCTTTGATTAATTTACAGGATGCGCTAAACTGCTTGAATCAATATATTTGTAGATATTGATATCGCAATTCAGTGATTCTGATAGGGGAAGGATTCATCGCCGCTCATTGGTTATACGCTTGAAAGGAAGGAATTCTGCCAGCATTTATATTATGACTACTGCTCTGAATGAATCCCTATATATGCGTGAATAAGATGACTGAAGCCTTTATTCACCGGATGCTATTACACGTATAACTTTATCGGACGTTCTGGCTTCATTCATTATCGGTTCCTGCTTTTAATAAAATACACATTACGTGTCTATAACGGATCCGCTAAATTTAACGCGTTCATTGCATTAGAAAACAGATTGAATTTAAATTTTACGTATCATCAAACATCTTAAAGACAATTGCATCAACAATAATCGTTTTGAGACAAATTAAAGGACAGTATAAATAACTCAAGATAGCTAGAGTTCTTCGAAGTTAATTGAAATTCATATATTATACTCAAACACGCATTAAGCAGCGTCACCTAAGACACATAAAAAGGTAAACTATAAAGTAAATTATATTCCACGAGCACAAAGACACAGTCGCGCTATATACACTCTACACGACTCCAAGTGCAACCACTTGGTCGTGTGTCGACCTTATAGAGAGAGACAGAGAGAAAGAGAGAGAGAGGTAGAGAGCAAAGATAAAGAGAAAAAGTCATTTCGAAATGCAAAGGCCGAAAACTCCTTAAAATGCAAATCTCCAGAGTCAAGTCTCGGACGGGCGTAGAGTCAATCGCGGGGGCCCTCTAAACGACTTTTTAGGAGGCCTCTTAAAAGCCGCTCGGGGGCAAAGAGAAAACCAGCGCGAGCCGAGAGCGCACGCGAGTCCATTCGAACGGTATATACAGTGAGCGGAAATTACGAATTCCCCTCTTTCGAAACATCGATGCGTGTGTACACATATGTGTATAGGTGCACGTGGGCCCGCACGCCTGGGCAATTAATAACCGTCCGATTCGACTATGTATGTATGTGTATGTATATGTCCCTTTCAACGGTAAACAAACGTACATAAAGGGTGCAAAGCAAAGCGTGCGAATTGCTGCACGCTTGTGCGCACTTAGGAGAGAGAGAGAGAGCGAGAGAGATGCAGAGAGAGAAGCGAATGAGAATTTGTTTATTCGAATACCTTTGACCACGCCGTGCGTGGTAAGGTAATCTATAGCGGTGCAATCGGTTACTGTGAAAGCTTTGAAAATGTAATATCGATTTGCTTTACTTATGTACGTACGTTGTACAGTAGATGCTTGGTGATTGCTTTCTAATAATCAATAATGTAGTGAAACGTACAAAGTGTAGGATAATATTTTTGTTTATTAAAATATTTATATATGATTTACAGACTGAAATATTTTATGCATGTGAGAGCTCTAAGCGACACGTTGGATTTATTTGTTTACTAGGATCCTGCGTGGCATGTATCATGAATCAAAATCTAAGACAAGTTAATACTTTCTAAATATATATCGAGCAATCGATCATTTAGTGAGTTTGGAATTTAGCTTCCGAAGTTGATTGGAAATTAATTCGATTGTTACTTAACAGAGTTGTACGTATATGACTCATCTACGAAAATTTCTTCGGACCTTTAATTTTATCCACGTTATATCAATATCAATGTTTTATATAAAAAGAAAGTACCACACTGAACGTGAACGATAAAAAGTGCATCAACTGCAAAAGCACAATTATTAAATATTACAGTCCGGTCGCTCGTGTCCTCCCGGAAGTAAAAAGGCCATATCGTAAAACTGAAAAATGAGGATAATTCGAAACGACGTCCAGAAAAGACCATCTCGGGGACCAATAATATACACACGGGGACACGACGACGACGACGACGTCGCCCCCGTTATACACCTCCGCACACAGCCAAGCAAACTCAGTCTTAACGTATGTGGCTGGCTTCTCGTGTGGCACGACGGCGTTGCCGCGCTTCTTCCCTCTTCCTTCTGCTCCAGCAGAGCTTGGAGAGAGAGCAAGAGCGAGAGAGAGAGAGAGAGAGAGCGAAGAAAGCAAGTATAAGTGCGCGCGCGCGCGACTCGGGGACCAGCTGCTAGCCCTCGGGGGCTTTGAATCTTTGATGGCTCGCGTGACTCGGCAGCGAGCGCTTGCCCACAAGATGGAATTGAAGTGGTCCATTCCTCTCCCTCTCGTGCTTGGCTTCCCTTTCTCTCTCTCTCTATACTTCGTCAGCTCTTTGCTCCGCTCGAGGTATAAGACGAAAGTCCGCGCGCTCAGGTCCAAGATGGACGGGCGTGTATATGAGGAGACAAGAGAGCAAGCAAGAGAGAGAGAGAGTGGAGCATACGAGATGCGACGAGGTGGTAGAGAGGGAGACCGAGAGCAAGAGGGAGAGAGAGGAGAAAATGTGTAGCAGAGGTAGGGCCCGAGGGAGCCTGAAAGTTTGAGGCTGCGCAGCGGCGGCCACCGTTGTCCTGAAAAATTCCGCTGGAAGAGAGCTTTCGCGACAAGGATGTATATATATATGTATATACACACGCGCGTAAGACACAATGGGGCGGCTACCAGACGCCGCAAGAGGTGCTAAATTATTTTTAGCATCCATATGCATCGGCCAGCCAGCCGAGCGAGAGCCGAGGGCTTCGCGAGTGGTGTGTGATGTCATTTGTTCCTCTGAGCCTTGCCTCCCTAACTTGCTTCGCACTTTATCTTTATACCTCATATTAGTTTATACTCAAAGAGGTTACATCTTATGATTATCTTCTTTGTACATGTAAGAGCCATCGATTTATTTAAAGCTGTGATTAATAATTATTAAAGTGACTCATATTTAACTGTTTGCAAACGATGAATAAAATATAAATTTATTTTGTACAAAAATACCAGAACGATGAGAAACATTTTTGATATCTCACTGTTCAATGTAGCGTGATTGTTTCAACGTTCGTTTGAGAAATGACGAATTTATTTTATTTTCAATTTATCCGCCTGAAAAATACGCAGAATTAAAACGAAATATACTCTTTACTCTTTTGGTCATCGGAAACAGACTTGAAGAATAAATAACGCATTAATATTTTGATCTTAATATTTATTATTTATCAAAAAGCAACATATTCAATTTTAGCATAAGATTTCGTGAATATTAACATATGGTTATGCTCATATTTGAATAAATATGACAATTTACAAGAAAATCTTGCTTTTCCAAGTTTTTAAAATTAAAGGAAATCATTTTTGTCTGAGTTTACTTTTTGGATATCACTTTTCACGTTGATATACACTACGGTTCGCAAAAACATGTTGATACAATCAATGCTTTTATACCATATTATTGTTTGCCATTAACGTTCACAAATAAAAGCTCCTGATTTATGTCGCTTTTGTAAATAAAATCAATTGGTATGTAATAAATATTCTTAAATTAATTAATTATTCACTGTTATAATAAGAAACTTTTAAAAATACCCATAATCTTCATAGATAAATAATTCGGCCAGGAATGAATAAAATACAGCAAAGATGAAAGGAAAATTAAATAAAATGAGCTTTTTTCGCTTTTTCCGAATTAAAAAATGTTCATTCCTTCAATAGTTAAAGCTATATGCTTGAAGTTAACTAACTTAGCTTTTTCGCCCTCTTGAATCGAGAGAAATATTGATATACCACAGCTAAACAGGCGAAATCAAGTGCTCTATGAGAACGAATCGGCGAAATTAACAAGCGAAAAAAACGCTCGATACGGCGAGCAATAATCAATAGGCGAGTTGTACTACGATTGTCAATACGTCTGCAAGAGAGACAAATATCGGTCGAGGAGGTATTATTGGACAAGAATTAATACCTAAAATGAACATTGATTAACGAAGCAGCAGGCTATCGGGTATCGGTTCGCGTCATTGTGGGCGTACACCTTTCAGAGACGACGATTATTTCGTTTTGAAATATTTTTCTTTAGCGACAAACTCTGCAGGTCGCGCGTGTCTGTGTATGTGAATGTGTATCGATGACCCCTCGTTCGCGAATTTATCGATTCGCTTGACGAGTAGCGTAAAAAGCTCGTTAAGCGCCGTCCAGATTGGATCGGAACAAAAGGATATCCGTATCAGGTGACCCCTCGTATGATTGGGCGTGTGCAAAAAATACTCGAAGAGATGGTATTGCCGACCTTTTTAACAGGTTAATTTTTATTTTCCTCTTCAACGACTAACTGAAATCTACAGTTCATTAAATTCATGTATTTATAAGGCAATTTTTTTTCAAATATATATGTAATGTTAAAATCTCATAAACGCGAACAGTATTCGTGCATATAGTGGTGGTATAAGCCCTATAAGTGAACCTGTAAATCTTTACTTCTTTTTATGTCATAATATGTACTTAGCTGGAAAAAATAAAAATATTAATGCTTTTTGAAAGTTTACGCGATACATTCGATCACTTTTTTTTAATATCTACTTCAATATAGGAACTACTAGAAGTGATGTACGCGAGCCGTGAAACGAAGTTAGGTCAGTCGAGCACTAAACTCGATGCTGTCAGGTACTGGAATTTAACATAGCCTTGTGGAACATGGGAGATTTTACTATAACTATACCATAATTGAAAACCGATAAAAGCCAACTTATTCACTGCTTTTTTATTTATAAGAATAATCAATACCGCATTGGTGAAACTTGATTCTATTATGTAATGAATATCTATATAGTTGTATTGAGAACGGGCTAAACGTATTTTTGTTATTATTTTTTCATCATATACTCAAGGTAGTGGACCTGAAAGAAAGAAAAATCATTCGCCAATTATACTTATAAAATGATCAGCAGTATTATTATTGTTATGAGAATAAGAAAAACAGTACAGTATTCCCCCGCAATAGAGTCGCCTGCGGGGGAATACTTGTCAGTAAAAGGATTGTTGCTTGATTTTCTAATCTATATGTTTTCTATTAATAACATATCAAATAGTACAAATTATTCTTTCGATAACGTATCTAATATTTTAGATAAACTAACAAAAGGAAACTCCAGCATCTGGAAAACGAATTTGGCTGAGGTTTCTGATACATGAAAATGAATTTCAGTGCTAAAATATAATATTTTCAGACATATAAATATATAAGTAATACTTCATTGATAACGACAATATAATCATGGTTTAATGTTTTTAATTGGATAAATGAAAAACAATTCGGCAATTATTGGTTTACATGTCTACCAGCCTAAAATTTATGTTAATTTCTCCCAAAATTTAGTTATTTCACATTTACCGAACTATCAAGATAATTTTTACCTAACACTTTTGCCTTACGGTTCTTGTCATTCTCCAAAGTGACTAATTCTTGAAAAAAGCAAGTACAATAAAAGCAAAGACACGGCAACCCGTTGCCTCCCTCGCACTCTTAACTTTGGCAAAAAAGCCGGGTAATAAATCCAGCCTCGCGCCCCTAATCCAGCCAGCAATTAACAAAGCCTCCCTCACCCCGCGCTCGCTTGCGTCCCGCCTAATAAAAACGTCCCATTTAATCCGTGGAATAATTCGCGCGAGTTCGGAAAAGTGTCAATAATCGCGTAACTTCGCCGCGCGCGCACGCGCAAGTCCCGTAATTCCGTTGAAAAAGTTAAATGACCTAGCAACGGCGCACCAGCTCGCAAAAAATTCGCACAGGGGGGAGAGGTGGCGAGGAAAAAGACGGAGAAAAGAGTCTCGACCGGGCCGCGTGGTGTATAAGAAGAAAGACAAATAATCGACGAATGTTGAAAAGTCTCCGAACTCGCGCATCCTCTGGTTGGACAAAGCACTTTTTCAGCGAGTCAGTGTAAGTGAGAGAGAGAGAGTGAGACGGGAGCTGCTGCCATGCTTTATCTGGCGGAAGTGACGAATGGCAACGAACCTCGGGGTTTTGCGCTCACGCGCGCGGTTTCAACTTGGTCGCGTAGAGCGAGGCGACTTACTTACTTTCGCGCGACGACTGTGTGGCTGCGGAGAAGGGGGCGTGAGTATACTGTAGCGAGGCGCGCTCGAGTATGACGGTAATTCTTTGTCCCTTCAATCTCTCCTCCGCGCGAGCTTCTTTGACGTCTCTGTTTTGCTGGAGAATGAGGAAGGAAAGAGAAAGAGAGAGAGAGAGAGAGAGAAGAGAGGTTTTTTATTTACCCCCAATCTCAATGCGGCTTAATGAAGCGCGAGATTAACAAATTATTTACCTGAGTGCGGAGAGTTTGCCGTTGCTACTACTGCTATTGCTGGCAAAAGAAAACTTTACTTGCTTTAACCGCTTAGTTATGATATGGTTATTATGATTATTTGTTTGTTATGTCTTATTGCCTTTAGTTTAAGTCTGTGGCTTCACGGTAAAGGACCTAACTCTATTTTAGATGTTTTAGAGAAATAGTAGTAATTTACGTTTTGAAATCACACAGAGAAAAAGTAATCTTTATTATTACCATTTATTTCTCAAAATCTAAACGTCCTTTCTTTAACAGTAAAGATATTTTTCCGCTTTTCACGCTACTTATGATAGTTTTGAGTTCTCCCGATTGATTATTTTAGATGAAAAATAATTTAGTTATCTTATTAGAAATACAGCAACGTTGGAACTTACAAAAGGCCATTTCAATATGATTGCTGTGCAATTAAATAAATTTTCAATTTGTAAAATATTTAACTTTTTTTAATGTATATATACAATATTTATTTACAATTCACAATTAATCATTTAATAATGTTATCATTATAAAATGTATAAAATACATATTTAAATTGTTTTTCCAGGAAAAATTTGTCGCAAAACAATCTTAAGTTATTTGCACACACTAATACCACAGTAATTCCTTATATGCTCGTTTATTTTGACTTTAACAAGTGAAAAACATGTAACGTGCAAAAAATATCATGCAATCTAAAATTTGAGAAGTCTTTGTTTTTAAATTTGAAATATGTGAAAAGTAAATTTAATCCAGACAGGACACGTTAAACTCTTGTCTTCACAACGTCATTCAAATGTCTCGGGCAATAAACTTTCGCTTTGATCGGATTTTCTCACTATTTTTCTTCGCGCATTCCATCATGTTACTCTTTTCAACTTTAATTGTTGTTTTATCAAAGAACATACTTGCCAACACCATCTCTGTACTTTCCCTACTTACTAATTATTTGTAATTATTCATAATACTTAGTGCCCTGATAAAATAAATAAAATTCAAACTATTATTTTATGTAAAACAGCGAAAATCAATTTAAAGTCTACATCATTGTACAGTATGCGCCCGACGTAAAGTACTGTCAAATCTCTGCACACTGCTGTGCTTCGTTCAAGGTTTTAACTGTTCCAAAAAAGTCTCTTCAGACTTCGTCTGTCGACCGGCAAACGGACAAACAAGCTCAATTACGAGAAAATCCAAAAAACTTTTCCCTTTTCACGTAAGCTTTAAAAGCGTTCATTTTTCTTCTTTTTTTTTACTCCTTCCGGGATCTGATTTCACTACCTCTATATATCATTCAAATAATGAAAAAATGTTTAAAAAAAATTCCATTCTAAACTAAAACTATTTGTTCATAAGAGCGAAAACTATAAACGAACGAGTACTGATAGTTTTAGTACTTTCCTTTTTAGTACTTTTTTTAGTACTTTCTAAAGTTTAAAGTCCAAATATACCAACAAATAACTGGCATTTTATACCTCCGAATATCTATATTCTTCTCTTTATTTAAACTCTAGATTTCATACTAATACAATTTTGCTACGAATTCAAATATTCTAATTGTGAAAAAATAGTTTTACGTAAAATAGAAAAATCAATAGTATTTTAAAAAATGTTTGAATAATTATTAGCCGCACGAATCTGATCCTGTTTCTGAATTAGCCCTTATATATAGGTATTATTTTATGCATTCTTTTTATCACTAAAATAAATTATATACAGCTTAACGGAAATAAAAACGGCCGAATCCCAGCCGTAAACAGTCCTATCCCTAAAAATTTATGAAGATTATCAGACCACTTCCAAACTCAATTAAACGAAATCCCACAGCTCGAAAACTCGAGAGCGCACTCTCGGCGTACTCTCACCTCATTAGCGTAACACTCTCCCGCGCTCTCCACCTCACCCCTTGCCTCTCCCCACCCTTCTCTCAAAAAATCCAACCGAAATTGGCAAAGTAAAATTACACGGCGCTCTCGCACGCTGATTCTCTCTCTCTCTCTCTCTCTCTCTCTCTATCTGTTCGCCTCAAGAATGCTCGCACCGGGCTAAATCGTCCGCGGCGGCCGAATTGAACGCGCGTGCCTTTACAGGTTCACTTAAGCCCGGGCGCGCAGAATTTGAGCGTCGGTGCGCGTGCGCATGAGCTGAATCGGCGCGAAACACAACTATTTGCGGCGGCCCCGTGGAGCTCGAGTGTATATACATATATATAGTGATCCGAGCTTGCTTACAAATATTACCGCGCGTCATTGAATCCCGGGAAGTACGGGTGCGGTTGGACATTGTCGTCATTTAATTAAATGCATTTTCCGAGTTCCTATACGGCATCCGGCCCCTCTCCCTCTCATCGTCTGCGTTTGTATGCGTATACATGTGTCTATGTGTGTGTGTGCGTGCCGTGTACGCGCAAGGCACGTGTATATATAAACGCGGAGAGATTTTAGCGAGGCGCGCAGCAGTGGTTACGAGACTGAATTGGTATAGCCCGCGGCCGGTCGCTGAAAATGTTCGTATGAAAAACTGGAGGAAGTATTACACACACGCGCGAGTCGATGAAGTATTTTGGAATTTAATTACTTGGGGCGAATTGGCGGGAAGGGACTGGTATTTTCGGCCCTGGACATGTATTGGAAAAATAGAAATAAATAACATCGCTATGCAGACATTTTTTATTATACATTTCCTACGTATTATGATAGTTATAGACGCAAAGGAAGCCATAACATTTTATTTAAAAGATTTAATGAAGCTAGAACTTACAATGCATATTTATTATTATATGTCTATGTTACTATATATATGTATTATCTAACTGGTATTTTTTTCCATTACAGGTAAGTTTCGGGCGAGTTCAATGAGCTAAATTGAATATGTAAGTTATTTAAATTTTTACCGATATTTCATAGCTTTTAGTATAAGTAATGTGTGTGAACTTGATAATTAGATTTTTTAAGTAATTACGTAAGCAATTAAGACACACTAATCAAGTGATGAAAGGCTTATTACCAGCTTAATTACATAAATTGTTTATATATCTTTGAAGAAAACAATTTACCATAATAATCATTGAAATATTATTCACAATTTAGCCATTATCGGTACATCGATGAATAAGCAAAACCCATAGCAAATGAAATACAAACATTGCTAATGATATATGAAGTTCGTCGGTAAACAAAGCGACCGATCCCTCATTCGCGTGCCCGAATATTCGAAAAACGGCTCTTATATCTATCATCCAAAACGAATGGTGCAGCTCTTTCCTTAAAAAGCTTACTTCCACGATAACACGCGCCATTTAAGCTCCTGGACGTAAGCACAATACCCGGACGGATGCAAATCCATCGTTTTCGCGCGAGCGCACGCCTGCGGACATGGGATCCACGCAGCGGACTCTCGTGCCTGGCGCAAGGACACGGCCGAGACAAATCGCAACATTAATCGTCAAAGTGTCTCGGCCTTGCCCCGCGGAGCTCGAGCTAATTTTGCGCCGTGCTCGGAAGATGATTGATATCGAGCGCGGCCTGATTAATCGACCGGGTCATTAAGACGAAAGCCCGAACTTGTATTTCCGGCGTCTGCGCCCGAGCAGTGCTCTCCGCACCTGCAGGCGGCCTACTATATACGACGAAGCTCCCAAAAGTTTCAGCGCTCATAGCCGATCTGTACTCGTCCGCCGCCTTGACGTCTAGATTGTTTTCGACAAATCGCTGTTTCGGCCACGGGGAACTCATCGGGTCGCGCGCTTCGTCTCGTCATTTTTCGACGTGCTTTCAAATGGAATTGTGTGTATATTAACCATGCCAAGTGTTTAATGCTGTTTCTTCTTTAAACGGGATATTACAGATTTTCAAATCAAATTTTACGTTATTTAAATTCAATTATAACATTATTAAAATTATTGCAGTTTGTATTGAACAAAAGGACGGGGTGACAAAGATATGTAATGAAAATCGAAAACTGAATAAATATATGTAATTACAGATCCCTTTAATATATTCCTTTCATGATCTAAAAAATACGCAAATTTAGAGTATAATACATTTAATTTTACAAATTTCTTTCTTCATACAAAATGTAATACATGCATTCATTACTTAAATAGTGAGTAAAAATGGAATGAAATGGGATTTACTAATATTCATGAATATACTATAGGAATATTAATTAGTATTTCATAATTATTAATTTAGATTATTAGTATTTCCATACAGTTTGTACAGCTGAACAACATCGTATAAATTATTTGATTAACTAAATCAATATAGTAAGTAGTAAATGAACTTATAATTTCATTTAAACGATTAAAAAAAAAATTTTTCGGTAGTAGGCTACATATTATTGATATTCTTTCCTTATCGATTTACTTTTTATTAATGAAGAAATACATACATTTTATTACACATATATCTTAAAATTGAATCCCTTCAAATTTACTAATAATACAATTTCAAAATCATTATAGTGCTTTATAAGATTCTATTTTTCGAATTAAAAAAAAACGATCTCTTTTATTCTATTGAAAACTTGGAAACAACAAAAGAAATATAGCAAAACCAGATATTTACGTATAAAAAACAATAGATAGTATAAATAATGATACTGCCATAATTTAAACTGAATCCCTCTACAAATAAAATAAACAATGTTCATTCATATATCATTGAATAGAGCAAAAAGCAACCAACGAATAACAATCCCAACGTCATTAATCTGCATGCTCCAGAGCAAATCTACTTCGTTACGTGAGACGTGAGCAGTAACTCGCATTTTGATCATTCAAATTCACTTAACAAAACAAACAGAGGCTATACATCCAGTTTTCGCACACACATTATCGCATTAACACCGGCTCATTTCCACGTGCGCGCGCTCCTCGTCCATCCCGTTTTATTTAGACAACGGTGAGGTAGCAGCCGCGCCAGTAGCAACGGTGGCAATTGCATTCGCTCCCTTCCTCTCTCCCACTTCGTACAGCAGCACGCAAACTTCTGGCCTCTCTCCTCGGCACAGCTCAACTTTATTCCAAGCTGTGCTTGTCTGACTTTGCGTATACACGTTCGGCCGTCGGCTTGTATCTTTTCCCGAAGTACTCGGCGCCACGCGGCTAATTGGAAAAACTCTTCACGAGCGATTCTGCTCACCTCTTTATTCTCTTCTCCCATCCCTCTCCCCTTCTTCTTCTTCTTTTGCCTCATCGATACAGCTCTATATATATGTATATTTGACGAGCTGGTCAATCGTTATACGACTGTCTATACACATATATATATAGCCGCAGAGCGACTCGAGGAAGAGAGCGAGACAAGAAGTCGCAGCGAGGAAAAGTTTTTGATCCCTCACTTCGCAGGCGACGTTCTTCCGTTATCTCCTCCTGTCTCTTCGCGGTTCACTGATTATTTTCGCAATTTAAGCTCCGGCAAGTACCTCTTCGGGAGACTACTTTACTTTGTGCGCATTGCGACCGGGCGGTGCGACGCGTGCCGCGGAGCGCTTTTTCGCGCGATACTTAATGAAACACTCGTGTCCGCTGCGCGATCGTCTAGTGGTTGTTCTCGTTGCAACTCGCAGCTTGTTCAGATAAATACGCGCGGTCGGTACCCACAGAGAGACAGACACACACACACACATACGCGCGAGCATAGAAGTACAGCTATATATGTACACGGGGTGGCGGGCTCCGATACAAAGCAAATCGATCGCTACGGCTACTATACGGAAGTTCGAGCGCGAGTTCGCCACAAGCTTTTGAAGCATTTTTCGGCGATTGGATACTTATCTGTTTGAGGTTGCTCGGCAGTAATTATCCGCTGTCTGCTGAGAGGGAGAGAGAGAGAGAGTATTGGATTAAAGACGAAGTTGAGTAATCGCTATGCGTGGAGGAAGAGGAGTTGTGAGAAGAGTTTATTGTTTGACTTTTCCACCTTTCCCCTTTCTCGCGCCCTCATTGACTTCTTCTTTGCGCTGATAATGTTTCGCTTAATTGAAATGTATATTGCGCCTTTTGTGGTACGTGAGGTACGTTGCAGAGTAGTTTAGACGCGCTTGGTTCTTGCACTTTTCACGTTTAACGGGCATTCTCATTCGTTTAGAGGTCATATGTATACGGACAGATAATGAAATAACTTTAATGGAAGAGAATAAGCTTTGATAGAAACTGAATTTTACACAAGAAATTATTTTTTAAATAATACTGTTTTTCTTGATACTGTCTTTTTGTACAAAATTTTCCTTGAACTTAAAATGAATGTAGGTTAAATTTTCCAGTTTCAACAATCAATAAAGAACTCCTCAAACAGTGAAGTTTGATTTTACGAAATTCAAATATTTAATTCAGAGTAAGAATGTACGCCATTTTTAAACAAAATACCATTTATATTTTTCACATTTATCGATATAACAAAGGGAATTGCAAAATAATTAATTAGAAATTTCGATCAATCTTTGATGTATATTTGAGAATCATTTAATTCAAATTTCAATGTAGATGTAAAATATTTAAACAAATTTTTTCCAGCATAGTATTAAGCGCGATAGCTATACAGAAATATGACGCTGAAAAAATTTAAAACGTGTATAGAAAAACAATTAAAATATGAAATCGAGCAAAAGCAAGCCAGCTAGTGGCATGTAGTATACAATATAATATCCCTTTGAACTCAGAATTCAAATCCTGTTGAATGCTCCTATTCGCAAAAATAAAGCAAATTTTACAACAAATACATTTTAAACTGTAATGTAAAATATTTCATTGCCCTTTGCAACAGTTATATAGTAGGGCAAAATTTTCGTTTGAAACATCGGGCACAAAACGTAAATAAATCGGCCGAGCTTCGCCAAAATAGCGTCGGCAAAGGTAAACCAATAAATTTATATAACAGTAAATATTTTCCGAGATATAAACAAAGATACCCCCCGCGGCTGAACAACAAAGTACGTAATTCAAAAACAAAACGCATCCCGGGGACAGTCGGAGCGAGTAATCTTAATTCAGGTAACACGCGAGTATAGTGGTATACAACGCATACACATCCCTACGCGCTTTTGTCAGCGCGGACGCGTACCATGCACACTCAGTCTTATCGCGTAATTATTTTCAAAGCAGAATGTAAACCTCGGGACTTCTTTATTCGTCGTTTTTATTTCCGGCACTTAATTTTTTTTTTTTTTTTTTCTTTTTAACGCTCGCGTATACACGAAGAAGTTACCTGGCGCGCCTGAAGTTTGAGCTATATAGTGCGCGGACGGCGGTTTATGAACCGCGCTCGTTTCTCTAGATTAGAACTTCGCGCGGGGGGAAGTAAGACGGCGGGGAAGAGCGAGAAGATCGCGTAGCAACAAAATGAAACGGAAAAAGAGGAGGTAGAGGGAGAAAGAAAGAGGGAGAAGGGGAGAGGAGGAAGAAAAAAGACATGAGCGAGGAGATCATGCCAGCGCTAAGCCGCACACGCTCGGAAAATCACGGCGCGACGAGCCTCTATCTTTCTCTCTCTCTTCCTTTGCTCTTTCTGTGCCCCCCTCTCACTTTACCTCTTTCTCTGTCTTTCGCTTCTTTTACGCCGACGGCAGTTACCGGTGCCCCCAGCGTGTACCCGGATGGCAGCGCGAACTTTGTGACCCCCCTGGGAAGCTCCTCTCTTTCTCTCTCTTTCTGCGGCGAACGACGTGTGCGGAGAAACACAGCGTGCTCGCTCGCGGGAGGAAAATAAAGCGAGAGGAAGAAGCACCGAGGCTCGCACGAGCGCACTGCAGCCGCTGCCGCTGCTGCGCAGTCACGAAACGCGCGCTCGCGCTGGACACTCGTTATCGGCGAGGAGTCGAACTTAAGCCCTTAACGGACCGGACGTATGCCTCCGGTTTCTCGATGTTCCCTCTCCTCTCTCTCTCTCTCTCTCTCTCTCTTGCACGCTCTCTCTCCCCGTCTGATGTAGTTGCACAGAGGAGTTTGGCTTTGGTCCTTATCGAGAGTTCGAGTTGTCTGTGTCACAGGAGCGTGCGAGTTGAGAGCAGGTAATGTTGACTAATTTAATAAGGCCTTTGAGATAAGGAGACAGAGCGATGGGGATGATGATGTTGGAAGCGTTCGATGAGCGAGACGAAATGGGTTGCGATGGCTAGAATAATTAAAAGCTTTCCGTCGTGCCTATTAAGTGACGTTGATATATATTTGCCTTCGATTGAACACACGTTAAAACAGAAAATTTGCATGCTATTGTACTGAGGCAGCCGACGAATCTATATGTTTTTTTTTATACATTAAAAGATTTTAATTTATTTAAAGTACTTTAAGGATCTCAAAGAAAGGCTACAATCTTGGAGAAATTGATTATTACAACGAAACTTTAAAGATTTATTTAATTGCGACATCTCGAAACAAAACTCAGTACGCGTGATTTCGAGCAATGAACCTTTTCTTCCAAAATTTATGCTGTCAAATCTTAAGTTATTTTATTATATTGAATATTGATGTTTGTTCCGTCGGTCGAAACTTTGGTAATATATTTATTACAGAAATCTCATAAAAACAGAATAATACTAAACGAAAGTGGCTCTACTCTTGGTTATCGCGAATTATTTTATAATAATTTCATCCGGGGTTTTATAAATAACCTTTTTTACACTATCTTTGATGCTCACTTCTTTCAACAAATTAATGTTCCTAAACTAGCGGCAGTAAAAAGTAAAGCAGTTTCCGCTTAATATTATTATATATTTCTCTCTATTAGCGTTATTTTAAAATTAAACTATATTTTTCAACTCCGGCAAAGCAAAAAAATTTTCGTTTTACCTAATTGTCAAAATTAAACCATCTAAACCTTATGTAAATTTTATTGATCCTTCTGAAAATAGCTCCGAATCATAATAAATGTCATAGAAGCAATTAGAGATATTATTATATAAATTACAGCTCATCCTATACAATATTTACAATATTGACAATAATCTCAAACTAGAAAAACGTCAGTCTTAATTTAGATCGATAAAATCACAAATGAAATTTCCTTGAAAAATTTTCGGCTTGGTTATATTCTACACCGATATATACGACCGCGCATCCTGTCCAAATTTATATGAAGAATCGAATTTAATCAGGTTACTTTTCGTTCTGCGTGAATTATACACTCGTCGCCTCAATTTCAGATTTCGACTCAAACCAGAAAAACGCCAGTCTTAATTTAAATCGAAAAAATCACAAATGAAATTTCCTTGAAAAATTTTCGGCTTGGTTATATGCTAAACCGATATATTCAAGCGGGCATCCTGTGCAAATTTATAAGAAAAACCGAATTTAATCAGGTTACTTTTCGTTCTGCGCGAATTATGCACTCGTCGCCTCAATTTCAGATATCAACCGACACTTTTAAATAATCTTCCGTTCGCGTTCAACAGCTCGGCGCTTGCACATTGTTGAAACGGCGCATCCGATCGAGTCGCAGAAAATTTATGACTCTTGCTGCGCGCTCTCATCCGGTAAAAAATTATCGCACACGCAACCGCTGCGGTCGATTATTACGCAACCCCGACGGAGAATATTCAATTATTGTTATAGCTCGCGCCCAGACCTCCGGTCCACATTGTAATTAGTCTTTGATTTGATACACTGTACGCGCGCACGCCTGCAGATTGATATTTCATAATGAAGTATCGCAGTGATGCCACTCTCCCCTTTCGTACGTGGGCACGCGGCCACGCACACGTACCAGCGCATCAGATTGAATGAAACTCCATAACGATGCTAAATTAATTAAGCCGCGCCGCTATGCTATCGGTGGTAATTAATGTTAAAGTGTGTCCTGATTGAATTTGAAAAAATTTATTGCCCTCGATTGACAATTTTGCAAACAAAATAAAAAATGAACACTCGAAAATTTCTGATGTTCATCGAGCGTGCGTAAAGCGAAGAAAAATACCATTGTATTATTGTGCCCTATAAAGCATAATGATTTATTTCGCGCGACATCTATCGTTGCGTTAGATCTCGGTGATGTAATCGACGGCACTATCTCAATTTCCCATCGGGAAAAGGCGCTTCTCGCTGTACGTAAGCACGTACATCCAAGGAAGCGAAATTGCAGGGCTCGTGACATATGCGTCTACAAAAGAAACAAACAGTAGATAAATTTCGAAATTTCACGGGTGTAACTCGTGAGGCAAACGTTCTTTCTCCCTTTCCCCATTCCTCCTTTTTCCCCTTTTCCATTCTCTCTCTCTCTCTCTCTCTCTCTCTCTCGGCTGCTGCGGACGACATCCGGCTGTAATATCGTCTCAGTTTACGCAATTGTGCGTCGCAGACGTGCACACACAGAGGCAACGGCTAGCTGCGGAAAGCAAGCGCGACGAATGCGACGTCGTCTCTCTCTTTCTCGTGAGGGGTCGAGCGAGTTCAGTCGATAGAAAACATTGTTGCGCGCGCGCGCGCTCGAGCACGAGGGAATGGAGTAGGGAAAAAAAGACAGATAGGAAAAGTATGGCCAATGAAAGGAGAAGAAGAAGTCGCGGAAAAAGATAAAGACGCAAGGGTAAACATGCGAGAGAGCTGAGGTGAGGGGCGAAAGAGAGAGAGAGAGAGAGAGAGAGAGATGGTGAAAAATACGATGAGAGAGGGGAGGAGATTGAATGGAAAAGCGATTTTTACGGGCGAAATTTTTACTTCTGTCTCGGATGGTCGAACGACGTAGTCACGCGCATTGTTTGGGTAAAATATGAATTTGATCGGGGGACAACAGACACACACACTACACGCGTTGTTTGCAAACGTCCGTCTCTGAGCATAGCGGCGAGGTGACGGCAGCTGCGAGCTCCATGGCTTTTTATCGTGATAATTATTCATATTTATCGCTATGATATTTCTTTCATTTGAATTTTCCATGTTGTTGGAGCTTTATTTTCGTTACATTATTTTTTATGAGAGTGAACGGCTCTCGACGTATAGTAAATAAAATGCATGACACGAATGCATGTTGACTTTATTCAAAAAATAACGCTGACGCTGCTTTGTAAATGCAATTTTAGCTGCAAGGAAATTCTTCGAAAAAAACCCCTCTGTTAGGAAAAACTGCTGCGCGCGAGTTATTTTCAGTGTTTCAATAATTTTTGTTTTTCAGCTCCCATACTACAATGGATAATCACGAGCTAAATTCACTTCAGCTTGTCGTCATTTTTCTCTCTTTTTGTACAATATAAAGAAAAAGTTGTTTATTCCTTTCTATCGCGATCCTACAATATTCAATTTAAGTGAATGAATGTATGTATATATAAAAATCTACGCCCTTTAAGCCCCGAAAGAACTTCGCTTTTAGAAATATTCCAACCTTTGCATATATATTTATATGTATATACATACACGCGCGTCGTGAATAGAATATTCATTTTTATAATAGTTTCTCGTCCCATTTATATATTGAAATAAAACAATAAACGCATTCGTAAGCATACTAATCTAAAATGCTAAAACAACCCGGACGCATTTTTAAACTTGTATACCATGGGGTCCAAGAAATGCACATAAATTATGAAAGTCCGATTGAAAATTTCACTGGATTTCTCTCAACGTTTGTGCATAAGCTGCGCGTGCACGTGTACACATGCGCCAGAGAAAGAGAGAGAGACCGGAAGAAAGCGAGACAGAGAGCAGCAGCACGAGAATGAGAAAGCGCGCGAGGAGCGACGAAAATAGAAACGAAAAGCCGACGAAAGGGGCGAGAACGCGGGTGCCGGCTAATGAACCGCGACTGTTGCGATAATGAAACGCAAAGTCGGGCTTTGAGCTACGGCGCGCTTATTTATGCACTGCTCGCGCGCGCACGCGCTGTATATATAGCTCGTGCCGAGCGAGCATGTATAAGTATTACGTATATATATATATATATATAGACATGCTGACCGATAAATCGGCTACGCGGCCGTCCGCTAATACTCGCGTACGTAGGTCTCTCTTACTATACATATGCGCACGCGCGTGTGCAAAAAAGAACGTCGATATTGTACATAGAGGAAAGCGCATGGCAGAGTCGCGCTTATATACTTACACGCGTGCACGAGCGTTGAAGCAACAATCGTGCGTGGCAAGTCGCGCCGATAAGTATTCAATATGCGCACGCAACGGCCGGCTTTGTACGCTAAGTTCTTTCGAAACTCGGAGAGAAGAGAGCGACCGATAAGACGCGGAGGGCACGGGTGGTATGCTTTCTGTCGTTCTCTCGCAACGGGGAACTGATAAGGAAGTTTGGCGTGGAGAAGTTTTCGGGACGCTCAAGATAAGACGTTGCTGCAGCCTCCTTTTTTTGCTGGTTGTTTTTAATTATGTGGTGAGCCATGTTTATTTAGAACACCATGTTCGGCAAGAAACCGTTGACAGATGCTAAATGGGACAACGTTGCAGGTTTACCGCTGTTTGTCGCTTTTGGACGTTACGAATTGTCAAATAACTCTTTTTTTATCGCAGCGATTAATCTTCATCTTCTTTGTATTTGGTCACTTGAAGAGATGGAGGAGGGGCTAGGTAATTATTTATATGGAATTATACTGATAACAATTAATTGGATTTCATCCTGATTCTCGTTTTATGCGTGTACATATATATCCTGCAGCATTAAATTAATAAATGAACATTTTCACTCATTCGAGTAATATAACCAACGTAATTTTAAGTATTCCGTTGCAAGTCTAGTGCATTGTTGTATACGCTATTATATGTGCTACGAGCCAAGAGTACGAATTAATTATTGAGTGGAGCAAAATACACTTGCAGTACGCGTATATATATATACTGACTAGTATAACATTTACATTTGACTTAATTCGGATTGCTTAACTACCGTGAAATATACGATATTAGCCGAGCAACACAATGAAGCCTGGCAGGCAGTCAAAGTCAATGAATCACCAAGTCCAGCTTGTAACATTCGTTTCGCCATATCACTGTACCCCCGCACTATATATACTTTCCTCGTGACTCTAATAGTTAAGAAAGCCCAGATACAAAATAAACTCTTTTCTCGTCACAATCTCAATTACCAGTGACAGTGGCGCGTGCACGCGAACTCATGCAGCTGCACATACTCGCCGTCTCTTATATATACACACCCACTACGGCAACCCACGCGTAATCCTCATCACCCGCGACATTCTCCTGTCGATAATTCAGCGAGGCACAGAGGAAGTAGTGAGCAATATAAAAATAACATCGTCATCGATATACACGTCGGGAAAATTATTTTCCCGCTGTGCGCAACATCGCCACAACTTCCTCTCTCTATCTCTCTCTCTCTCTCTCCCCCCTCGTGCAGAAACTACTACGGAAAAATATCCCACCCCACGGCGAACCTATATAACAAGCCGTAAATGTTAAATGTCCTTATAGTTTAGTATAGCCACCTACTCCGCATCCGCAGAGGGGCAGAAAACGAGAGGAAGAAGAAGAAGAAGAAGAAGTAGAGGAGGAATAGTGCGGGACGTGAGCGAGGGCTGGCCAAGGGCTGAGGAGAAGCTCTTAATGGGCTGCAGCGAGGCGCGCGCGCGAGCGCACTGCACATGCACGGGTTATAGCTTCTTCTCTTGAATTAAATAAAGCGGGAGTAAGAAAAGGGGTTCGTTGAACCGCGTCCCGCCGAGAGCGCGCAATCGATTTCGACAAGTCGATATTCCCGGAGTGCGCGCAAGTGAGAGAGAAAGAGAGAGAGAGAACCGTAGTAATGCGCATCCCTTCTTCCGTTTCGTCTCGGTTCTCTTATATTTTTCTCTCATTATATTCTTTAAATAGAGATAGCGAGTGCAGGGCTGATATTGCTCTCGCTCGCGTTCATCTCTATAAACGTACTCAGGCGCGCTAATTCCGCGGCAACTCCGGAAGATTAGGGCTCGTATAATGCCATTCAAATTTATACACACTCATTGAAAATCTTTGAAAACGATCGTGTAAAATTATTCTCTCTCAGCTCGCCTCATCGATTATCTCATTATGCGAATGAGATGCGATACGTATAGAGCGGGGGCAGCGCATCGTTCTCAATCATATATCCCCCACACTTAATCTTCCATATTTCATTTCGGCGTTTACACTCGGTAAGCGTACAAGTGTACTATATACACGCGTGACTCTACCGTCGATATCCCGCTTGCACTCCCGCCTCCATAATTCACGGCTTTGCAATTAATAAATCTTGCGAGAACTGCAATCGTAATTGAAAATATACAACGAAATTCACCATGAATTATACAATTGTTTCGCGTGTTATAATGCATTTAAATAGTGCATATCATGAATCCGCCATAGCAGAAAGAGAGAAAGAGAGGGGGAGAGAGAGAAGCTGCGATAAATATTCATCGGCGACGCGACGGCGCTTATTATTCATGTACCAGCTAAATATAATGACTCGATTATTTATAAATATTTATGTAAATGTACCGAGAATCGTGATGTATATATAGCCGCGTGCCTTCGGAACTGTTCGCCGTCAACGTCGAAACGCACTTGTGATGCGGTCCGCGCGGAAATAATGATCGGAGTATGTACTACTAGTACGTATTAATGTTGTATACAACCTGACAATTGCTCGCCGGCATCGAGACGCGCGACGTCGTGCGGTATATACCAGTCATCCCTTATATATATAACACACACACACACACACACCTACACACACGCGGTCCGTACGGCTCATACATGACAGCGTCCGCTAATATCGTTATCAGGAGTCATTTTGAGCGGAAGACCTATAAAGTCCACTTTAATCCCACCGGCCGTCCTAATGTGAGTTGACTGTCCGGTCAGTGCGCGCGCGCAAGACACACGCCACCCTCTCTCGTCGCTTTTCGTCTTCGCGTGCGTTGCCAACTCGCCTATATACACCTACACCCCTCTATATATATATATATATATATATATATAGCTATTTACACGCTGCTGCGCCTGCACTTCGGGAGTTTATCTATTTAGTCGGCGGCTCCGCGAGCACACGGCCGCTTTCGTATGTGTGCCGCATTCGGCAGGGGCCTTTCCTATTCCAGAGATTCCATTTGGCGCCCGCGTGAGTGCTTCACCGGCCATCCGACGCTGCTGGCGCGGTTGAAAAGTAAATTGGTGATTTTCGAGAGAGTGCTTTTTTTAAAGGGAGGCGATAAATGAGGCGCAAGCGCGATCTTAATTGCTACCGCTGCTGCTGCATTTATTCTTCGGGAGAAGCTTTATATGCAGAATATAAATCTGTGGCTATACCCGGAATAACCATATAAGTGACAAATTTTTGAAAATCCATTTTATGTCATTTTTTTTATACTCTTAAATAATGTTCTCTATCGTGTAATGAGAACAAAAATTGATAAGGTGACAGTGCAATTTTTGAAATATGATTACTAATTGGTTCAGTAACTATATATGGTAAAAAGTATGTTATTTAGAAATGAAATCATATGTATGCAGTGCTACATTTAATCTCGTATGTCTTGATTCTAAATACCAATGCAAAACTAAGAACTCTATATTTTTTCGAAATCACGTGAAAACTGCAAATATATGATTATGCTGGTAAACCACATAAGTATATATGCGAATGTATGAATTTGACTGTTATTGTTATTTTAAGTTCCAAAAATCAAATTTTCATATAATCCTTTTTTTAATAGGTAAAGGAAAAATATTAATTAATCAAAATAAATATATATGTGTGTGTATGCACGTACCCGCGAACACTCATGTGAGTATTCTCATTTTCATAATGGGTATACGTTACATGTTATTATTTATTTCATTAAATTTTCGTATACATATTTGCTTTTAATATTAAAAATGATTCTTGCGTATGATGTATAGGAATTACATGAAAAATAATTGTTACTCTTATTACGTGTAACATTATATTGTATAAAATAAAAGAACAAAATAAATATCCTCTACCCAAAAAAACCATTTACAAAATACATATCACAATAACATTTCCACAGTAAGCAATTAAACATCTACTATTTCAACTGATGTTCTTCTATATACATAGAAATAATTAAAAACTTGTTAACAGATATACTCCTGTTTGCTCTCCAATGCATTTTTCGCCCTGTACACTGTACAGCCGCTGAAAAATCCATCGAAAATTAACTATACCGAAAGCCCTCGAATGAAAAAGCAAACAATCGTCATATCTGCACATTCTCCCTCTCAGCCCCTGGCACTCCCCCGACAAACAGCTCTCGACCAATCTGCGTGCGCGGCCTCCGAATGAGAGCTAGTATAGCGCGAGCGCACGCGAGCACTGGACGGATTTATGCCCCTCGTGACCGGTTCGCGACTCGGGGCGATCCATCACAACGGCACCAAGTCGCCCCCGCTCGCAGCCGTCCATCCGTCGCGGGCTTGGTATAGGATGCTACTGGATGCTGGTACTGGTGGCCGATAATTAACTGCGCATCAGCCGCGCAAAACGCTATTTTGCGCAATGCCAGCAGCATATCGCTCTATATACATGTATGTATGTATATACATATACATAAGATCCGCGAGGAGTAGAGAGCGAGCGAGCGCCAGTACCAGTCGTTTCGGAAAACGCACGCTCGTAAAGGCTGTACGGCGTAAACTGCAACGACGGTGGATGCATGTGTGTATGTGTATATATATATATATATATATACGTATATATATAGGAGTAGCAACAGCAGCAGCGAGTCCAGATGTGTTCGACGTTGCGTCGAGTTAGCACGTGGATGCGGAATATGTAGGTCAGCTCTAGGAGAGAAAGAGAGAAAGAGAACGAGCGAGGCGAGGGTGGGGGTGAAGATAAGTGTACGTTATCTCTCCACGCGCGCCAGCTGAAAGAAAGATTATTCCAGGTGCAGCGCGCTGCGCAAGCTCGAACGAATGCTGACGCGATAAATATAGGTATACGGGCGACAGTTGGCTGCAGTGCAACGCCGGATGAAAAGAGCGAGGTAGAGCAGTGGTATAGAGCGAGAGATAGTATAGACTATCGTAGGACAATATTTGCGCGTGTGAGTAAACGGCTAATTGCGTTTGTTTAGGAGTTTTTTTATTGTATTTGAGGAGCGGGATTGATTGTAGTTTATCGTAGTCAAAGTATCTTGAAGTGCATCTGGAGAAAGTATATATTAATGATAAGATGTGTATTTTACATCGGTATGATCAGTATGAGCCCAGACATTATGTAACTGTATCATGTTCGTTTTGTAAATGTAGTTTTTTTTAAATAATAGAAACAGCCTAATAGTATATAATCATAGAGATAATATCAAGCTTGTAACATGTATTGTAATATACAGCTACAGAGGGAGGCCCTGACTGCAATACTAACTAGGATAATGTACTACTACTATTAATGACCTACGGGTCACGGATGCGGTTCAAATTCTGGGATATGCTTTAGAATGTTAAAATATGGAGAATGATGGAATATTAGTTTCGTAACGACTGGTTAAAGCAAAATGACGAAACTGTATCTTTTTCAAATCAAAAACATTTAGTTTCGAAACCTTTCAGTGGCTTTTCTCAAAGCTGGAATATATTAAGCCCGACCGAAATTATGATAGACATTGAGCAACGAAAATCCACGAAAATAGTCGTGAAGTTGAGCTGCGGATTTTAACAGTTTATTAGTAAATTTTCGTTACTCAAAGTCCAACTATCATAACTTTGACATGATAAATTTAGAACAACTTATTAAACCACAATACTAAATTGATAAAAAAAATAATTTAGAGGGCGAAATCAAGTATTTAATCAGTACTGATTTATCACTGACAATCATAATTATTATCCTGATTCTTTGTTTATTTCTTTATGCAGACCTGAAATTCAGATAAAAATTATTTTATGTGAGATTTCAACGATTTTTATAAGTACTTTTCATATCACAATTGTACGGTAAAGGACAAAATAACGTGACAATTTCCAACTATACTAGATCAATATTTGTCTATACTGGGTCAACCAGTTACAGATTGTAGATAAGCCAAAAACATGTTCGCAGAATCATATTTTAGCTTGAAAGAAACCGGCTATACATAAAATATGTGTATAATATTGATTTTCGTTTTTTGTTTAGATATAGTCTCGTTTAATCTGTAAAAAATCAAGATTATTCGTCCACTTATCTAAATTAAGCAAGCTGCCGAAAGCATTTACCTGTCGCGATTACAGATAACCGGAGCATTGAAGACGCCAAAAACTTCATTTTGACAACCGATAAATCCTGTTGATTTGCACTTCGGCCAACAATTAATTCCGCTAAACAATTCCCGTACAATTCAGACAATATCTCTGCGGGAACTTTACTCCGCGTTCCCTCGTCCCTCCCCAAAATTTATACGTCGATAACCTCGAGAAAAGGGTACCTACCGAGAGTTAGGATTTGGCTTGGCGCCCTTGGCATACACGCTTATACGCCACCACATCGCACACATCCTCGCGTACACTACTGTGTACATCTACATAGTCGTTCACTCACTCACTCTCTCTCTCTCTCTCTCTCTGTACTCGCTAATGGCCACTCGAGCGTGATTCCCGCGGCCGATGACACGGAAGACAATGATTTCCCTGTCGTTCGGCCACGGTATATATACATCACACACCGCGACACGCCCCGCCTGTATACCTATATGTACATACCACAGTCTCCACATATAGTCACTGACCTTCTCTCTCTCTCTCTGTCTCGTTTTCCCTTGTGCGCGTTACTTTCTCTCCGTACAGTCTCGAACAGCGGCGCCCATATCGTGCCCTAGCACCGTCGCGATTGGAAATGGGTCGCGCGTGTCCATTTCGTTCCGGAATGCGCTTCCATGAGCGCCACGAGTAATTCTATGCTATTCGCGGGGAATGCGCTGTGAAGGCGGGCAGAGTGGAGGAATTTCTTTTTCCACTGTGTGGTTGTCGCAGAAGATAGCTATAATAGATGGGCGTTGAGAGGCGTTGATATTGAGGACTTTCGATTATTCATTGTTGTATACATATACGTGAATGTGGAATCTTAAACGCAGGGTAACGCTTGACTTCGCCTTGGCATAAGTACATTGCTCAATTATTAATGGATGATTGCGAGACTTGACTTGCGCTACTGCTTCAGGGTTGTTATAAAATACTTTTGTAGAATCAAACTTCTACTCTTCAAGTTTAGAAACGTTAGAACTGCTGAACGAACATTTATTTATAAACTTTTTCTTCTTTTTACTTTCAATTTATATACATAACAACCACTTATTTGATGTACTTTTCCAAAATATTTTTTGAATAAATAAGTTAATTTTAAATTTGTAGAAATGTTTAATCAGCTACAATATCATTATACACTTATAAAAATAGCCGTATCTCGAAACTTTGCATTGAAATCAATTTCATTTTCAGTTTTTTGCTCCTACTTATTTTGTATTTCTTTTTTTTAGATTTCAAACGAAAAATAAAGTAATTTCTGACATAACTTTGTATAATGCCATTACATTATAAAGCAATCACATCATGTGTCAAACATATATTTAATTGTTAATCACAGATAGTATTATTGAAACGTTATAAATAGAATTATACGAAATTATATAATATTAAATTAATGGTATGGCATGGATAGTAATGCGATAAATTTGATGATTTAATGGATAAAGGGCGGAAACTATTATAATAGGCTACTGCACGCCATTAAAATAACAAATATAAAATAACCAATTCCTCAAAAATAAATGGCATATATCAGTGCAGATGATTTCTATGGAAGTATCAATTCTCATGAACCAAACGTAATTATTTAATCTATCAAATGGCCATTACTAAGCGCTTATTAACAACAATATTAGTATATAACAATATTGAATAATTTGCCTTGATTAAGCTGTCCATTTCATAACTTAATCAAATCTGATTACACGTGTAATATTCATTGAAACGAGAAATAACGAGAATATATATATATAACGAATCGAAAAAAGGCTTGTATATATACATATTCACCGATCACTTCCTACTCTATGCTTTCCCACAAGCTGTGAAGACCAGGATTTCCCCATCTTCTCACATCCACTTGGCAATCTCATCAGCTCATCAACAAACCTCAAAACCCCACGTTAAAAAAAGCCATCGCAGGCCCAACGATTCCCATCCCGCACGTACAGGTACACGTATATTATTATATACCACCTCCGCGCACCACGACCCACATGTCCAGCATCCCGCGATCGGTAAAGTGCGTGCGTGCGTTCCCTATACAGCGTAAGAGAATACACGTAGGTCATATTTCTCTCTTTTGGTCTATACCTATAGACATAGCAGCAGCAGTTTACGGTAGATTTTCCCTCTCTTCCTTCTCGAAGTCGCCATCAACGACACTCGCGTGAGTGTATAGGCACTCAATATATATATAGGAGTGTATATACATACACACGCATGCATATGTATATACAATATAGGCCTGCGGGCCTCGTTCGCCAGGTGGTTAATGTATCCGATTGGAGAGCTCGCGCGCGCTCGCGGGCTATCGGATTACGGCGACTAACCAACACCGCACGTTCACCGTCGCGAGCTCGGTCACTCAATCCCCATCCTCACTCACTCGCACCCTTGTATGTGCGTATGTATGTATGTATGTATACACATACGAACACGAACGATGCAGCTCTCTCTCTCTCTGTCTCTCAACGACAGCACTGCTACTGGTGTGTATACGCGCACAGATGTGCCGATGCATGTGTGGCCCAATGCGTGTGTATATATATATATATATATATATATATACGTGCTAATGCGTACGAGATACTCGACGTGTAATGGTAATGCCGTGTAGCTGTCAGCTGCCGCGAAGAGGTTCTGCGAGCGCTCTTGCGTCGTCGTGGGATGTGTCTCACTCTCCCCGTCCCCCCTCTGTCTCACGCCGCCAATACTATACAGCTCGATAATGGATTTATCCGTTATCGCACATCACCGAGCGCCGTAAAGTCTCTCACGAGTCGTGCGGTGTATGTGCGTATATATATATATATGCGTAATATGCGTGTAACGCTTTGCTCTTTCGATGGTTGGTTTAATCACGCTGACGATTGCTTCGAGTCTGTATAAGTATATGTAGATGTTCTTCGGTTCATTCTCAGTTTCTTTTTTTTTTTTTTTTAGAAGAAATGTTGACTTTCAAATTAGCCGTACGGTTGTACTCACTCGGTGTACACGGGCTGTAGAATAGTACAGTGAAGAGGTCGGATAGGATGGCTTTTCTATGAAACCGTGGAGAGAAAGAGAAAGACGAACGAGAGCCGATTGATTGTACCGTTAGCTGGCTTCGAGTCGAGTGTCACCCGAGTCACTCGGCGGTGAGGTTCAAGTCGTAGACTTTTCTCGTGAAGCGGTAACTATTCGAACGCAGCAGGGTCATGAAAATTCAATTTCATGGGTAATTCGAGATTCTTTATTCACAAACAGATTTAACCTTGTCACTGGCTTATTCATTTCTAATGACTGAAGTGCTTGGTATTCTGGAAGATTTTCATGTGATAAAATGTGGAAATTACAGTTCCGTGTCGTATATGGTTATAACGCTTCTCGTTACTCAACATAATGTAATAGATAGGACAAACATGGTAAAGAAAGAAATACATTAATACATCACAGATACAAAATAACCAGTTACGTATATATTAAAATGAATTATTTGACACTTTTTAACAACGAGCTATAAACTGCAGGCGCACAATCATAAGACTCGAATGTCGTAAAACAGCACTATACTAAATATCTTCTTTTGGCAGCGATTTTTTCCTAATTTGATTGTTTCTCCTCGTATTGCCGTCTCACCAAAGCGAAACGCCATCAATTGAATCCCCCGTCACTCGTCAGCGGAATCCACGAAAATCCTCGACTCTTTTCCATCATCCTCCTCTCTCTCTCTCTTTCTCTCTCTCGCTCTCATTCCCCACCCTCAAAAAAAGAAGCTTCGGAGCCCCGTAAAGTCGAGGCATGCCAGAGCGAAATAAAGGCTACAATGCGCGAAAAAACAAAAACAGAGAGAACGCGTGAGTATGCGGGAGAGTGGAAGGCCGTGGGTGAGAGGAAGAGACAAAGAAAATTCGAAAAGTTCGCGCGCAAACGTGGGGATGGAAAAGACGAAAAGCGGCTAAAAATTGAATTTCAATTTCGCGCGCGTGCTTCACGCAGCGAACGTCAGCGACATCGTCGGGGCGAAAATCGAGCGGGGAACGCTTTATTTCTCTTCGTGTTTGGGAATTGTCAGTTTGTTACCGCGCGCGCAATTTGCCCCGCGTATATACGCGCCGAGAGGTAGAGAGAAAGAAAGAGAGAAAAAGAGAGAGAGAGCGAGAGAGGGGAAATGGCCCGACGCACAGACGAACTGAAGTTGATTTGCAGCGAGTGACAGGTTATTTTTGGCCCCGGGAAAAGAGCTAAAGGGGTTAGCGCGTTTTCGCCTTGATTTTCCATCGCACTACTTTTTAACAACGACCACGCCTCCCTTTCTTTCTCCTCCTTCACTTCTTTCTCGCCCTTATTTCCATTCCACAAACTACTACTAATTTTTTATTTCCTCGCAGTCGCGCTATCTTTGCCCGTCTATTCGCGGCCGCCGATCGAACAGTCTGCAGGACGGCATGCACTTTGTTTTCTCTCTCCCTCTCCTCCTCCTTCTTCTCCTCTTGCCTCTCAGAGGCGCGAGAAAAAGGGCGTCGACGATATTTACGAGGCGCCGTTAAACTCGAAAAGTCGACGTCTTCGCACTGGGTGTGGAAAAAAATGCAGCCCTATAGACTTTTACGAGATTTTCTTGGCAGTGTCGAGTTATACGAGGGGGTCTGATTATTTTTCGTCGCTGGCGCGCGCAAGTGCCAGTCAATAATGCGGCCAACTGCAGTTTCAATACATATATATACGGGTTTGTGTGGCATGTGTGTGTATGTGTGTGGCGCGCCGCACGCGGAACGATTTAGTACCGGGCGCGCGCAGCGAATGAGGAATTCTGTCGATTCTGATATAGAGGCGCCCAGGCTCTATAACGCCTCTTTAATAATGCAAGGACCATAGTCGTTCCCTTGTAAACGGCCGCGCGCTCGGACTTCCGGAGAAATTTTCGGGGCGCCGTAGTTCCGCACGATTTCGAATAATTTGCACAAGTTCTGAAATATATGGGTAGCGCCGTCGCTTGAACGTTTCGAAAATATTTATAGAGTTTTGTATTTTTGTTTATATAGGGTGAAAAGTTTCAGTCGTTTATTTTCTTGATAGCAATACGTATAAGTGTTTGATTAGGAGATATGGTGGGTTCAGCTCGTGATTACCCGCATACAGTTTAGAACGGTATATACATCTGAAACAAAGCACGTACAGGGTAATTTGAGAACCCTCGCAATTGAATTTCCACTTTTAGATCAAATTTATATATAAACTATATATAACGACTCTAATGGTATATAAGTATCGATGAAAGTTTCAAGTATTAAATGACTCACAAGTTTGTAAAGTGTGTGCGAAGAAAAAGTAGATGAACCCATCAAATTCTCAACAGAGTATTTATCCTACTTGAAATCCGCGACGAAGTTCAGACAGGCTTCGTATAACCAGAGTAGAAACTCATCCGTGCGCCGCAGGATGTAAACTCTAAGAATTTCATGAAACAAGAGCAGGGCACTTCCAAGACGCGACCACTAGATCGACAAGTGGGGCTGATATTCAGCAGACGAGCCGCGGCGTGGGACACGGCCACGAGTACTTATATAGGATATATACTCGCGCGACACACAAGTGGCCGTTTAACAATTTCAACGTCCGTGTCGCCTGTAAGTATATTTTCGCTCTCCAAGTGCGAGCCCATCATTTTTACGGCAATGAGGTCGCGTGGGAGTCGCGCGTGCGGTTGGGAAAATGACTCGCTCGTAAAATGATGGGTGAGAGATCGTGGCGATAATGATTTCTTTGAAAAAGATATAATGGTATTAGTATAGTGCTTCGACTATTCATTTCGAAAAAGACATAAGTTTGGATGCAAAATTTATCGTTCTAAAAAAAGGACACTATAAGTACGGCCGGATAACGGTCAATTTCAAATATTTACAATGATTAATGATTTTCAATGTACATGTTACATTTATCAGAAAGTATATGTATATGAATGTGAGGGATAAGCTGTGAAAAATATATAAATCTGAGATAAAAAAGGTATTATAGTTAGAACTAATTAAGTTTTTAGCTTTTATGAGGAAAATATAACTTTTGTTCTTCAGTCAATTATATAGTTTTAATTATGCGAAAAAGGGAATCATTTTTTCAACATTACTAATTTAATAAAATGAAAATATTTTTTATGAATTTTTGTTAAAAAAATATTTTGTTATTTACATTTTATTTTTAGTAGCTCGAAGATATTTGATCCTCTCAATTATGAAATGTCAAACGTGTGTATTTTATTTTAAAACATTTCTTTCTTTTTTATCAGTAACTACAGACCATTTTTAATGTAAAAACTATTGCAATATCTCAGTATTAATCTAAATTATTATTCGAAAAAAGATCAACGTTTATCATAATTTTAAATTGCAAAAGCTAACGAAACTCTATTCTCGGATGAAATGCTTTTAGAATAATCATATATCATAAACCATTTTTCTGTGTACTATTTCTTCATAGCGATATAGAAGTTAAACATATATAATATTATTAATATACTTACAAAATCTTACTAATACAATCTTCTCGATATGTACATTTATACTTTGTCGATAAATACTGCATCATATACCATCCAATGTCGATAAATTATTAAAGTGAATTTTCCAATTTTATATTAAAACATGAATATACGTATATATATCTGACTTACTCAGCACATTTTGGAAAACAATTTCGTTATTTCAACTGCGTTTTGAAATTAAGCATTTCCTCTACTTAAGAGAATGACGAAATTTATCCTCGACTATATATATACAAAATGTATTTTCATGATAATAAGTTTCATGGCAATATATTTAAAAATAAAAATAATATTTTTCAGAGAATATAAGATTTAAAATGACCTCGTTTTATGATTTATTGTACTTCTTTTTATTGAGTAATGATGTTTTACACTATGCGTATTTATTTATAATTTTCTTAAGGTTTTGTAGAAATGTGCAAACTTTCATTAGATTTAATTCAATACTTTATTTATCACAACTAATTTTACTATACTTTTATTGCGATTTTTTATTAAGCACATTTAATTTAAAATTTTAATTCTGAAATAGTCAAAATTTAATAAAACATTTCAGTAAACATTAGAATTAAAATTTTACGTTCTAACCTGAATAGTGAAAATCTTCAATTATACCCCTTACAAAATTTCTTTTTATGACGAAACTTATGTAGAGTTTCATCAAATAAAAATATCCATCCCAACAGGGTACAACGTGGCGAATGATCTGTATTAATACTGTAAATTTGCTTCATAACAATTGTTCAACCGACAATTTTATTACTTCGCTTCTCCGTTTTCCCAAAGTATTTTCTTTGAAACTTAGCGTGAATATCCTCAGTATATTTCACTATACGTAAAAATTACCAGTACCAGATCGAATATTGTCCTTTTCTAATACGACGGGTCGCACGGATAATATATTATACAACTACTTATATAAATCCATAAGCAAATATAGCGATCACCCCTGACGGTTCCGTACGTAAGCCCTTCTTGACATTGCTCTCTTTATCTCCCGTGCGGCGGGCTGACCATCGGACACTGTCCGCTTTATATATGTATATACCATATGTGTGTGTGTGTGTGTGTGTGCACATATATATATACATATAAATACGCGCGCCAATCCGACCTCTGACATTTCCATTTTCTCCCTCGCGGCCACGCCGGACGCCCGTAATAGTTTCAGCGATTGCGCGGAAACGATCCACTGTCGTTCGGTGGCTGATTCGTTTGTTTTTTTTTTCTCCATCCCAGCGATAGAAATTCTTGCCATGATGGGTATATCACGTGGATGGGGGAAGGGGAGGGAGCGGGAGAAAAAGAGATTTTTTTATGGTTTGCGCGAGCGCGGAACGCGTTTGCCGGTTGCGGTTAAAGTGAGCGAAAGAGAAAGAGAGAACGCGGCGGGCACGACGAACGAAAGAATGGGAGACGAAAGGGAATAGAATGCGTTTTTACCCTCGTCAAGTGTCCGGGCGCGAGCTTTTGCCGGTGTGCAATGGTGAATTCTGCGGGTCGTTTTGCAGAATTCATTTAGAAAGTATACACGCTACATACACATATACGCTATACGTTCTTGCGAACTTCATTCGGAAGGCATTATTTTACTGCCACTTGTTGAGGGAAGACATATCGTTGGGAACGGCTTTTGTTGTCGGGCGCATATTTTCCTTTTTTTTCGTCATTTTCTTTCTTTTTAATCATTACGTTGAAAATCGCGATTTTGCAATCAGTTCTCTTTTTCCTTTAATTAAATTAGCCGCCGCTTAAAATTCCGGCGTCGTCATTTCATGAATTTTATATGGAATTTTAAAATCAGCGAAAACGTAATTTAAATGTTAAATAATGCGAAACGCGCGCAAACAATTTGACGCCAACGTGTATCGCGTTAAAAACTAATTAAAACATCGGAAATCATCACGGCGCCTTTAAGCATTCATCATTAAAAACACAACGGGTATTAATGATTTTCAAACAACAATTATCGATAACGTAATTACAAAGAATAAAAGCACGTCACGGTAAGCCATCGGCGATGCTTCCCCTCTCTTCGTCAAATTCGATGCTGGTCCATCCCAGAATCCACCACGACTGTATGTGCAGCCCGAGAGTCTCAATTAATTTTCATGCGGAATCAATTAGCCGTAAAAACAACTCCTCGAGAGTCTTCAAAATAAACTGCGTTACATCCCTCGCAAAGAAAAATACAATGGTCCCGAGGCAAATACAGCATTCGGTATTTCAAAGGCAAACATCCTCTCTCTCGCTTTCTCTCTCTCTCTCTCTCTCTCTCGAGAACTGCGTTTATTATTGTAACTGTTTATAAGGACGCGATTTGAATGAATGGCAAAGAATCACGGAAAACTTGAGCTCTATTTTTGTGATTGTTAGCGTTTTGTAAAAATGACGATAATTAAGATATGAGGATAAGGTGAACTACCTCGTCCATCGACTCTGCAATTACTATATATTATATATATAAGCTTTATTCGAGTGATTAATGCTTTGATTATAATTTCACTTTTAATCGCCTGCTGCCAGCACATTAGAGAGATATTTACAAACACATAAAAAAACATTTATCATGAAATTTCGGAACCCGGGTGATTTTGATTTCTCTATCTATATTCAAGATAAATGTTGACTGATTGTATATTTAATCATCGCGCGACACGCTATCCGCTTATTAATCCTCAGTCCACATCCTAATATTCACGAAAAAATACTTTAGATAACCAATCCGGTCCCAATTTCTACGCCACAACTCACTAGTATAAATTATACCAAAATAAGTTCACGATTTTCTTGCATCATCCGCATGAGCCATACGTTGTTCCACATTGAAAAGGACTGCGCATCACGCGGCGAACTCCCTTGGTGCAAGCGCAGTGCATGCATGCAGCGTGACCTGATGCGACCGCTACCGACGCACCTTCTGATCATTTGCCTACGAAATCCACTTTGCTCCCTTATTTCACGCAGCGCAACTCGACTCGTAGCTCCCCAACAACTACATATATATACATGTACGTACATATATATACTCGGCCAAGAGCGAGCGAGAGACAGCGAGCTCGTGCATGGCTACAGCTGTATACATATATATAGCAGGAACGCGGAAATTCTTTCGTTTTCCCCTGGCGGCCGCTTGCTCGCTCGCTCGCTCACGCTTACCATCACAATCCCGTGCAAATTGGCCCGCTCAATTTTAGAGAATTGCAGAGCGGACTTTCCAGACTTGTCCATACCGTTGTGTGTCGTTTCCCCTCTCTCTCTCTCTCTCTCTCTCTCTCCCTCTCTCTCTCTCTCTCTTGTACGGCAAAGTCTTGTCGCCATGTATAAATATGGAAATGCGAGAACGCCGTTTATTTCTACTGGCCGCGTGATATTTCGCATAAGTTTAGCAGCGCGCGAAATGCGCGACGACTGCGCCCGGAGGGAGGGACAAGTATACGGACGGATGGACGCACGGATGGACGGACTTTGGGGGAATGTCTTTGGTATGTGGGCGCTCGCGTGCTCGAGGGCTGTGATTTGTTGGCTGTTCATTACCATTCAGACGCTCTTTTGGACTTATTGTGTAGCAAAGAGCGAGCTTTCGACACACTGTGATTTATATACGCGTACCCAGTTTTTCAGCTGATGACGCACGCGCTGGTACGATTGTTGTTGTTGCGCGAGAGAAGCTCCCCTGCGATGCACAAAGCGGCATAAATGAGCTCTGCGAAAATTGTATACAATTCAAGTTCATGTATGTAAATAACATCGAGTTCGTACGTAACGTTTGTTGCATTTATAATATTTTTATACGCGTGTAATGAGAAATTAACAAATTTAAATTTATATATAATTTTCACGTTATTTAGTCTATTTTTATTTCGAGCTTAATTTTATATATTATTAATCAGAACGAATATCTATTTAATTGTAGGTAAGAGATTGACTGTATACTGTAGCTGATTAGTTTTTTTACTGCTGTTGATGTGAAGGAAAGGCGAACCTAATCGCGTCGACAAATAATAAACGAACGATGCAATAGCGGCGACTCGACTTACAGACCCAGTGCAATCTCGATCGCAAGTCTGAATAATAAAGTATGAGATAGCGGAGAATTCATCAATTGTAGAGCAGGGATAGGGTAAAAGTAGAATAAATCTATTAAATTGTAAAAGACGAATGGTTCTATTAAATGATGAGACGGAATTTGAATAGAGCAAAACTCTATATATATATATATATATTTATACATCAACGAAGTTAATATTTGTCGTTATTTTACAAAAACTACAATATTTTTTGTGAGAATTTAACTCCACCGAAAAGTGCTAGAATATTCGATGCAACTACATGAATTATACTAAATTCTTGCCGCTAAAACTGAAACGCCAAATTGGTCGGACTAACCGCATTCAATTTTATTTATAAGTAGTCGATATTTATCATGGAAATTATTAATTACCATCGTCAAAGAACCGTGGCTCAATAATTTTAACACGTTACAATTTAATATTTCGCATAACGTAACGAATTATTGAATATCAGAATGAAATAATCATCAGCAAAGTTAAATCTGTTTCTATGCGCCAGAATGAAATAACTCTAAAGCGCAAAAATTAATATTTTAAAGAGTAAAAGTAAAACCGACTCACATTTACATGAAACATTGCAATTATTGCAGAAATTTTAATCTGAATAATAATCATTTAGAAAAAAATAAATCTCTGCTAGTTGACTAAAAATAATCATAATAACATTTACTAACAAATTGTATTCCGTGTAAAGACTTCAATAATGATGAGTCAACAGTACCGCGAATACGTCGCATATCTATCCACGTACATTTCGCGATTCCCGTTATATGTACTGAGAGGCGCGGGAAACGTCAGGGAAGAAAATTTACCCTCTTTTATATGTATATATGTATATAATACACATGTAGACATAGGCGTGCATGCACACACATATACACACACATCGGCACTCGTCGGACAATTAGAGCACTCGAAGACGTGCTCCGGCATTTCCGAACAATAGTCAATTGTAACTTGGCCTCTCGCGAGCCCACGCGAGTCGTATACCTATATGCGCGTGTATGTGTGAATGTACGTACGTACGTATGTATGTATATATGTACTTTAGCTTAGGACGAGTACAGGGTACGTGTCGATAGTCTGGACGAAATTATTTTCGAGACGGATAGACAGACACAATGCAGTCGACGAAGGTCACGCCGTACTGATATGTATCGACTCTTGCGGGCTTCGATTTCGTTCGTTCACCTCTTCATTATTGACGACGACTTGGAGTCTCCATTAAAAAAAAAAAAAATGACTGCCGATGACCTCGCGTTCTCGTCTCTTCTGTTTTATCTTTCCATTGTCATCCTTTCCTTCTTATTATCCCGTACCTCTCTCTCTCTCTCTCTTCTCTACCAGCCGCACATCTATCCTTTAGCCACTCTATCCTAGCGCGGCTATTACACTCGCTATTCATCTCTGTCTGTACCTCTCTGCTTTGATGACCTCCATCGTACTACCTCGTTCTCCCCCCTTCCTCTTCCCTCCTCGCCACTCTCTCACTCTCTGCGTCTCCCGTACTTTGTACATCGCTCGCCGGCTGCATTGTATACGCATACGCTTATCGAGCTGTCCATTAAATGTCACGTCTGCCGAGAGCAGCGACGGAGGCATGCATCATGCATGTGTGTGATATGTGTAAAGGGAGTGGGAGGTGCGGCTGTGGTGGCAGCAAGCAATCGAGCATTGCGCTTAGTTCAAATGGGCGAGAATCCGGAAGTAAATACGCAATTACCGCCTGCAAAAGTTGGATGTTGAGAACAAACCTTTTTCACTGCTAACTTAGAAGATGCTCCGAATTGAAAGAAACCGATACGAGTAGATCTATGTTTGCACGGTATGGTCATTCAGTAACCGATGTATTGGGTTCAGAATAGTCTATGTGTTTATCGTGTATTTAATGTAACTTGTAATGTATGCTTGTATGGAAAGTTAGCTATATATGAAAAGTGTATTTTTTAGTGTAACGATTTTTCTGTTCACTATTGGTCTGTCAGAAAAGATGTGTATGTAATTTTCGAAGTACGATGATAATTATATAATTCAATAATTGACTCAAAGTTGAGTATTTATATATTATTAGCAAAATGTATTGCGATGTATACTTTACCTTAATAACATGCTATAAGATAATTTTTATACGCGAAATTATTGAAATTTATCACCTGAAACTTATAGTTTTTACTACAAACATACCATGAAAAACAAATAATTTTCAAATAAAAGTCCACCTTTGTTGGAAATAACAACTTATTATATGACCAGTTATATTATCCTTTTTACTTCACATTTCATTTGAGTTTCTCATTACATGAAACTCTTATTATTATTCCTATAATTGTTTGCTCTCATACTGTTTAGTATAAAAAGTTATAAAATTTTTTATGGTAAAACTAATCCTCCTTTACTCTCAGTAATCGTAGTCCACATTTCTAGCAGTTTTAAAAATTCACATAATCATAAGCTTATTACAAACAGTTCCCACAAATTCGTATGTGACGTCCACAAATAGGCAGAATCCTTTCCAGCAAATGTTCCTCAAGGAAGCATTTTTCGTGATTGACACAAGAATACTTTTTTTTGTAGAATTTTTTCAGCTTTTCAATAAAAATACTTTTAACACTGTATACGTATATGCTTTCTCTTACATATATGCAAATGAAATATATAAATTAAAAACATTAAAAGTCTGATCCGAACTGTGTGTACCAAAAAATTCATCCAACAAGTCCGGATCAGACTTTTTTTTAATTTATATATTTCATTTGCATATATGTAAGAGAAAGCATATACGCATACGGTGTTAAAAGTATTTTTATTGAAAAGCTGAAAAAATTGTACAAAAAAAAGTATTCTTGTGTCTATCACGAAAAATGCTTCTTTGACGAGTTATAAATTAATGAAAATCGGCCAAAAATACAAAAAATCATTAAAATTCAGTTTTCGACCTCTTATATCTCCAAAACTGTGAGTCAAAAAATCTAAAAAAATTTCGGGGGTTTCCAGAATGGATAGCAGGACATTTCCTGAAGGTTTCAAGAAAATCTATTTTTCGACCTCTCGATTTGACAGAGACTTGGCCATATACATTCAAGTTCGAGCGAAACGTCAGAGTCTCGCTGAATCGCGTATACGCGCGCATGGACATACGTTTCGCGCGGGCGCGTGCAATCACGCGAACGTCCGGCAGCAATATAATAAATCCAGCGTTGTGGCGCTATACTGCGTGTGTATGGGTTAAAACGTACGAGCGACTGTGGAGAGTATAAGCCGGCTACAGCTGGCCTCGGTGTGCAATATAAACGAGAGCAGCGTTCGGAATTGAATCGAGTCGCTGCATGGGCAATTGGAGCGTCGCGCGTAGAGCACAGTGACTCGGCGGTAGCGCGCAATTAGCATCGGCGGCGGCAACCGCGGCCTCTTAATGAAAGCCACGACGGCGGCAGCGGCGACTGTTTCGAGGAGCATCAATGATTCAGCCCTCGTAACGCGACGCGAAAGGACTCAGTCGATGCGTGGCCTAAAGCTCGCGCAAATCTCCCCCCCTCCCTTCTCATCCTACACATGTGTGTATGTGTTTCTCTTTACGTATATAGGTGTGTGTGTCAGTACCCGAGGTCGAGAATCGTAACTAACCGATCAGTGGTACTTTCTCGGTTTCTCTCTCTCTCTCTCTCCCTCTCTCTGCTTCTCTGTCTGGCTCGCGCCCACTGAGTATATATGTATATTCCAATAGTGCGTATATGAAATCGCGATTTAGTACGACAGCGCGAGAGCCCAACTGTAAACGGCATGTGTATGTGTCTGTGTGCGCGTGTATATATATAAGGAGAATGGCTATTCGCGCGGCAGTATGGGCGAGCGTGTGCGTATGTTTCCATGGCGATTGTGCTAGCGCCTGAGCTGCTGCTGGATAGTATAGGTAGGTAGGTAGTAGGCTAGTGCAAGCGTATATATATATATACACATACATACACAGAAGTGTATTTCCGGTCTGTCTTTGGAACGAGCGCCCGCGCGTGTGTCGCGATGAATTATAAAGGCGCAGGTGTAGCGCGACGTTGCGCATTTAATCGCGAACGCACGCGCACGCGCCAATCAGGCGTGATGGTCAGTGCCGGGCAAAATCCGTTTCGTCGTCAGTTTGATGACTGAACTATTATATACGATTTTACGCGTAGATCGACAGGTTCGATTAAAAACTGCTGTAAATAATACTTGATGGTGTTTTGTTTTTTTTTTTTTAAATAATCAATTCAAAAAAGTCTTGTTAACATTTTGATTGGAACACCTCAACTTTTGTATAGAAAATTTCCACGCATACACATGCACGGAAAACATTAATTCTACTCAAAGAATGTTTAATTAAAACGTCACTCGCGCCAACTTAATGCTCTGGACACGAGTGCAAAATAATTCAGCAGCCCTCAATCACATATCGGCCCTATAGGTGCGTGTGTGTATGTGTGTGTATCAGGAAAACCGCCATCCAACTTTCTAAGCAACCTCGGCCTATGTAGCACCGTCCAGGCCAATAATTGCCAGCGACATTGACACTCCATTAAACCCTCGCGAAAATCCATTAACACTCCCATCGCGACCCACATCTATATACTCTTCTCACGCACACGTGTACGTTCACGCGCCCTTCATGCGTGTGCATATGTGCGTACTTATACCTATATATAAGTATATCTATAGAACGTTGATCGAGCTGAGCAAAATGAATCGATTATTGACGTGTACGGCTGCACGAGCGAAATTTCCGCGAGCCACGCGGCAGTGTCCAACACTTTTGAGGCCAGTATATAACGGCAGCATCACAAAGGAAGGGATGGGGGAAGGGGAGAGAAGGCAGCAGGGCGAAACGAATGAGCGCGAAACGCGCGGAATAATAATGCAAGTTCGTGAGCAAACTAGAGGTGGGGCTCTCGAGAGGGAGGACGAAGCAGAGAGAGAGAGAGAGAGAGAGAGAGAAAGACAGAGAGACGGAGAAAGGGTGAACAGGCGAGAGGAGGGCCGGAGCTTACTGACAGAGGAATAAGGGTAAGTGACAGGGAGACGGATTAATATGTAACGGAAGTCGCTTGATGATAAGACGAGGTGGGGCGCTCCGTGAGGTGCGAGCGTTTAAATTACAAGGGCTTGTCGTGTAATTATTAATTGCTATAGGTACTGCGTACATGAAGTACGAAGTTGAACGCGAAAATTTTACTGTTTGACCACTTATGGTATAAATAAATAATCGAATTATGTAATTAATCGATGATTAAATGAATAGTGCGAAAAATCGAATGAATCTTGGTAATTGATTTCACGTATAATTGAAACGTATACTGTATGATTTCAATTAAGGTTATGATTATATTATGTTCGATGAAAAACTCGAGTTCATTCAATCAATCATTAGGCTTACGCTTCAACTAAAAGTCAAATGTGACATTTATGAAAGACATTTCCAATAATTGTTCAACGTATATTTATTTTAAAAATAAATGTAATCGCGAATTGAGAACGAGAATGAACATTTATGTTAAAGTACTTAGCGTTTATTTTTTTACAACAATAAAAGAGCTTTTCTCGTAATAATACGAATAATTAAAATGTTTTACGCGAAATAAAATATATTTTGATAAAACAATGCACATAATGCGAAAATTAACAGAACCACGCTTGTAATGTACAGCTTTCGAAATCCACATTTTGACCCTCCCATAAAAAGTAAAAAATGACGAAAAAGCATTCGCAGTAGTGCTTACATACACTTTTACAATTACAACAACCGCGAGACACACATTCGCGACCTGAATTTACTTTTTCCTAAAAGCCCTAAAAATTAACCGCGAGAGCTAAAATGAAGTAGCGCAACTGGCGCTATACCTATACGCAGTGTCGGATAAAAAGGAAAGCGCTCTATATGTGCGCACAGGCCGCGCTATAGTGAAGATTGCGAAAACGCAGGAGAAAGAGGAGGCGAGAGAATTGGTTCGGTCGCGCAGGTAACACTCGCTCGTAACGCAGTTTTACTTTGCGTTACCCACGTACTAATTTCCTCGCGGACGTGATATATACGCCTGTGTGCCCCCTCTACCCATCTACGCTCGTACTCGCAGAGAGGACATGGCTGGTTGACCGGGTCCCGAGTCTCCTCTCACTCTTTCTCTCTCTCTTTCCATCTCGCACGTGCGCACGCCTTCGAATTTAATCATTCGCGTGCCGCCGAGCGATATCGACGACCGATGCGGTTCAGGTCGCGTATATACACGACGTGGTTATTTTTTCTCTCTCGCTGTCTCTCTTTTTCTGCAGCACGCTTTTCGCGTCTATATGTACTTACGTGCTCAGAGACTCTTCCTCTCTCTCACTCCCGTGCGTGCACGCGCGCACTCGAACGGAAAAGGAAATTATGGCTTTTTGCTAATAATTGTCCTCTTTGTCAACCAATTACGCCGTAAAGTTTGAACGGTTATGCATGTATACAGGGTGACGTTTTTTTTCTTTTTCTCTCTTGCTCTCCGCCTCCTTCTTTCTCGGTTTGTCGCGCAACCCCTCGCTCATTTCGTTATATACTTTTGCGCTCGGCATTCGAGGAGGGCGGGAGCGACGTACTTGAACATGAACTAAGTGTGCCGTGAGGGTGAAAATTGTTTTTTAACCTATTATCGCGCTCACTGGCTTAATGTGCGTTTGACTTTTAGATGTTATTTTACTCTCTAATTTCTACAATATTTTAGTAGAATACTATAAATTTGAGGAGCCATTTTAAATAGTTGCTTTCGTCAACTAAAATTTATTCTAATCACTAATTAAGAAAAAAGTATGGGCTTTATCGATAACTTACTTTCAAAATTCCTATAGATTTTCCATTGCAATTAAAATTATTGACATCATACAAAATATTAATGAACTAATCAATCAATTGAATTTCAAAAAACTCATAAGTACAAATGCATAAACATGAAAATCCATATTATTTTTACTTTTATTGATATTTTTCAATACATTAGAACAACTCTTGACTTTCAGAACGAATGATATACAAAATAGTTGCTAAGCGCAACTAAATCATGACTGCACTATAAATAATAAATGCGTCCCGATTATTTTGGTATCGCGTGTATTATCCGCATAAGTACAAACGTCATGTCGACACATACGCAACAAGCAATTCCATTCAACGTTTAATGCAATCCAATGTGATAAAATTATATTTAATTGGATAATATCGTGAACAATGAAGCTTTTCAAGGTATTTAACAATTATTATACAATTACAATTATTATGTACTATGAATATTACAAATTTCGTTAACGGTTCTGGGAAAGTTCGAGATAAATTTTCACGTGCCAGACAGATAGGGCTTCAACTTTTATCGAGTTCAATTTAATTAAACATAATAATAATTCATTTTGGTTGTAACTTTCTCTGTCTCTCTCTCCCGCAACTAGAACTAAAAATCCCGCCTATTACATCGTTCACCGGTGATCGATCCTTCCAAGTGCAGAGTGCGCGGCTTTGGAACTCCCTTCCATCCCCCCTGCGCCACTCACCATCGTTAGCTGCATTTAAGTAGTTGTGTGAAAGTACCTTCTTGATCTGAATCCGTAATGCTTCTTTACGGTGGGGACAAGCTGTCAGCATCTGACTTTTGAATATTACTTATCTATAGCTTATATAATATAGTTAGATCTAGGTAGATCGTCGACGTAGCCCTATGGCTGAAAACTAGCTGTGATATTATTGCTGTGATAACTATAGCAAATAAGCGGTGATATTTAGACTTTGAACTGCGCTCAATTTTATAAATGTATAGTATGAAAATCTTATGTTAACATTATTGTAATATGTTTTTCTTTTTTGCCGCTGAAGGCGAATAAATAAGATTATTTACCTATATATATATCTATTTCTCACTCACTCTCTTCCGTTCGAGACCCATTACATAACGACGAGACGAGCTGTGGATTATCGACGTCATGCATATAACAACGGCCTATACTGGGTTACCCATATACATTATACACAGTTACAGCAACGCTCAATTCCATTAAACGCGCGCACGCGCAAAGAGCTGCATCCGAACCAATTTCATTCCGCGCTCACAGATCATCAATCAGTGGTCAATTCTCCGACTCTCTCTCTCTCTCTCTTTCTTTTCCTTCGCGGAATCCTCTCATTATTACGCGCGGCGTCGGCTGTATAGATATATATACAGTGCAGGTTGCCATCGAGATCGTGCCGCGCGTCAATTGATAAGCCGTGTGGCTGCAGCAGCACTCGCCGGTAATTAGTAAGGAACAATTCCCCCTCCGATTCCCCTGATATATATAGTGACCATTCCGTAGAAGTATCGCGTCGAAGTATTATGCGGGGGGGGGGGAGGCAGAGAGAAGAGCGAAGAACAAAAATTTTTGCCGTGGCAAGGGGAAAGAGAATAATAGGGAGACGATGTATGTGGCGCTGTATATATATAGTTCTAGGTTCGGAATTAATACTCCGTTCCTATTCGATAGCTACACACATATACGTGCAGCTTATACACGGCTTGACCCACGGTCTGGTAATAAGAGAGATTGGAAAGGTCAGTCATCGTGTTTAGTTTTACCCGTTGCAGAATCCATACTCGAAATACACGGTAAAATCTCTGCAGTAGTGGTTATTTTCTACTTACTGCAGGAATTTCCTTTTCCGTTCGGAATTACCTTTTCCGTTCTTTTAATTGGATTTTTCTTTATATAACGTTAATTTTCCGGAAATTAATATCTTATAAGATTCGAAATGAAATATTTGTGACTGTATATCGTATTTTCGTTTTGTAAATTTATATTTTCATTATAAAAAGTAGTTTACTTTTTCGTCATTACGGATGGAGGAAAATAAAAAATAATTTCAAGCGCAGCTCGCGCTGCGTGGCGCAAAAAGCAGTCTAATGAGAGCTACACCTTAAGTGATGTTCTTACACCTTATCTTGATTTCGCTGAAAGTAATGCTTTTTTACGGTAATTAAGCATTTTTGCGAGACCTCAGAGCGCAGCTTTGATTTCAACGTAGAAACACGCGTGCGCGACTTTTTACCAACGCCCAGCAGTGGTAGACAGTTAACTTATATTATTTTTACGACGTTATATACGTGCTAGTCGCATAGTTCCGCTCTAGCATGGTAAAATAGAATAATTCTATAAGTTTAATAGCGTGTGCAAAGAAAGAAGTATAGCTACGTGGAACGGCGTCATAATGACTGGCAATAAAAGTTGATACGCATGTAAGTGAATTTGTACTCTCGCGACTATAAATATATATTACTCGTATATAGTTGCTTGCGTTCTTCTTAAAACACAAGTGAACGTCTGCTATATACTATATGCTAAAGTTTTTAATTTCCTACAATATTTGATTATTATTCATTCGATTTGCATATTATATGAAAATATATATATATGTACATTAGCAAATACTAATTAATTATTAATGGAAATCAAACATGCGAGAAAGGAGAGATCATTCCTATATATACATATAGGAGTAATTGAAATCCAGCGAATTCGTGCAACATATCAATAGCACCATCAATCATCCAAACGCGTAAAATTTCAATTAGCTCAACCTAACATTTGCCATTGAATATTCGCGCGCAACCTCGACAAATCAGCCTGAAGCCTTTGGCAAGGAACATTTTTCCACTGTTCGCAACTTGCGTAAATAAATCAGTCCTCTTTCCCCCTTCTCTTTCCCGTTTGTCACGACGACTTGCCGCTGTCGCCGTCACACCACCGCCTGGCAAGAACAACTTTTCATGGCGGGTGCGAGCTTGTGCGCGCGCGCTCTCTCTCTCTCTCGGATAGCGACGACGACGTCGACGAAAGGAAGTTCGCTTTCCTCTCTGCGTACGGCAGAGATCGCCCTGCCTCTATATATATACGCGAGTATCATGAAATGTTAAACGCCCCTCCTCTTCCTACCTCTCCTTCCTCCTACTCTAAGCCAGCCGCGCGCAGAGTGCTTTCTAGAGACTAAGTAAGTCATCAGCGATTTTCACCCTTGAGTAAGTGTAGAGGGTACGTGGATGGAGCTGGAGGATGAGGAGCAAGAATGCCCCGAGGCATTTCTCGGTGCGCGTTGACTTTGGGAATGTCTGATACGTCGGTAATGAAAACGGTGTTCGCTATATACACGTACGGATTTACAGAGTTTTGTAAACGGTGCGGTGCAGGTGTTCATGGGAAAAGAAATTATTATAGTTTTCGCTCTGAGATTAGTAGAGTGATAATTTTAAATACTGACACATTTATACTGTGCATTACATTGATATTAGCAAGTATGTTTCGTTTGATATTTAATCTTGTGTTTATAAGAACATCAACTTTATAGCTTAGAATAATCTACTTTTTTTAATTTTATCATTTATATCATGTATAAATAACAACAACGTTTATATTTTGAGTACAAACACTATACTAGATATATTTTATTATTGTTATAGCTATTGATTTATATTAAAATTCTTTTATTTTTAGAGCACATTCATTGTAAAATATTGTTAAATTTCTACTACAGTAGACGGTTATTTGAAACTCGTTACTGCATGGCTTCTGGTATGTTTTTTTCACTAAAAATTTCGATTAAAAAAAATTCAAAAAATATATTTCATCTATGTTTCATCTATGTGGCGCAGGATAAGTGAAAAAAAAATTTAGAAAAAAAATGCGAGAAAAATGTGGAGAATCAAAAAAGACATTTTAAAGCAGAATTACGAAATTAAAAGTATTATTCATAATTTTATTAAAAGGTCGGTAGTCTAAATTTGAAACATATAATTAAAAAGAATTGTGTATAAATTTTTAACATATAATATAAAACTGAAAAAACCGGCTTCATTTGCTTTCTTTAAAATTGGACATATTTAGTTCTTCTAAAGTTAGACTGCATCAAAGATAAAACTATCAAAATCCTCAAAATACGCTAACGAACAATAAAAAACTATACGTCTAAAATTCACATGACACGTACATGATTTTATGGATTCCCTCGTATCTACACAATGTACTAAATATTAATTTAGTAATTACGTATATCATTCGATAATGATTTGTAATACAAGATGAACGTATCTATGTATACAGCACATAGGGAAGCTATTTTACAAACAGTTCAATAAATTCAATATTTAACCCTGTTAAATAATTGATGGTACAATATTGATATCGAGAAGATGTATCGTAGTTAGCAACTACAGTTTACAGTTAAAGTATTATTAATTCTCATCAAAATTATCTACTATAGAGGAAACTAAAACTTAATTTGACTACTGATTGAAAATTTAACTGTATAAAAAAAATGTAATGATACTCATTACATCATACAGTGAATATACAAAAATATATTTTTCTCTCGCCACGCAGTTATATATTCTCTCGTTATTACTTCGATTAATTCTTAATATCCCGGGGCATAAAATATTTACAAAATAGCATTGCACAAACTCGATATCCCGGCCACCGTTTCAATCGGAAAACCGGAACTCGCAGAGACAACTTAGGAGCAGCAGGAAATTCCGTGGAAAAATTATTTATCGATCTCGCACCGCTGACACAGTACGCAGGCGCTCTATGGCTATATACCACTTTCGCGTGTTACATATAATCTCTCATACACGCGTATAAACTACACATGAACCCTGCAGTAAAAAAATCCAAAAATAATTGACACCAACCGGGAGAGCAGCGTTTGTTAGCACAAACATATTATCCCTTCGTTCGACGTGTCTTCACGCATATACCACGCAGATCTGAGAATCGAGGTCTCGCTTTACACACACACACACACACACACACACACACACACACACGCATACACACGTTTCGAAATTGCTGCAGTGGCCACTCGGGCGCCTCATCATCGTCGTCATCATTGTCATCGCCGTCACCGGCTGCCGCCACCACCGTCGTCGTCGTCGTCGTCCGAATCTCGAGCATCACGCTCTCCGTAATAACCATCGTCCTCTCGCTTGCATTGTTCCCCGCGAAATAGCCTGCGCCATGATTTCGCGTATATAGGCATTCACGGACGGCCCTTCTCTTCTCGTTATAGATACCTATACTTGCACTCTCTCCCTCCCTCTGGCTGTCTTGTGGCCAAGGAAAACCAGGCACGCAGAGGGAGAGAGAGAGAGAGAATATCGAGGCGAACCAAATCCTGGCCTGGGCCTCGCGCTCGTCGTATAAATACTTCTTCCTTTTTTCGAGCTCGTTTGCCTCGCGCCGGAATAAAGAAGCCTGAAGGCGGAGGAGTAAGAGGAGGAGAAGGAGAGAAGGGTCGGAGGAGTATAGCCTCGCGCGCGCAAACGGCAGATGGTCGGGCCGCTGGCCGGCGTACGTACACACACACATATATAACAGATCGGAGCCGCCGGGAGATACGGCGGACACCTGCTCGTCGGCTCTCGTTTCTCTCTCTCTCTCTCTCTCTCTCTCTCTCTCTCTCTCTCTCTCTCTCTCTCCCTCTATCGGGGCCCGGTGCTTCGACGAGCACCCCGATCTTTTTACTTCGTTCCTTCGTTTTTTTTTAAATGGTCACGCGTGCAGCAGGCGCGTGTATGTATATATACGTTATCCGTACGTGTATATCTCTGCACCACACACAGATATTCTCCTGTATACGTATACATACATCTCTCTCCTTCTCTCTTTCGCTTTAACAATCAAATCTCAATCAGCTGGCTCTTAAGTCAGCACCTTTTGCGGCCTCGCACGAGCGAGCTCTGCATGCTAATGGATGAAAGTCCATTTTGAGAAAGAGGGAGAGAGAGAGAGAGACAGTGCACGCGCTACTGCTGCACGCGCGTGTTCATGCTTTTTGCGAAGCAGGCGCGCGCAAGAGAGAGAGCCGTATATAGGTGCGTAAGTCTCGGCGTAAGTGCTCCCGGCGTAAAAGGTTTCTTTCGAGGAGCCAAGACCTCTCTTTTTTTTACTTAAGAAGTTCAGGTTACGGTCTTATTGCAGCGAAGCTGCGCTGCGCGTGCTGTAATTTGTATATTGAATGGGCCTCGGGATTTAGCGCGTGTTTTGCTTGTTTGCGCTTGCGATATATTATCGGCAGGTGCGTGCATAGCGCGTGATTTCCCAATGATAACGGTAAAAATTATACTTATATCACATCGACGGGACCTCGAAACTCGCCAAAATTCATTTCAACGAAAAATCTGAAAAATATCCAAAGGATTTATGCACGTATATTTATTATTGTTATCGTCGAAGCGAATAAATGTACGCTCTATGAAAAATCTATATAGATATATCTTTTGTTATTCAAAACGGGGAGATCAGCATATTGCATGCGCCCCCCACTCGAGAGAATTCCCAGAAAAACAGTAAAGTATAAATCTATTGTATACCCCGAAAAAGGGGCAATAATCGCATGCACACATGAAGCGAGAGAAAGAGAAACCGATGACCGAGGCGACGGTCCATTATTATCGTCGTTCGGCACGCGCACGCGTAAAGTACCAGTATATGAGAATAAATTAGAGTTTATCCCCTTAACCATACACACGCGCGTCCCATACGACGACAATGCTCTACTCGGTACTACTATCTACTTCCGCGTTTAAGACACAACAATAGAAAATTCGCTTAAACGCCGATTCACCCCAAAATTTATGAACCATTAGCATAGCTATAGCCCCCCGCTTGGCTTTCTTCTATAACGCGTATACCCCACATCGTCATTGCCAATAAAAATGAGGAGACAATCATATACGCGCGCGCCCCAAAAATTTTTACGTCATCTATATATATATACCATACAACTTAACTTCCAATATACCTTCAGTCGAGGTGATATTAATCGAACCTTCGCTTCTCACATGTGTACAGTATATATATTATACATCCCTCGTAAAAGAAGCAACGAGGCCGTATGTGTATATAGACAGCCTATATATGTATATATAGACACGTTATACGCGCGAGCGCGCGTCATTCCCCTCATCCAACGAAAAAAAGAACTCGACACCGCGCCATATGCTCTCGCAGATTGCGCTCGCGCAGCCTCCGGGCCGTAAACAAGCTCACGCGCGCGTATATATGTACGTATATATATATACACATACCCGCACCGAGTTACTATATTGCTCTTTTCTCTCGTCGGATATTTTTCCGAAATCGAGAGGCTGATGCAGCAGCAGCAGCGACGACGTCGATGACGGTGGCGGCGACGATGGTACAGAGTTGCACGTGCTCTCGAAGAAGAGGAGAAAAATAATAAACCGAACGTGCCCGACGCGCGGATGCTAATGCGTTATTTTCATGCGCCGCGGCGACCGCGGCGGCTGTGAAAAAGAAAGCCATGCTGCGAGGGAGAGAAAATGAGAAGCAGGCAGGTGTGTATATATATGTACGTGTCCCTCTCGCAACCTGCCGCGACTGCGTTTCTGTATAGATATATACCTGACGAGCGAGGGAGGAGTCCTTCGGGGAGATTCCACGGGCCGATATATACGGCCGCTTTTCGAAAAGGTGTTCGCTTCTGCTGCTATACTCGCAGCTCTCGGGATGCTGCAGCACGCGCGCGAGCTCGCCGGAATCGGAAATCGTGAAAGTCGAAGTTCGAGTCAGAGAGAGAGAGCCGCTTCAGGGGAATTTATTTGAGTTTCATGCTGATTAACCGACGCGCCCGTGCCTGTTGGTCGGTTTCTATAGGTACGCTTCGTATGTGTGTGTGTCTATACGGCGGTGATTCGTTTTTCGTTGCCCATGGAGAACGGGAGAATGATAGAAAACGGAAATATAATGAGGCATGACTCAACGAGTGGTTGGTTATTAATTCATAGGGTTTTCCTAGTGGCTCTGCGAGTTATTGTAAATCTTTTATTTTTATCCGAATAGTTTCGCTTTATTAGCACGCTACAATATTACGTGATGAATTATAATTGCGAATTACGCTAAAACCACGCATAAGTGCAATCGCTGCGTATATACGTATACACGCGTGCATATATGTAGCTCTATAACGTAAAATCGATCGGCTCTTGATCTTGTGTCCCTCAAGAGAGAGAGAAAGCGCACATCTATTGTACGCTGAAAAAATTCTCCGAAGGGTTGTTGATTATAGACCATATAATTGATTTATTTTACGCAGAGCAGAGCGAGCAGTGCAGTATACGCGCTGAGGCTATACTTTCCATTGTGTACAACAAGCTGCCCTTTTTTTATCACACACACACACACATACACCCTATCTCCCTATAACGCGAGTCAGATCATAATTTAATACGTAATATATATGTATAAAGTGAGTATGGTGCCCGTGTACATACATACATATATATATACACACACACACAACGAGATCGCGCGCGCGCATCGGGCGGGCTATAAAAAGATCTCTCGAGTGCAATCAAGCTTGCGCGGGGCCGAGAGAACGGAGAGGGTCTTATTTTGGCGCCCATTGTATGCAGTCGGGGAAACGACTTTCTCTCAATAGAAATTCCATCGGCGCGCACGCCTCAGGAGAAGAAGGTGTATATATATATATATATAGAAGGTACTATACGGTATATAACTCGACGCGGCGAGGAATTAAACCTATATATACCAGTGCAGCGGCAGTAGCAGCAGCAGCAGTATAGTAGCATCAGGCAGCAGTGGCACTCCAATAAATAAGTTTTACGAATCATAAAACTCTCGCGAGGTCGTTCATACGGCAGGCAGTCAGGCAGGCAGGCGGGTGGGTGTACCGAAGGGGGGTTAAAAGCTCCTCATTGAGACGCGAGCTTTAATCGCTCGATGCAAGAGCACTTGTTCACCTTTTGGCGAAACTCGCTGCTTGCTCGTGTATATATATATGTGTGTGTATGCGCGTGGGAAGTTATATGTATATATACGAATGCGTATACGTATATACAGATATATAATAGAATAGCGTGCGGTCTCGCGTTAATTATATCCAGCACGAACGCACCGCAGCGCGCATGATGCCTTTCATCTAGAGGCGTCCGAGGGAATATGAATTGCAAAAGGAGAGAGGATAGAAAAATTTTCCATCCCTCATATATATAGTCGGAAACTCTCGCAACGCGCGCGTTCATGCTTGCTTCTATCCAATAAAAACGTCTGAGCGCAAAACTTCCTCTCCTCCACTCGCGCGCGCGAAACCGAGATTCTCTCGATTTCCATCGCGCCGACAGACGGGGTAGTATTTTTCGAGAGGCCGAAAACTCTCTCTCTCTCTCTCTTTCTCTTTCGAGCGCGTGTGCATATATAGGCTGCTAGCGCAGGCGGTCGAAAAAAAATGGTCGGCGCACAGTGGTCCCTGCGGGTTATACTCGCTGCTAACTTCGCCCGCGAGCGAGAGCAAGCGAGAGGGAGAGAGAGAGAGAGAGAGAGAGAGAAGAACCACCTGCCGTAGGGATCTCCGGCCGGCAGAGGCACGAACTGCCGTCTCCCCTTCCCCCGTCGCCCTTCTCTTCGCTCCATACGAACGTGTCTCGCTGTCTCTCCTTCCCCCACGGGCTCCTTCCCCCCGACGTGTTTCTCTGTATATATATATACCTATGCCCGTCGCCTGCGCGCGCGCTCGCTCACGACAGAGAGCGGAGAGCTCCTTCACCTCGGTTCAGGGCCCTCCACAATGTCAGGCCCCGCGATTGCTCCTGCTATATGGCAGTCTTTTCAGCGAAATAAACGTTAATGGGGGATTTAAAGAGGAGTGCAACGCGAATCATTTTCCTCCTTTCTTTTCTTTATGCTGTCGCTCGTTTACGCGACACTCAATTGCTCTCTGATTGTATGCAATCTCGAGTAAGTGGCAGTGAGAGAGAAACTTTCGATGGCAGAGTTTCACTTTTCGGAAAAAGTACTTTCTATATTATAAAAAAAGAGGAAGGAGGTATATATGTATAAAAGCGACGTTTTTGCAATTCTCGAGATGTATTTATTATTACAATTCTGGGAATGTATATAAGATAGTGTCTAGTGTATACGCGTAAAGCGAGAATTTCAAGATTGAAGCGAATTAGCTTTCCACTTTACAATGAAAATTCCGGTTTTCGGTGCCCCCACGCGCACACGGATGGAATCTGGTTTTCGTTCCGTCTATATGTATTGCACAAGAGGCTGGCCGCGCGCATAGTAAAATTACCTACAAACTGCGGGAGTGTTTTAGATAATAGACTCAACCGACACCCAGACACAACCAACAAACCCATATTGAATTTCCGTTGTACGGTCGAGATGACTGGAAAGTTTTAGTATTCTACCTATGCGCTTTTTATATAGGATTCAGCTGCCTCTACTGCTTCTCTTTTATTTTTAGATACTGTGAAAATTGATAAATTACCTATATATCGAACACCTGCGTCTAAATATTTGGGAGTGGATATGTATGCTTCTCTTAATGACTCGACCGCATTAGTTTCAATTTTTAAACCTATGTATGCGGTCGAAAGCGCATTTCAAACATAAACTAAAGCATGATTATCAAAGATGTTTATATGTATGCAAAAGTCTAATGACTTTGATTGTGAAAATGTTTTATTTAGAATGCAAAAGCAATGCTGATATCATTAGAAAAACAGAGGCACACTCATTTATACCATCTTGTTTGTTCAATAAGCAAAAGCAACTATAATACTACATCGGTGAGTAACTCTCGTGCGCAAAGCGCGTAACATTGCGATGCCGGAAAAATTCAATACAACCTGCGCATGGGTGATTAAAGATCGCGCAGTGGACGAGGCGCAATCACGCAGTCCAACTCTAAATCACAATTGTTTAGTACGGTATGCATGAAATTTGCAAAGTTATCTGAGAGTGGCGCGAGGGCCTGCGAACCCGGAGTAATTATGACTGCGGTCTAACTGAGAATTATAGCAGTTTAGAACACGTAGATGAAACGTGGAAATTTAGCTGGGACGTTCTCTCTCCCTCTCTCTCTCAATCTAAGGCTTCTGTTTGGCCGTAGGACGCAGCGGTTTAGCGTGTGTACTTCAAAATATGTAATATCAGGGCGAGTGCAGCGAGAAACGCTGCTGCACGAGATTGAACATTGTCATTAACAATACAATGTATCAAAGTCAGGTGCTCGGTATAACGCAAAAAAAAAGGACGCTACGTTTAGGAAAAACTATAATATTGATGAGTTTTCGTATGAATTTCGCGTGGTATATAACAGGAATGGGTAAAGGTGCGCTGCTGTATATGTGCGTATATAATAGAATGTCAATATTTGGAATGTAATATCGAGTGCTTTGATCTTTGCTTATACTGGTTTTTTAATGCAGATGAATTGGATTTTTCGCAAAACTCACTTTTTCATTTACGCTCTTCAAATAATTTAATACATTTACGGTTGTAACCGGAAAAAATAACAGTTTTTTCCTACCCGTGCAGTTTCGGACTTTTGTAATTTTAGAGTAAAATTGAACATGTATGATGGTCATTTACAAAAGGAACACGTATGTAACCGCGTCGAATTGCGTGCGCGGGCGTACGGTTCTTTCGTAAAAGTAACGGCTCGAAACACGGAGAGAAAGAGTTCAAGTTCACGCCTTGCAACAATGTCTCTTATTCTTCTTTTTTATTTTCTTTTCAATAAATCAGACAAAACGCGTTCAGGCTCGTTCAACCCTCTGTTCAATCCGTATCAGGTTTTCTCTTTCTATCTCGCGACACACACGCGGCTTGGCAAATCAAAATTGGCGAGAGAAAAGCCGCCAGCTCCTTATATCCATCCTCGACCGGTTGTGAAGGCCCCTTGAGGTTTCTCCCGCTTCTGCAGCTCTCTCTCTCTCTCTCTCCCTCTCTCACTACTATACTCTCCGTCTCGGGCCTCTCGTCCAGCAACGAGCGCGCGCGCGCGTTTCGTTACATCGGCCGTGTGCGCGCGGGCTGCATATACGGTTTGAAAAAAAGAACCGAGCGCGAGCGAGAGAGACCGATGCGAGTTCTACTGTGCGTATGCGCGAGAGAGGGACAGAGAGAGAGAGAGAGAGAAAGGCACAGAGAGCGAGCGAGCGAACGAGGAGTAGGGGATGGTTCCGGCGCTCGCGCGCGTACCATACGGTGGGGGGTTTCCTCGGCACGGCGCGTCCCTACTTTCAGTTGCCGCGCGGCCGTTGAGAGGTGCGCTTGCGACTTTGCCCGAGATTGAACGAGAGCCGCGCACCACGCGATATATTGTATCACATACGTTGTTGCGTACATACAGTGTTAACGTGCATTCCAAGGGTATTCAGTGAGAGGAACGTACGTCGGATTATTGTGCAATTTCAACAGTGACACTGGAGGCGCGATCTTCCTGATATTTATATATACAAAAGTGTGTGCAATTTTTTTACGTTTTGTGCCTGTGTGCTGAGTGTTTGATGATTCGTCGAGAGTTGCTTTCTTTTCTCTGAGAAGAACGCGAGTGAGGAACAGACGAAACGACAGTGTGCGCGCGTTTCAGTTTTTTCTTTTATTCATTTCCAAGTTTATCCGTTGAAGAGAAACGCTGCGCCCGTACCTTTTTCTTCTCCCGTGTGTATAGAAAGTGGAGAACACACTGAACGGCCGTTCGAAAGTCTCGGCTTTCGGCGACAGCAGCAGCAGCAGGATCCGTTTTCGCGCGTGCGTGCGTTCACCTTTCGCCGAGCGCAAGAGGCCTCTCGCACCTGCCAAGTGTATTTTCGGTTATTTTCAGTTCCCGTTTTAAAATAAAAGCCGAGATTGCTCGCGCTCAAACGAGCAAACCACAGTGTGTGTATTTTCAGTGAGCGGGCCGATCTCAATTAATTTTTCTCTATAACCAGCACCTACGTCAAAAGTGTCGTTCAACCTGCGGCGCCGAGGGCATCGGCAGGAGACGACGACGAAGGAATAGAGGCTGAGAGGAAGGAACGGCGAGGTTGTAGAGAGGAGGTGATCGATGAAGTTGAACGGCGAGAGAGAGCTCGAGGCGCGCCGTCGTTGCAATCTAACGGCGCTTCGCAGCAGATGAGATGATCCGCGCTGCTGGAGAGTAACCAGAGAGAAAGAGAGAGAGAAAGAAGCTGCTTTTCTGTTATCTGCAGAAGAGAGAACGATCACGAACGAGAGAAAGAAGAACGTCGTCTCTTCTTTTTCGCGGCAAAGCGAAAAAGAGAGCGAGCGAGGAGCCAAACGAGTGCCGGCGCACATCACGAGTGTTATACCGTCCGCGAATGAATTTTACCGTCGCCTGTATGTGCCAACGGTGGAAGATCTAAGAGAAGGAGAGTGAGAACGCAGCAGTAGCAGAAGTAGTAGTGTTGACGAGAAGACAGCAACAGCGAGCAAAGATGACGACGAAGGCATTCAGGATAACTTCGACTACGAGGATTGCGGTGGTGCTGCTCATAGCTTGCCTCGGTGAGTAGTGTATATTGTCACAGCTTATGCCGGAGTTGAGAAAAAAAAGAGGCGAACGAAAGTTCACATTTCGCGAGGGAGCGCATGAGTAGAGGGGAGGGGGGGACACACCGACACTTGTACGGCCATATGGCGAGTGGCGAACTTTAAAGTCTTTAAAGGAAACCTGTCGCTGCGCAGTAGTGCAGTCAAACAGAGAGCGACTTTTTGAAATGTATAACGACTCGGGAGCGCTATGTAAGGGTTCGCGTTAAGGTTTTTCAAAGTCCTCAGCGCCCGCGTGCTTTCGTATACAACAGCAGCTGCCTGCGAGGTGAGGTAATACAGACGCGAATAGTGCTCTGTTACTCAGCTGCCCCCCTTCGCTTTGGTAATTCGTTGGATAATTGCAATTCTGCGCGAGTGTCGCAAGCGTTTCTGTGAGTCTCGAGTTTTGACGCAAATCCTTACAAGCTTTGAAGTTTTAGGTATATAACAATGCCCGAGCAAGAGAGAAATCAATATTGTGAAATATATAAACGTCATTTTTCCAATGATTTCCGATAACTAATAGCTGAAGAAATCGCTTCGGCTAAGCGATTTCAAAACGACGATTTTATCGTAAAATTCCGAATGCCTCGTTAACTACCGGCGATTATACTATAAAGTGTACGAGAAGCGATCGTAAAGTACGTGTAACACGCACAACAACGGCGAAAACTCGAATGCACGCGCGTGTGTAAAAAAATATATAAAAAAAAATGTGCGTACGTTTCGAAATATAGCGGCTTTTCGAAACCCTCGCAGCACAGTATATAGGCGTTGTAATTCAATAATATCGGGCACTTTTAAACTCGACTGTTAAACACATTATCCGCAAGCATATATATATATATATATATATATACACGTACGGCGGTACATGCCAAACAGGTGTCGTGGCGTGCTAAATAATCGCGAGAGCGTTCATGTGTATGTAAAAAATCCAGCATATACGTATAGAGAAAAGCATACATACGCGAATGTACAAACACACGCGCTCGCACACTTGCTATCTCTCGTAGTCTTCTCGAGGCGATCGACTCTGGTATTTGCAAGAGCAATTTATTTGTTACGAACGTTCGCTCGCTCGCACAGGCGAGAAGGTACTGCAGCAACCGGTTTTTCCTAAACTTCGAGTGAGAGAGAGAGAGAGAGAGAGAGAGAGAGAGAGAGAATGACGACAGCGATGGGTATAGCGTTTCGCGCGCGCACAGACGAAGTTAGAGCGAGTGAACCAACGTGCTCTCGGTAATCTAGAAGAAGAGCAACGGGGCAAGAAGTTCTGCAAAAGTATTTGTTGAGTGCTGCAGCGGAACGCAGTTGAAAGTTGCTCGCCGCGTGTGTGTGTGTGTGTGTATGTATGTGTATATATATACACACACACACATACACATATAAGCGTGTGCAGAACGAGTTCGCTGAGATAAAAAAAATATACAAATAGGTATATACATAGGTATGCTGCGGGACGGGACAACGACGATGAATTTTCTTTTCACTCGTCAATTTTTATCCACGTTATCGCATGAAACAATAACTCGCTGGTAATTAATTGGAGATTTTTTTTTATTTCTTTGACGATTTGATTGACGTTATACGCGTGAAAACTGTAACGAATTCCATTTTGGTGGGTTGTAAAATTGCTTTTAAAATTGATATATATATATTTTTTTAACGAGAATAATAACGAGATATTTGAAACGAGAATGCCTTTTATATTCATTTCCGCTGGCGTAGTAGTATAAGGGAATTGCCCCAGCCCGTTCAATATTTTTAATTAAATTAATGTAAACTATATTTAACGTTTGACGATATGATGGTAACGGCATCAAAAGCATCGAAATCAGTTTATTAAATACGAGCGGAACATCAAATCTAAAAATATCGTTAGCTCAAATATCTTTATCTTAATAAATGTGATGATATCTACATTCACTTCAGTTTACACTATATTAGTATAAACATACAATCACTATATCGACGAAATATTTTTTTTCAATTCCTTTTCGACGGATCGCAAACAGCTATTATCGGATCAAAAAATGATCAACAAAAATGCAATTACCAACCGAGTAATTACACCGTACTCAGCAATGTTACTTAAATCACGGTGCCGAAGTGCACTTCAGAGTAATAGAAAGGGCATTCGACAATTAAGTGTATACTTGATATTTCACGAAAACCCAGTCGGGAATAAATCTTTTAGTCGCAGACCGGGTTTTCGAAAATTCAAATTCACGCCGTTGCTTACTTGCTGCCTGTCCCCTCCTATATATATATATATATATACTCTTCTTACACGGGCAGCGCACACTTCTTCTCTTGCAATGAAATCTCGATTAAGGTATTAATATAATCCCATCTTAATTTAAATCCCCTTGGCCCTCTCGTCCCTCCTTCGTCGTCTCGCTATCGCGTGCGCGAGCTCCGGCTTTAATCTTTTCCGGTGCGGAGACGACGACGACGAAGGAGAGAGAGAGAGTTTTATATATATATATGCCAAGACGGTTTTTACACGATGGAATATCGCTCGTCGATTTTCTGTACCCGCGATCTTTGTCCCAGCGACGGCGACGAGAAATAGGTAGAGAGGGAGAGAGAGAAAGATAAAAGCGACGACGACGACCGCTTCGTATAAAGACTTAGAAAAAATTATAAGAGCTCCTTGCGCGTATTTCTATCTTTTCCCTGTCGCCGTTAGTCGGAGATATATGCAGACGCCGCGAGCGTCCTTTCGATCGGCTAATGCAGGCGGTATACAGTTAAAAAAAGAATCTCTTCTTTTTCTTTTTGAAGATTATCACATTTGTTATATTGATATCCTTTTCTCTACAGCTCTTCGTACTACGTTCATTTTGAGCAGTTGCCGTGTACCTTCACTTCAGAAGGCAATCTCGACTTTCACATTCGATTGATTGAGAAGCAGTCAAAGCTACTGGGCACATTCGAAAATTGAAATATGCTTTTGGAAATTCAATTTGCTCATCCTTAAAATAGTACAAATTGCAATAACTCTCTGTTGGCATATCTCTGACGGATGAAAATTCAATAACAGATGGTATAACGTGGCTCGATTCGCTTTACAGCATCTAACAAATTTAATTTTCCATGATTCACGGGCTTCATAGAACGCCTGTAACCCAACGCGCATTTAACAACCTGTTAACGAAATTTGTTTATTACATATCCCTCCCAACTTCGCCATGGTACGGTAGCGTTTCTAGTTTTGCAATGAATATAACTTTATGATTCGATTAATGTTACTTTGATGGGATACACACACATACACACATGCATAAACCTATTAAATTATATTAGTTTCTTGGTTATTGTCTTCATACGCAGTATGTACTTAGCGTCCGAATTAGCGCTTCGCTATTTGATTTCCCCGTCTATATATATATATATATATATATATATATATATGCACGTATGTCCCTACCTAAACAAGAAGTACAATGCTTGATCAGCGAGTCGTCGTTTAGTATAGCACGCAACACAAAGTCGTCGTAAAAAAAACACCGAATAAATAAGCAAATCGGATGATCAGCTTACGAGATTATACTTAAACGAAAAAAGAAAAAAAATATAGTGTATCACCATTAAAACCCGACTCATATATATCCACACACTCACACGTGCGTATATACGTTGAGCAGCGAGGCCAACTTTTGAAAGTTCGCTCGGTTCGGCTGCTCATGCTGCGCGTGTACGTTATATAGCTATATTATATATACCTACGGGTGCACGGCACAGGCATCACAGGAGAGAAGTTTGCGCGATGCTCGCTAGAGGCGCCAGCTCTCGGGAAGAGCAACCAGCGAGCTCGTGTGCGTTAGATCGTGCGCAGGCAGGAAAGAAGGATGGTAAAGCCGTATATGTGTAGCCTGCAACGGCTTTCCGCGCGGATATATATATATATATGTGTGTGTGTGTGTGTGTACACACTGCGTATACCGCAATCGTGCGTGTATGCGTATAGATATAAAGTGAATTCGGTTGGGCATGGGGGAAAAATTGCGTTTGAAAATTTACGATGTATTCGAGATTTCGAAAAAAATACGAAAATTAAGGTGGCTCCGACGCGCTAGGCCGTATCATTGAGGGGGCTTTTAGGGTGCATTGCATTTTTACTTAGAGAATCGACGAAATTGTAATAAAATTTTGTTAATGACAAGTTGTAAGGTATTCTTAACCATTTGAGCACCCTGCAACGTTAAAAATAAGAATGTTATTCATTAATACTGGTCAAATGTTACGGCCCTGCTAGTGTATGTTATACATAGTAAAAATGGCTTTTTATTTTATGCATAAAGATTTCTTGAAAATCTGGTCGATGATCGCCAGATTTCAACATACCATTATAAACTATAGATAATAAACAATTATTTGCACGTTTATTTTTGAAGAACTTACGTGTTTTCAACTCACAATAGAAAAATTAATACTTAAAAATTGTTCTTCTCCCACAAGAGCCTGTATTAAAAGTACGAATTTCAACGAATTTTAACATTTTTTTCCTTTTCCCATTAGCTTGGAATTTCAGCTTTCCATTAGGATTTTTGTTTTTAGATTCTTATGTTTTTAAAAAACCGCCGAAACCACCTTAAAAGGATTTGCACGGGGAGTGTGGATTTTTGTATGTTTGAATGCGTACACTACTATCACTGTTGGCTGAAGAATGTTTTGTAGATGTGGCATTGACGCAGGCAACTTTACGACTGCAGCGTAACTTTCAAACCGCGATTTTTCCTGTAGTCAAATTTTTCAATCGATCGATGAGCAATTTGCATGTTTATTTATAAAACAAGTTGTTACTGTAAATTATTGATCAATGATATTGATTTGTTCGTTTTACGCGCATATATACCAGTCAGTAAATTGCTCGTATCGATTCTAAAAATTAATTAAAATAAAATTGATATATATATATATATATGTCTTATTACGGAAGTATCAGTTCACGTTAACTATTGGAGAATGTCGAAAAGCAAATTAAATTCCATGAGCATAGCCATTTGATTTTTGGAAAACCACTACAGAGAGACTTTCTCTGATTTTATCGGTGGCGCGCTTGAAATAATTTTTCCCAACCATTTCCAAATACCGTGGAATTTCTTTTTCGAATAGTATTACAATAGCCGCCAGGGCATTGTTTCCCGATTTTACCATCGCCACCTCTTTCCCCATGTTCCTACGATTTCTAAATAATACCCATATATACAGAGACAAACGCACACCCGCGCACACATACGTATACCTCCAATTAAAACGCGTTCCAGTTAGGGAAGAAAAAAATTCTCAACTTTCATGTAAACCCATTTACGTTAAACTTGGCACAGTCGCGCGCACGAAAGCCTATTCTGTCGAAGCCCTCGAAGTATTCGCGAGCACAGCAGCAGCACCAGCCTTGGAAAATCACTCGTGCCGACAGACATATACACAAACATACGCATATATATATACAGGCACACGCACACACACATAGATATACACATACATGGACACGAGCAACACTCGAGAGATGCGGGAACAGCGCGAGAGGTCGCCGAGGCTTTCACCTGCGCGAGTTACCGATATATATATATATATATAGAATCAATCGCGACGGCGGTGGCGGCAGCTGCGGCCCTCCAATTTAAATCGCTTTAGCGCTGAAGAGGAAAAAACTCTCCACTAACCGCCGCGTTGCCGCCGTCGTGATTTCCAAGGCGAAAGTAGTTCGCGGTACATAAACTAGTGAGCAAGCGAGCAAGCGAGAGTATATATATGTATGTATACATACACGCGTATACACATAAGAGAGCGGAGAGCTGAGAGAGCGCTAACTCACTCGACGTTTAGGCGTTATATAGATATATATACACACACAATGCCTTCAGCGCGTTAGAGCGCAGGCGTTATACGCTCGCGCGCGCTATGCTAGTTTATACGTTTATAAACTCCTGCGGCAGAGTTCGTATGTGTAATCAAAAAACGAAAACTCGACCCGCGCGCGGCTGGTTTATAGCGACTCCAAGCGCACGTTGCATAGCTCTGTATGTATATATAGATATGTGTATGTATGTGCACGAGTATCTATATACACATACCGCTCGTACGTTTTATATATACGCGCGCGGGATCGTTTGGGTTCGCTGACTTTTCTCGTTACGTCGCGGACTTTTCTTGCCCGTGGCGCTCGCTTCGCAGGATAGCCTCTCGAAACGCTTCGCGGATTTCCGTCGATCTTTCGAAAGATATATATATATATTTACCGGGACGGCTACTACAGTGGACACGAGCGCGGTAGTAGTTGCGCAACGACCGGAGAGTAAAAATTGTTTGAAGAGCAAGTATACATCCTGGAGCGTTGTTATTGAGACTGTATGTGCACTTTTTCTTTTGTTTTGTTGCGCTATGACAGTATTGTCAGGCTCATTTCGTTTTTTCTTTTTCTTTTTTTTTTCGACCACTGTCGAAATGACCTTCGAGCTTGTTACCGCATTTCGAAGAATCCAGGAAAATTTCATCTTTCGCCTGTTAACGTGCCGAGAATCTATCGCGTATGTGTGCACAGTGTGTGCGTAATATTTGCGTTTTGGCATGCGAGCAGGGCGAAACGCATTTAATATGTGAAAATAAATAATGAGCGCGCTGTGATATTTGCGAGTTTTTCGCCGAGTGGAAAGGTGGACAGACAGGCCATTTAAACGCGCGATATTTGCGGAACGCGTGAAACACGCGAAAAATGGGACGTTTACAGAGTGGCGGTACATTAATATAAGCAATATTTTGCGCAACTTTTCGCCCGTTGTATGTATATTAGGTAGAGTTTTTGAAAGACTTCCTGGAACGCGCGATTGTTAATCAAATACAACCTTTCTTTTTCATATACATTAAGTAATTTTACGTTTAGTTTTGCCTTTTTGTTTGTTTTTATAAATATTATTGCGGAAATCGATGCTCTCATATTTACCAGCTGGAGAGACCGAGTAATTATGTCGTAATTTTACCGCAATGTTTATGAACAAGTAATTATTAACATGATTTATAAATCTAACTTATATTTTTTACTTTTTAAATCGTAGCTTTTAATGTGTAATAACTTCATAACTATACACAAAAGTGTTCCAATTTAATTAATTAAAGTTTAAATTATGAATTAAACTTTTAATTGAAAATTTCTACCTAAATAGTTCAGTCCGGGAAGCTTATTGTATTAGAATTATTTTAATGATGATAATTCGATAAACAAATTTTATTTGAAACGATACATTCAAATCGTACGAGCTAAAGCTAAAATTACTTCTCCGATACTTTATGCAGTCGCTAATTAAATTACAATATTGAGAAATAAAGGAAACACATTGGAAGTGCAGCTTGCACGCGCGCTCATTATTTACTCTCTTCGACTTTTCATATTTAAAATTAAAATGTTTGAAAATAATTTGTGCAATAATTTTCTGCTTGTACAGCTTTACTGTTCAATGATCCATTCCAACCAAGTTAACAAGCCCAACTTCTTTCTTTCTCGCTCAGTCTCTCGTCTTCAATCGTCAACTTTTGAAATGAAAAGTTCTGGCAACAGACCAGCGCAAGTTTATTCTTCGAAAAATCTCATTTGCCTCGTCCACTCAATACGATAATCAAATTTAACTGTATAGAAAAAATTTAAATTGTTTGTCGAGCTTTCTTTGTTTATAAACGGTACCCGCGAGGCAACGCACTCATAAACTGCACGCGTGTATTAAAGAGCGTTGTATATATACGCGAAAGAGTTATACTCATAGATCGATAAAAAGAAAAAGTGCAAAGACCTGACCCGCAAACGAGCACTTGAATAAATAAATTATCAGGGAGCGGGCATATTTACCGACGTAAAACAAGCAGCAACAATATTTTGTTAAACTCTCTCTGCTTCCAGTGGGCAAGTTAAAAATCGCACGCGTCGAGCACGCAGACACGCGCTCGTATGCATTTCGTTAAATAATACTCGTCATCCATTTACAACGCGAACGAGTCGCTTTGCGTGAATTTATACCGCGCGGCTTTAAATACCGGGACAGCGGCAGCGGTGGTGTGCGGCGTCGTATCGCATCGCGACGCGGCTAAATATTTTACGGCCCTCAAAACGCAAATAAAACGGCGCTCCGGTGCAGTGGCGAGCGCGCGCGCGTGGCATAGAAAATAATAAATCCCGAATTAACGTGCCCCGCTGGAATACTCCCTCTTCCCTCCCACACTGCAAAGCGGAGGTCGCGATCAAAAATTAACCCCATTTACCCCCAAGTGATCGTTGTTGTATCGGCGACATATAGCGACGTATATATATTATATACATATTTTTTCCAACGGCGATGTACCGCTCTTCCGATAACGACGATTCATTACGGGAAATCAGCGAACGAGAAATCACCTAGAGGTGCGTATTTATAAAACCTATTGTAATGCTTTCTCGCGCGGGAAATGACGAGGAGCTTCGTGCCCCTCGAGAGAGTTATAGCGTTTAAGGAGAAAGTATAATATAGACGGCTTGCTTTGAGTGCGGATATTTCTCATTACTGATTTAATGCGCTTTTTTCTCTGTCTTTCTCTCTCTCTCTCTCTCTCTCTCTCTCTCTCTCTCTCTCTCTCTCTCTCTCTCTCTCTCTCTCTCCCTCTCTATCGCATCATGCTTTGGGAAAACAAGAAGTGAATGTGTATTTTGTTGTTATAATATCATTTTCAATCGGAAAATACTGGAGAAATGCATCGCCGTGTAATTGCGCGTACTGCCGGACGATCTCTCTTCTCATGCATTCTACATAACGTAATTCATCATCGCCAATGCGCCACGGAAATGGCAATCTAATGAGAAATCACACGCAAAAGCGATGGCGAATTAACGCGATTTGCCGTAGTCAAGGAAAAAAAGCTAAATCATTTTTACTATATATTCGCTGGCTGTGGAAAAACGAGAGAGCAAGCGTGCAGTTCCGCCAAATGTCCCAACGGACTCATTCGTAAATTTTGCACTCAGTCCTCCCAGCCGTGCGCTATTGTTTAATCGGCGATAAAATATGATTTGCGTTTCGTGAAAAAAGTGCGAAAGAGACAGACAGAGGTAGTCAATTTTCGCGCTGACCAATGCTGGAAAGAGTCGCTGACTTTTGCGCGAAATCGGACAAAATGTATATCTTTATCGTATTTCGCATTATTATATACACATTACAGAGATACGGAGTAGAGGAGATGCTTTAATTAAAGGCTATTGATCTACTCACGAGTATATCGCAAATGCAGTGGTGATTACGTTGGCGTAATCTTTGGTTGTCCTTTCTTTTTTAAATTAATTTGTGCATATTAATTACATGTACGATAAAATATAAAACCTTTGTGAAGAGCCGCACTTGTACGATAATATGGTATCAATTAACGATAATAAAATATCGAAACTTAATTACAAATTATCCAGATTTAATTGAGGCATCGCGTTTACTACGTATCGAACCCATGTAACGTCAGTGTATTCGATAAATTATTTTTAAAAAACGCACATTCTCCTACATTTTAATTGGCTTGTTATTATGAAATTAAAAGAAAAACTTTTTTATTCGAACAAATAATGAAGAGCAAACGAAAAATTTGGACATTGCATTTTTGCCTCGCAACACATTGATTAAAGTCATTCGGCAGGCCGGAAAAAAGCCCATAACAGTATACCGTGCACTCTAACTAGCCCCTTTCTCTGTCACCCTCAGCGTACAACGAAAAAAACTCGGTGCGAAGCTCCGAACACTGCTCTATAAACAAGTGCACTGAGGGTAACTCGTTCATTACTCTACATTCGAAATTCGCGACAATGGAAAGCCGACCAAACTAAGGGACCGAGGTTACTCGTGACTCTGTGACCTAGTGAAACAGTCCAGCCGAGGTAACATCCCGATATTTGTTCGTTGAAAAATTATTTTTCGACGACACATTCAATATGATAATAATGCGCTCAGGCTAACGCTATGTAGACCCACTAGCTTTTTTCCCAAACTCATATAGCATATCCAGCTGGATACACGTACAAAGTTTAATAATATTAATAAATAATGGGTCTGAAGTTCGCAATGTTGGGACGCAACGAAATAATTTCTCACATATAAATAAAACAGCTAAAAATTTGCACGGTACAGTAAAATTTTTATTTTGATGTTGGGTTATGCTATAAAACGCTAAACACATGAGAAAAATCTAACATATAAAAGTAAAAATAAAAAAAATTTTCTAAAGATTCGGTGCACTCCAACGATGCAAACTTCAAACCCAAAAATATTCATATGCGCTTTTTCTTCTTTTTTATTATTTTTTTTTTGCGGTAAAGAAAAACTCCACAGCTCATAGTGTATACATTAGGAAATTCGGTGAGAGGAGGGTTTTGCTTTATTCAAAGAAGACACGCGCATGCGCCACCACCGCATATATACACACATGTGCATCACACACTGTAGACTCAGGTATATAAGCGACGTTGACGCGAGGGCATAATACTCTCGGCACCGTGCTTGCGGATTATCGTACACGAAATTAAAATAGTCTACTCTCTATCCCTCCCTGGCACTCTCTCTCTCGCTCTCTCGTGGACTAGAACTTGCGACAAGAAAGCCCCACGTGCAGAGTGCAGAAATCGAGGGGCTACTCACAGTGGAAATCACTTGAGCAGGGTAGGCTGAAATCAATTTCATATAAGTGAAATCATTGAAATCACTATGAATCGCTAAACACATTATTATTATTATTATGTGCAGAAAACAAAACTTTCTTTACTAACACCTGTAACCTTTGAATCGTAAATTCATTTCGATTTTCGACAAACGATATTGTAGGCATTCTACAGACATTGCTTGCAAAAGGGCGAAATATTCGTTGCACCTGTTGGTCTCTTTTTTTTATGTATACACAAAAGTAAAAGAAAAAGTTAGAAATCCGTAATTTCGTCTTTTTATATACGTATACATTAATGTAATAAATTGGCTTAAGCCATTTTCGTTACTTTAAAGTGACATAAACAAACCCAAAAGTATTCATTTTGCCAAAAAATGTTGCAAAGTCTCAATAGGTGACTGTTGTTTGTTTAAAATGTTTAAAAAATATAAATGCTATGTATGACAAATAACTGCGAGTAGAGCGTACTAGCAGATATTTGTTGTACTACCTGCGGGTTACGGATTTTTTCAAACTTTGGGGTATGTTTCAGGATCTCAAAATATAAATTATTCAGTTTACATTGATCCTCTACAGTATATGTGAAATTCTTGGGAAACTTTGCCCCAAACTGGTTCCAAAAACGACCAAAATTAGATTTAGAGGCACATTTTTTAAGGCGTAGACACGCCTCTGAAGTAATTTTTTTCTTGTTCTATGGATCATAGGGCAGACGATAAAAACTTGTGACACCCTTTTATCGTCAAATCAATTTTTCTTATGGGAATTTAACATCATGGGCAAAAATTGACGAAAAGTAGTTTTAACCATCTTTAGCTTAAATGAAAGCTCTATCCTTGTACTTTAACTAGTAAAATTTACAAATTCGTTGACATATTTGGAATAATTAATATTGCTTGATGATTGATGACTACTTTTCGTCAATTTTTTCCCATGATGTTAAATTCCCATAAGAAAAATTGATTTGACGATAAAAGGGTGTCACAAGGCCGTTTCCTTTAGTAACAAGTTTTTATCGTTTGCCCTATGACCCATAGAACAAGAAAAAAATTACTTCAGATAAATAACTTTCAGTTTAAGTATAAAATAGTAGTTTTCGATACAGGGAGCGTAAAGGGATACTTCAACAATTTGTCACACTGGGCTCGACGTTTGATTGACTTTGCATGTATTATTGGATTCTGAGAAAAGCGAAAGAAAGCTCGGGTATTCTAATTTTATCAAGTGTACTCAATATTAGATTAACTTTGTTGGTAATTGATATTACTGCATTTCCGAAGAAGCAAAGGAAACATTAAATTTTCTTCTTTTGTCGAGTATATTTGAGTATCTTTGTTGGTAATTAACAAATACCAACGGATAAACAAAGGACAGATCAAATTTTCTTCTTTTATCAAGTGCACTCAATATTTGATTGACTTTGTTGGTAATTGATAATTACGAATTCCCGGACAAGTAAAGGAAAGCTCGAATTGTCTATACTCTTGAAGGAGTTTCACATACATATGAGAAAAAGATATTAACGGTCTTAAATACAAAATATTTCTGGAAAAATTATTGAGAAGCAGAAACATTTTGAATCATTTTTTTTCTATATCTTTAATTGTTAATATTTTCTCGAGGAATCAATATTG
>JAWWEQ010000045.1:5300715-5415404 GCA_035583055.1 Torymus tubicola | reverse complement strand
ATATATACACACACACCTTTACAATTCAGCAGTGTGTACGTGTATATATATATATATATATGTTGCGAGTGTACGCGCGTAAGGGGACGAGTTGACATTGAAAAGAGCCTGAGCGATGCGCCAGGGCGCACATACTCAAAGAGAAAACGTAAACGCATGCGCTTGCGGTGTGCATGTGTGGGTATATATGTATATGTGAGTTTAAAGTAGTGTGTCTCTGCGTGTGTACAAGTATATGTAAAGAGAAGAGGCGGAGCACGTTTTCAACAATGGGCAAGGTCGAGAGGATTAGTCTGGTTTCGAATTGTTTCGTTTCTCCGTCGTTGTTGTCGACGCTGCCGCTGCTGTCGTCGCGGTTGTTTAAAGAACAAGCTTCTCTCTCGCTCTGTGCGACACGTCGGCGTGGATTTTTCACGCGCGTGTATATATTATACTTGTAGTTTGCGGAGGGCTGAAGACAAGAATTATTAAACGCGATGTACTTTATTTAATTTGAAATGTGTAAGCTATATAAAAACGGTACTGGTGTTTTAAGTATATAAAATACAATATTTAAGAGAAAAATTGGACTGTTTAATAAATAGAAAAGTTGTTAAAACAGTTTAGTTCGTCTTGAACTTAATACTCTGGAGTAGAGAAGTGTAATTTTGGATGGACGTTTGTTTTCAACAAACTATATTCAATAACTTTCCATTTAGTATAGGATGCCAACTTTGTTTTATTTCAGTTTTCTTTTTATAAAGGATCTGATTATCTGATTTACTGATTTTGCAGGCTACACTTTTAAAAGTAGTTAAATTTACCGCCCCGAGACATCCTTCTAATTTTCGGACGAGACTGCTGTTGCTCCCGCTTCTACCATTATTCACTTATATTACGTAACGAACTTCAACTGCTGTTTTTCGTCCGCTTTTTGCATATAAAGCCCGTGATTTCGTTTGAAGCTCGTGTACGCATACTAAAATTGTCTAGCGTACCTCTTTTTCACTTTAAAAATTATTCATCAAATACGAATATTATTCGAACACTAAAATATTAATATTATCACAGTTCATGACTAAACTAAAATCAAACATATTTCAGTCATGGGACTCGCTTTCATGTTCAACGACTGTGATCCACATTGATTATAATACAGCCAATATATAATTAATAATCAGTTTATTCTGGTTAATCAAAAAGCTTACAGAGATCCGCGCGCGCACACACACACACACACACGTACATATATAGATACATACAAAGCTGAATGTAGTAGAGAAAATGAAAATTTTATTTCGCATGATTCATGCGGTGAGCGCAGCGTTATCACGGCTCTGCGAACAAAATCTCTCTGCACGCGTGAGCAGCAAGACGCGCGCACTTGCGCCATTAAAAATAATCTCTCGCATAAAGCATCGCCGCCGCTGCTACTGCTACTACTACTGCTGCTGCTACAGCGTCTCGGGAAAATCACAAAGTCTCTCTTTCTCTCTCTCTCTCTCTCTCTTTCTCTTGCCTCTCTACGTTATATTCAAATCGCGCGAGAAAACTAGAGATAAGAACGCCGATGACATACGCAGCCTCTCTCTCTCTCTTGCTCTATTCCATTATTCACGCAGATGTATATATACAAACGCGCGGTTGCGTAAATCTCGCTACGAGTCCACACGCGCGACGCGCTTATACTTCGCGCGCGAGTCGGTTTTGCTATGTATACGAGAAATCCTCTCCCCGAGGACGCGCAAGAGTGTATAATACTTGTTTTTACACGCGCTGGGAGTGTAGTACAGCAGCTGTGTCAGGCGCAATGAGACCGAAGTGGGTCGACTGGGGGATGTGTCCGAGAGGAGGTTTTTCAAATATAAGCGATTTTAGAGCGGAAATCGTGACGAGAATGTCGGTGGGCAGCGGTAATGGGCGCGGGTGAGAGGTAATGAGCGATGAAGAATTGATAAGCGATATATTTCGATGTTTCGCGAACGAGTCACGCGGCTTATTCGAGATCGCTTTAAACTGGAATTGCAAGCGACGAACGCAATGATCGTGGACCTGGGTAAAACTGGGTTAATTCAATTTGAAGCTTTCGTGAGTTCGGTATAATTCTTGGTTAATGCATGCAATTAGGATAACGATATTTGAGAAATTCCATTGTAAATAAGAGGATCATTACATTGTTCTTTTCGGGATAATCTAATTTCTGCATTATAATACATTTTTCATGCTTTGGGGATGTATATAGTTTGTGTATACGAAATAGTATGTGAATATGGGTTATCTAAAATTTTATCTCATACATCCCTCCCCACATAAACACACGTACACACCCACACACACGAGCGGGCATTTTCTCAGACTGCATATTTGAGCTCGGTGACCTCTGAAAATTGAAAATTCGCGAAAATGTTTGCTTCGGAAATTCCAGTGTTTATAAAGCTTTCTCTTTGAGATAAAAATGTAACAAACTATTTTCTAATCATCTTCCGGCGATAATTAAAAGCAGGCGTTGCCTTTAGAGTTGGGAAAATCTGCAAGTATATAACGCTTACAAGATAATATGTTAATTTTACACGTGTAAGTAAAACATGCACCGAGAGTATATCAAGACAATGCCTTATTATACTCAGAATACATCATCCGCTTAAACGTGTATGTGACCCCGCACCTTATTAAATTTTTTATCAAGTGATTTATAATACATTTGTGAAATTAAATTTCGTACGGTTTTAAGTACTAGAGTAATTACGGATGATCTATAGGAAGCTATTATGGTAATCAGCAAAGCAGACGTTATTGAATTAAAAGTATTAACAATTGAATTGAAAGGAATTTCGCGATATATTTTATTTTAATCGTGCCTGCATCAACGACGAATATATAACATATACATTACGCTGGAAATTCTGTGGGGGATTTCTCCTTCACGTAATTTCACATCTGAAATGAATAATTTAATTGAATTCATTTTTGAGAAAGAAGAACGCAAAATTAATTCAGGCAACACACGACACCCGTCCTGCACTGCGAGTTACGTATGTTAATAATTTGAGCTCATTATTATACTTTGTACATGCACATCAAATTTTATCCCGTATAATACCGGCCTGTAAATCACTTTAATACGTTTTTGCATTCTGCCACTGCGAGTAAAAACGAGTTTTAATTACAAAACGCGAACGGATTACGGATCATCTGTAAAAATACGCCCTCGCGCTTGCGAGCTTAATCCGATTTATTTACGAGTATGGAGGCCGTCATTTCAATCATTTCCTTTTGATATCGCATCACGCTTTTGTATCACTCTTCAACAGTATCGCGGTTTGCGTACACGTTAAAATATGAGGGGGCAAAAGGGGGGTAATAAAAAAGAGACACTTTAAATATGCTTTACATAATCGCGTTTTACGATACAAATATATAATGTATATCAAGCGATTCCGTACTCGCAATGTAGTAGTAGCAGCGAGCGAAGGACGAAAGGAAATATCGTCGAAGCCCTCCTAAAAGAGCCTCGGCACACTCGAAACCATTAGCCGAGCCTCGAGCACGCGACGACGGGCGGGCGGCGCGCAGCTATTTTAAGATCGCGCGTTCCGCTGGAATCATCCCCCGAATCTCGCCCTTCACATCATTCGCGTATTTCTTTCCGCGCGGTGTAGAGAGACCACCCACGTCTCGGCCTTTATATATTTCCCGTACGAATGCAATGAATCACCGGCGATTTTTCATTCGCGCGGCAACGTCGTCGTGTTACTTCAACCGCGAGAACAGGACGGGAGATCGTTCAAGTTTAAGCGACGCGCCCCGATCGACCTCCGATTATTCAAGCCTTGTATGTATATATATAAACGCGCGAACAAAGTTCAACGTCTATATCTGTATATATACGCCCGGGCGCAGGTTCGGGACAAAGCGCGCGCGTGGGAAGGAGAGAAGACACGGAATTAGAAGGACACGCGGGACGAAAAAACACAAGAGAAAGACACGACACCGTGAAGAAAAATAGCAAAAGTCTCAAAAATTGCTGTCGCCCCGCTTGAAGAAAGCGCGTGAGTTTATCAAGTTGCCAGGCGGTGGAGGTGGGGGAGAAGAGACGCGCGACGCGACGCATCTCTCTTCGTCGTCTCTCGACCTGCTTTTTCTCGCAGACGAGAAGTCGCACAGAGAGAGAGAGAGAGAGAGAGTAGGAAGGCCCGAGGATATACTTGCCGCAGCCGGTGCGCGACGTGCAAAAAAGCAGCGACGGCGGCCGGCGAGACGAATGACGAGTCGTCGATCCGGACATGCACAGAAGGCACTGGTGATGTGTTTGTTGATTGAAACATGGGTGGAAGAAATTTTTTTCGCGTAATCCGATGGAGATAACGAGGTTTTAATTGAAAGAGGAGAATATTCGGGGCTGGGTTATATCTCCCGCTGAAATGAATACAAATATTTTTATTTCGAACGCGCGTTGACGACGACGGCGTTTTCTATCAACGCATTTTAACAGCAGTGCACTCCCACCACCTCGTGTAACTGCCGAGTGTGATTGATTTCGTGTGTATACGATCAATAATAAAAACGACGGCAATTAAAAAAAGCCAAAAGTGTCGTTTTGTGTACAAACGCTAGGATTGCGCGTACATGTGTATATACACGGGTGTTAAAAAAACGGGGAGGATCATACAAAAGAATCGAGTCCACAGGGATACACGACGAGGAAAACATAAAACGCGCGGGTATAACTTTCCAGGTATATATATGTGTGTGTGTGCGTGTATACGTTGTCGGCGGCGACGGGGGCGCACCGCCAGCACGCGGAACAAATGAAAATGGTCGGCGCGAGGCGCCGGCAATTTCTTACGCGGACTGACGGCGGCGTCGTCCTCCTCCTACAACTCGTCTTCTTCGCGCTCGTGTGCCCCGGGAAAATCGATTCCCGAATGGGGCGCGATTTATTTCCGGAAGCGCCTTGGTTTATCCACTTTATTGCGTGCTGCGGCGGCGGCGGCGACGGGCTGCTTCCCACCACCTCCTCCTCCTCCTCGCCCTCTCAAAATTATGCGATGGTTTACTTTGATCGTCCGAATAAATAGTCTGTTTATAAATAACTGGGTATAGGTGAGGCGTGTATGTATATGCGGAGGTCGCGAAAAATCCTTGTCGTGAGCGTTACTCTCTCGCGCCCTGGCGATCTGCATTATTGATAAATCGATATTTCTTCGGCGCACAGGCCCGGGCGCAGCATACATTTTTAACAATGACTATCGATCGAGCAAAGGAGCAGCTATATAGGATACCCTATTGGTTATCGTCGTCGAGGGCACGGATCTGTTAATATATTACACCGGGTGCTCGTCGAGATGTAGAAACGTATCGAATGGCCAAGTACATCTTTAAAGGCTCTCGCACTTCGCGATGAATGAGGCTTTTAAGGAATGATCCGCCGATGAGAGAGTAAAAAATTCATTTGCCGGCTCTCTGCAGGCGAAACAAAGCGCCTTTATTGTGAAAAGACAATTAGCGGCTTAAACTGGGCTAAAAATCACGGACGGTGAATATATTGACGATAAATCGCATCAGTGACAAAAAGCAAGCGGGGCCGAAATTATCGGCGGCCGCTCCCCCGTGATATCGTTTCCCCGGCCTCGATCCAGCTGGCCGGCTACGCGAGCGCAGGCATCCATAAAGGAAATTCGATGATCGTTAAGCGCGATTTAAAATTCACAATATGCCGAGCGAACGAACGAACGAACGGATGAGCGGACGGACGGACGTGCAAGCGGGCGGGTGGCAGCAGCGGAGGAACGGACAAATGCCGCTTGCTCGCGCTTGACGAGGCAATTTTTCCGTCGAAATGCAAAATCTCGCCTCCATTATTTTCCGACGAACCGGAGAGAGAGTGAGACTGGGTCAACTACTGGCGTGAGCGGGCGCGCGTGCACGCGTGTCACGCGGAATATCGCGCGGTTAATTTGCCGCGGATTAACCGCATCGCTGCTCATTGACGTTTTCGCGCGCGATTCTGGAAAATCGTTCGGCTATACGCCTCACCGGATGTTGATTGATCCCTCGGCTGGCGCGTCGACGTTCGTCAGATTTCTAAATTAATGAGGCCGCGACGCCTCTCTCTCCCTCTCTCTTCCTCTGTTATATATATAGAGGGTTGGGGTAATACAATTTCGCGCCTGTAGAGCGTTTTGTATTATAAATTACGCGACGGATGTCGAGCGGATTGATCGAATTATAGATCGAGAAAGGTGATGGCAAGACAAAGTGGAGAGTTCGATTGGGTTTAATTGTGAAAGTTGTACATATAGTTCTTGCACGGCCATGCGCAAGGATTGCGGTTTGATTGATATCGCCCCTTTGCGGTCGCGTTTTCCAACATTAATCCGCGCCAATATGTGTTATGATTTTCTTGCACACTGTTCCCGCGCGTTGAGGGAGTTTCAAAGCGCATTATGATTTGAATCGATAAATCTTTACCGATTATATTTAGATTGAAATACCATTTGGCGTGGTCAGTCAACCAATATTCAAATAAAAATATGTTTGTATATAAGTTAAACGACTTACATATGCTTATTCAAATACGTATAATAAATCTAAATCATAATCTACCTTCTACATCTTTCGGCATTTTCCAATTGTATACAAATACCACTGCTGGAGAATTCATCGGTATTCAACGGTTAACAGAAAATCAAATTCAGTCGAAATGCCGCTCGATCAGCTACTCCTTGCCAAAGCCGCGAAAATACCGGCACGCGCGCGGGCGCACGACTCGCCTGGACGTAATCGCTTGAATTTCTGCCAGAGTCCCGTTCCAAAAGCTACGGAAGCGCAAACTCTCCGATCGCGCGGCCCGTAAACAAAATCAATTCCCCCCGTACCCTGCTCCAGAGGTTCTATCGTAATACGCCCTGGCAAAAGAGTCGCTCATGCGCATACGCCTTGTCGCGACAACGACGACGACGACGACGACCGCTAATTAATTAACGGGCCATCGCGCAGACTGTGCCGACGCGCGGCTGTTCGACACAACAGCTCGGACCTCCCCTCCGCACTTAATAGCGCCTCGTTATCTTATATATAGGTAAACACGCGAAGCGAATCAGTTATTACTCGTAGATTTTAACGTGGCTGATACCACAAACCTCTTTTTCGCTATACGCGCACCTCTTTTTTTTCTCTCTTTCTTCTTCTCTCCCTCTACGTTCTAGTCAATAATTCCACGTGCAGTTTGCTCTCTTCTCAAGCCAGCCGCCTCCTACCCCCTCTCGTCGCGGTTATAAATAAGAATCCGCGCGCATTCGCGCGGCTGTATACCCGCAGGCCGCCCCAATCGATGCGACCTTATTTAGTTCCACAACGAGGGGGCAAAAGTCGATATTTACCCTAGAGAAAGAGAGAGAGAGTGGCGGAGAGAAGAAAGGGAAAAAAAGAGCGAGCTAGGGCATTAATTTGCTTAAAGAGTTTATTACTCCCGGTGCGCGAGTGTGCATTGCAAAGAAGGGTGGAAAGGGGAGGAGAGGGTAGAGAAGGGGAGTAGCGCAATAAAACGCGCAGGGATGGAGAAGTAATGAATAGGTAATAGCGAGCGAGGCGGAGGGCACACATAGCAACTCGGTGCAGAGCAGAGGCGCGAGTAGTATAGCGATATATAGGAGATATTGCTGCGCCAGTGGCGGGAAGAGGGATAGACGCGCTAATTCGGTCGGACGGGCCGAAAAAATAAATAAAACGAAAATTAGCGCTGTGAGAGTAGCAACGGCAGCATACCGGCTGGAAAAAAGCCCCTGAGTGCGTGCGTGTGTAACGCCAATATTGTTTATATACGCGAGGCTATAGCCGGGATAGTAGCGAAATGAACGGCTGATGGAGAGGATTGCGTTACTCTCTCGGCTGCTGCTGCTTTTTTCGCGTTTATTCGGAAAGAAATTTAGATATCACGAGGGCATTTAAGGGCAAATTAATTACGAGTGAGCGAAAATCGGGATTTATAAACTTTCGGAGAATGAACAATTAACGAGCGTTGTGTGTGTTATCGATAATAATTAATGCGCCAAAATGAATAGATAACAGCGTATTTCAATGTAGACTTGTAGCGGAAGTTGCACGAATAGGCAACGTCTAACAACTGGCAAGAACAAATATATAAGTGAGCCGCTGCTGTCGGAGAAACCACGCGCGTCGATATACACATACGAGGGAGGAAGGAGTTGAAAGAGGGTAACCGCGCGCTGTTCGCAGACATTACCCAACCGCTCTGTGTATATACGAGAAATTCCGGCGTCCACGACAGGCGGGGCACGCAAATGTCTTGTTTCGCCGTCTCGTTATATGCACGAGGAGGTCGTGTGGCCGTCGCTACGTATATATATATATTTACGTTCAAAGCAAAACCACGAGCAAAACGAGCCTGAAGCGCAGCCTCGCGCGGGTATCGCATGTCCGTTAGGGTAGCATCGCGATTACCTCATCTGCACCGCGGAAACCCAATAGTCCGCGTACCTCGCGAGGAACCTATACTTCATAAAAAAAATTCACGGACATTGCGACTGTATACTGTATAATGCAGTGGAGCCGCGTGGAACGATTTTTCTTTTATCTAACTTTTAATTGAATCCAAACGTGATCTCGTGCGTGTGTGTGTGTGTGTCGTCGACGCGAGACGCTGCAGGGCTTGAATTTATAATGCACGCGCGTCAGTCCGGTCAGTCTCGTCGTCACAAGCGACGCACAAGTGTGTCTGTGTGTGTGTATATGTATATACATAGGTATATATAGAGATGATGTGCACGTAGGATTCGCCGACGGGCTAATCGATCGCGCTAACACACGCGGGTACACGTAAATCGTTAATGCCCCGGCGCCCACGAGTTTGCGTTCTGCTTCTGATTATTCAATTTGCTGCGGAGGGCGCGGGAGGGAAATACTAACGCGGGATTTTGCTTCAAAGGCCGCGGAGAGTTTGTGTGTGCGTGTTTTTTTTTTCTTTACGTGTAACTCGTGCGGGGGTAATTTGCCGGAAGTGTGTGGGTGTATGTGCATGTGTGCGTGGTTTTATAGGGCGAGAAAAGTGCGCGCATATCGAGCTTCTTTTTGATACTGGGTCGCCGAACGATGCAACAGTCAGGCCGCATTATTTACTTGACCTCGTTACATAGTTGCCGCAACTTATTAACGCGCGTCGACTGTGTCACTCGCGAGTGTGCCGTAACCTCCGTGTGCAATATAAATATTGCGGGGCTTACGGAAAATAAATTAATACGCTACACAACCTATTTATATTCGTTAGAATTATTATTATATAACGAACTTTGGTATTTAAATAATATTAATTGACGAGGGTAAAATTAAAAATTACGAAACTACAGCGTGCAATTAGAGAATTATACTTATGTGCATGTCACGTGTTATATGTTGTGTACGGTATAGTGCACGGTTTAAAATTACTCAGAGCGGCTAAATCTGCGATCTCTAATCACAGCAGGACTTGTCGTTTGCTTCGCGCGCGGACAAACAATATACGCGAACGGAAAAAAACAATTTCGTTCTTTCTCTCTATTTCTCTTTCGGTTGGCAGCCGCGAGCGCACTGGGAATTGCACGTATACCTTAAACCGCACGAACGAACGCGAAATACGAAGAATCCCGTGCGATTTCATACACTACACAAGCCGCAACACACGCTCGCGCGCCAGCACACGTGCGGTAATCTGTAATTGCTATAGCGCACGTAACGTTTCTTCGCGTAATCCTTAACTATCCCTTTTTGTTTTCTTCTTTTTTTTACAGCAATACTCACAGCCGATTTTCTTTCTCAACTGTGCCGTCACATTCCAAAGGACGATAATAATTCAAAGCGCGTGCTTTCGGAGCATCATGACGACGACGACGACGACGACACTCGTCTCTCTGGCACAATCCGCGTAATTCATGTAAACCGCGGTCGTGCGCGTATCGCGGTGCAGCGCATTCCGCATTAACCATTCAACGATTTCGGTGTCGCTAGCGTACTCGCCGCGCTCGCCAGTTCTACGTTGGAAGGCGATTATCCCTGCTTCACTGTATGCAAGAGAGAGAGAGAGAGAGAGAGAGAGAGAGCGAGTGCAGCGGGAAATGTATTAGGGACGTAACCGAGCGCTCGACAGCGCGCACAGCAGCGTATAGACTCTAGACAACGGTATATATACCTCAACCAACACATACACACGAACGAGTCCGTGTGCGTAAAGCTACGTGTATAGATCTCACAAGCACACGCGGCATGGCAGTATACTGCTACCGTTGTCCATTAAATTTCTCCCGTTCGTATCTTAGTCACATTGTTTCTTTAGCGTACGCGCGAGCTGTAGGAAAACGTATATAGCGAAGTGTAGTGCGTTGCACAATCGGACAATATCCTATTTTACGCGTCACACGCGCTACTATTACTACTACTGTGCGTGACTCTCGCATGGACATTATATGCCTTTTTTATGCGCGTTCGCGTCTTTGTATATATATATATATATATATATATATAGAAACGAGCGAAAGGAATTGTTCGCGAAATACTCACGGCCTGTTGTCGGCACGACGTTAGGATGGTGAAACTTCCCTAGTGGCGAAGAAACAGCACCGCAGCCAAATAAAATCTCTGTACTGTATATATGTATATTTATGTATATGAAAATATATACGAAATTCAAATGGACGACGAGAACATGCTATATTTGTAATTGTTTCTCGCGACACTTCTCGCCGTCACCGTTAATATATATATACACGTCGAGAAAGCCTCGGAGCGGACAATGACGGTTCTGCGACTAAAATGTTGCTCTCCCTTTTGCCCGTGAAAACGATAAAGATGAAGCATTCTTATAAATTCGCGCGTTTACGATGCCCTTAACAATTATATAGGTTTCGTAAATTTCGCATTTAAGGCGGAAAACAGCCATTATCCGTCGTAGCCACGACGGTAAGAACAGCAGTAGCAGCAGCGTCGTCCTCGCGTATACACATACACATATATATACAGACACCATGGGCCCTGGATACGAGCAGTTTTTATGAAGAATTTCGCGCAGTAAAACTGCGTCCGCATAAAACTCATGCGCAGTAAAATTTTTACACGTACTTTCGCTAAATTCGTTTCCATTGAATAAATATTTCGAGCCTCGAGGCTGCTGCCACCGCCGCCCGCACGTGTGTGTTTTCCGTATTTCTCTCTTATACACGAGATCTATAATTTTCTCCCAACTCTTAGCTCTCCTTTTTTCGAAATTCTCGCCTCTGCGCGCTGCTCACCGCTGCTTTTTCATCTCATACATCGCACGAGATATTTTCCTCAGCTGGCCACTGCGTGCGTTCTTCTACGGTATATATATATATATATACACAAGTAAAATATACCAACCGCTTGGCCGCAGCAAGTTGCGAACGTAAATCGCGCTCGAAAGACTATTGAACGATGTAGTGCGCGCACTTGTGCCAGAAAAAAGGGCTCCGAAAGGAGAAGGAGACGGGCAACAAATAAAATTTCTCCACTCCAGCCAATCATTAATTTATTCGGGGTCGTAATTCGGAGCACACCGGGAGCTCTAAAGTAAATTCGCTCGCGATCCTTGCTACTATACTGCAACTCCCCCTCGCCTCCCAGGTCTTTCATTACCCTCGCGAGTTTTATTCTATATCCGCCCGGCCGCGCGCGTCCGTCTCTCTCTCTCTCTCTCTCACTTCCACTACTGATGTATATATATGTATATATATGGCCTATCTCGTCGCTGGCGAACGCCGCTGCGGCGAATCCGTTTGCTCGGCTCGCAATTCTACGAACGACTCTACTACACTAGCGCTCTCCCGATTGCTTACCTGCCTGCACAGCCTATATACGCGGCATTTCCTCTCTCGCGAGCAAGCAAGCGAGCGCCCGCGCCCTTAAGCGTCGCCTCGCCATTAAAACGCATCCGCGAGCGCGGGGCGCGTCGTAACCATCGGAGCGCGTAATCGTCGCTAAACCGAGGCGGATGAAAGAGAGACAAGGGTATATAGAGGAGGGAGGAAGAAACGGCAGAGAGATGGAGGAGGAAGGAATAAGATGGATTTATTCGAGAGGAGCTGCTGCTGCTGCTGTGCGCGCTCGATGGAGCGTGCCCGAAAAAGAGAGTATCGAGGAAGGAGGATTATTTTTTTTCTGCCCTCTTTCTCTGTCTCTAGCGCGTTGTATCTTCTTCGGGCTCTTCTACTCTTTATATTTTTTATTTATTTCTCTTTTTTTGGCGTACACTCCTTCCGATCGGCTTTCTTCGGCTTTCCTGTTTTTTCTTAAATAATTTGCGTCGACGCGGTGGCCTCCTCCTCGTCGCTCTACTCTTTCTCTGCCTCGAGCGAGCAAGGCAAGTTTTGATAAAAGGAAACTGCAGCAGAAAGAAAAGCGGAAATAGAGCCGTAGAGAGAAGGGAGAGAAAGAGCGAGAGAGAGAGAGAGAGAAATAAGTTTCATTCTGAAGTTTCTTGTTAGAATTATACTTGTTTCTCGGAAAATTTTTATAGCGCGCCCTCGAGAGGAAAGGCGTAAAATTTTAGTCTTTTCTTTAAAATTTTAAGTGTATACCTCGAGGGACTAATATCCGTCGCTATTTTTAAACGCTCGCAGCACTACTTCCTCTTAATCACGGCGCTCGTCCTAATCGTTTAATGTTTTACAACGCGCGCAGCTACCATTAATATCACGGTAACATCGTGTTGTACATTTTATACAAAACTTGAATGCGTGTACAGCTGCACTGCTGCACCGTGTACAAATACTTGGCAAACTTGAAAATATTGGAATTTTTATTTCACAAAAAGCTGCTACATCTTATATATCTATACATGTATACATATTCGCACACCTATATACCCGCGTGCACCGCTATCTCTCCCAAGAAAACGAAAATACGCGACCGACTTTCACTCGTGCTCTAGCTGCACCCGCATCTTTCCCTCTGCCGAAAAAAGAAAACAAAAAAAAAGAAGACACATTCGCTCCCATTTACATGCACTAGAAGGCACGCGCGCGTGCGCGCAAATTTCGGCCTTTCAGTCGAATTTTCTCTCTACTCCCGAATACGTAAATCCATAAGCCACGAGAGAGAGAGAGAGAGAGAGCAGCGGTGTGCGGCGGCTCTCTTTGAGTTTACGCATGCGAACGTGGTCTAATGGAAAAGTCCGCGCGAAATCAAAAGAATACATTATATCCAGCTCAAGCCTGGACGTTCCACACGTATATGTATACACATATATATATACGTGCTGCTTTTACTCGTTCTTTTTCTCTCCCTTGTGTACGCATGGCCACGGTAGACGTAACAGTAGAAAAAGGAGGAGAAGGTATAGAAGAAGAAGAGGAGGAGGAGGAGGAGTTGTAGAGTAGTAGGCACCACTTTTACCTTCTGGAATATCAGCTGGCGTATTAGTTTTGCGGAAATTGTGGAATACACCGGGGAGTTGTGCGCGAGACACGCGGTCTCGGGGGCGGCAAGGCTATGTATAATATACAATACACACATACGTCCGTAAGGGGAATTTAATAGAAAAACTACGTTTGTTTGCTCAAGGAAATATTAGTAGCAGAATAAAAAATTATACCTATATATACATACATACACACCTATACACGTATTTCATGTGCACCCAAGCGGAAAACAGTTTATTGGATTCAATCCGGCAAATTACCGCCAATAAAATACGCGCCATTCGGCCTCATTTTAATATTTAATATATGTTCGTATATTTATATATATGTGGCAGTAAAGTCTCCACTCCTCCAAATATACTCCCGGCGACACAATAACTCAGAGTTTGACTTTTCGCCGAGCGGCATAAACTTTTCAGCTCCTATCCTCGCGGATCTCGTGTCCTCCTACTCTTGCCTTCGTCGTATGTATGTATGTGTGTATACATATACACAGACACCTAACCCGCACACCCTCTATACCATCATAAAGCCGAATGTTATCTCTGAGTATGAAAATCCATTGCTCCGAGGCGCGCGCGCGAGAGAGAGATATTTAGGCTTTCGCGCCCTTATTCTCTCTTTTTCCCTCATTCCGCATGTTGGCAAAAGACGGGAGAGCGAAAAAAACGCGGTCACGCGTCGTGGAATGCGGAAGAGGGAAGATATCGGGACGTAGAAGACAAACGGCTTCGTCGATCTCCTTACGTATTCCGCGCGCGTGCTGTCTGTGTGTGTGTACACACGAGAAACTTTTCTCCATGCTGAGCGTATTATTTAGACTCCCTTGTTCCTTTCGCATAGTGGTGCTGCGGAGCGCCGCTCGATCGCGATGATCGGCCGACTGACTGTTTGCCTCGTATTCTTTTTCCAGGGGGCAAATAACTTTCTCGACTGTACGACGATTCTCTCCTCTTGTTTTCCTTCTCGATGCAACATACATGGCATATATATGTATGTACTACTCCAATGTCGTTTTCCCCGCGAAAACACATTGCGGGCGCAGAAGGAAAGTGAAGTTCTCTCCTCTCTCTCTCTCTTCTCGGTTTCATGCTTTTGTCGATGGCTTCTATATGTCTCGAGCCCATTGTTTGTAAATTCAATCGCGATTTACTCGCGGGACGAGCTATTATTTATCTATACGACGAAGTTCATTGTGTGTGTGTATATATATATATCTTTTGGCCACAATTGAAAGTGCATATATATACACACACACATACACATTGTGTAGATTCGGCGTTTCTTACAATCGCGGCTAAAAACTAATTCTCCCGTGACCCGTTCTATTCAGTGATGGCTATTTTTAAGAGCCGCACATCGTCATGTATATATAAAAAAAGAGAGAACGTTATTTTTTCTCTTAAATCGATATTTTTCTAAGGAATCAAGGGGGAAAATATATTTTTCACGTATTCGCGCCAGCAGTGGGTAACAAAATAAAATCTATTTTTGAAAAGTGCCTGCACAGCCGATGAAAGCGAGTTTAGATACCGAGAGAAAATCCTCGACGCGCTGCATTAAAATGTGTCCGGGCTCGCGCAACGTATTGACATACTGCGGAACATATACACATATATATATATACTGGATAGGTATTATATAAAATAGCAGATTTAACTACTAGCCCACTTTGCTCGTGGAAATTCAATAAACGGCCACACGCTCGATACGAAAGCGAATTATCCGATGGCGTGCGCGCATGAGTGATTAAAAAAAAAAAAAAAAAAAAAACGCTTTCGAGGAAAATTTGACAAAGCGCGACGATGGTGGAAGGCAAAAACACGCGGTGCACACGTGTTGTGGGAGGGTATACGAGCGATAAAAGCCACACTCGCGTAATTGTGTCACTCGCGCGGCAAACCAACCGAATCGCGATACCTTTAATGCGATCTTTCACCTTCGCACCGCGTGTTTTTTTTCTCCCTCGTCTCTCCCTCTCTCTATGTCTTTTTCTCTCGGTTTCACCTGCTGCATGCGCGCACTGGTTCATTTGGGCGTGCGCACGTTTGTCAGACACTGCATTCCAGGAATGGTTATACGAATCAAGTGTAATCGCGCGCGCTGATGTTTATACACGCTTCGTTAATTCCTCGACGCGGTGGAGTGCCGCTGGAACGGGAGGAGAGGGGAGAAAATATCGGATTTATAACGCGCTGTTATTGCGAGCTCGCGAAAATAATTTACGCTGAGTCGGAATGGAATGCGGATTATGACGGCTTAAGTGACTGTCGGACGGGGTAAGAGAATGTTTTTAAAAGCCTTGAAAATACTTTATTTCAGGTGGCTAATTATGTAAAACTTTAAGACGCGATAACCTCGTTACAGTGCATTGTACAAAGATCGTGTCCAAATTTTGATCATATTTGTGTTGATAAAATACCTTGAAGATATTGTAGTTTCTTTTTCGGAAAATTTTCTTGTGATTGTATGTATGATTCACAAACAAATTGCCAGTATACCGTGTATAATTGGACATTTAAAGAACAATACTTTCTGCTTCATTGCTCAATCACGTTCCAAAGTCAAATTAAAAAACAAATCTGACGCAACATTATCTCAAAACTTGATATGCAAATTGTTCCACATTCGGCAAAAGTTGGAAGGTATATATGTACAACCTACCAAATCCAAGATATTTGTCTTCTATACATAAACGTGTAATATGACATATATATCTTTAACTAGTGGAAAAAAATTCCACCTTCAATTTGAATACCCGTTGAAAAATGCCGCATCAAAACACATTTCTCATCAACCTCTTTTCCCTCTCTCTCTTTCTTTCTTTACTACGCGTTTACGTCGTACGCGTATATATACGTGTATAAATAATCCTCGCCCGAGGGCCTGCAGCCATTGACCGATCATCGGTGAACGGCGCGAGTGCAGCAGCATCGACTTCTCTACACGCAGCGCGGAAAAAGAGAAAGGCAGCAGCAGCAGCGGTGGCAACGACGACGATGTTATATACCGTTACGCGACCCATCGGTCGACCCACATACTCTCAAGCCAGCGAGCCGTGTGCGCTCGCTCGCTCGGCTCGTTCACTTCGGGGACACTCGACACGTTCGACGTAGTACGTCTCTCTTTCTCTCTCTCTCTCTATTCGTGTACGAGTGCCCCGAAGGCATCCGTGCTCCTTACGTCTGTCCATTGATTATTTTTCGACGACTAGATGTTGTTTAATGCACTACTCGCAGCCAGCCGCAGAGTCTTTTACTTCGAGCGCTATGTATACATACATGTATATATACATTATGCGAGCCGAAAGAAATTGATTTTGCCCTCCTTTGTTTTGCTCCGTTTTCCCGATAGGTATATATAAGCACGCACGCGCGCGAACGATTGGATAATTCGTGTAGCCGTTTCCGGACTGATAAGTGTACCGGCGCCGGGCGTGGAAAACTGTATGTATATACAGGCAGAAGAAGTCGGCCGGCGCCGCCACTGCTGCTACTGCTGGCTATAACGCGGTGTACGTAAGGCTAGATGCAAGGGGAGGTAGCGAGGGGAGAGAAAGAGAACTCCAGCCGACGATCGAAGCGGCTATAATGCCGCGAGCCAATTTTAATCCAATAGCGATTACCTTTTTATAGAAAAAGGATTGTCCGGGTCGAGACTGCCGCGTTGAATTCTTATTGCGTTTCTTTAATTTCCTTCGCTGCGAGCGAAAGAAAGAGAGAGAGAGAGAAACAGAAAGAGAGGGGGAGTGAGGATGTTTCCTCCGTGTTTTGTTTTATTACTTTCGTTGCTCGTTAGAGCGTGGCCGAGTTACAAATTTATATGGCACGAGAATTTTATACTTGGTTGGAATTCTAATGCATTTTTCCGCTGCATACAAATGCTGCGTGTAGCAGTTTGATTCTAAAAATTCCTTCCTCTTATTTTTTGCCTCTCATTTCTAATGTAATCCTGAGAAATGGAACGAAACTCGATTACTTATAAACAACAGTGGTACATATACAATCGTCGGCCCCAAAAATTATTTCCGAACAAATTAGCACGAGGAACAATTATATAACTTTCACTGTTTTGCTCCCCAAGATTTATGGCAGCTCTGTGAAGCGAATAATTATGCATCATTATAGCGGGCAATTTTATCGTCTATTAATCACGCAATTAATTGTGAACCATCGAATTACATCCAAGCAGCCAGCTCTTATACATGATCACGCGGTATAATATCCCATTCCCAAAACCTCCTTCGACTTTCTAAAACCGAAACCTTCGGCGTACCCGAAAAACCCATTTCAAGCATTCGATCATTCTTTTTTCTACCTTCACACACACGTATTGCGCACGCGAGAGCGTAGCCGAAGACGAGAGGCCGTGTGACGTCGAGAGAAACTCTCGCACGGCCGTCGATTCTCCTCGTCTCTGCATATATATATACACACACATACGTTCGCGCAACGGTACTCGCTCTCGCCTTTTTTCTCGCGCGTTCTCTCGCACAAAAGCGCGTATGTGCAGTTTTAATACGCGCAGCAAGCGCGCTCGTCCCGTTGAACTCGGCGAACATAACAGTTCCTCGTGCCAGAAAGAGAAGAGAGAAGAGCTCGCGGGAAACGATCCTCCACTGCCGCCGCCGTCATCGTCGTCGTCGTGGAAAACGGTTTTCGATACGAGACTTCGGGACTAATAAAGGTCGTGCGACCGGCAGCCTGCAGCCGTCTTTTTTCTCTCCGCGCGTACCCGCCGGATGTTTGCTGCCTGCTAGAGCTGCAAGACGAGGGAACTGAAATTTCTCGATTTTCGACGTCGTCTACGTGTCTGTGTGCATTATATATAGGTACTGTTAGGTACAGTACATATATTCGCGTAGTACGTGGAACTGGAATTTCGCACGGCATGAGAGACACTGCCGAGCGAGTTCACATTTTTTGTAAAAGTAGTTATATGTGCGTAGGATGTGTGGGGAAAGTTTGAGTTTGATGTGTGTTATAGTATAGTATGTTTATTTTTATTTTATTTTATTTTATTTTTTTTTTGTGGCAGACAGTTGCAAGGTTTTTTGTTCCACTTTTATGGGTACAATAGTTCGCGAAAAGAATCGTCGGGAAATGAGGATGAAGAATAAATGTATGTGGTTTAGTTCACGCGCGCTGCCGCAATACGGGAAGTAGAATTTTGATTTTCGAAATGTATTTCGAAACTAGCGTAACTTCTGGGGGAAAAACTATTTCTACGTTAGCCAGTTTCAACTGGAATGTGGGTCAACGGGGGGGGGGGGGGGGGGGGGTAGAAACTAGCCGAGGCATTAGTTAAAAATCTTAATACATGAGAGAGCGCGTTTTACACTTGCTTGCCCTAGCAGCAACCCCCAACCGGCTTATTATTTCTTAAACGAGGAAAATCGTGCGCCGAGCGTTCTTTTTAATAAAGGGCGCACCGCACGGTTACCGCTGCCTTTAAACTCTTTCGAGGTGTAACGCTCATTAGTGCTCTGTTTAATGTTCGTAATTACGTCATGATTATATTGGAGCAAAGAATTCTCTGAACTTTAAAGAGCGCCGCCGCCCCGAGGTCTAGTGGCGGGAATGTCGATTGAGATTTCATTCAGCCAACACTGAATACAACGTATTTTGCCTATTTTTTCACTTACTCACTCGACCAGTGGAAAAGAATTCTCATTACAGACTCGTTACTTATTTTTTTCTCTATGCAGTTTTCGTATAATGAAAATGGAAGCCTCGAAGGATTGTCGAGAGAACAATCTCTCTAATGGTATGAGAAAGAAACCATCCCGACAAGAAAAAATTCTCGTGAAAAGTTTTAATTAGATTTTTAACTACAATGAAAGGCAGTATCGGAAATATTGATTCGATCGTTATAAGTGAATGTTCTGAGAATATTATTATTTAGATGCAACTTTATTACTCTCCAAGAATTTCTCAATACCATAACAATGATTCATCCCTTTCCAGCATATAAGAATTTCCGAAAGTGAACTAGAGATTTATTAAAATGAGGTATATAGAAAAGAGTATACAGTCGGCCGGAGCGTTGGCCCCACGCCCAACGATTTTCCCCCAAAACACAATCATAAAGCATACGCGCGGTCCACCCAAGACAAACATCCGCTATCCTCGACAAACTTCTGCCGTTGCTCGTCCCCTCGTCTACCCCCCTTTTCTCTCGCAGGCAAATGAATCCTAATCCTTGCCGTCTCTACTCGGCACCTTTTTGCCGCCCATCGTCCATAAATACAAATGAGCGCTACGGCCCTCCCAGTCCGGGTCGCGCTGTCCCCTGGGAGAGAGACAGAGAACGAGAGAGTAAAGAGGTAGCGCGCGGCCGCCCGTTTCGTGTTCGCTTTTTGCCCCTTTGACGGCTGCCCGGGAACTCGATACTTACGTCCGCCGATCGAGGAAGAGAGGCGATAACGCCCAAGTGTCTCGTAAAGAATCCGGCAGCAGAAAGAGAGAGAGAGAGAGAGAGAGAAAAGGCGCATCGCGCACGCGAGCTTTTTGCCCTCTTAACGACCGAGCACTGGCTTTACGCAGCGACGCGCGTGTATAAGCTTTCCGCGACGTCGTTGGCCGATTCGCCACTTCGCCGTCGTCGTCGTCGATCGTATAAGGATTGTTACGGGAGTCGACATCCACCTCCTATTATACCTATCGCACACGAGTTTTTTTTCTACTCCTACAGGTACCCCGGTAGATCGCGTGACGTTTAAAATCGCGAGGCCGCTTCATATTTTTTCTTCCCCCTCGATGCTATAATAACTTTTATTTTCTAGTTGTAATTTAAATAGTATATGAATTTTTCGTGTAGTATTTGCACAGGGACACGCGCTCGAGACGCAAGAGCGCTTTTTAATATAGTCGTGTTTTGCGCGCGAGTGTATGTATGTTGTTTTTTTTTACTTTTTTTTATGGAAAAAAGGATATTTTTCATATTTATATATTGTGAAAGCTTTTGCGCATTGCAGTATATTCGCGGTACGCTCTTCGGCGAATGAAAAGTGAAGGGGGGAAAAAGTTGCTTGATTGTAGTGATGTTGTACGTCGCAAAGTACGGGGAAGAGAGCAACTCGGTGGGTGAAATAGCAGTCGCATTAAAAATTATACCAATCTGATTGTTCTGAATATTACATTATACATCAGTTAAAAAATATTCATCGAGAAATTTTTTTGCTCGTAAAATTAACTTGCATGAAGCACATATGATTAATTCAGCTACGTAAGTATATATTCGTTGAAATCGAATGAAGTTGAGCTGGAAACAATTTTACTGTCGTCTTCAAATAAATACTGCAGTTTTCGCGTTACCCGAAAAAATGAATTCGATGCAACTCAATTAAAAAAGTTTGCAAAGCGAGGGTAAAACAGTTTACGTACACTTCTCTAAAAGTCTAGAAAAAGTTGTCTGTTATTCTGAAGAGAGGAAAAAAACAAACAAAACTTTATTCAAACAGATCGCGAGCCTTGAAAGCCCCGAAACAAATTACTTCCTTAAGTAGTATTTACCTGATTCAACATCATTTCGCCAGTCTTAATAAATATTTTCCTTCGCACAGTAAACAAAACTTGATTCATTGAATATAATTCATTGCACGAGCATCAAACAGTCTAGCTCGTAGTATAGTGCTAACATAAAAAGTAGATTGGAAAGTGGTGTGTGTCGTAAGTCCGAAAAGTCTTTCTTAAAGGCTCAAGGTTCTTCGCTAATGCTGGATAATGAAAATTAACGATCTATTATGAATAAATTACACAGCGTCTCATGCGTAAGCTAATAGAATGTGGCTTGACCTTCACATTTCTATGGGAACACAGCCGCATTAGATTTAAATTAAAATAATTTTTATTTTTAAAAATTCACATTCTGAAACGTAGTTTCTAACAAATGCTTCTATGGTTCTTGTTTCAGGTGTGACCCGAGCGCGTGATGCCGAGGAGACGCAGGTGGACACGCACGAGGGCTCAACGGTGCTGCTGCAGTGCCGATTCCCGCCTCCGCGCGAGAATGTCACCTATTTCTGGCAGACGCACACGAACAACGTGCACGACAATGCGGCCATTGAGCAGATTCCCTTGGCGACCTATTACCAGGTCTACATGCGCCCGGAAGAGGGTCGCTACGACCTCCAGATCCACAACGTCATGTACGAGCGTGACAACGGCAAGTACGAGTGCCGAGTAAAGATCAGGGGCACCGGTGAGAACCTCTACCACAAGAACATCACGCTGACGGTGCTGCGAGCCCCGAGCCCACCCTCCATCGTCCCTGTATCAGCCCTTGCCAAGGAAGACGAGCGCCTCGAGCTGACTTGCAACACCACCGGCGGCAGCCCCGAACCCGAGGTCAGATGGTACCGTGGCAATTCACCCAGCGTCGTCCATACGGGCAAGAACTACGTGCTGATCCCGAGCAAAGACGACGACCGCTCTGTCCTTAAGTGCGTTGTGCGCAATCGCGCGATGAAGGCCGGCGAGACCCTCTCGGCCAGTGTCACCCTTGACGTTCACTACTTCCCGCGTGTCAACGTTGGCCCGGAAAATCCCCTCAGGGTCGAGGTCAACGGTATGGCTACGCTCAGGTGTAACGTCGACGCGAAACCTGCTGTCGGTAGCGTTCGCTGGTTGAAGGACAATAGCTTCGTCGCGACGAGCTTCAACCACGTGCTGCCGAAGGTGACGCTACAGGATGCCGGCAAGTATACCTGCCAGGCCGACAACGGCCTCAGCAAGAAGGGTGAGAGCTATCTGTACTTGGACGTGCTTTACCCACCGAGTGTATCCATCGAGGGCGATCGCGTCAGGACTGCCGAAGTCGAGGACTCTGTTACAGTCCACTGCAACGTCTCGTCCAACCCACCGCCCACCAAGATCGAGTGGCTTCGCGAAGGTAAGGATATACTTTTAACCTCGACATCAGATCCACTTTAGTGATTAAACTATTAAAACATTGATTGTAAATTTCAAAATTTAACGTCACTTGCAAGAATCTAGAACACTCCATTAATTTAATCCGTAAATACATAATGTCTCATATTACATGTAACCTGAAAGTGTCCAATCATTCATTTTATTATAACATTTAAGCGCGTTGCTCTTCCTTCAAAACGCTATACAATGAACGATACCTTGATCCCGTCACCTAACGTATATCCTATGCAACCTTAGGTCGGCCAGAGTTCCGCGTCGAGGGCTCAATCCTCCGCCTGACGCGCGTGACCGCTGAGCATGCCGGCAACTACACGTGCCGTGCCATCAACTCCATTCACCCATCGGGTGGTGAGCGCAAGAATCACTCGGCTAGTGCCAAGGTTGAGATCCGTGTGCGGCACAAACCTGGACCAGCGCGTATTACGCCTGACTCGCCTGTTGCCGTGGAGAACTCCAAGGTGATACTCACCTGCGTGGCCAATCCCCCCGGCTACCCGGAACCCGAGTTCCAGTGGTCGCGTGAAGGTGATGCCGGAGGTATCGTACCTACCGACCACTTTGGATCCAAGTACGAGATCAACTCGGTGCACTTGGGCAGTGAGGGTACCTACAGGTGCCATGCCCTCAACGAGATCGGCAACGGCGAGTCTGCCTCCGTCAATCTTACCGTTCACCAGTCGCCCAAGATTCTCACCAAGCTTCAACCTCACGTCACCAGGAAGTGAGTACATTATATACGGCTTTTACATTATTATCAACTTTCGGCATATAAGATATTATATATTATCCTCGATTAATTAATTATTGAAGCGTTAATTTCTAATGGCACGGGTTTAATATAATATTATTTCTCTTGTGTGGTGAGGTGAAATTATTTATGTATAGCATAAGCAGATTGTATTTCATTTCCAATATTTAATTACGCTAATGAATAATAACAAACGATAATGGAGCATTAATAACGGGTTCGCGAACTCTCACTGTATAACACTCACGTCAAAATTTCACCGAACGTGTTAAATCATTATATTTCATTTTTTAACGCCATATATCTAGTTGATTGGTAAATTCCAATAGGCCATTTCATTCTCACTTTTCTAATTCAAATTAATTCTATACGTGTATTATATTCGTTCTATTATTATGTCTGTCCAAGCCGTTGACAACATAATAGTCTAAGGTATATGTGTACACGATTGGAGGGAGCGATATCGAACGGTGTCATCTTCAGCCATTTATTGAATTCCTTTCGCCCGCGAGTTTCTCTAATTTATCATCTACTACCTTTCTACTCGTTACAGTTAGCAGTTATAACAATAGGACTACCAGTATAATTACATTATCTATAGAGAAAGTAAAACTGTACGCACCATTGTATATTACACACCGAAGCTGTTAATCACTAGCGCGACAAACCATCCGAGTTATTAAATTCAAATTACACGTTTGTCCCGCGTGGCCTCACTCCTCTTTTTTCACGCATCTCCGCTAAATTAACGATGCATGCACACTAGTATATACGCCACTCATGCCTTTTGTACGCGCGTTAAAAAAAAAAAATTAATTTTAATACTTTTCAACCATCGCTCGGCGCTTTTATGACCGTGAGAGAGTTCATGAGCATACGCGCGAGTTACTCGATAAGCATCGCGTAGAGTCTAGCTTTCTTGATAATTGCGATGGATGTATATATACGTATAAGGTGCATTTTAATGACACCATTATTCAAAGCGCGATGATCCCTTTCCCAGCGCGTGTATTATTTAACCCCCGTGAGCAATTGTTTTCAAGGTCTCCGGGGGACACCAGGCCTTTTGTAGGTTTATAAATAAACCCGCTTACGCGAAAAGAGAGAGGGAGACAGATAGAGAAAGAGAGCTCGCTCGAACAATTATGACGTGCAATTAGAGTGCGTACGAGAGCGCGTCCTCTCCGCCCCAGGAGAGAGAGAGCGAGTGAGAGCCCACCAATTGCGCGAATCAAGAGAGTCAACGACGAGCGTGTAATTGACAAGTGCAGTATGCAAAAAAGTTTGTCGCTTGTCAAGGCCTTAAACACTTAAGTGTGCTTGATTTAAATGATTTCACCCTCCTCTTTTTCATTACTTTAATTTATCCTATTATAGTAATGAAGTTTAAAATTACAAACAATTTAAATATACCCTTAAATGCTTTATTCACTTACAAACGTTGTCGTGCCGTATTCTTTATAGAGAATAATAAAGTCCCGAACAGTTGCGAAACTTTAGTTAAAAGTAGATGTATATATGAGAAAAAAATTCACAACGATATTTTCACTTTCAGAGTTGGCGAATCTTCCTTCCAAGTATCCTGCGTAGCCCAGGGCAAACCTAAACCGACTGTCCGCTGGCTAAAGGACGACCGCGAACTGACAGCCGACCAAAGCCTCTATAAAGTTACGATGACTAAATCTGAAGGGCACGGGCGCGTCATCACCGTCAACTCGACCCTTAGTTTCCTGGGCAACGCGCGTCCCGAGACCGACAAGATCGTGGCGAACGACCGTGGCAAGTACACCTGCGTCTTTGAGAACGAGGTGAAGAGAGTCGAGTCGACGATGATGCTCAAGGTTGAGCACTCGCCCATCGTACTCAACCTCTACGACAAAGTCGCCAACAATCTCATGGAGACGGCTAACGTCACCTGCAAGGTGCAAGCCTGGCCGAAACCCGAGTTCCAGTGGTCCTTTGACCACAACGCCGCTCCCCTTCAAGGCTCGTCCAGCGATGGCCACTACGAAATCTCGACAACCAGCGACAACTACGACGTCTACACGTCTGTCCTCAAGATTACCAACATTCGCGAATCCGACTACGGCGATTACAGCTGTCGTGCGACCAACGTTCAGGGCAGTATTATATCCACCATTAAGCTCCAACCGAAAGGCGCACCAGAGAGGCCAATGAATGTCCGCGCCATGGACGTGGGACCCACTCACGTCGCTCTCGTCTGGGACCTTGGCTTCGACGGTGGCTTACCAATCACCAAGGGCTTCATCTCCTACAGGAGAATAGCCGGCGGTGACGAGGTCATTGCCACGGATTGTGCGCCACCGCGTGGACCCTCCGGCCAGTGGCAGGAAATCGACTGTCGCAGATCCAACCCCTGCAACGTTTCCGACCTCGAGCAGCATCAGACGTACACTTTCAAGGTAAATCAACGTGACAGCGCTGATTGACGGCTCGTCCGATATAGATTTATGCCTCGACGGTGACGATTGAACTAAATTTTTTAGAATCATCTTCTCGCGAGATTGTAACGAACAGATCTGTATTTGCGCTAAATTGATCAATCAATTTTCCTGCTGTAGAGCACGGTTTATTTCATACAAGTTTTTAAAACCTTTCATCGATATAATGACGTTCGTTTATGCGCCGTGTTATGTACATTAATTCAAATTGATCGGATTTGGCAAGCGTCATGATTTCTTTATTGCCTTTTAATAACCGAAAAATTAGGTCGGGCGTAATGTGTGCACTTACCACTTGTATAAAATAAAAATGCATAGCAACGACGAGAAAAAACAAGAAAACAAACAAATTAACATACAATTATTTTCTCTATAATATAGGTAAAAGTGTACAACACGAATAACCACTCGGACTATTCGGATGAAGTCACTGCCACGACGGCAGTAGCCAAGATACCCTCGCCTCTGCGTGTCAGCTACGACCCGGAGAGCGGTACCCTAGCCATCAACGTTGGACCCACCTGTCTTGCCCTCGTAGCCTCAATTGAGAAGTCCGACTCTGGCTCCGACAATACCTGGCGCATCGTCGATGACTGGCCTCTCGAGGTCCTTGGTGGTGCCAGCACCCAGCGTGAGGGTATCCTCGACGACCCTGCGGCCTCCAGCTCCGAGCCCAGAATACGCGTGAGATTGTGCCTGAAGGCAGACCGACAACGATGTGGCGACTACTTTGAAGCCGAGAGTGAGTTTTCGCCTCTGCTGCTTTAATTTGTTTAAAATTTTTCCGCTCTACCGTGTCCAAGCGATTCATAGTTTTGTCCCGTGTCTGTGTGTTTTTTTTTCGTTTTCTCTTTTGCTACTGCTAAAGAGGTCATGCGAACAGTCTGAATTATTTTAATGGTTGGCCAGCTGGATATTTAATTCGTTTTTACATCGTTGTGCATACGCTGGAAACCGCGAATTTCGCATTTTGGCTTCTGACGCGTTAATAACATGAATAAAGTTCGCAGGCGGGCGTAAATTTTAGTTGCAATTTAAATAAAGTCCTCAGCGTTTAAATGAATTACATAAAAAAGGATCTAAAAAAAAAGAAAAAATAATTCAGAAGGACACATTTAACAAGTGCATTAGAATCTACACAATGCGATATGTCAATTACAGCTAAAAGAGCTCGGCGCATTATCAATTGTCCGACTTTTAATTACGTACACCACGGTCCCGCCTTCGCGCACGTGCGCTGGCATTTCCATTTCATTAACTCTGCACTCGCGCGCGCGCGCTCTTCTGCGACAAATGAATAAAGTTCACGCCAAAGAATTTATTGCGCGCGCGACTAGTCCATAGGGCTAAAAACAATGGAGGGGCCCACTCGCGTACGCGGAAAATTATTAAGTGTAATGTTTAACCGTTAATTTTGCAGTCGGACCGTCGTACATAGCGCAGGCTGGCGCTCTGGCAACACCAACTTTAATTGCACTCGTAGTCAGCGGCGCCGTATTCCTATTGTTTGGCGCGCTGCTGCTTCTCTTCTGCCGTTGCCGCAGGAAGCACGCTGCCAAAGCCAAAGACTACGAGATGGATTCGAATGCGTAAGTACTAAGGATTAGACTTCTGCCATTCACTTTATATATACGTATACATTGTAAAGTTTCGCTTCTCCTTTAGAAGAGAGAGAGAGAGAGAGAGAGAGAGAGAGAGAGAGAGAGAGAGAGAGAGAGAAGATTGCGTGTGTGCGTGAGCATACACGCGTCTAGCTTTGTTGAAAACTTGTTGAAAATTCCGGCTCCCTACTCCCTACTCCCTGTAAGCATTTTCATTACGCGTACGTCATTAGCAAAGTGGGTCGGCGTGCACATACCCTCCGCTTTCTCGTCTTTACAAGAGAACCGGAATTTTTGGCCAAGTGCTGTGTAGCGAAAGATAAGGATTGGCAGTTACGAGGGCTGTTTGTATCAGAAACTAGATTGTCGAGATAAAGAATTTTCTTTTGCCAAGAATTGAGCATTTTTCAAGACACGCGTGCGCGTACATTGGGTGTGCATGTGTGTGTGTATATATACCGAGAGGAAATAATAACGTAAACCACTTTATAAGAGAAGGAAAACGTATTCAAGTGCCTTAATTTGCAAAAGAAATGTCCCGCCCGGTAAATCCAGTAATATTAATTCTCTCATCCATCTCATTCTCTTTCTCTCTCTCTCTTTCACTTTCTTGGCAAAGAAAAAAAAAGCGAAAACGAAGAAAGTAGAAAACTTCCGAAAGTAAAAAGACAGCGTCGAGACTCGGGAGCGCGCGCGTCCCACTGGCGCATAAACTCGCGGCAATTCTCATCAACTCAATCATAACTCTACCTCCTGCCCTCTTCCTCGCTCCCGCGCTCCAAAGTAACACAGGAATTAGCGCTCCGTAGAGGACAGCCAAACTCCTCTCTCCCACTTCCTCTCCTCCCTTACTTTCCCACCCGCGATATGAAAAAATTTCAAAGTCAGATCGCGCGCTCACTCCCTAGCCGGCCAACGTCTATACATATATATACGTGTGTATATGCACGCCAGTGTATATACCTTCGCCTCTCCTTCTTCTTCTTCTTCTTCTTTCCTTCCTCTCCTACTCCTCCTACGGCGCTCGTGTATCCCCGCCCCCGTCGTAATTCGCGGCGAGGCTCGTAAAGCGTGAAATGGAAGTCCCTCATCGAGGAGCTACGCTCGCGGAAAGGAATATGTGCGAGATAAGAATGCGGCGAGAGGTGGAAGTTGTGCACGCGCTCGTAAGCAGAGCTGAAGGGGGTAGAGGAAAAGGGATAACAAGTTTTAAAAAATATACGCGCGAGGAGCGCGAGCACTCAGCTGCTGTTTCGTGCAATCTCGCGTGTTTAATTAGGCGAATTTTTTTTCTCCTTCGTAAGAATTCTCTCAGCGAGGTGTTGCGATTTGTATTTGTCTTGCTCCCTCTGCGTCCTATGCGTCTCGTGTTTTCTTCACGTTCCTGATTAATTAAATTCTTCTTTCCTTTTTCTCGTTCTTCATTTACCTGAAAATATTGGTTTTATTGTTGCCGTCAAATATTAACTTTCAAAATTGAATACAGAATACGTACGTTCAACTAAGGACATTGAAAGCTTGTTTATTTATCCTATCAATGCCGTGGGTGAACTTCTTTTCAAAACCCACAGCAAACGCTTTGACCGGTAAGAAGATGAAAACAGGTTTGCGTGCGAGCACGAGAGAGAAGAAAAACATTCGCGAAAAAAGGTGAGGTGACGCTCGTACATAAACCGCGCGCGTTCACACAGCGTAAAGAGATGCAGAGGGAGAGAGATGAAGAGAGAGAGGAGAGACAAAGAAAAGAGAGGAGAAAGAAAATGTTGGTAAAAGGTCCTTGGAACGTGCCTTAGCCGATCCTTCAGACATTTGCGAGAGGAGCTAGCGTAAACGTTCTCCTCCCTACGCTTGCAGTGCACGCGTATGCACGCATCAGGTAATCTGCTCCCTCTCTTCCTTTCTGCCGCTTGCATACACACACGTCTACGTATATGTACATAAGCGAACACATGCGGGTGCGCGCTCACGTAGACATGTGCTCTAGAGGATGCAAGGAGAACTCGATTTTCAAGGAGCTGCTGCTGCTGCTCCGACGCAGTGGCGGCGGCCCTCCGGCGACCCGAGAGATAATCGCTGGAGACGAGACGATCGGCGACGTCGGTAAATTTCTGGTATAAACTGCTATATAGTCGTAGCGAGTGCGCACGCGCGTACACATTTTTGTCGAGCGCAAAAATTGATTTCTTACCTCGGCTCCTTCCGCTCGGATAATACTGCAGGGCTTTTTCCCGAGCTCGCAACGCTTCCCCTCTCCTCATTTTTTTCCGATTGATTACTCGATGGCAAGTGCTCACGCTGGATTAGAATCGCGAATGGATGAAGTATGCCTTTACTCCCTATATTATTATAAATAATGAGCACGTATCACGAGACTTCGAAATATGGAAATATAGATAAGACAAAAAAAAATCGCGTTTTTTAAATGTCACCTGCCGTGATCATATCTCCTTTCGCGAAACCTTCAGGGCGAGTACAATTACGACTTTTTTTTAGAACCGTCGTCAACCCATTCATTATACCCCGACTCCGGCATATCCGTCACAATTGTGTCTTATTTTTTTTCTCTTGCTCGTTTTTGTTCTCTCGGGATAAAAAGGTAGGCGAGTGTATCAACCAAAATAACCTTACCTTCAGCTCCACAAATCCGTTTATATAGTTCGGCGAAGTTTACAAAAGAGGAGCGCCTCTCGCAAATTGCGTTTTGCGCCCGCACTCGTCAAGAGTCTTTCTTAGCCGTGTCTTTCGGCGGCGAAGAAAGAGAGACAGTCGATTAAGGGGCAGGATTACGCGCGCGCACCGCTATTTTCTAGCAAGAGAGTAAGAGGGAGAGAGAGAGGTGGATGAAAACTCGATCGACGCAATTTACGCGTCCTCTTGCAATCTCGTTACGGCGGAGAGCGAGCTCGCGCACAAGTTAGAGAACCGAAGAGAGAGAGAGAGAAAGAGAGAGAGAGAGAGTCAGGAGAACTCGCTTATAATATAAGTAAGTCGTATAGCGTAGCGCTCCTCGCTTGCTGCTGGCACAGCGGAGCTTTTAGCTCGGCGGATTCCCCTCGAAAAGAATGCGACGCCTCGCGCGCCCTCGGGGCGATGCAATTTTTCGCAGCGCCCGCTTGTCTTATTTCTTATCAGACAATTTTCTTTCGGAGTTCCCTCTCTCTTATACCCCTACTCTCTATTTCTCTTTCTCTCCTTTTCTTCAGCGATAACAAAAGGAGGTATTTTTGCGCACCGGCTGGAGGACCTAATAAGTTCAAAGACGCGTGAGCGAGGATGCCTCTCGTCTCCGTGCTTTTCATGTCTTGGTGTGACTCCTTGACTTTTCATTTTTTTTCGCCTCGTCGTTGTCACCTTCGACGCGGAATACCGTGCGAAAGGAAAGCGTGGGAGGTGCCGCGATCTCTTTCTCCACGTCCTGGATGTTTTAGCATTTCGTTCATTCGACGGGTGGTACTGATGTGAAAATGAAATTTCACCGCGATCACGAATTTCTTCTTACACCTTGCGATGTACATTTTCCTACCGCGATGTTTTCCTTCAATTCTTCCGTGGAAATTGTTTTTCAATGATTCGTCGTCAATTATATAGTTCTACATATAGTTCTTCCGTGGAAATTGTTTTCAATGATTCGCCGTCAATTATATATAGTTGTGCTGGTTTAGAATTGTCCGTGTATACATAACTTGGCAACTGAATAATTAGCGACGAGCGCTCATCCCAAATGATACAGCGACGAGCGCGAGAGAGCGCATGAACAATGACATTAGTCATCGTCGGCGCAGCATCATTCGTTACGCACGCGAATTACTCATCCGCACACACGCGCCATTTCCTGCTATCCCATACATATATACATTCTCTTGCTCTTGCTCTTTATATTCATCATCCAAAAAAAGCAAAAAATCTCTCATCTCTCCGACCTCTCGTAACGTCGTCAGCCTCTCTATCGCCTTTGCGCGTAACAAATAAGACACTTATGTGCCTCACCCTCTTGGCGGCGCTTATACCATCTATATATATGTATATGCCTCGTTAATCAGCCGTCACCACAACGACTCGGCAATAAATTAACCGATGGCAATTCATATATATCTATATCTTTATGTGTACAATACTGACGGTTTCTGGTTTTGCCGATTGCAGGGTAAGACCGAGCCTGGTGACCGGAAACGGCGGCCAGACGCAGGCGCCACCGCCGTACTACGCTGAGAATAAAGCGCTGGAGCATAGCCTCGACCACGCGCTCGCCCTCGAGGACTCCAAGACACCTGCTTACGGCCAGACGGGCTATGGTTATCACCAGCCCAATCACAACATCAATGGTGAGAACAATGGTAATTGATGCTTTTTGGGTTTTACTAACTTGTTTGTATTGTATTTGTGTGTAAAGTAGATTTCCTATATTAATATACGTTATGGTGTTGGTTATATGTACCCTTATCAGTAATAGTGATAATATTATATTTTATCGTGTGCTAGAATTCTCAAATAAGCTAGCCGTAGATGAATATTATTCAATGCATTTTCAAAAGATTATTGTGTATTATAAAATAGTTTATTAACCCGTCCTCGTTTTAATACTTATTATTGAGCATAATCGTTAATATTTGATTGAATAATATATATCCTCGCAACTGGTATAATCAAAGCGTTATTAATGTTATATATTCAATAATGTGTAATGGCACGCGCATACAGTATTCAGTAACGTAGAAACAAATGAGACATTTATAATAAACCGGATAATATTATGATGATTTTAAAGCATATTAAATGTATATTATGCAACATCAATCAAAACTCGGTAATTCCCTTTCGAAGCTGCCATTTACCCGTAGGTATCGCGATTCAGCCCCACAATAAATAATAAAAAGTGTAATACTTTTTCTCCTGGGGAAGTTCCCTGCTATCGGTCGGAAAGTTGGTAAGGCGCTCGCTGGCGAAGAGCGCGAGTACGCTGTGCGAGCGCCTGTCTTGCATTTCGAATGGTAGAACGCATAAATAAGCCGCGCTCGACACGTAAATCCAGGCCGGGGCGGTCCAAGAAAGAGAGAGAGAGAGAGAGAGAGAGAGAGGCCGCAGGAAAATGAAACTAAAGTTACAAGTAATTATTGAGAAGATAAAGCAGTTAAGACGACGCAGTTCGCCCGGTCGCGACACGAGTGGCTTTTTCGAAATCTCGCGTTCGCCCTCGACGTCCGGCCAGCGTCAATTCAACGTCTCTTCCAATTTTCCTCGTTGCAGCCGAGTTTTCATCCATTTTTAAGGACCCCCGGCAAGTTCCTTATAGCATTATTAATAAATCCATTTAACTGACGGGATAATAAACTTTGACGATCTCAACTCATAAACAAGTTGCGATTTTAAACAGTTGTATATTCGTTAATGTCGGTCAACAATTTCGAACTGTTAATCGCGAAGTGCAATCTGCCCGTTAAAAACTTTTATACCCAGTGGTATGACGGGCCTCCATTGGGTAAACTTTTATTTCACGAGTAAGATAAAAATACATCGCCATTCATTCTCTCTCTCTCTCTCTTCCTCGCGTATGTCGACAGGCAATATTAATTAACGCAGTAACGGTAGTCCGTGCCCAATGTGTGTGTATATAAACTGCATGCGTTCCTATATATATAGCAAATAATATATACTCAGCCCTATATACGTACGTCTCTCTCACCCAATCGCTTTGTCTCCATATGTACCGCGCACAGGTGTCAACATGGGCTACATGGAGAACAGTTACTCAAACTCCAACAACGGCGGCTCGGTCAACTCGCAGGATTCCATCTGGCAGATGAAGTCAGCAGCTGCAGCCAACGGCGTTGGTGTTAACGCTGGCAACGTCGGGGTCGTCGGGGTCGGCAGCGTTGGTGTCGGTGGTGGCACGCCTTACGACATGGGCGGCTACGCGACCACCGAGTCCGATTACCCGGCCCACCCGCATTACCTGCCGCAGCGGGACGATTACAGGGAGAGCCACAACCTGAGTCGGCAGCAATTCTGCGAGCCGTTCGCCACGGTTGTCAAGTCGCAGAAGCATGTCGGTTAGTAAAGCTTTTTATACACACATATATATATATTCTCTTGCGTTTTACTCGCTCCTTCACTTTTACTCGCGGCCTGCGTGCTCGTTCCGAGTTCTCTTTAAGCACGCTGGTCATAATAGTTACGGGAACAAAAGGGCGGCGAAGCCGAGGAAGGAGAAAAATCTGCTATACGTTGCCGCTACTGTGGTTGCTGGCTTTTCACCGTACGCTCAATCATATTTTTCCACAGTGGACGCGATATACCCTTTGGGAAAAACGAGCTTTCGCGGAGTTATTAGCGGATCCTGTATCGAAGCATGCTTCATGTTTAAAAATCCAATGATTGACTCATTTCGTTCTCAATTGCAGAGTTGTTAATACGTTATTATATGATTTTTTTCTCTTTTTTTTAATTTCAGCCGTGTATACACACACGGCACGTTACGTAACTTTTCTATTACACTCGAATACCAGGGAGTTTCATCCGATAATTCCACCTCGTGTATACCCGTGCACGCGCGTAGAATATATGTATATACATTTTAATCGTTCTCATATAATGAAGCGATTCCACAGCGAATAAAATTATACAGCCGGCGTCTCCCCCCGGCCGCTTGCCCGCGCTGCAAGAATGCAATGACACATGTACAATCGGACAATCGCATTTACGCAACGGCGAATCCCCATTAACCGGATTGAGAGAAGAGTAGCAGTGTTCGGCGCGACGTTGTTGCAGTGGCGGCGAAAATCGTTTTAAAATTCTCTATTATCTCTGGGCAGCGGCGAAACAAATACGGCTAATTTGTTATTTCGGACGAATGAAAACACAAAGGCCGCATCTAAATTAAACGCGGAGATTTGCCCTGCACACGCGCGAGACTTGCAAAAGAGCGCTTCTGTCCATTATACGTGCCAGCGAGCGTAATTCATTCGCTACGCGCGCGCGTCTCGAGGCACGCAATTTGTCCGGGTACACATATATGCCGCGGCAACAGCAGCAGCCCACGCAGACAATCATTACTGTTTGTGATCCTCGTTACGTAAGGTATACGCGAGTGCGCGCACGGCGTATACGCTCGTCGCGCGCGCAAACACGCCATAAAATCACACACAGCACGCCCGCGCGCTCTCTATGTGCCGAGCAATTATCAGACCTTCGCTGCTGCTGTCGCTGCTGCAGCCTTTCTCTGTGTGTATACAGCAAGCTGCAGCGTTCCGCGGATTGACGTCTAAAGCGATGCACGCGCGTCATCTTTGAGTGGCTCTCTTGCAATCGGCGCATAGCTCATGCGGTTTTCGCGAGTGCAAGCTTACACGAGCGGGTTCGTATAGCAAATATACTAATACCACGATATTTTATTACTAATTACAGATTCACCGTACGACGTGTCAGGTCTTCCGTACCAAGAGAACTACGACGAGGACGCGAAGCCACCGCAGCAGGTGAGCCTGTCGTACGACGAGTCCCTCGAATCCGGCTACTCGACCCCCAACAGCCGGGGTCGGCGTATCATCCGCGAGATAATAGTCTGAGACCAGCCCACCGGCTCGCGAGCCGGCAAATCGCGGACCACCTGGCTCTAGCAGCAGGCCCCCCATCAGCACCAGCACCACCCGCAGCTCCACCAGCCGGCGAGCCACCACATGGAGATCGTCATCGAGAGCGATCCCTACAGGCCCGGCAGCACCAGTCCCGCGTACCTGCGCTCGCCGAACCAGCAGCAGCCGCCGCCACTCGTCAGCAGCAGCAACGCCTTCTACTACGCCACTCTGCCGCGCGCGGGCACCGGCCTCCGGCTGAGCGGCCACCAGCCCGACGTACCGGACGGAGCGCCCATGACCACGGCCGTGCGCCGGGTCGACAAGTCCGGCCTCCTCGAGATCGCGGAGCTCGAGCCCCCGGCTAGGCAGACCGCGACCAGGCTGCTACCAGGTACCGATGGCCTCACGAGCGCGCTGTCACGGCGGCTGGAGCGGCCCGGCCTGCTGGAGGCCGTGCCCGAGGTCCCGGACCAGTGCCACCGCACCGGGCTCGCGTCCGAGGAGCTGCTGGCCGCCGCGGCGACGGCTCGGTCCATGGTCGAGCGGCAGCAGCACCTGCTGGGGGCCGGGACGGACGCCGTGGAGGCGGCGCTGCTGAGGCGGCGATCTTTCGCGATGCTCGACTCGCAGGACTCGACGTCGACGAGCGTCTCCACCGAGACCGAGACCAGTGCGCGCAGCGCGCCGCGCGTCAAGTTCGCCGCGGACGATGTGCTCCTGTCGGCAGCGCCGTCGCCGCCGCCCCCGGACGAGTTGAGGGAGCCGCGTAGGACGAGTGTGGCCGACTGCCTGGGCAGGCTGAGTCCCAGACTGCGCGAGCGGATGGCGCCCGTCGCCCTGTCCAGCATCCCCGACGTGATCGAGGCGCACGGCACGACGACATCGGCGACGACAGCGGAAGGTGGTACGGGTAGTTCGACGGGGACGACGACGGGCGCGACGACGCAGACGGCGGTGAACGGCGAAGGCCCGGAGGGCGAGCGCGCCGAGGCCGAGGGCTGCGAGCATACGGCCATCGAGAGTGTCGAGGAGGCGCGGGTCGCGTACAAGGGCGGCGCCAACGGCAAGATCGGCCACAACGACAACATCCAGGCCGTGCACGTCATCATACTGTCCGAGCAGTTGTGAGGGCGGCTCTGGCCCGCGGCTAACTGAGCCAACTCCGTGTTCAAACAATACTGGGTGTGAGGCGCTAGAGACGCGGATGCCTTTCGATATGTACTTTGCTTTCATCACTTTTGACGCGTGGGCCTTTGATGCCTTCAAGCTTGATGTTTATTTTATTTATTACAGTTAAAAATCTTCGTTTTGTTTTTAAACTCAATGATCTTTTATTTCCACGTAACGTTTTTAATGTAGACTCAATGTTTCGTTTGACTTGTTCACATTTATGCTTGTGTACAAACATTTTTAGAGGTCACTTTTTAAAATTGTTGGAAAAGTGCCTGTCTCGAAAGACGTAAAGGCGCCCGCGTCACTCATGCTAACACGAGAGAGAAGACCAAACTTTTTATAGAAATATCCGATATTTTATTTTTATAGCCGCTACTATAAAAATCTCTTATATATTCTTATAAAGAGCTTGGGCTTTTTTGGCGCGAGCACGCGAAGCACCGGCAACTCATGGAGCGAATTTTTTTTACGAGAATGCTTTTTTTTATATAAAAGAGAAAGGACCCGCAGCAACATTGACCGAGACGAAAAATTGGAAAGAACGATTAGTGTACACGGTGACCTGACGCGCCATGAGTTTTCAGGTGCGGCGCATGTTCCTCGCTCTCGCAGCATCTCGGCAACCCTGAACTTTTACTTAAAAAAAACACACACATACATCCGCGCGCTGTACTTCGGACATTTTCTCGTTTAACCGCCTTGCCGGCGAGCTTAGGTTTTTCTACGCGGATGAAGGAGAAAGCGAGGAAAATTGAGAAAAACAAGAAAAAAAATAACAAGTGTATTATATTGTAATTATAGAAAACGAGTGAATGACGTGCCGTCAGGTTCAGAAACGCGAACCATGCGCATAACAAATTGTTTTTTGCCCAGCAAAGTGACACGTTATCAACGAGAACACACACATATACAAAACAAAAATATTAAAAAAAATATTAAGAGGCCATTGACTTTGAATCTCGTTGTTTCAGAGTCCTTTTTCGAACGAGATGACGAATTCGCGCGAGCACTCGATTATAGTGATGAACACATTATAGATTTAACGTGAATGTATGTATGTATGTATATGTTTTGTGTACGTGTTCTATCTTTTTCTAAACGGAGAAAGATGAGGAAAAATGAAGTATATATAAATATATATAAAAAAAACGAATGACGAAAAATATAAACGAAGATACTTAATTAAAACGTAACTTAAGACGTGTCTTTCCCCCCGCCCCTCTTTTTTCTATTCCACTTGTGTATTGCCGTCGTTCGCTAGAGAAAAAAAATTTCGAGAGATTAACCGATGATCTATCGGAGCGCTACCCGGTCAAGAGGATGCGCCGCGTGAGCGCACTCACGCAGTTAAACTCGGCTTTTGGCTCGTGCCACCGCCCTGGATCGAAACGACGTGACTCTCGTCTCGTTTCGGCGCGGAATTTCTCCTTCTTACGCACCTGTCTCACGTGTTCGCGCGCGTGCTCACTACTATATATATACACATGTATAAATACAAGCTGTCGGGGACTCCGCGAGGATCGATCACGGGGACGTCGTATAACGGAACGAGCGTTGAGATGGAATTTTTTTAATTTAAATTTTGTTTTTAATCTATTTATTGCGTGGCTGCGACGTCGACGGCCTTTTCTTTTACTTTAATTCTCGTGTAAATCATCGAATATTTACTTTTTTATATATAATATATATATATATGTATTGCGAGAGAAGAGCTTTAAATTATGTTTTTATTTTAATTTATTGTCGTTTTACTTTTTACCTTTGGTGACAAAAGGGCGCTCGTTCCGCGCGCGTACCATCGATCTGGCGGAGTGCCTCCTGGTATATATATGTAAACAATTTTCGACGGAACGTTCCTAAGCCACTCGACAGCAGAGCGGTTTTTAAAATATGTGCGCTTCTATTACGTCCCGTGTAAATGCACATTTCTCCGCACCTCGCACTCATCTGTGTGCGAACGCGACTCGCTTTTAACGACAATTTTTCACTTTCTTTCTCTCTATCTGTCGCGCGAACGAAAGACGGGGCACATCCTTTGATCGGCGCTCCGGTATATTTTATACTTTTATATCGTGAAAACGGCCCTCCCCTCATGCGTACACACGCGCGCACGCGCCGAAGAGCAAGCGGATGAGAGGAAAAACCTGTGCAACGCGGAGCGGGAGTCCGCGGGTGTGCGTTATTATACGAGTGTGAACGAGACGAGGATGCAATGAGCATAAGCGTGATCCAAGATTTATATTTATCGATGTGACGTGATTAAATATCGTGAATAAGATAGCCTTTATATGCGTATAGACAGAAATCTATATATATATTATATATATTATTGTACGAAATGTAAGAGTGAGAGAGAGTGAATGATAGAGAGAAAGACAAGCATGAACGAGCGATTGAAGCCGCAACGATTGCGTCGAGAGCTCGTGCTGAAATCGACGGAGCGCATAGTTCTTTCATATCCACATACATAAACGCAGCCTATATGCATGACGCGAAACGTCTCGCAAGGCGTGTATTCCCACCTCGGTTGCGTGACTCCCCCGAGAGAGAAAGATGAGAGAAAGAGAGCGATGTGCGCTTGTAAATATTAGCCTGTAAGCCAAACTCCTAACTTCTCTGTCGCGTCATTATTTTACATCTTGTATTCCACTATTACGATTATTATTTCGTCGTTTCTATAGAATTAAGAAGCGCAGGAAGAGCGTGCACACAAACAGAACACACGAACACTAATGAAAAGCGCCGTACAACGCATTGTTATTACTTTGTTTGCGTCGTTATGCGCGCGTGCATCTCGATTCCGATTTCAGCTCGAGAGCAGCAGCTTTCTCGCCTCATCATCGCTTGTTCTATGCCTTGTGTACTTTAATTTTTTTTGCATTCGTTGCGTTTTTACTTTTTTATATTATTATTATTATTTTTTATTATTATTATTATTATTATTATATTATTATTATTATTATCATTGTAATATTTTCGCTCTATCGCATTTCTGTACGCGTGCGCCGTGTGCGCGTGGAGTTACAACTCTGATGCATATATATGATTGTTCTCGCTCGACGACTAGCGACTTCGCGCGCTGCGACTCTTTGCACGATGATCTTTTTTTATAAATAAATATATATATATAGACTACTTCATCGGCCATTTCGTTGTTATGTGTATATCGAGACGACAATTGTGCAAGAAGAAAAAATTGTTATCTAGATATTCCGATAAGTGTAAGACGGACAGTCAATTAAGCGTTGTTATACAAAAAATACATCATTGATTAAATAAAGTCTAGGGCTATTATGAACCATAAACGTACTGTACACACTTTATTTCTCTCTTACCCGAACGGAACACACCAACAAACGTCTTTCTTCGAAAGAATATATATATGAATTTAGTTTGAAAAAGTTGACTCTTTGATTTGAAAACAAAAACTTGTAACGGGCTTTAAAGAAAAGCTCTTCAATTACAAAGGAACACATAAAAGTCATCCTTAGCCAGAGTATGATATATTCTATAACGGTAAGAATCGTGATTAAACCTCTATCTCTTTCGCTCGCATGCTATTTAAACGCTTCACTCTTACTACAAGAGATAGACTCAAACTCGCCTCAAAGGCGAAATGGCGCCTCGCGATCTTCTCCGAGAGAGAGAAAGAGAAAAAACGCATACGTAGAGATAGCCCTTAGATAAAACTGCCACGTATCAATGTTTTGGGGATTGAAACGAGAGAAAAAAAAAAGAAAGACGGGCGCGCGCGCGATGGAAATCGTCATCGACCGCTGTACCGATGTTGTACATCGCTGACGTGTTGTTGAAGTTATTATTTTTGTACGATTCAATGTGATCTCATTGATGTTCGTAGCGCAAACGAACGGAGATTAATAAAGAGAAAAAAATAAATAAAACAAGAAATTCCGACGGACACACGCCGCGTCGTGCCAGATATATATAACGACTTCTCGATTTAATCGAGCTCGTCGCTCAAAATGACCATTGCGCCGTCGGTTGATTGATTGCGTTCCTCGCCTCCATCGAAACTCACGCACATGCATCTTTTGACGAGATTATTAGGATACACAAAAGAAAAGATACAAGTAGATTATATAGTCGGATGAAAATGACGTAAGGGAATAAAGAAAAAAAAGAGCAGCGATTTATATATCGCTTGCGTATTAATTAATAGATATTATAAATATTACATGTACATGTCAACGTCTCGCGAATTTTTCTGCCAATGCTCGCGAACGAAGGCGCGTTATCCGTAATTTGCACACTTATACACACTCACACAGAGAGACATATGTACGTATATCTCGCGCGTGGCTTTTTGCACTTTAAAATTTTTGCGCGACAGAAACAAAACTATTTGCATGGGATCTCAACAATCGCTCGCGTTATTCACTCTTATACATTCATACTCTCATTCGTCGTACATCGTCATGATAAAGGACCAGAGGAATGAGGCTTTTTTATAGATGCCGAGAGAACAGCTTTGAAAGTCTTTTTTCACTTAGCTCGCGGCAATCGGAAAAATAAAAAGGCCAAGTAGTAAGTCTATAAACTCGATAATTGTACGCTCGTGCTTCTATGAGTTTAAGTCGAGAAGTTGAAAGAAAAGAGAGAGGAAATCTTTTGTACAAACTTCCAATTCTTCAGCGCGAACTGTGGAAACGACTGGGAGGCGAGCGCGCGTTGCGACCAATTACAGTTTCGCGAGGTTTTGCGTGAATGATGACGGAAGGTCGAGAAGAAAGATAGAGAACGCGGAAGAGTGAAAGAAAAAAAGTGCGAGAGATTCGTTATATATGAATAAATGCATGCACAGTGACACGAATGCGTATAGAAAAGAGTAATACGAGTATACAAACGTCATATTTTTTCATGATACTACGAGAGCGAGAGAGGAAGAGAGTTAGAGAAAGAAAGTTTTCTGAAAGGACGAATGATGTTAGAAAACGCGCGCCGACCGAGCATCGACGACGTTGAGGAAAAAGAGAAATGCGCAGGTCCACACCGACCCATCATACACACACAACACACACATATACATTTACACACATCTCATCTCATAATCCATGATCCACATTCGACTTGTGTAAAAATTGCTCCGATATGTACATAGACGAGGAAAAGAGAAAAAAACGAAGGTAACGTTATATACAACTCGCTAATGCGACTCGTGCAAATATTATACATATATATATATATATTTAACTGTAACTCTACTCATTAAGTCAAGAATAAACGCGCGTGTCGCAGAAAAGGCAAGCAAGAAATAACGACGAAAGGATTAAATATATAAAGTAAGAGGGGCCTAAAAGAGGTACGCGACGGCCCATGCGAAGAGTATGCATATATATCTCTTCGATTTTAAATATTATTATACTACAGCCACCTTCACACAGAACCACACCTATAGACGTCTCACTGCGTTCTCCGCGCGACATAACACGGGGAGACTTAACGAACACACACTCACGTAAATGTCTGCGATTGTATTGCGATATTACTGCGTACGATGATTATATATACATCAACGCGTTGTTTTATACGATCCATGCGCGCGTTTATATAATATATACTTTGTAAGTCGTAAAGTCTGCTCGCAGAACGCGCGTATAGCTACATCTTCTTCTTTATACTTCTGTGTATTTTCTTCCCTTATTTTTTTATTCTTTTTTTTTTGCTTCTTCCACACCCTCTAACCCCCTTTCAAGCAAGATATACTTATAAAGTGTTTGTAATCGTCGATCTGTGTAAGCGAAGCGTTTCCCCTGTTCAATATTTGAACAACTGCCAATCTTGTAATTACACCGTTAAAAAAAAGAAAAGGAATGAAAACGAATTGCGTGTGACTCTTTGTAAATATAACAGTTCGTGAGAGAAGTAAGCGTACGGATATCCAAGATAATTCATTACAATGCTTATTATATTATTATTATTATTATTAGTTATGACAATATTATAATTATTATTATTATTAGGTACGTATTATTATTTGTACAAAATTTATGTTGCAATATAAAATAAATGATGGATTCCCAGTTACATTTGTCTTCTCATTTGACTTAATCGTACATAAACTCTTCTTACTATATACTGATTGCATTAGAATTTTAAAAAATTGCTAAATTTAAAATTTACGCTTTTAGATTGTATCATTGTTCCTTCTTTCCTAAAACCTCAATTATACAATAGTATTCGTAAAAATTAATTTAACAGCCTAAGCCACGATTAAAAAGACATATATTTATCATTATAGTAATTATGCATGAAAAGTTTCTTTGGATCGTTGCTGCTAAATTAACGTCATAAAAAATAACATCGTAATCCAGATCCGCCATTAAAAGCGCGCACGAAACGAGAGCGCGTGCGCGCGGATAATACACAATTATAATATCACAAAGGAAGCTGAAAAAGCATTAATTGGCTTTCCAAGAAAAAAGAACGAGGTAGCCGACAAGAGAGAGAAAGAGTGAGAGAGAAAGATAGAAGGCGACGCGTGCGCGGGCAACTATAAGTTTCACGTTTTCTTTTTGTGTTAGACGATGAGCCGCTTGCTATGTATAATACCGCGTTGGCAGACAGAGATAGAAGCATATATAGCCGAGCTCTCTCTCTCTCTCTCCGCACGAAACAAATCCCTCGCGCTGCAGCACACGCCGGATATCACGGAACAAAGAAACGCGTCTTTCTCCCACGCACTCCGGCTCTTCCTCCTCTTCCTCCCCTCAAGTAATTATTCAAGTTATAAAGTCGCTTTGAAAATATGGAAAGAGAGGGAAAGAGAGTAGCCTTGTTCCTCGCGGTTCATGGGAACGTGCGCGCGCGCCTCCCGACAACGTATGATTTCCCTCCAGCGCGCTCGTTTTCCTCGGCGCATTACGTATGTAATCATAATCGCGGTGGCGGCGGCGGCGGCGGCGGCCACCCGAAGGCAATACAGAGCCGGTAGCACGTGTACTATATATGTATATATACACACACCTATACGCGCGCTTTCCGATGGGCTCGGTAGCCGCGTGCTCCCACGCGCCGTAAATTTGTATTACTGTATGTGTGTACTATGTGCTGCGAGCGCACGACCGCCGCAGAGTTGTAAAGAGTAAGTAGCGAGTGCATAAATCTCGATTTTTCAGTTAACACGCTCGACGCGGATGTTACGGTAACTTCGCCCTCCCCATGTCAAAATGTTTATGATCCTATACGTGCTCGGGTTATTTATGATTGTCGATCGTAAAGTATTTAACTTCCAGAGGTGTGCAGTAGTTGTTGCTGTATGATGCTTTCATTATCCGCTTAGTATGTTGGCTTTGATCTATAACACGAACATTTTCAATTATACCTTCGTCTTCTTTACTCGCGAAATTTCATAAACAAAGCAGGATTTTTCGTTTATTTATTTTCAACTTTCTTTGTGTTAGTTGAACTGTTACATTTAATTTAAAAGTTTATTAATTTAAACTTTATAAACGAAATTTTAATAACAAAATTTTAATAACAGAATTCGATATATATTTCGTATAGCAAACTCTCTATCGATAATAATTTTAAAACGCAATTCCCTTGCAAATATATTTGAATTTTAACCTTTGACAAATACAAGGTAACTAATTGCAACTCTCAATTATATGTATAACGCATAAATGTTTAATTCGGTCAAATAGAGTGCCTCCCTCCCGTTTGAAGCCCCCAAACATTCGTAATTTTCCGTTGGTCAATAACGACCTCTATTTTCAATTCTTAGAAATTCTATATCACGCTCAACTACATTGCAGGCTGTAAGTTTTCCTGCTTATTACAATATGGTAAAGTAGTTCTCTACCATTTGCTTGAAATTACCTTTCGTAGGTATGTCTTGTACACGTACATTTGAAATTCCAAATAAAAGATTTTAAAATTAATTTTCGAATTTTTTAATCGAAATCTTCATTAATAAAAACTATACACAGCGTAAAAATTAGTAATAATCAACAATTTTCAACAAAATATTATTCTTTTTATAAAATATGATCATTTTATACTTTTTTCACTTAAAAATAATTCATAATTATTAATGAGTTAAAGCATATCTTACAAAATGATCTACTTTTCTTTTCGAACAGAGAAAAGGAATTCAAAATATGAAGCGTCAACTGTTTCATTGATTGGTTAGACTCATGCCGGTTCGGCCAGTTGGCGTGTAACCTTTTAAATTTTAGTTAACTTTTCGGCCCTCCTCACCTAAAATTTACCAGTGTCGTATTTAAAATTCTAAGTAATTTAAAAACCCAAAAATGCGTGAAATTTTGAATATACAAGCAGGCCAATGCGGAAACCAAATTGGTTCCAGAGTGAGTACTCCAAATATGTCATTGTCTTGGTTAAAATGTGTCAGATGTTGACTCATAAAAAATACAGAGTTTAGCTGCTTATATCGCTTGCAATCTACTTATTTGTTTATCATTGATTAATAAAATATTATGAAACTAATTAAAGCTCGCAAATCAATAACCAATACTGTAATGCTATAATGTAAACAGTAATACGCATAAGCAAAGTTTGGATAAGAAAAAAATTGTTTAACGTAATTGTTCAATTAATTTATCTATCTTTTTCGTAATTTTTTCTAATTTTTTTCTATCAATTTAAATCCACTGAACTTGAAGCTACTTTAATTCATCAAACATTCTTAAATGTAACCCATATCTTGACTCATCTCCACTCACTTGTTGTTAAATGTGTTAAATTAATTAATGAATTTCTCTGTCGCTTTTATCGCGTCATAAAACCTCCCTGTTCTCCAGTTCTGGGAGGTGATTTCGGGCGAGCACGGCATTCAGCCGGATGGCTCGTACCAGGGTACGAACGACATCCAGCTGGACAAAATAAACGTCTTCTTCCACGAGACGTCCTTCAAGCGTTACATACCGCGCACGGTAATCGTGGACCTGGAGCCCGGCACCATCGACGCCATACGCTCAAGCGCGTTCGGTGACATTTTCCGGCCGGACAACTTTATCTTCGGGCAAAACGGTGCGAGTAATAATTGGGCTAAGGGCCATTACACCGAAGGCGCCGAAATCGTCGACCAAGTTCTAGACGTCGTGCGCCGTGAAGCTGAGAACTGCGACTGCATCCAAGGCTTCCAGCTCACTCACTCTCTGGGCGGTGGTACGGGCTCGGGTATGGGCACACTTTTGCTGTCCAAAATCAGGGACGAGTATCCGGACAGGATCGTGAATGCATACTCGATCGTACCCTCGCCGAAGGTACAGGACACAGTCGTGGGGCCGTACAACGTGCTGTTATCAATTCAGCAGCTGGTCAATTTGACCGACGCGACGTTCTGCATCGACAACCAGGCCCTGTACGAGATATGTCTGAGAACGCTAGAGTTGCCCAGTCCGACTTACACAGATCTTAATCATCTGGTTTCGCTCACAATGTCCGGTGTGACCACTTGCCTGCGGTTCCCAGGTTGGTTGACTTTCGAACGTTTTTAAGTCTCCGAATTGCGAGAAAACCAAGTTTTGAATCTGAGTCAGATAAAGAGTTGCGCTGTTAAAACGGGAATATTTTTGGTTTTTAATATTAAATAGGATATTTCAGGACTTTTGTACCCGTTTGGTTGATCCGGTTGGAAATAAAAATTTTAATTTAATTCAAAATAACTTTAAATTACCTTGCATATTAACAAACTGCATTTTACTGTAAATTTCAATTTTTACGAATATATATTGATTTTTCTTGACGATATGAAAAATAAACCCCGTTATTTAATAATTTTCCTATGCAGCTGAGGGAAAGTAATTTTTGACATTTAATTAACGTTCACCGAGATACACGAGATAAATTTTCATATCCGCTTAAACGACGTCTTGTCATTTTTAAAATTAATTGATGGCTTTGATTGTAATTATATTTCTTTTTATCTTTCACCCTTATACAATACTCTTGTATATCTTTTAAGTTCGATAACCCAGATACGCCATTATTAAAACGGAAAAGATCAATTATGACATTATAAGAGAATTTTGCATCGCGAAACTTTCTTTTCTTCTTGGGCTTGCACTGAATTCTTCAACACAAAATTACAAGCGCAAAATGCCTTCAGTAATATTTCTGAAATCGCTGCTAAAGTAAACACAACAATTAAATGACTTCACTGTTTATATCATTACCGTCCCCCTTCCACTCGCCCAATGACCAACAACACCATTCCAATGTAATTTCCAGGCCAATTGAACGCCGATCTGCGAAAGCTCGCAGTCAACATGGTGCCGTTTCCGCGGCTGCACTTCTTCCTCACAGGCTTTGCGCCGCTAATATCGCGAGCAAGCCAAGTCTATAACGGGGTCACCGTACCGGAGTTGACGCAGCAGATGTTTGATGCGCGCAACGTCATGGCAGCGTGCGATCCCCGCAACGGCAGGTACAGGACACGAGTGCAAAAAAGAGAGCCACTACAACAGCAATTAATTTCGCGTTTGCGCCGATCATCCTTTAATGGCAGCATTACGTGCAATTAATACGCAAAAAGTTGGGCTGTAGGTTTAATTGATAGCTAATTGAAGCGGTCGTGATATTGTGCAAAAAATTTCCATGTTTACGTCGATAATTGAAAATTCATGATTGTGATTTGCGGTGATTGAAAAAATGGAAAATCATTCCGTTAATAATCGGATGAAAATGCGTATAATGTTTAGTAGAAGTGAACATTTCTGTGAAATATTTCTCGTCATTAAAAAGCGATAAAGGTTTATACCTTTACGAATTAATAAAGAAAAATATAACTCTAATAAATGACGCGAACGACGTGAGAAATAACACGACCCGAAAATATACATTTTTTTTTTAATCGTTCATTTTTGTCGAGTAGTAGTAAATTTTACACATACTTCGGTTAAGTAGGAGGTCACATACATTCAAATATAATTATTGTCTTCGTAAGTTTATAGCTTTTGAATTTTTTAGTTCTTATATAAACTGTTGATGTTGCAAAAAGAACAGAAACATTTTTAATTTCACGAAATTGCAAGAATGGAATTTAATGTTTCTTTATTAGGTACTGAAGAGAAAATATCGAAAGTTTAATTTGTCAATGTACGGTGTCGCACAATTCTTTTCCCACCAACAACCGTTAATCTTCTCGAAGCTAAAAAAAAATCTTCGCACTCGAATCACACCGGTTCCAATTTATTAACTCTGCCATTTAAACTGCGACCGCGGCAACATTCACAATTCGAATGTCCACGCCATACATTTTCCTTCTCGAATTGCAGATACTTGACGGTTGCGGCGATCTTCCGGGGTCAGATGTCCATGAAAGAAGTGGACAATGAGATGATGAACGTACAGACGAAGAACACACCATACTTCGTTGATTGGATACCTAACAACGTGAAAACAGCAGTATGCGACATACCACCCACAGGACTAACGATCTCCGGGACATTCCTGGGCAACAGTACCGTCATCCACGAAATCTTCAAGCGCGTATCTACCCAGTTTACACTCATGTTCAAGCGCAAGGCCTTCCTGCATTGGTTCACGGGCGAGGGCATGGAGGAGAACGAGTTCACGGACGCGCACGCTGACCTTCTCGATCTCATCGCTGAGTATCAGCAATACGAGGTCAACACCTGCAGCACTCCCACCGAGGACGTTGACGTTATCGAGGAGGAAGTGCAGGATTGAGGGCATTTCAAGCCTGCCGCTAAATTTACAAGATCTTTTTGCAAGTGCAGAGGAGAGAGAGATCATCATGTATACACCGATGGCCGTTTTTTATGAATATTTATTTATGCACCGTTTTGAAGCGTTAAATTTACTGTCATGTGTGAGAATGTTCACGAGAATTGATAAATTCTTTGTTATTACGTATATGTTTTTTGAATAAATGTTTATTTATGTATTTTTCTAAAATAAAGGTCTTTGTTTTCTGAAAATGACGATGTTTTTGAAATGTGTATTTTTCAATCTTCTCAGGATTTCCATACAGGATTACTTTTTATTATTATTCGGTAGAATCGTTATAACCTCCTCTTTTACTGGAATGTAGAAATGAATTCATTTTTTTAAAGAAATTCATTGATTTTTGCATTACTGGATTGGAATTGTAAGTAAAAAATGACATAAAACAATTTATTATTTGAAATACGGAATTTAATTAAATTTCAATTGGTAAATTTACTCCTATATTAACAGTTTTCTCATTAATATTTTCACTGGATTCATAAGATAAAAAATATATATTTACATTTATAAGTACAATACGCTCATTTACATTATGATATCAAAAGTAATGTAAAAATTATGTCTAAGTTGAGTTTTGTTAAAAAGGTACATTATGCGATTTCATTTAATAAGACAACATACGCATTTACAATTTGGTGAACGCCAAAAAATGGAAACCTACTTATTATATAAAATAATAACTAATTTTCAATTGAAAATATAAAATCAGTCTTTAATACGCTTTTTATTACTTTCGTAAATTTACAAAAATGTTTAAATTATGTAGTAACTAATACCGACTTTGGCAAAATGAATTAGAATTAAGATGAATCTGTAGCTGCCTAATTTTTATAACTCCTCAATTTTTGGTCTATAAAGTAGAATAAGTGGTTATTTTCATAACGTACAGAGATTCCTCATCATAATATAATTAGCAAATTATCTAGATTACATCAATAAACCATTTGGTAGTTATTTTTTTGTTGGCGACGCAATCATCCCCAACATAATTAATTTCCTAGCTAAGTAACCGTTTTCTCATCTGTCAAACAAATACTTTTGCCAATGTAGTTTGTTAGACTCTACAGGACGAGAAAATCGATAACTATTAATTATTATAACAATTCCTAAACTTATACGAATTATTCGAACCGATGTTCGCACAGCACTTTGCTTTTATCTAAAATACTCTGGGAACTGAGCGCATTTACCGACGAACGAGCAAACTCCCACAAGAGCGTCCTCTCAACTATGTACACTATAAATAACCGTCAGATACTCGTAACAAAAAGTCACGCCCCTGCCGTTTCGTTTACTCTCCCTTCGTCAATAGGCGACCTTTAAAAGCCGATGCCTTTTTTGATACAGGCCTCCGGAAATTCCCGGGATCGGAGGGTCGTTTTCTTTTTCTTCTTCTTCTTCTGTCGATTAACAACAGAGCCTGGAGCGCAGGCGAGAAAAGTAAGAACCAAAAATCGCGGGATGCTCGCTTAGAAGGGCCCTTCGTCGTCCTCGGAGCTTGATTCACTCAGCATCTCAGTATCGCAGGGCGTTGCGCCGAGGCGAAGTAACTCCTCAGCCAGTCTAAGGTCAACGTCCAGAGCTACGTGCAGTGGCGTCTTACCGGCGTAAGTCACGGCATTGATGTTGCATCGCTTCTCGTGGGCAAGTCTGCGGATCACATGCTGATGCCTGTTCTCGATGGCGATGTGTAGCGCTGTCCTACCGGCAAGGCATTCCTGGGCGTCAGGGTCCGCGCCTGCTCGAATGAGCTCGACGATGACCTCCGAGTGTCCATTTTTCGCGGCCAGATGTAGAGCTGTTTCACCTGGAAGAAAAAAGAAAAGTAGCGGTTATAGTTTGGTTCTTTAGGTTGCACAGATTCTATGATTGGTTTCTATTGCTAAATGTACAGATGCTGTTATGCTAAGTTTAAAAAGAGATAGAAATAAAAGTTATATAATTTCATGAAAAGTTATGTTTCCCGCATTATTTAATTGCGAAGTATGGCAATCATTGGATAACGTTCCGCGAAATGCATAATCACAGTAAATTGGATACTCCCTTATAATATATACCAATCTAGTTTTTTTCATATTGCCAGGCGTCGTATATTATATATGTTCCGCAATAATGATAAAGTAAGGTGATATTGCTTTTTATATTTTTTTCAACTTTCGTGATATCCTTCTCGAATGTTTGCGATATATAAGAGATAATATATATTGCTGATTAAAATTTAACAAAGGTTGTGACGCTGTTGATACTCTTATCTAAGAATGCTATTAAAAAATTGACCTATCTTTTTTATGAGTTATAGAACTATATATTCCTATTTCATAGAAAAGTTAAATGTTTTTTGTTATAATTAGTTATAATTATAGTTACGGCGATAGTTACGGCGCATATACGATTTGAAACTTCCCAATTATACTTGATTAACTAAAGTGTCATCATCATACTATTCGTTTAGAACAATACTTGAACAAAGACTATCGTCTACCGGTATGACTTTACCGCGCCATATTCGAGGAAACCAGGACAACGAACAATAATTAAAATTTCGACGTAAAACGACTATCCTTATTGTCGCTATAAATAAATGACATGACAGGCGCGACACCTTCTCCTATCCCGTTCTAAAAATACAAACAACACAATATCCTTTTCCATTGCAACTAGCTAAAGAAAAAAAAAATTCATCTTCAATCAGACAGCCGTGCGAATTTTGAACGTCTGCGTCCACACGAGCGCGTGCATCCGAAAAAATTGTTTCGCAACTCGCCACGTCTAGAAAAACTATACGATGCGACGCGGAAAGTAGAAAAAAATGTCTCTCGATCTTTCACAATCTTTCTAGCGCGTTTCTGTTCGCCTCGCTCGAGCGCGCGGTGTGTGTGCTCATACACGTGCGTGTATATACACATATGAGGCGCAGCAGCAGCAGCGCGTCTACCGTTGTCGTGCGCCGAGTCAACAGCGATCCACCGCAGGCGGTACCCTTGTCTCGCGTGGCCCGGGGTTTTCCCAGAGCGTCTCTCTCGCACGAAAGAGAGGGAGAGAAACAGAGTGCAACGCGCTCCAAGGCAGAGCGCGGCGACGCGCGTCCGCCAACACGGCGCCGTGAAATTTTGCCCGGTTTCTGAGCGGCTCACTGTGGGTTAGTATATTCATACTCACGTGTGTGCATGTGTGTATCTATGTGAGCGAAGCAACTCGCGGTCGCGGTCATATGACGAATTTTCGAAGACGCGAGTTTTTCGGATAAGGCCATGGATGCGCGTAAAGTGCGTTGGCTAATTTCTGGGAGTGGATGGGTTTTTTTTCTTTTTAATTTTTTTCTGGCTATTGTCTGGAGTATTGGAATTGTCAAAATAATGCAATACAATGTTAATGTAATTTCAAACTGAAAAGTATTTTACTGAATTGTTTCGGGATTTTGTTTAAAAATTTACAGGAAATTTAAATGGTTTAGTACGCGTTGGTAATATCATTCAACTTCCGTAAACTTTTTATTCATGATAAACTTTTTCATATGGGCATATTTTATTTATAAATAGAACTTCTAAAATACTTATGTTGCAACACTTCAGGGAATTCCCACTTACGTTAGCGCTATCTTTTGTTTTACAAGCTTGCACGTATAGTAACGTTAAACCATAGATTAATGAGAAAAGCTAACATTTGATTTTTTTTTCAAACGCTATCGGCTGCATTTGTGTGACCCAGATTTTTTTATCAGTTTTATCGTATAAAATGTAAACAAAATAAAAAATGGCCTTCTATTATTTAATAGTGACGCTCATGAAAACACCGTTAACAACTTAATCTTACATTATTCGTCATATGCGCAGAATGAACACAATGATTTAAATGCATAAGAAACGTTGACCTCAAACCGACAATCTTCGATCTCTCATAACGCTTATTTCAATGATTCAAAATTCAATATTAAAATATTCTCAGTTATTTATTATTGGATTAGAAATGTCTATACTAGAATTTAATTACGGTTATTACGAATTAAAATAATTGAATTCTATTGGAGCGTAGATGGGTAACGGCTTAATATTCCGTAAATGACATTGAGTTGGCAATTGAGCAGCGATGAAAGAATGCATTCGTGATCATGAGACACTTTCAACAAATTCAAGGAGTTGGAAAAACCATTACATCACATTATTTTCTTTCAAAGCCATAAAAAGCCTTTATTGTTTCCTTCGAGAGTCGTTATAGACATTTCATTGATTGAAAGAAGCTACTTCTTATATAAATATTTTTTTCCTCGTATATCTACATTTCTGTTATATGACACAAACGGACTAATACGATGTGATTGTTTTTCAATTAAACGCATTTAGGATTTCGAGGTCGTAATTGTCGTTCAATGCCACAAAAGCGTTTAACAAAACATTCCATTCATTAAATGCCTTACAGTTTATGAATGTAACATATATTTTTCGCATGATTGTCAACAGTTTATTTCATGTTTCCAACTCACTGGGGTGACGATTTGAAATATCAAGAAACGATATATTTATCACCGTAATCCTCATTAATTAATTGCAAAAAAAATATAATCATTCATACCATTTCCCGTATACATTTTTCCTTGCCAATAATAATTATCGATTGAATAATATTTCATTTAATTAATTAAAATACTTCAATAGCAACACCGTACATCGCAAAAGGTAACACCCTCCCCCATCCCTCACAAAGTACCAGAAAATAAAAATAAAAAATACTCACCAACAAAATTTCTGATTTCGAGGTCATTGGCCTGCATTGGGCGCACTTCTCTGTATATGTTCGGTACGCTTAAGCTCTCGGACAAGTTGAACGGTTGCAATAGAGCCCTGGCGCTGGTAACATCCCCCAAGGCGCATGCGATATGTAGCGGTGTCTCGCCTACTCTGGTGCGCAACCGCGTGTTAGCACCGGCAAGAAGAAGCCGGCGTATGATTCGCGGTTGCCGCGTGGACGCAGCGAGATGCAGAGCTGTGTGACGGTCGTCGTTGAGAATGTCCAGGAGGCAGGGATGAGGTGCCATGCCGATCAGCCAAAGCGCCGCTTCCTCGTAATGCAGTACGATCGAAATGTGAAGCTGCCTGTATAATGGCCAAAATACCAAGATTTCCTGATTAGTCAAGGGTTTTTCTAGCCGCATGCGTGTGATAGACACGCGCGCGCGAGAGTTTGTAATTAGCAAAAGTAGAGGGGAAGTGAAGCGGAACGCGATGAATGACACCTGATTTCTTTATTAATTAATGCGATAGTGCGAGAAATTTTTGTAAACAGTAAACAACGGTTATCTTTTTTCCTTCTGCCGACGACAGTTATGTTTGTCGATAAATTCTAATTATTTTTTTTAATAGACAAAAATGTAGTAAGTTTTAATCGATGTTCAATTATGAATGGAAATTTAAGAGCAGTAAGAGGAATACTGACATCAATTGAGTAAGACACGCGGCATATCGCGTGATTAAATAATTATTCGATACGATTACGCTTATCTAATTGTGATATAATTTCAATCAGTGTATCTACAGCCTAGGATAGATAAAAAGCGGTGTATAAGCCCGAAAATGAAATATCACGAATCAAAAAAAGAAAGGTGAGAAAAAAAACCAATGAATAAACTTACGTGTCGCCGTTGTTATTCTGACTATAGAAAACCTCATAGGGCTGCTTGAGAATGTCAGCCCCATCGATGTCAGGCGACTGGATGTCCAGCCTCTGGTCGTGCTTATCCTTACATCTTTGTGTCTTTTCCGTCTCAAGGTTGTTGATATTGATATTGGACAGTCTGAGGTTGCGAATCATGCACTCGCTGAGCTGATCGCTGATAGTCATGTCGTAGTTCTTCATTGAATTATCTTCAGTCTCCCAGGAAAGAAAACCAGAGTCCAATACAACAGGCGACAATTTGTTATTATCGTTATCCAATGTCGTCGTCGTCTGTCCTTCCGAGTTATTCTGCTTCCACATGTTCTTAAACCACTCTACGTGAAAGCTCTCTCTCTCTCTCTCTCGCGATTCTCACTTCAATTGACACTTATATGTATATATGCATATCCGTATAGACTTTCACTCGATGTTTCCCCAAAAAGTTTTGATGAACAAACAGGAAAGTAGCGCGAGTGTGGCGTTAGGTAAAGACCGCGCGCGTTGCTATGTTTTCCTGCTCCGATGTGCGTCGCGTGTGTGTGTCACTTGGGCATACACACTCGTAACATGCGGGATGCGGCACGTACGTCTATAGACCGGTTGTCGTCGGCTCTTGGAGCTAACTGACGTATAGTGCGCCGCAACTTTTACTCGTTGGCTCGCTCGCACGCTCGCTCTCAGCGCCCTCACATCGACCGATCGTCGAAATACAGTTCGGGGGTGAGACTGAGTGCGCTTTAGAGATGGTTCGTCAATAGGAGTAAAGCTTTACGGGTGGGGAATTGTTCTCACGAATGATGTTGCGTTTATATATATCCATAAACATTTTCCGCACACCGTTAAATGTTTTATTGGTTGGCTGCGTAGTTGCGGGGTTACTGGAATGATTTATTCCAGAGAATCACCACTGCTCGGGAAATCGAAAGCGTATATAAATGCAGTGTGGAAAATACTTAGTGTTTTACCTTTTTCATGGCATTCGTGTAAAAATTTGCCTTAAGCGGTGAGTATTTAAATTTTAAGACAATATAATAATACAGGTATAAAAAATTTTTTTCACCCCTAAATTTTAAGTTACTTCTAATTCTAAAAATTTGAAGGGGACTTAATTTCATGGTTAAAAAGTTTATTTTCATTACTTAATTAGTGGCAGTGTAGTATAGAAGTACTATAATAGTAATAATAATAAAATTATTATTTTTAAATTAATACTATTTTCTACTTCATGAAATATTAAATTAAAATTTGTATTCATTTGAAGGAGATTTTTCCTTTTTTGAGATATATATTAACTGAATACTTTAATTAAATATTTCTATAATACAAGACATGATCAGTAGTAAACATTGCCATCAATAAAGTAAGGAAAATTAATTTTTTAGCCTTGAAATTAAGACACGTCGAACTTGTTTAAATTAACGGTATCTCAAAATCCCGGGATGATAAAGCAAAATTAAGATCATATTTGAGTTCAGCGCATCAAAGTACATCGAGGCATTGCAATTCTCAGACTTGTGGGATAGACTACTTCTTTATATTTGTGTGAGTGCAGCATTATACATTTTAATTCTTACATTCTTTTTTTTAGAATTTGCATGTATAAGAAATTTCTTTAAATAATATTTGTAATTAAACTGAATAAATAAGTAAATAAATAGATATTTTTATAAATTTATATGATTTTAGTAACTCAGTGAAACTAATTTTTAAACTTAGAAGTAAAAGAAATAGTATAGGTTTCTATAATATACTCTTGTGAGTTATTTATCCAAAAAATATTACCTAAAAAATTTCAATGCCTGAATTAATCGCGCATCACTCCTGCGTCTAAATTTAATTTTACGCTTCGATATAAAGGTGATTGGCCATGTAGACATATAAAGTAAGTAATAAGAGAAGTGATCTTAATTCAAACGCAATCAACGATGAATACTGCATTTTATTGCTTTCCTGATCAAAGCAATTTAACTATTCTACAAATACTGCACTTAATGTTCGGGGAATACCAAAAGTATTAAACGTTCTAACGGCTGAGAATGTACGACCAATGCCACTAAGATTTATTCATCAACAATAACTATTGCAAATAGTTAAATGTATAAAATAATTCACACAGAATAATAAACAGTAATACATTTAAGGAAACACTTTGTAAACGAAACAAAGTAAACCTAAGAATCTTGTGCAGACGAAAGTCACACTTTCTCTCCCCGCTCTTTCTTGTACTCTGGAAAACCACATTTACCAGTAAATTCCATGAGGTAAATGCAATTTTCGAAACCTTCAATGGTTATCGATCATTTTCCCAACCTCTAACAAATTTCCCCACATTTCAATCCATTCTTACAAGCGTTTATTGTCATTACCTAAACAATGTCTGTGGTGTGAAAGTCCACTCCGACATTCAGTTTCCTTATGTCAGGCATATGAAACTTCAATACGTGCGGCTGGGCCCTTTACAGCAATTCCGAACATACCTGTCGCTTGTACCTAACTCCTTTGGGTTTTCCCGTCGCTGTATACGCTCGAAATTTACCATCAACTTTTGTTGATGTATATACAATAATTGTGTGCCCGCAGTTTGTTATGATAAGACGAGGCGCCAGGATTTAGGCAAACATCTTCTATTCGTATATATTATAATATCATGCACGGCGCTCTTGACTTCTCGGCAGGGGATGTTTATTGTATTTTCCGGGCTTGCGGAAAAGTGGCTTTTACGCGGATATTGCGAAGGCACATCGACGATGCATACGCACGTAGCGATCACAGAGCCGAATCACATGCGGCGCCTATATAAGCAATCGTGAGTATATGCTCGCATTTTGCGCTATAGGCACGTGCCGTGTTTCGACGACGATGATTGTGATGATTCAAGAAGCGGGGAAGACTTGGGAATTTCGGCAATCGAGTTTGGAAAATTCCTGGGATTTTACGATTAATGTTGGTTCAAAGCTCTGCACACACACACACACACACGTAACTTGGGAATTGTTTATGATGTTTTGCTTGAACTTGTATTTTTTGTTGTTGTTACATGGGCAGCGCGCACGTGCGCCCGTAACAAGGCTAAATCGGGCACGTGGCGCCTGTCTTTTTATAGAAACCTTGATGAAGTGTGTGGTAAAATGTGAATGTCTTTAAATTGCAAAGCCGTATTTGGGTTCTTTTTTACTCTCGTTTTTCGACTGGAACGAATAATTATAAGGAAGTAACAATGCGTGAATTGAAATAGAAGAAAATTCATTCTTAAAAAAATTGTAGTTAAGAAAAGTCATAAAAATTAAATAATTTTATTAGACATTTGCTTAAACAATGTTTATGAACGTTTCAGATTTAATTACACGTACTTACGTATACATAATATATATATATATGTGTATTAAAACTAATAGGGAAATTTTTATGACTAATGTTATACTCAGAAATATTTTCGCAATAAAAAATCATTATTACCGCATCGATATGGAAAATCTAGTACGCAATAGAAAAGTAATTTTCACTTCGTATCTCATGATAATCCCTGCTCGAGGCAAACCACATAGAGAATCCCTCAATCAGAGAGATTCCCACGATTTTCCAAATTCTTCGAGATGAGGAAAAGCGAGAGCAGATCATAAACGAAATACCAAATCGATCATCGTTTAACTATGGGTAATTTCGAACATTAGGATCCCTCGGCTCGTCGTAAAGGAAATCTAGGTGCCGCATCGTCTCCCCATTGCGATTAACTACTTGGTGGCCACTCAGGCACACGCTCACATATTACACGCAGTGACGGATGAATATTCCGTATATAGTACCAGCAGTGCAGCACGTGTCGAGTATCGCATCTCTCGCTTCCGATGTCAGGTATATATTATGGTCGTGGTATTTTCCCTGTAGCCGGATTTTCTCCCTCCCAAATAGCAAAAACCTCCTGCTTACGATGTATATTCTGATAAACATATTTGCTCACGTGAATCATGGGCTTTTTTGCTTCAAGTATGGGTGTATATCGGCTGATTTCGGTTATTATATTTAAAGCGGAATACAAGAAATAATACAAAATATTTTTGTAGTGATGTACATTGTACCAAGGGGAAACATCCATGATTATACAAATTGTAGCACTTAAAATCATTTTACTTATTTTAGTAAAAAATGTCATGGTAAATGTTTAATGGAAATTGAATTATTGAAAATTAAAATAATTCAACTGATTTAATTCGATAAACGTATTTTATATTCCATGAAACCAGAAACGTAATCTATTTGAGAAGAACTCGTATATATATTTATTTATAGGTGTGCTCGTGTGTGTAGATATATATATTTTTTTTGTTTTAGTTTGTTTATAATTGTTTCCTTAATAAAAATTTCATTTACGTAAAAAAGTCTTCTATTTTTTAAAATTATTAACAGTATGTCATAAATTGAGGATGTATTATACGTGATATTGAGTTCTATTTAAAACTTATTCTTTGTATGTGTAGAAAGTAAACGTGTACAATAATATTTCATTTTTTAAGAAACTAGGTTTAACTTAATGTGTTCAATAAAAACCACATTGTGTCAAAACTAATTTATATAAAAATGTGTGTTAAATTAATTCGTCATTTTTTTGTTTACAATTAGTAGAGTAATTGAAAACGATTTGCTAAACCTATATATACAAGCAAATTTGCATATACTTCTGTAAACATTAATAAATGAAAATAAATAAATAAAATAGATAAACTGGTAATTACGAAGCTAGGTAATAGATATGCATGTAAAAAAAATTTTAATGGTTTTATTACTGTCTAACAATTGCAAACCCAATCGATATTATTTTGTCAAAACATCAAATTGTTTTTCCCCTAATTCCAACTAGTCGATAAGAACTAATACTAGACCTACAGCGCGTTATCAGCAGCTGCAGCGGACACTGTGGAAATGCCTGCGATCTGATGAGAGCGTCAACAACGCGCCAGTTGATAAGCTAGTCCCTCGAATTTGTCGCCCATATAGTCACCGGCATCATCATCGCGCGCGTGCGCGCACGTCGTCATTGGCGCCGCGTCGAACTACGGCATAACTCCTTACGCGCTCGACACTCTGCTTATGGATAGGCGCCGCACTGATTGCCGCTGACGTGTAGCGCTGTATACGTATGTGTATGTTTATACGAGCCGTGATCAGTTTACGTCTTCGATCATTCGGGAAGGAAGTAGTTAGCGCTGCGTTATAGTGTGATCGATGATATTAAACGTTTTAGCTCGTGTTAGTAAGCAAGGGGCTTATTTATTAATGTTGCATTTATTTTGATTAAGTTACAAACGTGATATTATTATTACATATTATAATAATCATATCACGTTTCCTATTTTTTTTTATAATATTCAGAATTACTCTACGTGAATATGTTACACCTTTATAGGAACCGCTAATAATAATGATACTGAAATATGCAGAAATTCGATGAACGAACTTTTTTTAGAGTTTAAAAAAGTTCGTTTATTACTCAACTTTAAATTGTTATGAATTTGAAAGGAATTAATATTTTCTAATTACGTACAACTAAAAAACAAATAAATACTCATTTTCTTTATTTTCATTTTCTCTTTTTAAAATAATATTTAATTGCCAAGATTGCATCATTATAGCATTTAAAAAAAAACTTTTTTCGAGATTTTTTTTGACCGGTACCATCTTATTTGACGCTTTTATTTACGTTACTAAATTAAAAAAATATTTCTCATATTTTCGAAAACTGATATTTTTATTAATAGTAGGTATTGATTGCAATCGCTGACTTACTAGGAGAGGTCACGGCCTCCGGATCACGGTTTTTTCTCAAATTTTGAGGTACGTTTTTAGATGCTAAAATATGAAGAATGCTAGAATATTAGACCCTAACGCTTTGATAGACTTATTACGGCAGGTTTAGCTGTATTGAAAAGAAATACTGAAAAAATGCTCTGTTTTATTTGTTTATTGGTGAAGTCAAAAAATTCTTATATATAATAGTAAAAAAAGATTACAATTTTTACGTTGCTTTTTTCAGAATTAAAAAATATTAAATATATCAAAATTTATGAAAATTTAAAGTTAAGCAACCAAAATTGATAAATTGACAGGCTTTAACTTTATACATATTTTGATGCGTTGGCGTTGCTCAACTTTAAACTTTCATAACTTTTGATATATTTAATATTTTTTAGTTCTGAAAAAAGCAACGTAAAACTTGTAATCTCTGCTTTTATTTTCTTTTTTACAATTATATATAAGGATTTTCTAGCTTAACCAATAAACAAATAAAACAGAGTATTTTTTTCAGTATATCTTTCGAATCCAGCTAAACCTGTCGATAACTCAAGTTTATCAAAGCGTTAGGGTCTAATATGCTAGCATTCTTCATATTTTAGCATCTAAAAACATACCTCAAAGTTTAAGCAAAATCCGTGACCCGGAGGCCGTGACCTCTCCTAGTTAGTTGAAATTATTCAAACATTTGACTTACGCACAAATTTTGCTTTCTCGAAGAAGTTTTAAATGTAGGTATGAAGAAAAAGAATCTTCGACACAAAAATTATCCAAAAAGATATTTTAAAGCCATATACGTTCAAATTTGTAAACTGTTCGACCGATTTCCCTAAAATGTAACTTATTCATTTTTCCTCGAAACACAAACTCGATACACTAAATGATTAATGAAGTTTTCATAGATTGTCTTGTTTTATAACATTCCCTGTCTCCAAAAAAAGCGATTGAAACGTTTTTGTTTTTCTTTTCTTTTCTTTTTTTTTGGATGTTACAGACAATATTACTTTGTATAATAAACCTTTTCGAAAGATCTTTAAATTATATACATTATCCTTTTTACTTTCTTTTTATATTTTTTAATCATATGAAGTCTGTCATCTGTTATTAAAAAAAATGTTTTTATAATTCTTAAATTAATTTCTTAAAAAATATTTGATACATCAACCAAAAATTTTCACCATTTATTATATACTTATTCAACACAATATTGGGATGAAATTTCGAGGCATTATACTCGAAATAGAAATATTCATTTATTTTTGAGAAAAAAAAATATTTTAGAAAAATATGTATTTCTATATCGCCGAAGACTAAAAATTATCTAATCCTTTTCAAATTTTTAGAATGATATTTTTTTATCTTTAAAATCAATTCGATGTCCAAAAATTCCAATTTTTGCGATCAAAAATGGATTTTCAATTTTTCATTTCATTTATGGCTTTTATATAGATATTCGAGGATATTTAACAATCGCTTTTTTTAACTTTTTCCATTTCTTTCGTCTTACTCTATCCCTATATTTTTACACCACAAAAATGCCTTGTTATCACTTCCATTAGACATAATCTTCTACTTACTGATTCTATTTTAGATCTTTTCGTAATTTGCTATATCACATCCGTAGACTTTCTTATTTTCTTTCCCATTATTTTTAACTATTCATCTAATCTTTGTAAAAATAGAGTATTTTTTTAGCTATTTTTATTTTAAATTATCTCGTAATTTAGGATTTATCTTTTATCGGGCATGTAAAATATAGAAAGGTAATAACAATATCACAACAATCAATATAAAAATAGTAACCAAAAAACATTTCATTCATAATATCAAATAAAATTACGCACAGAAATAAATATAATCCTTGTATATATTGCTAACATTTAATGAGATAATTTCAAATACAATTTTAAAGAAGTTTGTAATAAACTTGTCAGTAATATTAAATAAAAAATGTTCACTCGAAGAAAGCCAATTGCAAGCGTTCAAAATTAAGAATATTACAACGGATACAAGCGATATTCTGCAGATTAAGATTTTACAGAATTTTTAGCAAGCACAACCAATCGTAAATATATAAAATTAAGTCGGAAGCCTTGAAAATTAGCGAAAAAAATAACGTTATCTCCACTCCGACGTATATATGTGAATTCCTTTCGCATGTCGACATCGAATTTGGCCAGCGGTCGATCCCGCGAACTGCAGTTTCCACGTGCTCCCTATAGATATATTATAGGTATCGACCGTGTGTCGCCTGAGCTTTGATCTCGCGCCTCGCGGGCATCGCATCATCGGGGGAGTATATAGCGGAACAGTGACGCAATTCCGATCAGCTGTAAAGACCGCACACCGACTTTGACTGATTGGTCAACATTGGTAACCGGGCGCGCTCACCAGCCCAAAAAACGGTTTTCTGCATTAGTCATACTTTCTTGGAGATCTTATAACTCGTACGTTCGTTGCTCTCACTTTTATATTTTTTGCACTGCCGGTGTGTTCTAAGTTTCGATTTTGCTTCTCTGATTCAGCTTGTTCGAAGGTCGCCACAGTGAGGAAAAGGTTCGCCAATCAACATGCGGATACTTTTATGAATTGACTTTCTCTTCTTTCTCGTGAAGATGGAACTTCGGCGCTATGTACGGAGAGTAAAGAGAAAATCAACAGCGACAAAGACAGCGCGCGCACGAGCGTGACACACTTCTGTTATTTAAGTTATTGGCGATGATGCTTCCTTTTAAAAACTGTGCCGAATGAGCTAATCGTGATTTTCGTATACACTTCATTGAAATCGATGGTGCTTCAATTGTTAAAATTATGTGAGCTGACTCATCTTGAATACGTTGCGGATGCTTTTTTTTTATATTAATATCAACTAAAAGGGTAATTAAATAAAAAGTAAACAAATGGGTATATTTTTATGAGTATGAATGTGAGAATTCAATAACTTCCTGCAGCATAATTTAAACTTCAATGTTATTTTATAGGTAAATACGAACTTTGTTATTGTAAAAAATTTATAACTTGAAAACTAAATAAATTTTTGAAAATAAATGGTCAAAGAAGTGTGTACATCGAAGTTTATCGGGATGTAAAAATACCAGTATTATTTTTCAAGACTTACAAGGAATTAATTACCCGCAGTAAAGACATAAATTCTCCAAGGCATGAAATTAAATGAGTCGTTTGAAAAAGAGTACAGAAATAATTAGCATCGATAAAGAAAAAATAATATTGAAAAGGAGAAAATCATTAAAGTTTGATTACCCTCAACGGCAGAATGTAAACAATCGCAAAGGGATTATTATTCGCGCGTAGACAAGGGAACTTATTAGCATCGATATTACGGAGAGAAAGGTATTACCAATATACGTATACAAACGTAAGTATACGAACCTTAATTGGCTGGTTTTCCTTATTTCCGCAAACAAATCGTTGTCATTTGACACGCATATGCAGTAAGCTTGCGTGTACAAGCTAAGCCCGTCATTAAATGTTTTCCAGGTAAGCGGAGCATGCATGTCCCCGGAAGAAAGAACGCGCATGCGCAGGCTCGATTCCACACATAAGCTCAACGGCACGCGTGCGGGAAAACCGCACGCGTGATGGTGCGCGCTTTCGTCAGGACTTTCGAGCGAGGAGATGCGCGTACAAGATTGCACATTGACCCACATATAGGCTCTTGTTGTTCTGATGCGTGTGTGCATGTATAGGTAGATACTGGCGCCGAGATAAGTGCAGCGAGACAAACGATGACCACGTCGTTTCTTACAAACCGTCTGTATGTACACTTTGGATTAGAGAATATATACAAGGCTCTTGACTTTTCGCTGGTCGTTTGTGATTCTAAACTTGGGGATGGCCCTTTTAGAGACTCTTGTTCAAAATGTACCAGGTAGAGGATTTGCCTTAGTTCTGCTCTGACGTAATTCTGCGCTTAAAACGTCATTTTTAGATTAAATATTGCGAATGGGAAAACTCATTATTTTCAAATTAGAAGACTGTATTCTAGCATGTTTACTTAAAGAAAAAGAGAAAATCAATTAAAAACTCGTTTTAAAAGCTCGGCTTCATCAAAAGACAACAAAATTTTTTTTCTTGTAAGGAATAAAAAAATATTAACTTATTGGATTAGTTTTCAACTATATGAATTAATAAATGGTCGTTTATGTTCAATGACTGATCAAGTTGCTCAAATAAATCGCAAAGATAATTTTAAAATTAGTTTAATTCATAATTTAAATTTAGCTTTAATCACTGAATGAATGATAAGAGTGGTGTTTTGCATATCGCATTCTAAGTTTATTTTTACAAAATCGATAGACTTATCGCAGCCATTTATAGTTAATGCAAAATATTTATTTTGTTTATTTGAATAGTAATTAAAGAAAATCATTGAGCTTTTTCTTGAGGTTATCATAAATAAACAGAATGTTTAATAATCAAAGCGAAAGGTGATTCCATAAATGTTTCCTTTATTAGTCAATCACTATTTACACAAAGATTATATCACCTAATACATATTCCTGGTAATTTCAGGATTACGTTATTTCCTTGACAATATGCCATAATATTTTTCTATGTGAATCATGTCATTTAAAAACTTTTTATTTGCAAATTTCCTCATGGAAAATTTATACATTTTTGGAAATTTTCTGACTATTTTAGTCGTACAGAATTTCATAACAGGTATTTGAAATTATATATAAAAAAAATTAATATTGAATAGAACAAACAGTACCAGCTGTCATTGACTCAACAAGAATCATATACTTGTTTATCTTTATATTTTTAATGTGTATTACTGATTTTTATCTATTTATTAGAGTTTGCACCCGATGAACTTTTGCTGAAAGTAAACGTAAATGAAGTTGAAATTTTTTTCATCTTCAACTCAAGTATTTCCTCGAATACTAAGAAGATTACCATTGTAAATGTAAAAGTTGCAAAACAGTGAAATTTCCCCGGTGAACATTTTTCACACGTAACTCTTATACTGTTCGAGATGCTCCAAATGATTAAGGGGGGGAACTCCACTTTTAATTTAAGAATACAGTAATTTATATGTAAAAAAGATTGAATTAAATATATTAAAAAAGTGTTCACTGAATTAAAATTTGTAATTTAAATGGTTTATACCGCAACGTACCGACGTACAAAAAGAATATCTGGTGAAATCGAAATGAACGGTACAAGTCGTAAAATGATGGCATGCTTAATGGGTATAAGTACCTTTTTGGACCCGTGAATTCGCGAGCATCTTCCCGCTATACGAAACGACTTCAAAAAAAGCCTTTTCCTTCTCGCACATCACGCATATGGTAATCGAAAAAAATCCAGCACATGCGATTACTAATTCCCAGCTGGGTCGTCGCGATAATTCAAGCTCTTGTACCATCCTCACGAGTCGTAAATTGCGTCGCCGAGTGTAGGACCCCTGCTGATTTTTAGGGCACTTCCTGGTGGCCGGCTTGTTTAGCAGCCGCAGCAAAATGGACGGTTTGTGTGTACATATATATAAACAACACCAGGTTACCGCACTGTATGGTAGTTGTGGTAACGATATCGGGCGACTATAGGTACATTTAGGTTTACGAGTACAATTCGTATTTTCCGAAATATGAACGCGTGGCTAAAGATAAACAAGGCCAGAAGAAAATTGCAGCGCTATAGCTAACGAGGATAGTGCCACACTATTCGCGTAAGAATGCCCGTAGTAAGTTGACAAACATTTTATTGTATGGTGAATCATTCTGTGGACATTATCTTTTTTTTTGTTGACAGCACGTGTCGTTTCTTCGTAGGTGAAAGTTTTTTAATTCAATTCAATTGATAACGTGATACTCTTAATCTATAAATTTTCTTTTACATAATAATTTAATTAGTTGTCAATACATTTTCTGTTTTTTACGTTTTTTTAATGTTGTGCGTTTTATGTTGAAACCATTAAAAAAAAGTTAATTATTTTCAATTTATTTTATAATATGACCCTATCGAGAAATCATTGAAAGACTTTTAAGTGACTCCATTAAAATGTTTTCAAGTATTTGTAATGACAAAATTAAAATTGCTTTTTTAACTAAGAATTTTAGAAATAATATGATTTTATTTTTCAAGATTGAATTAAAAAAATAAAATTTTATTAAGCAGCATTTGTTTAAAAACTTCGCACTCTTTTATTAAAATTGTTTGATATTACTATACGTTACATAATCGACATATCTTAAAACTTCACTTTTTTATGTCAATTTTTCTAACAATCATCACGTCCAAATGAATCTTTATTTTATCTGTATTTTATACTTATTTTTTTTCTATTCAGATGATACAAATTTTACGAACAAATTTATATTAAAATTTTTTTTTTTCAGATGTCCAGAGTAAATAAATTATATTTTCAATGCTTTGCTATTAGTAGAAATTTATCTATATAGAATGGCCAAGAAATTAAAAAATAAACAGCATAACTGGCTACTTATTCGCTTCATAAAACCTTTCCTCCCACTTCTTATTTGCCTATCGTTTATAGAGTGACATTAAGTGATAAAATATAATTGTTTTATACTCTTTTTACAAATAATTCATTAAAACTTTTATTTTTCCATCTGATTATGTCTGTCTCACATTGCATTCTAATAACAAATCTTCTACTAGCAATTTCCTGTGTTGTTTCCGAAAAATGTATTTTATTATTTAGAGTATTAAACGTTTAAATAATAGGAAACAAATGGTTTCATCGGGAACTAAAAATTGGATAGAAGAAATTTCCATTTTATGGAAATTATTTAATATAAATAACTAGTTATTAGTTATAAAATATTTTGTAATTCCACCAGGGAATTACTATGTTGATTTTGTTCAAATTTGTGAATATGTTAATATAAAATAAAAGTAAATTAACGACAATATGTTTATTAAACATGATATTTACTTAAAATTTATTTGCCTGTACACATTGAGCTAAACTTAAGACATGATTTTTATACATTCTACTACATGAAAAAACAGCTTTAAATATTTATATATATATGTATTTTCGGTACTTAAAGTTAAACTTAATTAGATTGTAAAAAATAAAATAGTTTAATATAAAGTAATTTGTGATATTTAAATTTCCTGGAGCAATTCTCAAGGAAAATGAGTGATTGGAAAATCCCGGTCGTCAGAGTAGCGCACATATGTTTCAAGAACGTTTACAAAACTTAGAATTGTTAGATTTAGACAATTGCTGGTATAAACATTATTCATTATTTTACATAATATTATTAGTCTTTAAATTTTCAGGCTCATTGGAGTGAAATTTCTGATTTTTTTCGAAATATATAGCTAAATCAAAATTCTATTTAACATATCATGAATGGTTAACATTTTTTGCTATACTCAAGGTTTAAGTCATCATTTAAGCTTCGGTATTGATAACATATCTAATTTTCTACGAATCTTATATTAAATTTTAATTTGTTACAAAGTAAATAGAAAATTATTTTTAAAAAGCTAAATAGTTTGTTAAAGATTTTGTTAACAATTTTGATTGCATCTAAGCGGCCGCTTTGTTCGGCTACATAGTCATTAAAATCTCTGAAATTCTTTTGTGTTTTACAGCAAACTCGGAATCTGTTTCCTCTGAGACATCGCGATGCTGGTGGGGGACTACGTTATCTATTTTGAGTGTGCGAGACGGTCCGCATTTGTGCGTCGCCTCTCCCTTTTTCCTGTAGTCTAGACGAACTAGGAAAAAGAGAGCAATAAAAGGAAGATAATTTTCGTTCAGATGCTTGGAACGTCGGGGGTAAGAGAAGCTCACCCGACTTCTTGCTCCAAGTCTCAAAATAACACCAGCGAGGTCCTTGCTCCACATATTTACATAATCCCGAAACGGTCTCGGGCTCTCGCGGCTATCGTCGATACATAGCAAAACTTTTGTTGGCCCTTCTTTATAGGGAAACTTGAGCTTTCTATTCTAATTATATTATAATATGATTGCTGGATAGATTTACGATGTAACGTAAACAATATTAAATTCCGTTAATAAATTTACTGTACATATTTATTCTTAAAGTATAAGTTGTTTATAAAATTTGTTATATAAATATATAGCTAATAATAAATTTAAAACTTTGTATAATGATTTCATTGAGTTTAGCAGAATTTTAAATTTCAATAGCTTTTGTGTTTAATAGTAAAATAACTATTACTAATAAAAAAAAATATGTGATGAAATACCAAAATTTCTGAGAATTGAACGTACATTAATTTTTATCAAAATAATTAATTTTAGTTTTTGTTTTGAAAATATGATGCTATTAACTTTTAAACCTTTTAAAATATCTTAACAAGTTTAAAAAAGTTGATCAGTTGATTTTATAAATTTATGTTTCGCGAGCACAGGTACAAATTTAAATATATTAAAGAAATGTTTCGAAATTTCGTTTCCAAATTGAAAAAGTGTATTAGCATATTATACGCATTCTGTTCAATAGTTTTTTTTCATGAAACACAAAAACGGCTTTACAATTTCCATAAAAAATTTAAGAATGCCCAATTATAACAAATTTTTTAAGTTCAGTCATTTTAATAATGATTCTTATAACTCGCATTATGGAACACCCGAAAAAAGACATGAATAATATGGACCATTTTGCTTTAAACGTATCAAAGATTTTAGTTCTCCAACGAAAGAACAATAAACACGCTATTATCCGTTAACATTATTAGTTAATTAAACATATAGATATTCACACAGTGCTTACAAAATAACCTTTTCTTAATTCTGAGCAGAAATAAAATACCTACGCAACATGCTAACGGTGCGTAGTTACAAAACTGAAGCGAATGTAAAGTAACTAAAGACAACTATACGCTTGTTTATATACATATCTCTGGCTTTTACATCAATTGTCTATGTAAATAAAAGAATATACGTGTAAACCATACAAAAATTAAATGTTTAAATCAAACTCGCTCATTTCAACAATAACAAAATGACGTATTAACTTTTTCCTTTTTAATAAAACATTTTGTTAATTTACAGAAAAGTTCTAGCTTCACAAAATATCATTAATCTAGCTAAATTGTGCATCTAAACATTGCAAAAGAAACGAGTCATCCTTGAGGACGTATGTTCAAACATTTAATTTCCAATCGGTTTAACGCACCAGCTTCAGACGATGCATAAAATAAAGGACGACAGAGCGCAAATATAAAGATGTAAATCTGAATGCAGATCAGTGACTAATGTTAAAAAATCGGAGGTTACATGAATCGATCAATCCAGTCGATCTCAGGCGCTAGTAACTGTCGGCGTTTGGCCACTCGCAATGCCTAGCCGCACAAGCGCCATTTGATAGTTCATGTCCTGGCTATTATCCTGTTCCTGTTCGTCGTCGTCGTCGTCGTCGTCGTCGTCGTCATCCTCGTCGCTGTCATCGCCGCCGAGCAGAGCGGGCGGCAGAGAGGGTGTCGCTCCGAGCCTCACCAATTCTACAGCTAACTTGTCGTCGATGTCCTTAGCGAGGTGATAGGCCGTCTGGCCGGCATACGTAGGCGTGTCTATGTCGTATTTGCAGTCGTGTATCAGGATATGGATCACCTCGCGATGATGGTGCTCGATCGCTAAGTGCAAGGCTGTGCGACCAGCCAGACCTTCGCGCGATTCCGCGTCGGCACCCAATCGCAACAGTTGTCGGACGACATCGGTATGACCCTTGCTCGCTGCTATGTGGAGGCACGCTTCACCTGGAAAATAAACATTGCGATTTAGTATATTGTTATAATATCCTTCCACTTTTGAAAAAAGAAAACGAAAAAGAAAAAATGAGTTCAAACATTTTTCGACAAGTGTAAATGTAAAACGGTACTTTTGCAATACATTTTTGGCACTTCGATACCAATTGGTAAACCCCGTATTTTATGAAGGAACGTATATGGTATTGCAATTTTCATACAGCTTTCTTATTAATATTTTATGAAGCGAAAGAGGTAAGCTTACAATTAAGGTATTATTAAAAAAAGGAATCAATTACATCGAACACATCCTTTTTAAAATTTAAATAATATGTAATTTGGCACATGAAGCTCAAGCGCACGGAATTCCCAAGAGCAAAAACCTGTAATTTAATGCATGCATGTACGCGCTTTTGTCGGTAATTCGGCAGATAAATCGAAATTTCTCTTGAAGATGCTACTAAATGGCGAAAGTATCGTTAAAATTTTACATTTTATTTTAACTTTCGCTCAAAGTGTTATTAAGAAAAAAAATCACTTATCACAGTAAATTTTAGCAAATTTAAGTAATTCACGTAATTTTCGCTGTGGCTTCATTTCATGCTTCCATACATGGAAATTGCGATTTTAAACATCAATAACACAGGAATGAAATATTAAAATAAGTTATATATAATTTCCTCACTGATAAAATGGTCTAATTTACGCATCGTTATAACTACGGCTATTAGCCGCGACGCTTTACATTCATTTTCAGAAGCGTGATTCAGTAAAGTTTCCGTTTATCGAGATTACTGTGTTCAAAAAAATTTCCCGGTGACCCACGACTTCTCCTGAAGCGTCGACGTATCATAAAATGCACAATGCACTTACGTGGCACCCTATTTCACGAGATTTGATTAATGCATATCATATTTATTAATTATACTTCCGAGTGTCTTGTATTGTTTTATTTTATAACAATAAATTCGCTACGCTCTCTAAAAATTCCGGAATGGCGACACGTACTTGTTCCCGACTACTTTCATTTCGCCAAAAGGCAATTCAAAATAAAAATTGCATAAGCTTTTGTCAACAAACGGTGAAACTCCGAATTTCCAAAGAATAATCGAACCCACGCTACAACTTTCATTCACTCGCGTGCCTTCCAACTGCATTCATTCAGGGCTCGCGCGACCTCGTGAACGATCCTCTTTCCTCACCCCAGCATTCATCACCGGGTCGTTTTGCTCCTAACCCCCGATACAGCTAATTTACTCGCGCGCGCGCGTGCGTCCGCCCAATCGGCTACAGCTGCAGCAGGCGCACGTAGATGGAACTCTCTCGCGGAAGGAGACGACGAAAGTGCGCGGAGATGAGGCGCGCGCGACTCGTGCGATGAATCACGAGCAATGTATAAGAGGCTTGGCCGTCGGCCCGTGGTCCAAACTAGGAGCGCCGATCAAAGGCGCGTCCTCCTAAAATTAACCGTCGCGACAGCGCCGATCTTTCTCTCTGGTCTTTTTGCAAACCGCCGCGGCAGCCGTCGTCTCGACGACGGTGGGAGACGTCGTCTATTCTCGTGGCCGGCGAATTTCTTTTTTCGCCCGCGCACGCGTAAATATAGAAACGGCGCTTCGGGTATGCCAACCGCGCGCACACATACGCGTAGGTAGATACAGACACATACATACACACAGAAGCGAACGCGTATATTGCATGTACGTTAAAATAAACCATAAACAAATTAGCACGGAATACGGATTTCTATTTTTTGCGTTTTGTCTCATCGACGTGAAAAGAAAAAATTTGCGCGAGACGGTATTTTCGATAGCGCGCACGCAGCGTTCGACGTTTACAAACAAGTTAAAATGGTTAGATGCCTGCGATGATGACGTTTTTCTTTGTTGAGGAATTTTGGGATGATTCTTGAAATTGACGATGACGAAAGTTGTTATTTGGAACTAATATAGATTTCAACTAAGAAAAAAGTTGCGATTTGCGAGAATAACAATAATCGGTTAACAGCGGTTTTATGCGGGTAATGATGACTTGGAAAATTTACAATTGATCTAAATAGCTACCCTATATTGATGTACATTTATTGTTTCAAATTATTGGAAAAATTAATGTTCTTGCAACAAATAAATTTTATATGCTGGTAAGTACAATCATTATAAATATAACGGTATATAGCATTAATATTTTTAAATCCGTTATAATAATGAAGAAAACAATTTTTTTCAGAAACCGTAACGAGTGATTATTTCACAAGCAATGATGATTTGGAGCAGTACTTAAATATGATTAATTTTACTTAACAACAATTAATTAATATATGTATGCCTGGCAATTTAACATCGCATACGGCAATTGCAATTTTAATTGCAATTACTATATTTTGACTCACATATAAGAAATTCCAAAGGAAACATTGAATCATTAGTATAAATATTTTTTCACGTGCCCCGTATTTCACATGATTAACGAAGGCTTGCCCTATTAGTTCCAATATTTCGAACTGCGCCATATCATGAATTCGTAAATTGCAAACAACTCCAGATGCCACGTGATGAATCCATCCTACATACCCCGATCGGTAGCACTCAATAACAAACCATCAAGGATCATAGTCAGAAGCAACTCGCCTTGAACCTTCTTTGACCCAGGCCGCCGCAATCAAGACCAACAAATAACAACACTCTCTTTAAAATAAACTCGAAACCCCTCAAACAGATGTAATATACCCCCTACCACCGCGTCATCATAGACAGACGTGCATCGATCAATCTCTGATCTCTCTCTCTCTCTCTTCCGCCAGCAGCAGATAATCGATACTCAGACACTACACACGGGTATGCGCACGCCCACCTTGTCACGTATATCCATTAACCACATATATATACTTCTACTCGATACACCGCCGATAATTCTGGATATCGGCTTGGTTTTTCCACGAAGCGAGATCGTCTGTCCCCCGGGCGCTACGCCAATGCCGGGGTTTTCCCGAGGCCGCGCGCGCGCTCGCGCCGCTGCAAATAGCCCGCGCCGCCTTGCGCTACCCAGGTATAATATACATTCGTGCACACATGTGTGTGTGTGTGTGTGTATGTGAGAGCGAGTATATACGTGAGCTCGCGCGACCCGTAGTCTGGCGGCGCCGAGGCTCGTGATGTAACGACGCGCCCGCGCTTCTATATATATACATACATACACACATACAGATCGTGTATGTGTATATACACACACACATTCGCGAGACGACAGAAGAGGAAGAAAAGAACGTGTATATATGTATGTATGTGTGTGGTTATATGCTGCTGCACGTGTGACTGTATATAAGGGTATGAAACAAGCAGACCGTGGCCGCTCCTCGCGTGTCTTTCTCTTTTCTCTTTTGCCGCGTATGAATGTGTGTGTGTGTGTGTGCGCGAGAGCGCGCCGAGTAAAAGTAGACTTCCGGCCGTCCTTCGCCTGGCGCGTCGGGGGAATTCCCCGAGATTAACTCTTTTTCGAGGCTTGCCACACATTTCTCCTCGTGATTTCGTCGACAACAACGAAGAAGACGAGTCGGCTGCATGGCAAAGCCCTCGCTATATACATATGCATGCTTACGCTCGCGCTCTCTCATCAACTCGTGCCAACTTCGCGTATATACATATTACGAGTATTTATACGCGGGTGCACGCGAGTTTTATGACCCTTTCGTCGTTATACAGGAATATGCGAACCTCGGGACGGTATATTGTCGTCCTTCTTTGCTGGAGAGTAAAAGGGGGAGGGAAGAGTTCCTTTGTCGCTGCTTGTGGTGACTGTATTTTTACGGCTCGACGCATGAATATTTATCGATTTTTTCGCTCGCGGCTGATCGAAATTTATCACGACTTTTAGAGCATTGTGTGCTTGAAATTTTTATGAGATTATTCCGGCCGCAAAAGGAAAAAAGTAATTTAATGCATTGACATGCGGCACGAATGTTTTATACCGTGTTGACACGGATGAGGAGACGTTTATTATAGCGAAGACAGAGAATTGTTTAATTGTCTTTTAATGAATTTTACCCTACTTCGTTAACTCGTATTCTTAAATTGAACGGTTTATGTGAAATGGCACTTTAGAGTTTTTTTTAGATAAGGAGCATCGCTCTTTCGATGATAATAAGCAATCATTTGCAGATAATATCGACACTTAATGTTTGATTCGTTATCAAACATACATATACGTGAACAACTTCACGACAATTAGATCTAATCGTTTGATGATAGAAATGTCTTTGACAGTGTACCAACTTTAGCTTAGTTTACCCTAAATTGGAACTCGCGCCTAATGGACAAAGCAAGTAAACACGCATACGGATTAATTAATTTTGCGCTTTTAAGAGCCCAAAAAAGGTAGTATAAACCACGCGCTCCGTAACTTTTTGTCACAAGTTCAATGCGGCAATACGCGATCGCGAAATAATTGGTTTTCCCCAAGGTCTGTTGCCGTGTGCGACGACTTACAAAAAAAAGAAAGAGAAAAAAAATAAACGATATCTCGTGACAAAAGAGTTCTGGATCAATCTGGCACCGCGATACGTGTATAAATATGTGTATATATGTAACGCGCGTAACGGACTGCTGACGACTCACACACACACACATAACACAGCACAAATTCCATTGCGCAGCGCAACAAAAAGAGTTAAAACATTCCGATCCGAAAATTGATGACTCGATAAAAAGCGCACAATAACACGCTCTCGATGCACCGACACGGCCAAAGGAGCGATTTCTCTCGTTGCAAAAAGAAAGTGCGCGCAGTGCATCTTCCGCAGCAGCAATGATGGCCGAAGAAACAAAAAAAGAGAAACGCGAGCCGCATAAACACGCAGCAGCAGCTGCGGCGTGCTATCGGCTTTCGAACTCCCGCGCGCGCTCGTAACACGTCCGCTGGGGAATCCCCAAAGAGGCGCGACGCGTCGCTGTGTTCATCCACGCGCCGCTTCAGCTGCGAAGGGAGGGGAGGGGGGAGAGAGAAAACGATCTAATTGCGACAAGAATGGAGGGAAGAGGTAGAGGGCCGCGGAATTTCCGTGCTCGTTATTCAAAAGGATTTATCGATTCAGCCCGTTGTATGCAGCAACGGCGGCGATTGTAACCACGAAAAAAAAGAAAGTCGAACGAAGATGGGCAAAGGTAGGTATGCGAAAGAGTCGCTGGTTTATGAGAATGGCCGGCAGTTTTTTTTCGAAAGCTGAGTACGTGCTCGCGGCTACTGCTGCAATTTTCGGCGGCAACCGAAATTTCGCTGTGAATGATTATAGTGATAATGAATCGTCGACGAGGTCCGTGACTCCCTTCTGCTCGGCCTACTATGTGCTTAATTTGAATTTACGCATACTGTTTTATGCAGGAGTTATCTTAATTATGCCAATTCGTTGTATATGCATGTGTTATTTATATTGTTTCTCGCGTACACGTATATAGCGGAGAGTATGGTTTTATTTTTATATCGCATTTCACTTATCTCGCATTTCTAAACTTTGTATACTTGTTACACACTATTAGAAAAGATGATACGGTGGTGATCGCTTTTAAGTCCACCGTGGTATATATATTTTTAATTTAAATCAAAAAACGCAATAATATTTTTTTGTTTGTTTTTTTTTTATGGCAATAAGTTAATCATTAAAGATGTTTCGAATTTTAATAGATAACGAATCGTATGTTTGTAGGAAGTATATCTAAGGTGGTGCCGAGTAACGAAATCTATTGCGATCTACCGTAACAACTGGAGAGCACTAATTCGTTATTACTAATTATTACTACACTTAACAATTTATCTAAATTCGCTTGCTCTAGTATAATGTAATAAACTATAATCGTCCTATGAAATTTTGAAAAAAAACTTCTAAAACATCTTCAAAAATTCTTGAAATGAAAGTTCGTCATTTTTGTTCAAAAAATTTTTGAAGGCGTTGTTTAAATGAACTCGAAATTTTGCAAAATTATTAATAATTACATAATGCAAGACAAGCAAATTGAGATAATTCACTAATTGTAATAATAATTGAGTCATATCTCATTACTTCTTTCCGGTCGGTAAGGTAGGTTACATAATAGATCGGTATACATAATAAGTCGGTATTCCACACGGGGACCCTTTATATCTACGAAAATTTCTGCTGTACCGACTTCTATGATTTTTCTAAATTTTCTTGAATTCTGTCAGCAGGTGCCCAAAATAAATGTATTATTCACTCATGTTGAAAAATGTCGACTTTATTTTCCAATAGTATTATTTGACCGGAAATTAGATAACAAGTCTATGTGCGTTAACTCTGAGAATTCAAAGAAAAGCTAATAACATAAAGTCGTGGATTAAAAATGTTATGGTCGGTATGGCAGAGAATTCTGTCGATATTAAACATCTCTTTATAACGTTATTACTACAAAATTATTATGAAGAAGTTAATAAGACATAATTTCTTCATTTTAATCTTGAGTATATGACAGATACTTTAATAGAATAAGTAATAATAACAAACAATTGTAATGAATATCTCTTTTTAGAATACAAATATTCGAAAAATACTATAGTTTTATAATTCAATGATGGATTCAGATTCTGGAAGCCACGAAAATGTTGACGCATAATCTGAACTTGCATAATTAATGATGAGTGCATTTGATTGCACTTGTCTAAGTTGATTCAAATAATATAAAAGCAAGTTTTTATTGAACACACACGAATATCGTTATTTATCAAATGATAAAGATAAACATTACTAAAGTACTACTGTTTATCAGACTTCTTAGTAAGTCGGATTAAAAAGTATTATTAATTTTTTAAATTTAATATTTAAAAATTTTGAACTTGCAGGAGGATACTCCAGATAAAAGGAACGAGTACTGGTCCGTATTTTTCTTTACAATTACAAATCTTCGAAATGGAAATTTTTAAATTCTAAAAATACAACCGTTCTCCCAAGATCGTTAGTCCGCTCATTAACAATCCACGGCATTTTCTCATAGTTAAAACCTGCCACATAAATCGAGAAAAAGAAACGATGACTTTCTAGCGGCTCATCGAATTCTCTCGGCGAGCCGGTAATGCAATATATATTTCTGTCCGCAAAAGAAAACGCAAAACCGGCCTCGAGTAGGTATATAATTTCCGTCTAGCGAATCCTTTTAAGTGTGCGTATAAGTGTCTCCCTTCCGACGGTGTGGCCCATACTCGAGAATTTATCTTCAAAAATTTGAGGCGGCGACCTCTCGCTCTAATGACCGCGGAGGAAATCGAGAAAGAGAGAAACGATGAGCGCTCCCGCCTGCGCATGACATCACGTGGGAATTCCGGAGCTTAAAAATCACCGACCGTGTGCTTATACCTACACAGACGTACACATTTAGTTGCGAATATGTGTCTGTGTATTTTTTATGGGTGTGTAAAGCATCCGACAGAGGAAAAACTCACCGTAAAATCGGTCGTCCATCTACGAGGTCTCGAGAGAGGAGTGTATATGGAAACGCGAGCCTCGCAGCGCGGATCCTGTAACGGGAATACGCGGCTATACTCGAGGTGTCGTGCTACTCTCTCACGAAGAGACAGAATAAATATATAAATGTCTCTGTGTGTATGTGTGAGTATACTTATATCTCCGACGCCAATGCGAGACGTGTGCAGAGCGCATTGTTATGTGGCACAGGGATCCGACGTTTTATACGCGGGGACTTTAAATTGGCTCGAAGCGCGCTGACCAAGTTTTACTATATGTGTTTTCGTTTGGAGCCCCCGTTGACGACGATACACGCAGAGTTCATTCGGTTCGATGCTTCTTCGAATGTTTCTTTCTGTCGTATGGTGGTGCAAAACCTTGAATCACTAATTCCGTGCCTTTTTCAGAGACGAGTGAATGATGAGAGAACGCGCGACAGTGTTTACACAGGATATTCGAGTAGATCTCACGAGATAATAGATTTTATTTTATTGCTTTGGCATTGTATTGCCAAGTTCGGTATGTATATAAACATTCTCATTGCGATACTTGGACTGTCGGAATTTTGAGTGTTGGAATCAGGAAATGTACGTACTTACGGTTGAATTTTTTTTAACATTTAATTTTGTTTTTTATGTAGAGTAGCAAACTATAATTATTTATTTACTTTCGAATATTTTCAAGTATAATTTTTGCGTAACTATACATTTATCAATATGAGAAAGAAAGAAATTAGATTTTTTTATAATGCTTGAAATGAGATATATATGTAAATGGAGAATTTATTTTGAGCTGAAAGAGTATCTTTGTGCGTTTTTTGATAAAAATAATCTGAAAAAATTGTAAAAAGTTAATATGTTTTCCGTTCTATTTGCTGATAAATTCTTTTTTATTTATACATTGTACGCGAAGGTTAAATGCACGACCAATATAAATGGAAAATTAGATAGATTCATAGTAATATTTTAGATGAATAAGTGGCGACAACTTCAGAAGAAATTAAACTAAATATTATTAATAAACAATATAATTATAATTAATATCACATGTTTTGCAATCTCTTCTTTAATTAAGTGTTTTTAAGTAATAATGAAGTACCTCAAAAGCTCATAAATTCTCATTCCTTGAATCTTCAATCGTCATAATTTCTGTGCATAAATTTGCTGACGCAAAAACCTTCTTTCTTTATATGTTTAGTTTCATTCACGAAGTTTAATCAAAGGCGTTAAAAAACGTTTCGATATCTCCAAAAAAAAAGAAAAAACAACAAATCCTCAAAATTAATGATCCAACTGCAAAACGTTTATTTACGTAAAGCCACGTGATCTTTGCAGCAGAACCGGTTACTCGCCTCTTGTTCTTCGCGATATCATTCGCGATAACTTAATTTCCACAGCGTCTCAAATTAAAGCTGTACTTATCGCGCGCGTTAACAAATTTTTCCAGCCCCACAGAAGTAATTCTTTATCTGCAGTTCCGATAGTTTCGTCACGCACAACCTATTCGTATAACACCATTGATGCTGACGGGAAGGCGGAAACCCTAACTATATGGAAAAAAGAATTAGACGTGCGCGCGCTACGACAAACTTTATTATCGAAGCCGAGAGCGCGCGCGCGCGTCCGACCATTGACCCTGCGAGCAGCTGCGCCGACTACGCTAAGCGCGCAACAATGCCGTCGCCCGTATACCCCGGCCTTTACTCTATACCCTTTTTCTCAGACTTTCTCGGTTTCCTTTTTCTCGTTTTAGCGCACGGTAACTGCGTGCTTCGAACGTGCTAGATTCGTTAGTGAGATATAGTACGGTCGATGGTATACAAAAAGTGTGCGAATCGCATGGATGTTTCGAAGTATCGTCTTTTCTATTGTATTTCTTTAGCCGTGCATATATGAAACCTTTGCTATAATGAATGCCATAATTTATGATATGCGATTAGACAGAAGTTCGAACAGTTTAGAACAAGTATAATAAATTCAAGTATATCATAAAACTAAATGACAAAAACAATATAGCAATATATATATATATATGGCTAATTTGCGTCATTAGAGTCTGTGAGGAAATTTTGGACGATTTTAGTCTTGGTTTGTAGGTATATAGGGTCATCGGCTAGACGAGAGATTTCTATAATAAAGCGACGAGACGGCGGTGCACAAGTACTTAGCCAAGAGGTCTAAATTACTTTTGGCATTGGCAACGCCGACGTATGCTTTCTTTGTAAATATGTCTCCGTCATTCCTATTAAATCATCAAAAATCTAAATATACTTTTCGTTGCGTTTACGAATAAATGGTCATTTTAATTTAGTATATTCTAAAATACATTGCTTATATATGCATTCAAAATTTTCCACTCAATTATTAAGAAATTTGTACCTTTGGGACATCGTAAATCTATACACCCCAGTAAATTGTTAAGATGAGCCGTTTCCAAGAAGCATTATACCTACTTTTGTATATTCTATTCAATGGGAACCTCAGACCCATAAAGATTTTCTCTGAGGTATATTCTATCGTCGAGGGAGATTATACTCTTCCGATCGGTACCGATATCCGTCGGCGTCTATGCCCTTTTAGAAAGCGTACCGGGGAAAGCAGGGGCATCGGCCTCCCTTTCTGTTTTGCAAGTGTGTACCTGCATCACGGAGAAAAGAGGAGAGAGCATGCACGCTCACACGCTGTAATAAGACTCTCTCCGCAGCCGAGACGGATTTATACAAGGCTCCCCAAGAGCCGCGAATAATCCAGTTAATTTTGAGGATGCTGAATTTATCTCGCCAGAGCTACCTACTTGATCGAATGTTTGAGATCGTCTTTTTGTTCCGGGTTCTTGTCGAGGTGACGGAATTTTCGAGGGCGAAAGAGGCATACGCGGAAGCGGAGGTTCCGGGAAAGATTTTGATAGGTTGTAATTGCCGCTGTTTGGGTACTTTTATTTTTGTAAATGGTTAAAAATTTTCTGTAATTATCACGATGTTTAGTGAACTTAATTTTTTTTTTAATTGAAACGATTGGTCTTCCTATAATTTGAAAAATATAGTAAAAGGCGTACTTTGATAAAAATAGAAATTCCGTCATTTATAGAAACGATAGGCGTCTTTGAATTTTCGTTCCAGGGGATGTAGTAAATGTAAATAATATTTATAATCGAATGATAAGGACATCATCGCAAAGGCACATTTAGTCAAGTGAATCTTATCAAAGTTACCTAAAGATTGGGATTTCCCAAGGTGTAATTTTACGAAAGAACGTCTATGCTTATCTGGCGCCTGAACAAGTGGTATCGTGCCAATATTTACTAACGACAATACATTTCGTCGGAAAAATGTTTGAACAAACCACTAATTGATTTTAATCCATTTTATAGTAGCTCTTAAATCAGTCAACAATAATATTTAAAATAGTTTTAAAGGTTTAATTTTGATTTCAAAATAAAACGTCTTTAAAAGTTTTTTTAAAAAGTAAAAGCATTTTAACTCACCATTGAAGTTCAGTTGCTCCAAATATGTTGGAATAATTGGCAAACACATTCCTTGAAGCCATGATCGTTCAGAGTCTGACAAATGATTGGTTAATGCCTTAACACATTCCAGATCTCCAGAAGCACAAGCAACATGCAGCGGGGTATTGCCTTTGTAATTTCTCACAGTAGGATCAGCTCCAGCTAATATTAACCGTCGCACAATCCTTGGTTGATGCGTTAATACTGCAAGATGTAAGGCTGACTGGGCATCATCGTTTAAGATGTTAAGTAAACAAGGATGAGGAGCAAGGCCAATCAAAAAGAATGCTGCTTCAAGAAATCCTTGGACAATAGCGATGTGTAGTTGCCTAAATCAAATAAAATTAATTTTTTATTAATTTAAAATAATTGCGAGTGTAACTTTTTAAAGTAAGAATTAAAATAAAAATATCTCATTATATAACAAATAAATTTCAATTATTTATTGATTAAACTAGTTAAAAACTGTGCATATTCACATGAAAAAATTAGGGAAAGATTGTTAGGCTGAAGTTTAAAAAACCTTACATAAAATAATCCTAAACCTATATATCCCAAAACTTTGAAGTCTGGGATGGTTTTATTGCACAAATTTTTCTAAACTTTGGCCAAATAAACATTGCCCAAATATATCTCAAATCAGTATTTTAACTGAATTTTTCAAAAAGTCAAAATATAAACAAAATACTTACGTATCACCATCATCATCTTGTATATAATAGATTTCCCAAGATTCTTGAGGTCCATCATGCTTAAAATCTTCAGAAACAAATTCCTCAGTATCAGGATTGATGATACCACTATCTACATTTACAATAGTTTCTTCATTAAGCGACAACTGCTTCATTGAGCTGGTGAGACCAAGATCTAAACCACTGTCGATAGCCTTTGCTGGTTCAGGTGCAACTTTGTGATCATTTGCATCTGAGTTGGCTTCATCCTCCAAATCTATGCTTAGCTCCGAACTCATCAAGTTACTTCCGGACAAAAATCCAGAATCAACCTGAGTGCCCGAGTGCTGCTTCTCCTCCTTACTCACATCTCCATCAATATGGTCTTTTCCGCTTTGCTTATACATCTTGTTGATCTACTGAAGCAACTTTAAAAATCTTCACCTAAAATAGGCAAAAGTGAAACACCCAAAGAGGGTTAAGATTAGAAATATTTCGTTTCTCAGCTATATGAGATAAAGTTTTCACGGCGCGAAACGACCTCCAGAGAGCAGAGCTCGCCCGGACTTTCACTTTTTCAATGGTGAAAACTGCGCGCTACTAGCACACACGACTCCCGAAGTATATATAATTATAAAAACTATTCGCGCAAAGTCCCTCGTCAGTTAAAACACACGCGCCGTTACACCAGGAAAACGAATCTCGACCATTCTAAAAACAAACGAAAAAAAGAGAGAGAACGGACGAACCTAAGATGATTCTGTGGCATACGGTCGTATGTTAATGGATACACAAATAAACAATATCTCCTGAAAGTATACTCAGAAAAAAATCAAGCATTCACTCGAAAATCGTCATTACAGAGTACTTTTACAAAAGGAAGAAACGAAGGCATCGATCGGATTTCGGGCCGCCGAGTGTGTAAACACATACGCGAGCGCTTATAGGTTAACCGCTATGCTCTCTGACGTATAGGTGCCCCACTGATACACGCGTGACGATACGTACTTGGCAGACCAGACGACGTTCGACGATCTGTCGTCAATAGGAAAATTGACGGGACAGCGTAGACACACACTGGACTGGTTTTCCTCGTCGTCGCTACCGCATGCACAGTGCAAGGAGATAGACACACAACTTCTCTTCTCTCTACTCGGTACTAGAACCCAGAGTGAAGACAAGTAGAGAGGAGGAAGAGAATCTCTCCGTGGGAAGCCTATCTCTCGGAGAGCACGTCACTTTTTCTTCGGCGCGCGCATTCTCCGCCACTTCGTCGACCCGGTTGCACTCGTCTGCTTCGTCCTCCCCCTGGACGTAGTCGTTGTGCTTGTGGACGTCGTTCTTGTTGCTTTTCGCGCTCCCTAGACGAGCGCGTCTCGGGAATTGCGTAGGTCGTCGCGCGCACGCGATAGTTGGTGAGAGGACACTGTGGCTCTATACTTACTCTTTCGCTCACTTGCTCGCTCTCTCACGGACGTGCACTAACTCACTGCTCGCGAGCGTACGTACGTTGATGCGTGTGTGGGTGCGCTGCGTGCTCCGTACAAGAGTATTCCTATAGTAGCGCGTAGCTGTTCTTTTTCTCTCTCTGCCTATAGCTACTGCAAGTTACACTCCAAAACGTCACGGGAAAACCAATTTTTTATCTCATACAAACGTGCTGCTGCTGCGTCTATGTGAATACTGAGCTCGAGGGTCATGCTCAAACAGGCTCGCACATAGCTTTCTGCGACTACACTGCACTACTGCTTGTGCGCTGTGCTAAGTTCTAAGATTGCCATTGAACATCGTCTGCTATTGGTAGAGACGGCACAGAGTCAAGGAACGGCGAAACACTTACGGGCTTAGCATACGTTTAGGCTCCCACCGTCCAATCATAAACTGAAAACTGAGAACTTGGGAAGTGGGAATGGAGAAAATCAACGCTCGACGAATGCAGCGCCACTACTACGGCGCGGCTATTTCAAATTAGATACCTGGTTTCTCCGAGTTGGGCGTCCTTTCTTTTTGTTCTATATCTTATGGGTTTTACCCACTCTCTGAACGAGTGTAGAAGGGTGGCTGGAAGGGATTATGCGTTTTTAAACGTTTTCATTTCTTTTAACTCTGCTTCTATTATAAGGAATAGACTATAGCTATAATTATAAGGTACTACTGTATTATGTCATGGATATTTTGTGGGTTTTTACGAAACCTTGAACAAGTTTCATATTAAGTATTAAAAAAATATTATGATTGAATGTGTGGGTGAAAACTGCGTAAGGAGTATCGATTTCGAAATTTGCATCATAACGATGAAGCTAAACAATATATTGCTGTGGTTGAAATTTCCGATGTGGTAACGTAATTACGTGAGTCACAAAGTTCTATGTGCTTCATTTGATTGACGGTGATATAATAGTGAAATCTTTAATTGCCAATTGTCTGTTATAAAAAAGTTAAATCATGACTTTTCCGTTGAAATGAATAATTTGTTAACAGAAATTGAGGCAAATTTTATGTGGGTCGGAAAATGTATTACTTTTCTCATAAAAAAAATAAATATTTACGCGGTCACCAAATTCAATTCATTAGTATCTGAGGATAGCGTATACTATATTGTATTTATGGGAAATAAAAAATACAAAGATTTTACGAAATCTCAGACTTATCCGTGCTTCGTACATAAATTATGAGCTACCTCACTAAACTTCGGCTCAATCGATGAATTACTCGCAGAGAAAACCTTGATAAGTTCATTAAGAGTTTCGTCATTCCATTACAACATTTAATTTGAAAACATTTACTCGTAGCATTTTACCATAAATTATCCAATAAACTAATTTTAATTATTTCACAACAGTTTTCTAAAAAAATTTAATTACTCAATGTAATTTAATTTTTTTTCTAAATTTTTATTTAATTATATAACTTAAAAAATTTTACTTATATTTAAAAAAAAAAATTTTCATTTTCTAGTTCAATTTAAAAAATTGACCTGCGACGATTCATCTTCGGGCATCAATTACAGATTCAATCTTTAGGCTATCCGAGATCTTATATAAATAGGCTATATCTATGAACGGAACTTTACATTGGTCATATCGACGCTCCCAACGAAAACTAGCACATTTCCATATGGCGTCGAAAACTAAAACATTTCATTTTTTTGCGCGGAAGATCACTAGTACATCTCGTGATTATGCGTCTCAAACTAACACATTTCAAATTTCTGCATGAAAAACTAGCACAACTCGCGGTAACGCGTTGAAAACTAACATATTTCGAAATCTACGCGTGAAAAAAAATTATTTCAAGGTGACTCCGGCGAATTAGCGAAATCGATAACCAAGAGAAAAGAAAAATACCTACTGAAAGTGAAAATTTTTTGTTTTTTTTTTGTTTTTTTTTCTCATGTAAGGTCACTAGGTGAACTACTGAGAAAAAATTTGTGAAAATTCAATTTTCAAGATACACTTTTATGGAGAGAAAAGCATTTTTTCTCGTCATCTCATAAAAATCGATAATTTTTTCATAAAACCACCTAGTAAGTATAGCATTTATATACATAACTGATTGAATCATGTTTAGTGTTCCACGTGAGATCGCGAAATGTGCTAGTATTCGACGCGGGATCCGCGAAATATGCTAGTTTTCGTCTCGGGCTTTGAAACGTGCTAATTTTCGACGCAAACTCGTGAATCGTGTTAGTTTTCGTAACAAAATGAAATGTGCTAGTTTTCATTGGGAGCGTCGATATATACTAGGTATAAGCAAAACATTTGGATTTTAGAGGCTTACTAAATATGGAAATACTATTCCTTGTAATTTATGATGGTTTTCGCCATTCTCAAGAGGCGGTCAAAATTTGTAAGAGAATTCTCTGTAGAGTCATCTGTTAGATTTAGTGATGCCATTTTGTGGATTTGGAGAAAGTTCTAATTCTTTATAGACTATTCTGGAACATTCAGTATAGCTATATGTGAATGAATATATTCTTACAGATATTTAGAATGAAATTTAAAAAAAAAGTGAACATTAATTAGTTTAAATATTGTGCATTTTTCTATATTGAGCACTGTAATTTGTGCAAACTGATTTTAAATAATTTAAATATCTTACAGTTTACACAGCTAGGGGAAATGCGTTATAGATAAACTTTTAAAAACTAAAAATGTTCAGAAACCAAAATTCAAATGAAAAAAATAACATTAAAATTCACCTATTCGATTTAAAAGTTGTCATAATATTAAATGTTTACTAAAGCGGTAGCATTCTTAGATGTCATGCGGCAGCGTCGGTCGCATATGAGAATGAAAGAAATAGAAGCGAGAGAGGCGCACAGCAGGAGTTAAGTTGTGGGTTCGTACAAACAATTGCTGAAATACCTAATTCTCTTTCCCGACCATACTTAGAGGCTTCAGGAAATTCGAGACCCCTCAAACGTTTACCTGCGATGATCAGTTTAGGACGACACGATAAATAAACCGCATATTTTTCATGAAACAATACTGCAATGAGTCACTACCTTTTTACTAATAAAAATGCTTTATCGTTATCATTTTTTTTTTTACTCGGAAAGACCTCGGTCATCAGTGACCCGTCATAACTTATAACATCGTCAATCAGAGACGCCATCAAGCAAAGCATGATGCACTTATCCGGTGCCTGTAGAAACTATCTTGCTTGTTAAGTATTATATATTTTTTTCTACTTTATATAAAAATGTCAAAACCTACAAGGAAAACTATGTATACTATCTAAAAGTCATTTAAATATGCGTAATCGTTTGCAAACGTAACAGGAAGGATATTAGATTTTAAAAACAACCGATATAATATCTATGACTCCAAGGCATAACGAAATAAATCCACTTTTTCAGTTTCTGCGAGAAAAATAGGTTTCAATGTTCAAACTTATTCGTAAGATTGGAATAAATGAGATAGGACGCGATACTGTACTAATCAATTAACACATTTAAAACAAATATTTACACGGTGGTATGACCAGGTTATGGATTTTCTCCTTCGTGAAATCTCGAAAAAGTATGAAGTTATGTCGTTTAGGCCGGGAACTTGGACTTATCTAATAGTCCTGTTCTCGTTTATTTTTCGATCATTTTTATTAATTTAATTATGAATTCCAATCAAAATTAACAATTAATCAACGAATAATTATGTTAAAAATAATACAAATTGAACTAACTTTCAAAATTCTCACGTTCATGCACGTTTGTAAAACTATAAATTTTATCTAGTTATTGTATATATTTTATATAAAAATAATTTTTATATTCAATTTGGTTGGATAAAATAAATCAATGCTGGACTTATGTTGTTATGCCGCGCACTAAATTTGAAAAATGGACTTATGTTGTTACGTTTTCCGTATATCGTAGCGTTAGGGCAATATTTTAACTACTACTGACAGTTTTAAATTAAAAAGACCCATTTTAAGATACAAAATCCAACGTTTTTCCGATTTTCAAAAAAATGGACTTATGTCGTCATTGCTCGGAGCTACAGATATTATAATGACATACATTTCCAGAGTAATTAAAATTAAATTTCTTCAAATTTTATATATAGTTGTAAAGAAAATGCTTCTGTCTGGAGTTTAGATTACATGCCGCGACGCCAGTGTTGTCAAGATGCGTTATGTAAACTGCCATTATTAATTAATAATTTAAAAATCATCATACCAAGGATAAAAACAACGCTAGTTTTTTTAATTATCAATGTAATATTCCATTTAAATGAAACAATATTTTTCATATTGATATTGATTCATTCAATGTCAGTATGCTTATATAGTTATCGAATGATTAACAACTTAAAATTTCATGAAATTGAAAAATGAATTTATTCGAATTCTTGAGTGATTCCGGAATAAAAAAATAAATTTTTCATAGAGCGTGCCGTAGTGCAAACTTGTAATTCTGTCATCCGGCATGTATAAAGATCGTATGTTGTGTACTAGATGTACATTAATCACTGATGAGTCGGGATGTGAGTTCCATCGTTCGAAAGAGAAAAAAAGCTGAATTGGAAATCGTTAAGAAAATTGTAACGAGCACTGGTTTTTCCTAATGAACCGGCAGACGCTTGGGTATTTCCTACCTATGCGATTAGAAATTCACCGTTGCGCTATATGCGTTTCTCTTTTCTAATGGCTGTTCCGCCGTTACTTCAAACGTACACTGAGAGAAGAATTTGTTTACAGTTAATAAGAGGATATATTAAAAATATACAGAAAAATTTATTTACATTTACTCTTTGTGAACTCTTATTAACTAAGCATCATTAATAGTAATATTTTGGAATTTCAGTCAAATGTGAATGTTTTCAGATTATAATTTCCTTATTTCCTCAAAATCAACTATTTTAGTATATATTAACTATAAATAAGTCCTTGTCTCATTTCCTTTCAGTTCTATCAAAGTGACAAGGCTTCACGTTTATTTATTTCTTTGTTTTGCCACTAAAGATAATTAGAAAACTTTATTATTTTTTTAATCTAATATATGAATAACTAATAAAATAATTTATAAAAAATATTTATTTATAAAATAATGGCTTCTGCAAATTTACTTGTTTATGAAGTACATTATGTTTCTGATCTATGACATGTTTTATCTGATCGTTCATTAAAGATAATATGTCTAGACAAAAACATATTGAAATAAATTTTCTGATTCTAGTTTTCATAAGATTAAGGTAGCACTTGGTTGAGGTCACAGGTGATAAAGGATATAAAAGTAAAAAATTTTTTTTAATTAATATAAATTTCAATATTTATTTCATATTTATAAATTAATTAAGTTTGACTTGTATTTACCTATTATAACATATTCATTAACGCTATCGTAATAAAAAATTTATAATTACAATATTTACAAGTTTTATATACAATAAAGCTTACATTACTCAGTACTTTTTAGTGGATTCGAGAAGAAATACCACTACGTATTTCGGATTTTTCAGATCGTCATGATAAACACTTTTGCGATCCATACTATCGAATATTACCATTACAATGGTAGGAACATAAAAATACGTATTTATATTTATTTATAAATACAGTGGTTTGCTAGTTAATATATTAACTTTTCGATTTTTCATTCATAAAATCATTCATTGATTCAGCTCATTCTTTCATCGAATTTTTGTAGCGTACCAATTTTTTGGCATAAATCTGTTTTGTATTAAAATATGTTTCTTATAAATGGATCGTAGGAGAGCTATTGTGAAATTTTACACTATCGAGTAAATGAGAAACTTAAAATCTCAGCGTTCTTTATTTCACATATTAACATAACCCTGAGATCAACTTTGATTCTCACTGCATAAGATGTGCGTGAAAAATTGATTTAGTTGGTTAGTGCAAAATTATATTTTTTACCCTTTAGGTAAATAGCGTTGAAGTATCGCTATTTTTTTAATGATTTTCAATTACTAAATAGCAGTTAATTCATATCTAAATATGAATCTAATTTTTGTTTTAAATCTTTCCTAATAACAATTTTCGTTAATTTTGTATATTTAATGTGCAACGATAACACATTCGGAAATAAACAAAACATGCTAATAAATTCTCATCTGCGAATAAATACGTGACATCCGTATGATGTCAGCCTTTCCGAACATACAACAAACCAAATACTCAATTCACAACACAAACCAATAGAATTAACGTAATTTCTAGATGTATCAGTCATTCGAACGCCAGAGCTACTTAATGGCCCCGAAGACGAAGTTGCTGTGTCTTTTTAAATATCTCAACCATACTTATAAATAATTATGACGTAGACTAGCTCCGGCTTGCGCGGATAGAGAGAATTAATAAAACACGCTCACGTATTCAAGAAATATGAGACACAAACTAAATTTCAGAAAAAACTAAAAGCCTACACACAAGAATTTTAAATTTTACTCGTTAGCCAACAACACCTTCGTTTAGCAGTGTACTTAGCTGCTACATAAATACAAGCAGAAAAAGTGATATAAAATGCGAATCAGTTATTTTTCTATATGCATAGAATTACTCGGTGTCTATAATCCATATATCGTGAAAAATGGCAAAGTCGAGTAAAATTAATATTTAAGCACCTTATGTAATACAGTATATAAAATACGCGCGGTAGGCAATAGTGTGTATATAAAATTTTCTCCATATAATATAATAATCCATAACAATTTAGATTCGCTATGTACAACAACCTACTGATTATTTTCTCAATCTCTATCCTACATATCGCGATAGTAATATAATCTCATTAAAACGTAAACAGTCAATTTATGAATATCCTAAACATCAACAACTTACTACGACAAAAGTGCAACTGCTCGCAGTAGCTACACATGCCTCTATAAGAGTCTTACGCCGTGGCCTGAGCAGCCGCGACTCCTCGTCCGAAGACGTTGAAGCTGTTATTGTCGCTGTAGGTATCATCTTCTTCCTCATCGGACAGAGTCATCGGTGTGGCACCGAGGCGCACAAGTTCGCGCGCCAGCTGCTCATCGACGCAACTGGCCAATTGGTACGCTGTGTAGCCGGAGTAAGTAGCGGCGTCCAGGTGGAGCTGGCATTCGCGCACCAGGTACAGCACTGCGGGCAGCTGGCCGTGCTCGAGAGCAAGGTGGAGGGCCGTGCGACCGCCGAGCAACTCCTGGGCTTCCAAGTCCGCGCCAAGTTGAACGAGCAATCGGACGATCTCCACGTGACCTCGGGATGCGGCTATGTGTAAGCATGTCTCACCTGGAAGCAAGGAAAAATACGGGTTTTCATATTTAATGATCGTTGTGTTTGGAGTTGTTTTTTGGGAGAGGGGATAAATTATGCACTGCACGGGTCCTTTTGAAAGCAAATTTAAATAACTACTGACACTCGATACACCTATACGTTTACGCAATGTGTATTACAATGTTATTTTGGTTTATATTAGCTTTAAATGCTTTTCTAAAATGTTTAATAAATGTTATGTTTAAGGGTGTATAACGAAGGTAACGAATAAATTCTTCTGCTTCTTCTGACTTCTGCTCAGTTCAAATTCAATCGAAAAGCTGCGAGAAATCTGAGAAATCACGAAAATGAGTCACTGCATACGGGAAGCTTCGTACAAGTCAGTCCTGGGATCGAAATCAATGGGATATTACATATTCATTTGCAAGATATAGATATATTTACATCACACTGCGGAAGGAATAATAATGATGCGCATGAGAGACTTTTGACATTGAATTCTGCAAATTTGCAATTATTAATGCTGTTGGAGTCAGGAAAACGATAAAATACCGATAGGAATTTAACTTTTCGATTGCGTTGTTTCTTACGTATAAAACTGATTGAAACAAATGGCAAGAAAAAAATAATTACTCAAAATGACGGTGAATTTTGAAATTTATAATACAGTATAAATTTTTTTTCTAAAGTTAGTGTCACCTTTCAATTTACGCAACAATTTTAAGATATACTTTAACTTGCCTTCGGAGCGCTCCCGCGCTCCTTGATATCGAAAAAAAGTAGATTTCCAGCTTTAGCTTACTGGGATTCCCCAGAATTTTATCACTCTTATGTGTATCTATCACGCAGTCATCCTCAGGCTTTAAAAATATAATTTAAATGCAAGCATAATTTGACACCGTGGTATAAAAAGTAAATTATTTTATATAGTTATCAAATACAAAGTCATATTTTTTCTTTGCAGTCCTCGAGACAGCAATACAAAACTAGTATAAATTATGCTTTAATTTATACTTGAAGTACCTGCGTTATGTTTTTCAATTTTCTTTTTCAATCTCAAATAGTGGAAATTTAGTTTCCTTCTTATCAATGGATGTTTTAAAGGTCGATTGTTTTAAAGTATCTTCATAACGATCAATGTAAGTAGGAAAAAATGAAAGAAATCATCATCGTAACGGATTATTTCATGATGTCATTCACACTATTAGGCGTACGATCAACTTTCGAACGTCGCGCATATCGCGTGGGGAATTCCGAAAGGCTCAACCAATTCTTCACATGGCTAAAATCGGCCGTACGTAAAGCGTAACGCACGATGTTCAAGCACAATTTTTGCTGAAAAACCTTGGCTGTCATCCCAAGCAAGTCATCGTACGAATTAACGTAATTATTGCATCAATTCAGCAAATCATATTCATTTAGAACAGTGCATTTTAAAGAAATTACGGCAAATTAAGTGAAATTAAATTTTAAATTAATCTTTATTAGTAACGATAAAGTGCAATGAATTTCGTAAGAACGCATATATCTTCAAATAAAAAAGAATCTTTCGAAATGCGTTATCTCGGCAACTTCATTACAGTCGATATGAGATTTGATAACCAAAAAATTAATTAGTACGATGGGATAACTTCATTTTGGATCATGACGAAATTTCTCTTTTTTGTTAAACATTTTCGATAACAAATATTAAGAAAATTAATTTTCGAAATTCAAGTGAATAACCGTTAATCGACGTGCCAAAAAATGTTTCACGTTGGACGAGATTTATACAGGTAGCGAACAATTTCACGTAAACTAAAATCTATTTTTAATGAAATTTTTAATCTGTCGCACGAGAGCACGGTTTTTCCTACACACGCGACGCGTAATGTTATCACAACAAAGGTCGCGCCTGACTCGAGTTGTATACACAATCGCGCGCGCGTAACTATTGTTTGCCGAGGCGATAAGGTTCGCGGTAAAACCGTGTGACGTCACGCAGCGAGCCTGATAAAGTCGAGCACAGCCGGTGACCTGTGCGCACCTGTCTTCTCTCTCTCTCTCTCTCTCTCTCTCTCTCTCTCTCTCTCTCTCTCTCTCTCTCTCCCTCCCCCCTCTCTTTCTGTCCTCGCACTTATTTTTTCGCGCCTTGCTACCGCGCGTTTATACCGCTATACGTTATGCAGTCCCCCTCTCCCCCTGTCAAAGTACTTAATTTGCGCAATAACAAAAAGTATCGTACAGATGCGAATCTCCGTTCGAGTTCCCGGAAGTGACTGACGGCTTCTTCAGCGGCAACGGCAAGAACGAGAAGAAGCCGGCGGCACCGTGCAACCCTCAGCCCGCTAAACCCGAGCCCGCCACCAAGAAGTGTGAGCCCCCTAAGCCTGCCCCGGAGAAAAAAGCTTGTGAGCCGAAAATACAATGCCCCCCGAAGAGCACCGCCAAGAGGCCGAACACCAGCGGCTGTCCGCGTCGTAAAAAACGTCTGTCGAATAGGCAACCGCGTTCGCGCAACCCCTTCATCGTCTTCTTCCTCTCTTTATACTACAAGCAGCCAGAAAAACGCGTGACCCAGGTGGCACGCGAGGCTGGTAAGGAGTGGTGCCGCATGCCCGACAAGCGGAAGGAGCTATACCGGAAGCTCGCACGCGTTGAGCAGAAGAGACGGCAGCGTGGGCGCACGCGGTGCAAACCCGCTAAACGCCACCAACCGCGTAAAACTAAATGCTGAGAGAAGAGAAAGGGAGAGACTGGGGAAGTCCGGCGTGTATGAGGAAAGTCGCTGAGGTACCGTTACCTCGTTCCCGAAATTTCGATGGGGAAGTCGAAGTTTAGCCGAGCGTATCTCCTTGGCATCATATGTCTAAAATTGTACGTTGAGTTTCGCGTATTATTTTATGAATCCAGTGTACTGTAGCCAGTATGTTGTATACCTGTTCAAAAAATTTTCAAGTGAACCATAATCGAACAAGAATTTTAACTCCAATAAACGATACGGCTTGGTTATCGTAATTCCAACTGTGTCGATCGAATTTTTTATTTATATATGGACAGTTCTCTGGAGAATCAAGTAGTCAAAAATTTTTTTCTTTTAAAATCATCTAAATCGCTTCGTAACCATCCCATATATTACCCTGAATTTTTTCAGATTTTTTTCACTTATAATTTTTTAGTGGCAGAGGGTCAAAGTTGGTGATTTTAGCATTTTCTGCATTTTTGACCGATTTTGATTAATTTATAACTCCTCAGGGAAGCATATATAAATAACAATATCGGCGTATCGAATCGGCTTAGCACCGAATAACAGGTCATTGCTATTGTAAATTTTTCGACATCAGCTCTCTCGACCATTAGAAAAAAAACGGGTTTGAGAAAAACGTTTTGGTGCGAGAAACGCGCGGATCGGCGTAATATACACGCATACTAGCGCAAAAATTCAACCTATATCCGCGCTTATGAATATTTAACCCATTCTCGTATCCCCGCCTCCAATGAAATGACGCATTAGTAGTACACCAACAACGGACTTCGCACTATGAAATCATCGTCGTCATCATCATCATCATCAACGTCGTCGTCTTCCCATGTATATATCCGCGAGATCGGAAACGCCCGAAACTTTCGTAAACGAGAACATCAGCTCTCTAAATAAATCTTGTCTCATCGACCTAGTCTATTCCACCTCGAGAAAGAGAAAAAAAAGATCGCGTGACGCGAGAACTAGGTACACTGTATATGCAGTTATCGAAAAACCCCGCGGCCGAGCGTTGACCCCGAACCTCCGCGCCGCAGTTTCTATACCGCAGTTGTGCGCCACGACATACAATATCTATATGCGTACCTGCACTTATACACGTGGTTTATATATATATATACACATAGCATACAAAAGTATATACACGCTACTAGACGTCGGCGGTAGCTACGTCAAGAACAGTGACGCAGTGTACAAACGCGCGTGCTGTGTTTTCCACACTACGCGCGGGGTATCTATATCGTGGAAAACAGCGTCGTTGAAATTCCCCCGGCCTCTTTCTTTCCTTAGCGAAGCACGAGCTTTGCATCTCTTTCCCGAATGTCGACATGCCGGAAGATACGACGCGGATTTTATCGCGTCTTCAACAGATTGTGCAACGTAAACGCGTCAGTTCTATTTACTAAGGGGCTAAGCAAAGTTATCACGTGCTTTTTCGGCGATTCCGTCATTTCGATGCACAGCCGTTGCTGTAAAGTTTCGCTGCGGTTATCCGAGCTTAATTTTTTTGAGATTCTTTTCTCGAAATGTACGGAAAGACATTGAGCAATAATTCCTTATCGGCCGCCTTTTCCTTATTATATAAATAAATATAAAAGTCAATTTGTTAATAAGATAAAAATATTTTAATTTTCAAGATCAAAGGTTTACGAATAAATTTGATCATCTCTTTTTAATAGACAGTGCAGACTTATGATGGTCACGTATACATTTATATATGTTACGTGCATTGCCGATCGAAATTCGCAAAGCAGACGCTTGGTCAGTATATTAATTAATGCGGGCGCGTTTCTTTTTTTACGAAAGGCTCTTTGTGGGTCAAGAAACCACACAGCTATAGCGTTGTAACGTCACGCGTTTATATGCTCGGGATTACCCGAACTTTGATTTCACTTGTGTGTGCGCGCGCGCACACCTCGATATTTCAAGACCGCGCGTGTGAACAAAGGGGAAAACCAAAAAATATTCCCAACACTTGTCCTTTCTCGCGTACTTTTCACATATGAACTCTCACGTGTTTCCCAATAAGCATGGCGCGCACGTTTTTTTTTTAGACATTCATATGACTATTTAGATATTCATATGACAGAAAAGTTATCGACTTTACACAGATGATAATTTTTTTGTATGCATTTGCATCGTTAAAAATATAAAGAAACAAGCTATAATCTTTTAATGCTAATAAATGAATTTCGATGAGACGTCAAATTTTTTTAGCAAAAATATTTAATAAGGAAAAAAAATTATATTGATATTAAAATTATATAAAAAACAAATAAATAATAATAATTTATGTTTGTTATTTGCTGATAAGGAAAATGTCAGTAGTTATTGTAAATTTGCATTTATAATTTTTTAGCATTATGAAGGGGCAGAGATAATAGATATATTAAAATAATTTAACTTCTTATTAAAAATGATAACTCACCATTGTAGTTCTGCTGCTCCAAATTTTGAGGCACAGTTGGCAATCTTTCTGATAATGAATCCTTGTCAAATGTTGTAATTGGCTCAGTAAGAGCTGTAGCACAATCCAAATTACCAGACATACATGCTAAGTGAAGAGCTGTATTGCCTAAGCAATTTCTAATGGATAGGTCAGCACCAGCAACAACAAGTTTTCTTACAACTTTTGGTTGGTTGGTGATCACTGCAAGATGCAATGCTGTTTGTACATCATCATTCAAAATGTCAAACAAGCATGGATGCGGAGCCATGTTAATTAAACTTAAGGTGGCTTCCAAATAGCCTTGAATAATGGCAGTGTGCAGAAGCCTGAACAAAATAGAAGAAAAAAGATTGTTATTGGTTCCAATATAAAATTTGATATTTTCAAAACATATTAAAAAAAATCTATTAATTTTGATTAATTTAACCACCATAAATATTAAATATTCATTAATTATCTGTTATTTAACTTTTTATTAATAATATTATAAAGATATTAAAAATAGAAATGTTTAAATAACAATGCTACTGTTTATATTTTTAGACACAATCAATATTTCTTATAGCCCTACAAATATAGAAAAAACTCTACACTGCAGGCTATACCGGCCGTCTTTAGATAATTGTTTCAATAGTGAAAAACTCTTGGGTTTTTCCCAAAGCAGTCTTTGTGTTTATATAAAAGCATGCTTGAGGTTTCTCCAGATCTTATGAAACAGTTGAAAATACACTCATAAAGTATTGCTGTGGGATTCCCCAATTTAATCAAAACCAACAGACTTGAAAAAGGATATTATTAAATATAATTTATTTATCTACTTACGTATCACCATCTTCATTCTGCGTAAAATAAATCCTCCAAGGTTCCTGATAAACTTCTTGGTCTTTTTGTGTATTTCCAGATTCTTTTCCACAGTCAATACTGATAGTTCTTGACTCTTCTATAGACTGTAAATGTGTTTCAGCAGAGTTAAGTTTGTTCAAAGACACCTGTTTCAGTGATAGCTGATCAAAGCTGTCACTGAGACCAAAGTCTATGCCACTGTCAGTATAATCTTTCATTGAATCAATGGAGACCAATTGAGTATCTTCAGGTATAGAATTGGTAGAAATCTCGGAACTGTTGTAGCCAATGGAGTTGCAACTGGATAAAAATCCAGAATCTCCAGTAGCTGAATCCATGCCTAACTTGTCAGCGCTGTTCAGGCAATCTGATTGCTGCATCCACATTTTCGCTGCTGTTAAGTTACTTAACTTAAGATGCAAAAATCGTCACTAACAAATCTTTGGCAAGTAATAATGGCACTGAATTTCCGCGTATCAAAAGCCAAAGCCGAGGAGTCAAAGTAATAAACGAGACTTTGTCAGCTGAGCAATCGATACGTTATCGGAAAACAAAGGAAAAAAGCGGCAGTAGCACTGTTGAGAAGCAGGCCTAGCTAAGTTCTCGCTGCTGCCGGCAATCCTCGATAATTGTCCTTGTACTTGCTGTCCAGATAAATTTCACACTCCCTCGCGATTCTCATTCCACACTTCGCGTTTCGGTAAGTATACAAAATCTCTGTTACGCGCACTGCAGAGAAGCTGTGATGCTGCTTGCAGACGGCTCGGTTTGCGACTGATGGTTGAACGGCTCCTGGCTCGGCTTCTCGTTGCCGCAGAATCGCACTATCGCGCCACCTCCTCCTCTGCCATCTCCTCCCACCCGAGTAGGGAAACTTTTTCCTCTCCTACTCCGCGCACACACGCGTACGCATGTATATATCTATATAGATATATCGAGACCCCTGGCGGCGATCGTTCATGAGCTGCGCGCGGAAATTTTCAAGAATAAAGGCGCCGCGAAGGACGTGACAGTCGAGTGATGCATGCTTGGGTTTTTTTTCGCCAGCGCCTTTTCGGACTTTTCTCTCTTATGACGTTTCGCTGTTTGTATATGATGATCGAAAGTTCGAGGCCACTGAACGCGGAAGCGATACAGCTATAATTATTTACGTGCTTTTTCGCACATGTGTATTTTATTAAGTATACAAAATGAAATACTATGTTGCATACTTATATAAGTATAACGCGTGGGCTTCAAAACTCGTGGATTTAACGCGGGGAAAGTCTGAATGGAAGACGATAAGTACATATTATCATGCGCGCGATGCACACGTGTGAACAAAAAGAGGCACAAAGGAGTGATGCGGAAGGATGCGGGAAGGATGCGGTCAAGTTCTGCGCTGACCACGAGGCACACACCTGCGGCAGTTATAGAATTAATTACCACAGTATCAGGTGAGAAAATACCGTTATCAGTTTGATTATTCTGTCTGTTTTGTTTATAACGTTTGAATAAATAGGTATACTATTTATTTTTCTTCGTAACGTACTTTTTATGTACTGTGATATAACGTAATATTTACGTTGGTGGTTGATTATTATGTATAGTTACGTTTCATTTAGAAATGTAGAATTACATACACACCTACTCTTATATATATCATTTTTATTTCTATTTCAAATATAAGTATCATTAAACAGCTATTTTCAATAGTATTATGTGAAGAATTTCAACTGGTATTCATTGCATTAATTCATCATCTTAATAAAAAAGGTAAGTTCAGTTTTATTAATTAAAGGTAATTCTAATTTTTATTACTAAGCTTTGACACTTGTGAAATTCCAAATTTCCATAAAATTATCTTCATTCTGAGGAAGTTTTATAACTTAATAAACGGAATTCCCCATATATGATTTATTTCATAACTAAAGCTAAATTATTTTCTATTAACTTTTCAGGACTTGATTAGGATGAAAAGTAATTGCAGTCATAATATTTATTAATTGTAATAAAAAAAAAGTTTGAAAAATAGGATTGATAAATATTGTGAAAAAAAAACAATTTTCTTGTTTAAGGAGTAAGTGTAGATGAATTTAACAAAGACATTATTATGAAAATTACTTAGAATATAATTATAAATATAAAATTTTTTACAAATTTGTACATTGAGAATCATTTTATCTCTTTTATGATGAGACATGTTCGAGTATTCCTTGACGAATCAATGCTTCACATTGGGCTCTTGGTAACAGATGATAGGTATTTTCTTTCAGATTAACAACTTGTCCATCATCAAATTCAAACTTTCCATAATCTTGTATACATCGCACCTGTATAAGAATATTTTGCAGTTATAAATATCTATTATGTGTTATTTAAATTATTTGGAAGCTATTTGTAACATTAAACAGACCTCTACGTATAATGACTTTGGTGGCTGAACATCATTTAGAATATTCAAACCTTCATCTCCAATAGATTTCATATATGTAGCCAAAGATTTGTTGTATACTTGAAACCACTGAAGTTCAGGATTTATTAAATTACTACTTATTTCTGGAGGTAAAATGCTACCTAATTCCCATCTAGCCTGCCTTAATCGTCTCATTCTATGGTAAAGATATGCTAATAAACAACGTTTATTTCTTTTCATAGCAAAATGACGAACAATTACTGAATTTTTTGGTGTTGTATTAGATTCTGTGATGGTATTCCTTAAAAGTTTATAATTAAATACATAATTTAATTTTTAATAATTAAATATTTAAGAAATTAAGTTAAAACTTGAACTAAAACTATTCAAATACTTACACATCTTTTGCATTTTCTTCGTACAATGATTGGATTTCTTCCAAAACTTGATGAAATATTGCTTCCTAAATAGTATTGTATTAATCATACTGTCAATATTCATTTTTAATACTTAGAAATTCTGTTTATTAAATACAACTTACATTGAATGGTTTTATTTCTTCAGATTGATCAAGCTCATTAATTAATTTTATAGCATCTTTTCCAAACATTTTTATTTTTTACTTCTATTTACGTTTTTAATTATTTTATTATTTATATTAATATAATACTTTGAATTTTATTAGTTTTACTTATTTACAAAAACTAAACATTGATAAAGAATGTGTTTACAATCTTGTTGACTACAGTGCTAACAATATCACCTATATAATGAGTTTATAGGTTAAGAACGAGAGGCATAGCAAAATCTACCTTACCTACATATGTACCATTAAGTTTCTACCCTATCAATCAGCAATATCATATCATTGATGGTTATCACATTTATCAAAATATGTTAAAAGAATCACTTATACCAACAAAGTTTTCTCTTGTAGGTACTGGCTTTAATACTTTCAATGAAATATTTATTATTACTAACGTTTCTTGTTCTATAAGAAAAAAGAGATGTACCAAATGAAAACTATTATTATTTAATCACAAACCAAATTTTAACTTAATCTATTAAAAAATAAAGATGGAAAAATAGTAACATCATGTAATAATATCATGTTGACTTCAAAATACATCTTGCAGTTTTTTTAGTTTGGCCATTATTTTCCAATAAATTTATCCAACATTTGACCAGGAATTAGATAATAGGTTTGCCCATGCGCGAAAAATTTTAAAATTTAAGAAAAAACTAATAACAATAAATATTAAATTAAAAACATTTTGATCGATACGGCAGAAAACTTTGTCGGCATCAGGCATTCTGCTAAGATAATATTTTAAAGTACCAATACTATGTATCTCATATTTTATTACATTGTGACGTATCTTATATGTCGTCATGCATCAAAAGAAAAAAAAATTACAACATGTTAATTTATATTTAGAATATTATAAAAAGATTACCACGTCATACACAGAATTGGTTGAAAGGGTTTTTATTTTTTATTGTTTTTGATACTCCGTAATAGTCTCAGTGAATAAGTCAGCGACTAAAACCATTACGGAGTATCGGACTTCGTGGTGTGAGGGATTTCTATCCTCTAAACACCCGAAACCTGTCCCGGTGACAGCCTCGACCCGCTTTCGTATTACTTGAGATCGAGGCCGTAGCCCTAGTACCGGTTGAAACGATTATTGATAACTTCTACACATATTTTTTTTTCGTTAGCACTTACCACCGCATGATAATATTATTAAGTATGTATACCATGAATTTAGATTAAAATATTGTTATTATGATATTGTATCTTATGTATTTCTGTGGCATATCGCTGCCAAAAACTTTTTTTTTTCTTTTTAATTGAAATAATGACTGTTAAAAGTAATATTTTAGTAAATTATTTTGTAAGTTTTATATATATATATAAATTTTAATAAAAATTGTAAGTGATATGGAAATTCGTCTGAAATATTTTTATTAAGAAAAACTAATATAATCACATTTTTAAATACTACAAAAAATATTAAAATTAAGAACTTATAATAATCTATTACCGTAAAAATATATTTGATCGGAAATTATAATAAAAACTTCTAAATACGAACAACGTTTATTTCGATAATCTTTACTTTTTTATTCAACAAAATAAACAAGGGTTTGAACATGCGTTTCAATAAATAATATTTTAAACGTATACATATCCGTATTTTTTTTATAGATAATGAAATAATATTTGTTTTTCTTGTAAAATCTAGAATTCCTGTCTGATGGTTAGTAATAATAAATGATGATACAATTACTATATTTATAAAAAGACAAGTTGATAGAAATTCAAAGTATAGGTAATAATTATGATATAAAAAAATATAAAATTGAAAAACTTTTATAAATTTTCTATACAATATATTTGGTATAATACTCAAACATTATAAAACAATTAGCATGCAAGAGAAATTATTAGGTGCATTATATTTAGGGTATTTTTTTAGGTTAAAAAAAAACAAATGGTTTATGTGTTATATTTAAATAATTTAATAACAATAGGATAGATAAGTACATTTACAGTCAATTAGGATAAGAAAAGTATATACATAATTATTCTTTCCTATTTCTAACTAAAGGAACAATAATAGTTATACTTCCTGAAGTCCTAAGGTAATTTTACCTTATAAAAATAAACTAAACATTTTCGTTTTATTTATAGTGTACAATAAAAGGAAATAAAGAAAGTAGAAAATTTAAAACTTATTGAAATTAAATGTACCTATAGCTATTATTATACAATTTGATTAAAAAGATGGCTTAAATAAGAGTTATTTTACATAAAACACAAAATAAAAGAAATTTTAAAAAGATTTACAAAAAATAGTAAAAGGATATATGCTGCGGTCCATATTTATGAAGTCATGTAAAGAACTACATTATAAATACATTTTAAGGATTTATTTATAGATTAAGTTTACTTCTATAATGTACTATGTGTGAGGGATAATTTACTAATGTAATTTATTTAGGATTTGGTTGTTTGTAAACGTCCCTGAATTTATTATTTAATAAATATATGCTTTAATGCTGTAAATAAATGTGACTGTACAGACGGAAATAAATAGATAGTTTAAAAATGTATTTGAAGACAGTCGACTTAAAAAAAGTATACGTGGAAAATTTTTCTGCCTGTCACAGCCATATATATATGTATGTAATATGCATATATACGTCATTCAATAAGATAAAAAAACGGAAATAAAATTTATAAGGACAGTAACACTAAATTTTTCTGATCGATAAACTTATAGTTGACACTTTTTTAATATTATTTATGTAATTCTCCATATGTACAAATAATTAATATTTACAATACTTTTGCTTAAACTAGATACACGTTACTAAAGTAACATCGTTTACGATATCCTTTCCTATTTGCGTCAATAGAAACTCGATCGGAGGCATGTCTCTTACTACATTACGTTTTTGTTTCCTTGAAATTCTGTTCTCCTCATCGTTATAACAACACATCAACACGTACATTATCACTTCCCTTTCTCGCTCGCAGAGGTTCCCCCATTGTATATGACATTATTTATTTTCTTATTTACACACAATCTTTTATAAAATTCTTTCATATACGTTACGCCTAAGAGTCTCCGACTAGAGCCCGAGAGAAACGCGCCAGGACGAGTAGTTAGTCACCCGTGTGAATTCGTTATACATCTTACTCGCGATTTAAAAAAGAAACACAAAGAAGTGCCATTCGGAAATATCTAAGTTTTTGATTGAAAAGGCCCTCGAGTTATCTTTCTTTTATTTTTTTTCTTTTTTTTTCTTTTTTTTTTTGTTACTCTTATTATTTTCCGTTTTGTAGTTCTCTGACTTTCGAAGCTTTTACTCATCGTTACGCGTTTCTTTGACTCTTTACAATTGGAGAAAGTTGAAATGAAACATAGCTAATTCGAAGACGCTTGCTCTCAATCTGTCGTGCGATCGCAGAGAGAAAACGCGCTCTCCTCCTCGTCATACTTTACCTTCGTTTCAAATCGTTTATTTATAAATTAGAGCTCATTTACTTCTCTTTCTTTCATCAATGAGGCCTGCACATCTAACTAGGCTACGCAGGCGCGTTTTTTTACGTGTATTTTCCTGTGTATATGTATATCAATTATGCGCGTGTAATATAATGTTTGTTCGCAATGAATCCCTGTTTGTGTGTGTACGTGTACGTCTATACAAGATTTACTTTATTTTCATTAGAGTTATAACACCGTAAGTCAAATTTCACACGACGACGCAGTGGCAGTGTTTTACTCGTGCTCTCGTGGATATATACTCATATGTTCCGCAATTATAATGTAATTCATAAGCAAGGTTTATCTTTCTCTCTCTCTTTCTCTGTATCTTCGAATTGTCGAGTGTGTGCATACGTGTATCGCGCATATATGCGCGCGAAATATTTGGCTTATGTAATTGCATTGCACGACAAGTGCCGTCTAGTCGCATCGCACGTATCTTCTTCCTCTACGTTAACCTGCCTGGCCGTTCGTTTTTTCTCTATTTTTTTTTTTTTTGTATAACTCCGACTCTTCTGTTTTTATCGCTAATAGACTTACTTTACGTAAACCACACGGCGAGCGCCGTAATCGTCGCGGTTGTCGAGCTTTCAAGGATCTTTCATTTTTCCCGACATCGTCACTTTTGACTTGGTGCGTTTGTTCATTTCTATAATAATACGAGTGAGTGTACGTGAAAACTGTGTGAGAGAAGAAACTTTTGAAATCTCGCGCTCGAGCTCTTCTCCCTTCGCAAAAGAAGAGAGAAGAGCTTGCACATTGGCTAAGGAATGCAATTTGAAAACTTTGTCAACACGTCACATATATATATATATGTGTATATATAATCTGCTTTAAAACACTCACGAAAATTTCGAAAAACTCACACACGAGAATTACTTACATAAAACGCCCAGCGTTTTTTTTTACTTCGGGACAACGTTATACATTTAATCTTTGTCTTTATTTTTTTGGCTCAAGTCGCTGACTTTCATTGAAAATCAGCGAGTCGACGTTTCAAGTAAAAAGCTTATTTCACTTATCATGTTTACTTGGAAAACATAATTCTTATAATTTATAAAACTTTTAACGACGAATAAAAAGTATATCAAACATTATACAATTATGTACTCGAAAATCGAAAAATATACGATTAAAAAGGGAAAGAATCATATACAAATTACGCGAAATGGCGTGCGCGTATTTTCAACCCCTCGTAAGAGAATAATTGGCAAAAGTGTCTAACATATCGCTTCTGCGGCGATTCACACTGTACACTCTTTTGCCAATTTTTCTCAATATATTTATAAATGCGTACTCCCAATCTCCCCCCCCCCCTCCCTCGTGCGTGCGTGTGGTACACGTATATCCAAAAGCTTCTAAATCTCACTCGCGAGAAGAGACTCGCGACTTTCGAGGATCCCTGAAAGCTCCCACCAATGCCGTACTTCGACTATAAATACGGCACATGAACCGCATACCCTAGTTTCCTCCGCCTCGTCTCTCTCTTTCTCTCTCTCCCTCTGCCTCCTCCTTCTTCTTTTTCGATATAGCGTGCAGAGTTAGCATCTATAAGCGCCAACTCTCTCTCTTTCTCTCTCCACGCCATCGGAAAAAACGAGGGAGGAGGGAGAGTGTCATTGTTACGCGCACACCTATGTGTATATGTACGTGCACGACGCGCTCTCATTTCAACCTTTATATCTTAATTCGCCTCGTACTATTTTACTTTTTTTCGTCGCAATAGGAATCTTATTATCTTATGCAATTAGAGCTAATGCCGTTTGTACCATTGATGTGAGGGAGTTGAGACAATGTGTGTGTATATATATATGCGTGTAGGTGAGCGTGCGGGGGAAGGGAACGTGCGCGTACTCGTGCGCGCATGTCCGTCCCTTGCGTTGCACGCGGAATAAAATTGTCGGAAGTGCCGTATATATATAAAATGTATATATAAACACACGACACGCGGGGCTTTAAATAGTTAAGACGGTAACACGCGTTTTCTCGATTTCTTCCTAACGCACACATTCGTATGCCGAGGAATTTCTTCGTCGTTACGTTTATCTATTCGTTTATTGCTCGCGTTTTCACATCCGACAATTTTTCCCTTCTCAATCTTTTATAGCGCTTCGTCTTATTGAACTTTGCTACTTCTCATACATACCTCCGCTCTTCGGGTGTGCGATCGAGCTTCTCGCTACTTTCTTCGTTGAAGTTGCGGAGCTACGTTGATCTATTCACACGTACCGCCACTTTCATTCTCGCGTTTATGATTAGGAACATTTTGAATAACCTCAAGATTCGATTTTTTTCGTCGCGCGCTTAATCCGTCTCTCTCTCTCTTTCTCTCTTGCGACCGACCTTCGACGCGTACGTTCGGTACGTATGTACAGTTTGCGAGTGTTGAGAGGGGAGATTATTCGCTTCGTCGCTGTGCCTCATTCTCTCTCCTCTCTCTCTCTCTCTCCATCTCGCATTTTTCTTTTACCACAGCGTACATTGCGCGGACGCATGTGAGTATGTATATATCTGTATGTGTAAGATCGACATTCGCTTCATTCTTCTGACTTTCGGATCAGCGCTGTGGCCTCGGCTAATTTATTCGAACAAGGCGAGAATGTCATCGTTCGATGGCGGATTTCCACTACTAGCACCACTACTTGGCGGCGTGTTTAGATCTGGTGGATCCAAGTAGGAAAGAAGTTCCATCGGGTCCACTACATTGTCTGGTAAGAGCTGCGTATAACCAAAATTAATTAGTATTATGGTTTTTACTAATGTAAAATCCATGATGATCAAAGTCTAAGCATCGGACGCTGTCACGTTCATTTCGATACAAATAAATACCCATTATCTTTTTATCAAATTCATTTAATTAAAATTTATTTTAATTTTTATTAAAATTTATTTTAATTTTTCTTATAACTTAACATCCGATTACGTAAACTTTAAATTTTTCATTATAAATAGAACGAATTCGTCAAAACTTCGAATGCTTACGTTTAAAGTATCTTCCGTGGTATTTCCGTCTATAACGGAAGCTGGATCAAAGTTTAGATCCGAGCCAATGATATCGGCAGTGCTGTCCGTGACTCCCGGGACTCCGCTGCCCGTCGAAGAGTTCAGATTGTTACCACTAGTATCGTGCGCCGCTACGGAGGCCGCGACGCTCGGGGGACCGCTATTTCCGCCTCCGCCGTTACCCGGTGTGTGTGGTGTGTGGGGCATCTGAAACAAAAATGACGTATTTAGCACTCGAACAAAGCGGCCTCTGGCACTTGCTTTTCAGCCCCGATCTCAGTGTCTTTATTTAATCGCCAATATGTTTAAGATATTAATTTCGCGAAAAATTAGAGCTGTTATCAAGGCTGTTTTGTATTTTCTTGAATAATAATATTCAACTTACTTCAGTTAGCTTATCCATGGCGTTCAGGTGATCTAGCGAACTCGTGTGATCGTGGTGGCCGAGTCCGCCTGCTCCAGGGTAGTCGTTGGGGCCAGGCGTGCCACTTGGGCCCATACCGCTCATATCACCAGGATTGCCCATGCCACCCGCGCTGCTGCCCATCGGATTTGAGTTGGCGTTAGCTTGAGACATTGGCGTGGAGGGTGTACCGGGGTTTCGATGGCTTCCGGCCTGTCCCTGGCCGTAGCCTTGCTGCTGTTGTTGTTGTTGTTGTTGCTGGGTCTGCATCTGTTGTTGTTGCTGTGAGGTGCTGTTCATCATCGAACCGCTGGCTATGCTGTTCATGTCTGGAGGCATGTATGGACTCATCGCCTGATGGTTGGATGCATCCATCCAGCTATTCATGGTAGGCATATTCGTACTGCCAGGCGACATAGCTTTCGTCAACTTTTTGGACTCATCCTCTTCAGACTTCTTAGGCTTCCAGTTGGCCGAGGAGTCTATCGTTACCTCGTCCACATCCGGAGAGTTCGTATTGTTCAGTATTCCCCACATGTACTGGTCAACTTCAAGACCTTCAAGCTGCGCTGGTTTGCTAGTGAAAGAAAAAATGAAATTTGAAATTAGTATTTCAATAGTTCCCACTGTTTGCTCGAGAGATGAAAATAGTTAAGATAACTTACGTGCACACTGGGCACCTCCAGCTCCCCCTTTCGCAATTAAGTTGTAAGTAAGATTCAAGATCGAAGCACTGTATGTGCTTACATTCTTGTCCTCTTGCAGGCAGCGCGATTCGTTTAAATGTTATTGGGCATTTAAGTGGCACCTGAAAAATAAATTTATTATTAATCTTAATCTCGATTATTAAAATTTTTTGTAATAGACAATAATTGATAAGAAACAAACCATTACCTTAATCGACGTTTGCTCCACAACATCTTTTTCGCCAGGAATACCGTTGTTAGCCATGGTACTGCTGAAGTTCCTCTTGATCTTTGCAACACCGTGTTCCGCGGTGAGCAGTCTCTTTCGTAACAAGCCCTGTAATACGCTTTGTACGCTCGGCCGGTGTACCAGTTGGAGTACAAATAAATGAGACTGTTAAAAAAACAAATGCGTGAAATTAGTACCGAGGTTAATCCTCTATTAATACGGCAGCTGCCGATGTATCGTAAAGTGGCGGCCTATATTTATCGCGCTTTTATGATCGGGGAAGGAGTAGTTTTTGCGAAGCATTAAGCAATTCTGAAATCATTCCTCGACCGATATTTTGCTTTTGCATATTTAAAAATGTTATTTATATTTCTAAAATCGGCTTGAATAATCGGCATTTTTTTCTATTAAACTTTACAATAATTAAAAATATTCATTTTATATTATTAACACATAAGAAATTTAAATATACTAACTGAAAAACTTTGATATTACTCTTTCTGATGTTTATAAAATAAGAGCCGTAATCGTATAGGCAGTTGAGAATTTACTCGATTGTTCGCGTGTGCTCCACATGCCCACGACGACGCGCAATTACGTCTCTCCTTCGGCGGTAGTATAAATCGATGACGACGACGAAATGCCCGATTGTCGTCGTTATATAGAGAGGGGAAACAGAGAGCCGCGTAAATAGACGCGATAAGACCACCACCGTAACCGAGTTATTATAAATTAAAATATAATATCCATTAAATACTTTTAATGAAAAAATTATAAAAAGACATAAAAAACTTACGCAGCAACACGCTGCCACCGTAATTTGAATGGTATTTCGACCAGCTTGGCAAATGTCCTTGAGATACAAAGGTTTGTGCGATGACTTGTTTTCACCTCGGTCAATCATGAGAGGCGTAGCGTTCACTGATATCTGAACACTCTGCGGCCAGTTGGTGTTCATTTGCCTGTCCTCGTGGTGAAAACATTTCAGTTGAAGTTCGAGATCAGGCCGCCACATCAGCGTCTGATGTACGGTCGGTTTGAGTTGAAAAACATGATTACTAACGGCGAGATTGTGCTCCAGTCGGAACGGCGGCAGGAGGATGCCGTCTCTTACTGGGAAGGTCAATCGCAACTCTTCTTCTTCTAAAACAAAGAAAGTAATCGTTTAATACGGAGCTGCGTAAGCGTAATTACGGGCACGTAGTAAAAATTGTCCCAGTTCAATGTAGCAATATACTCAGTTGTAAATCATTCTGTGTTTTTAACCGCAAGCTTATACCGTAAATAGGGTGTGACTCAAAACTTTTCAAAAGCGCACCCGCAAAGCGGAAACCGAAAAAAGCACTGATTTATGCAATTATTTTTAAAGTCAATAAATTTAGAAAGTACCCTCCCTTCGGAATTTCCGTAAAAGTCTTTATATATAGAACGCGTGGCTACGTGCAAGGAGAGAGCCTTAAATATAGCCAAACGAAAAAAATCTTAAAATATTCGAGGCGCGCGCACAAGGGGCAACGCCATAAGGTTTCAAGCAACCTCAAGGCGTTTCCATACTCGCTTCTCTTACTTATGCGTATAGTAGCACTCTTCCACAAATGTTTCTTCTGTAGCGCGCGTTCGGACGAGTGTAGCACATCAGGTAGCCAGGTCCAGAAAAATTTTCGTCACTCTACCGACAGTATCATAAAGTCCCGAAAAAGCCGGCATTTCAACGTGCTAAACGACATCGGTCACGAGCTCGCTCCTGCGCGATGACCTTCTGGCCGAGGTATGATTTACAACTCTATTTATCCCCCCAGCTTCTAATGTGCGTAGTCGCACGCCAAAGCTAGTACGGCGACCAAAGAGCTATTAACCTCTGCCTGTCTGTCTCCTTTTTTTTCTTTCTTACTCTGTGTTTCCTTCAAATCGGTCAAAGCAGCAGCCTTGATTTGTGTCGAAGAGCCCACAAATTTATGATCTCAAAACACACTTAGAATGAGGACCCTTAAATACCGCAGGAAACTCATTGAACCGACGAGTTTTGAAAGTTTATGTTGTAAAATATATGAAATACTTACTTGGCATTATGGGCATATCGCCGTTGGGGCTGACATACGGTGGGATATTAGATGCCGGAGTTAGCGGTGGCGTTGGATTGCCTGGAATCGGGCTGTGTTGATAGCTCATATTGCCCCCGCTTGTCGGCGCTGTCCTCATGGGCGAAGAATCCTGCTGATACTGGGCCACGTTACTGTTAACGTTGTAGGGCGAAGCGCCCTGTCCATACCCTGCTGGATTATTGACGTTCGTTTGTTGGGGTTGCTGGTGAGATGCGTGATATTGCGTGGCCATTGCGTTGAGGTTAGTCTGCATACTCGACTGCATACTCGACTGCATACTCGACTGTATGCCCGACTGCATGCTCGACTGCATGCTCGACTGCATGACCGGCTGCATGTTGCGCTGCATGCTGCCCGCCATAGAGTTTACATTGATACTTTTGTTATTGTTGACCGCATCGACACCCTCGACACCGTTTAGTGCTGCCGCTCGGTTCGCATAATACTGACTAGCCTGGGTACTCGTCATGCCAGTGCCGTAGGCCGACGTCAGTGCCTGTTGCTGCTGATGTTGCTGCTGCACATGTTGCTGATGATGCTGTTGTTGCCGAACATTGGCGGATGTACCAGCCATCATCGCCGCGCTTGCTGCCGTGTTCGTTGGGTAACCGGCCGATGCACCCATCGTACTCGGGTTCATCGCAGCTGAATTCATGACGTTCGAATTTATGTTCGTGCTTATTAAGTTGGAATTCATTGTACCCGAATTCATAGCGGCAGCCGAGTTCATTTGTTGCTGCTGTTGCTGCATCGAGTGCTGGTGTTGATATTGTCGCTGCTGTTGCAGCTGATGATGATGCTGCTGCTGTTGCATATGTTGTTGGTGTTGTTGGTGCTGCTGTGCCTGGGCTTGTGCCTGGGCTTGTGCCTGGACCTGAGCCTGTGCTTGTGCCTGTTGATAGGCATTAGACCGTGCAACCGCTGTACCACTAGCTGCTGCTGCTGCGGCATTCGTGTACCCATTGGTTGGGTATTGTTGTCCTGTAGCAACGCCGGGCATACCTGGTGCACCATACCCCATACCTGCGGGCGCACCCGTACCGTAGGCCATTTGCGGCTGCTGTGGTGTTGGCTGCGGGCCCATCCCTCGCTTCTGCGAGAGATGCATTCCGGGGTTGGGGTAAGGTGCCATTCGCCTCGCGTAAGCCGCCGCCTGCTGCGCCTGCTGAAAACAAAATTTACGCCGTTGTTTTACGTCAAGAATTTTTGATACTTTTGTATTGTGTGTATCTATGTGTATGTGTTTATGTATGTTTTCTGGCGCGCGCTCTAACAGTGAAAAGTTTCGACGAGGCGACTCATCACCCGCGGCGTACTGATTTATGACTGAGAAAGTTTTTTCCTTCGAGTTTTCATGTGTCTTTTAAGACGATGAAGTATTTCCGGATACATAATACACGTTGTAAATCATGAGTTTTCGCGCTATTTAATGATTTAGTTGATAAAATAAAAATATGAATAATTTTTTTTTGTTTTTGAAATCAAGGGACGCTCAGGTTGTTATTATGAAAAAGTCAAATGAAATAAAGTACTCACCGGCATCATTTTATTAGTGAGAGGGCCTCCGGATGCTCCCATCGGTCCACTCATCATCCCCATATTGTTGGCCATGTTTCCCATCGGATTCATTGATGGGATTCCTGTCATTCCACCGTTCATGCTTACTCCCCCGTTCATTATTATGGGTTGATTAATCCCAGAATTCATACCGGGCATTGAGTTTATGGAACCCATGTTGGGTAACATTTGATTGACTGAGCCCATGCCGGCGTAATTAGTCATTCCCATGGGCGCCATGCCTGACATGGGAGGTCGCTGACTATAGCCCATGGTATTGTAAGCGGCGTTATGCGCCATAGCAGCGTGTTGTCTTTCCAATGACTATAACAATAAGAACAAAACAAAAAATTAAGTATTTATATAGACGTTAAATAGAGTAGATTAGTTTTTCTTTTAGAACATTTCGCTTTTATGCAACCTACTGTTATACGTACACAGATCGCTCTGGGTTAGCTCTAATGAATGAGTGAAGTTACGCATAATTTTAACAGACTCGTTTTTTGAGCAACAGCATCACATCGGGATTGGTAAAACTAAGATTTGACAAGAAGTATTTATAGCTCGATCATCATTTTTTCTCAGATATAACGAAATTCTTGTTAATACTGTAATCCTTTATTAATCAAGTATAAGGACTTCAATAGAAATATGTTTTATTTTCAATTTTGCTGTAAAAATATTTGATATATTATGAATACTATTTGCAAAGTCTTAAAGAAGTGTCGTACCTGGTAATTTATAGAATTATGCATCTTTTTATCAAATTATGCAAAAAAAGCTTTCACTCTTTAGATTCAATACGTTTGATATTCTCGCTCGGACTTCAAATCTTTCACAATTGAAACTCTCACTCATACTCAAATGCTCCACACTTAACACTTTGCGCTCACGCACTGACACAAATACACACAAACCGAAAATATTTTCCGATTTCAGCAAGTGCAATGAATTGTTAGCTCAGCAAGTGCTGAAAGGAGACTGACAAGAAGACGACCGTCTTTCTACACGAATATAACACTCTTGCTCTATCTTGGGGTTTCCCTGTGCAGAGAACATAAATGTATTTTATACCTGAGCCGACCCAACACTAAGCGACTAGTCATTGGTCCCTTAGCCACCCCCGCTACTCCAAAACTGACCTGAGAGGAACATGCTACACTGTAGGCGTCGACGACTTTTCCAGCTTCGAGCAGACGACACGGGACAGCCAGCGGCTATATGGGATTGGTCCGCGGCGACGGCGGTGCACGGCTCCCGTAGCAGACGAGAAGCGAGCGGTATACAGCTACACAGACCATCCGTGTATATTATGAGCGAGTATGTGTGGCAGCGAAACGGCGATTGTTATACGCACACGCTCTGCGCAGCATACAGCACACGGCTGTAAGTCTCTCCTTCTCTCGTTCTGTGGGTCGTCGTCGCCACTGTATACTACCGTCGTCGGTGTTTGTGGGCACACGCGTGTATAACCCGCACTGTGTATGAAACACAACGCCCCAGGACAGATGGCAACTTTTCGGACTGCGCTCGCCACCGACGCCACGGCCGCTGCCACTATGTAGCTCTCTGACCCCTCGCTTCGCTCTCGAGCTTCTTTCTTGTTTCGATATACATACGTATATATACGTTTTTTCGCTCTCTTTTTCTCGTCTCGCCTAGACGTCTAGCGTTCTCTTTTTTTCCTTATTTATTTTCGGCTAAGAGTTTATCGTACGCGTCAGCTCTGCGATGAGACTATAGAGCGGGCGAACGTCAGTGTAGTGCTAGTGCTGCTGCTAATGCTCGCTCCCCTTTTTTTCTATGTTGAAAATTGAATTTTATGACGGTACTTAGATGATACGCCAGTTTTTCGTCCGCTCCGTTGTAATTACACGGCGCGTGCCGGTGTGAAACTGCGGGCAATTAACGTTTCGTATTAAATAGATCGTGTAGTTTGATGCTTGTATACGCGCTACTATAGCTTTTCTCGCTACTCGTACATATTATACATATTTCGCTAATTTTTTCGACTCCCTAAAATATTCAAGTAAACGCTGCAGCAGTTTCGCAACAGGCTTATACTCGGCCGCGATCACGTAATAATTAGAAATTCGTACTGAGAGGCCTTTTTCACCAAGTGTGCGCTGTATATTGCAACCGATCGATTGTAACATCCTCTCGAGATTCGTGCGTATTGCAAGCGCGTTGCGTGTATATATATACATATACACTCCCATGTCGCACTCTCACATGATTATGATTTACAGCTTTATTCCCGTTATTGCGACACGGTGCGGCATCGAGGAGCGTTGCATCGACGATCCGCCGAAAACAAACAGAAGCTATAGGTGCTCTCGGTATGGCGAAACTCATGGCTGCACCTCTACACGGACTAAAAAGTACGGAAAAGGCGCGGATAAGAATCGAAAGTCGGCGGCTGGCGCGTAATTCGAAAGTTAAGGAGTTTAGACGCCAGAGGAGCAAGCGAGCTATAGCTAGCGAGTGAGAGAGAGACGAAAGGAACGAGATGATAATGCCCTATTAACTTGTCTCAATTCAACGGCAATTCTTTTCCCGAGTCTCGCGCGAGCCGTTCGCTTTCCCTTCACTGTGCGCTCGCGCCTAGTACATATATATGTATATAGAAATATATATAAGTATAGTAGCTCTTTCGGGCAACGACGACGGCGGCGGCAGCAGCGCCCACGTGAATGTGAATAGGGTATATCAACCCATGGCGGCGTTTCCTGGGAAGGCCGCCGCCGTCGTCGTCGCGCCAGCCGACTTCACGGCTCTTGCATTCCCGGACCCTTGCGCTCGCTCGCGCGACCTCCGCGACGGCAGGTACACACATAATGCCGTGCAAGCCGACACCGTTAAAATTATAATTTCACTCTTCTCTCTTTCTTTCTCTTCTCGTGAGCATGCAGAGAGATGTGCTCGGGAATTGATGCGTCTGGTATATATACTCGAGATATCATCATTATTGACGGACTCAGCAGCATCATTTCTTTGCGTGCTTCGTTCTTTGTACTGTTGTGAGTGCTAAGGAAATTTCGCTTTTTCGGAAGATGTATTGGTTGGAACAAAGCTGCATTGTCATCGGTTGTAAATTAGTTCGATTAACGACTGCTATGTTTGATAGCTTATTTCGATTCGTACTAGCAGAGCCAACAAATCGGTATCTAAACACGCAATTACACGAGTATACGTATATGTATACGTATATCCGAATACTAACGGTACCATGCACGTCGGGTCACTTGTGCGCGCCTGCATCGTTGGCAAAATAGTACATTCAATAAAGGCATAGTAGCGAAGCTTCGGTCTCTCTCACTCACTCGGTCTCTTTCGTTCTCTCTCACTTGACGAGGTAGTGAAAAAGGTACGAAGGATTAACGGTGAAGCAGCGCGTAAGCCTATATAGCGCAAGCGCAAGCGTGAAAGGACCCCCGTAGCGCTCGACTAAACGTGTTCTCTCTCTCTCTCTCTCTCTCTTACTGGCGTTCTCTCTCTCTCTTTTACTGGTGTTCTCTCTCTCTCTCATTCTATCATTCTCCCTTTCGTACTTTCGGCTCTGCGCACCCTCAAGCCCTTTCTCCCCTCCACCGACACTTTCGCACGTGCGTCCGTCTCTCTGTGGCATATCTTTATTCTTCATTCGCTTGCCGACTTCTCTCTCTCTCTCTCTCTCTTCTACATGATTCTACACGCTCTCCCCCTTTCTTCCTACCACCATTGTTCTTATGGGTTTGCAAACATTTCTATTTCTACCATCATATCTCTCATAATTTCTGTATACCTGCGCCTTGACCAAAATTTTTCCGGTCCTGTCTTTTCAGGCTATTGTGGTTCGAGAACTTTCTCTATTATGGTTGTCATGATGGAAGGATTCCCGCCAATATTTACAAAATATTTATTCCCCTAATGATTGAGTTTCCTGTACAGAGCGGCTCAAATAGATGCTTAATTGAAGAAGAAAAATAATTGTTTCGCCAATACACATTGCAAAAACAAATTTTACGATATCCTAACGCGTATAATATATAATTTCGACCTCATAACGACAGCATTACCAACAGTGCAGTGTATATATATATATATATGCACAGACACACAGAGAGGTAGAGTCGAGAGTCCGAACAATCAGTCTGCGCTGCCGCCGGTTGCAAGTCTCATTTCATAAAAACGGCCGCTAGAAAATCGCTTTCAAAACCAAACTGCGCCGTTGCCACTGCTGCATATATATATATATATATATATATATATATATATATACACACAGACACACACACATATACATAGACATATATCCCACCTAACGCGCAGCAGTGGCAGCAGCAGCAATAGCGGTAGCGAGGCGCACTTTCTCGCTCTCTCTTTCTCTCTCGCTCTCCCTCGGCGCCCGCGATCTCTCTCGATTTTCACTCTCATTTTTTTCGCTTCTCTCTCTCTCTCACTCGCTCACTCCATCCAGGAATATTAGCAGGCTTACACACGCGAGCGCGAATCAACGCAACGCATACCTTTACATCCACGCGATCGTTCGTCGGTATTTTCAACGCGTGTGTGTGTGTATATGTGCGCCTGTGCCGTCGAACTGCAGCTGCGGCGAGCGCGCGCGAGCGCTCATCGAAGCCCTCATTGCTTTTCTGTGGGAAATGCACGTGCTCGCTATTCACACAGACGCCGCGAGCGCCATAGCGCTGCTCCCGCACAATGCATCGCCCTGTACTCGCGACATTATATCGTATATATGTACGCGCGTGCCTTAAAACTGTGTATGTGTGTGTGTATGTCGAGCACGATTGTGTAAGTATGTGTAGCTTTGAAAAACTAGGTTTTGGAGCGACCAGTCGCTGTATCTCTCGTTAGCTCTCGTTTCTATAGATACGCGGAAAGCGCGTTTCGAGTAGACTAGCCGGTATCCCAGATTTTGGTTTTTTTCGGAGTGAAGGGAGAAAGAGAGAAACAGCAACGACGGCGGTAGCCTTTTACCTTTTCCGCTCGCTATCGTCCAAGCGAGAGAAGGAAAGAGACAGTGAAAGAGAGAGAGGGGGGGGGGGGGGGCAAGCTTTTCAAAATGTTTGCCGCGGCGGCG
>JAWWEQ010000045.1:5281255-5300615 GCA_035583055.1 Torymus tubicola | reverse complement strand
CCCCCCCCCCCCCCCCCCCCCCCCCCCCCCCCCCCCCCCCCCCCCCCCCCCCCCCCCCCCCCCCCCCCCCCCCAAGCTTGTCAAAATGTTTGCCGAGGCGGCGAATCTTTCCTCAAAGTTTTTTCGAGGATATACTTTCTCACATATATATATATATATATATATATAGAGTTATAGACATGTATGTATTCTCGAAGCTTCATTTTCGTTTGACGTATATACATACGTTCAAGGCGTCGACCACGACGATGCTTTCTCCGTGTGCGCGTAAAAAGGAATTTTCCACATCGAAAACCAGTAGAAGTTTTCAGCAGTTTCCTTTTTCTCATCGTTTTCGTGAACGAAGAATGGAAATCGCAAGCAAGAGAGGGAGAGAGAGAAAGAGAGAGAGAGAGGCGCGAACGGAGGGGTTGAAAAAGAGCTTATTTGCAAGTCGCCGCGCAGAGAATCCTCGAGCAAACCTCCGGGCAAATCTCGAGCTTAAACAACTTAACTAACTATACGTCGCTCGCTTTTACCGTGTAAACAGAACGGGATTTTCGCTCAGCCAAGCGAGCACTAGACTATGAGAATGTGACGTCTGTGTATAGTCCAGAAGTCACGCGATGACATCTTGTATACCTAATATGTCTATACAAATATATATACACACACATATACAATATAGCAAACAAAGCTACGGAAATTGAGATGGACAAAAAAAGAGAATCAAGGATTTATTGCTTTCAAAAACGTTCTCAACTTCTTCGAGTTGGAATATCGACAGCTAAACCACTAAATGTAGACGAATACCGCGGAATGCGAAACGGAGAGAATATTAACAGCTAATCAATGAGGAAGATCTCTCGACACATACATACCCGTGCAACGTAGCTTGGGGGCTTCCCCCGTGCAGTAAGCAGTAACGCGTATTTCACGGTTCCCAATTTACTAATTGCACAGGAGACCGAGAGAAGGAGGGAGAAAGAAAGAGAGGAGTGCTAGGTAATCGCCGCCATCCTTTTTCTCATAGCTCCCGAGAGCTACCTGCTCGACTGCGTGGCTCGTGTACTAGTAGTATACTCGTCCTCCCAGCATTGTACGCGAGACTTGAGCGTGAAGACTCGCACACTCAGGTGTGTATGTGTATGAATATGTCTGTGTATAGTAGGTATATAAACGCGCATACACACGACAGACTGTTTCTCACCAGTAGCGCATATCGACAGAACACAATCTTCGTGTGACTCCGAAACGACGCACTATTATGTACGCCTTGGATGCCGAATTTTCAAACATCATGTTTATAGATAGGGTCAAAATTTATGAGGTGTACTATAAATATTGTGGTAGAACGTACTAAGAATTACGGAATTTTCTTAAGACTATGGGATTAACAGACACTTTCCACGAAGAAAACATTTTGTACATATAGTTGAATCGATACAGGTAGAATTTTATTTTTCGGCAAGGGATGTGTAAAGAGAAATTTTCAAATCCGAAATCTTCCTTACATTTATTTCGTTATTGTTAAATGTAAGAGTATAAGAGAGTTATTTTAAGGTTTTTCTTACCAAAGTGAAACTCAATACAAGGAAGGAAAAATAAAATTCCACAAATTAGCCAGGAAGCGACGACCGTGCGCTAAATACAAATTACCGTTGAAATACATATAGAAAACACTGCGACTTGTAACAATTCCATTGGCCCCATAAAAAGGGAAAGCTGACACGGTGCGACTGTCTCTTACACGTGCGCGGACCATTCATATATGTATACGAAATATTCCTCAAACAATAATTTCGCGATCCCTTATCGCGGGTGATTTAAACGGCGTCCATTACCTCTAGTAAGTCGCGTCGTGCTCGGAATAAATACTAATACACCGCATGCGCGCATCGCCTCGCCGCGTGACGATCATGCGAAAGACGTTTTCTGTTTTTCCTCTCTGACGCAAGTATCGCGTACAATGAAAACTTCTCCCCACTACACTCTTTCTCTCATTCCCCTTCTTTCCTTCTTTTTGCGCCCACGCATTCGCATAATAAAGATAATAACGATGATAAAGAAAATAAAAGGCGTAAAGGACTATAAATATAGTGTTTGGTTGTGATCGACTATGTGTGTATGCGGCTAGTATATGTATGTACTACTCCCCCACGCGCTGTTGCTGCTACTTCTGTAGCAGACTTATAGAGCCTGCGGGGGCAGGAAAGTGTTTTTTATTGGCGCGAAAGATTCATTTAACGCGGGTCTGCGCGCCTACTGTAGTCGTATTACAGCACAAAAGTGTATATATACACACGCGTTCACGAAAGAGAGAGAAAGCGGGCAATGTACGTATATATGAGGGGATCCCCTTTCCCCCACTACCTCCCCCTTGGGGGCTGACGTCATCTACGCGTCGCCAACCCCCTTGACATGCACGCGCTGAATATGCTTCCCGATTCCCATCGACGATCGACCTAACCTTCAGACCTCTATCCCCTAACTCTCTCTCTCTCTCTCTCTCTCTCTCTCTCTCTCTCTCTCACCCAACATCCCCTTCTGCTTGGTTAGACCAACCTTTCTTTCTCTTTCTCGCGTTTGCGTCCCCCATATATAGCTTTTTCGCTCGCTCGTTCTCTCCTCTCTCTCTCTCTCTCTCTCTCTCAATATTCATCCCTTCTTACATGCGCCGCTCTCGCTCCGCTTTGATTCAGAGCCGCAGCAACAGCAGCAGCCGCAGCAGCAGCAGCGACGACGACGGCGGCGGTGGTGATGGCGGCATCAACGCGACGACCCCACCATCATATAGCTTTCTATTCTTAGATGTCAATATTTCGTCAACTACGGCCCGCCCAGCACGCAACAATAGCTTACGCGCGCACGTACCAGTCTGTACGCACTCACGTGTATATATGTCTGCGTATGCGTATATATACTTCGCTAAATACATGTACGCAAGTGCGTTTGTCTGTGTATGCGTGCACTTTCGCGTGCGTGTGACAATATATATATATATATATATATATATATATATATATATATATATATATACACAGTGCGGGTTCTCGAAGTCTCGAACACATATGTATGTATGTGTGTGTGTGTGTGTGTGTTGGCATGGATGCGTACACGTGTGTGCGTATATGAGCGAGAAAGAGAGGGAGAGAGTAAGAAGTAGAGGAGAGCGACGAGGGGAAGGATATAGGGAGCCCATTCATTAAGTTATGCAGCGACAATCATCGCGCGCGATCGTCTGCGAGAGAGCGTGCGTTATATATACGAAAGCGAGCGAGCATACGCGTTGTACAGTAGGTGTATATATATATAGACATATAACACGGTCTTCCTCTTCGGGGCATAAAGGAGCCGAGGGTTTTTCCCTGATGGACTAGACGACGCGGCAGGCATGCGCGCGCTCACACTGTTATTTCTTTCTTCCGATGGGAAGAAAAGCATTTCCCTTCGCTCTCTCTCTCTCTTTTTCTCTCTCCCATATATGAACGGAAGTTTTTTCCCGGTCGCGTCGGCGACGGGAGTGTTTTTTTTTCTGGGCACGAGGAAGCGGGGATATACAGGGATAAACCGAACCGATAAATGTACACATACACGACCAAGATAAGACAGCGACGTCGTGTGTGTGTGCGTATATATACACATAGATACACACTTGTACGTTGCGTCAGAAAATTTTCGGTTTTTTTTCTCTTTGTTGTACGACCGATAGTTACGCGCGAGGTCCGATCCTCATTGTAATTTCTCGATGTTTTTTTTTCTGTTTTGTTGTCGCTCGATGCGACTGCGTACGTGTGTGACGGCATGGTTTGCCCTGCGATGATGTCATTCACTTCGCGCACGAGCGTTCCTACGTTGCTGCTGTTGCCGTCGTCGTCGTATATATAGTTGTCGTGAAAATCAACGGAGCGCGTAAAATGTGTACATGTACATATTATAACCGTGCAAATGTATACGCGAACGCGCGTGGAACATCATAGAAAAACGTAAATCACGAAGGTTAAATGAATTTTCAATTCATTACTGCCATAATTAAACTAATCACGCCTCTTTTTTATGCATTGTTCGAGCCGTTGAATGCGATAAGTGTGCGCATATAGCTTTTTATTTCTACGTTTTTTTTAAATCTCCTGATGTTACATTATGTAATTTGTCGCACTTATATATGCTACTAGTTTCTACCGGCGTAGAAGATGCGCAAAAATGACATTGCATTTAAAGTGTATACAATAACGCAGTAGTTTGCCTTTTGAAGGATAAACTAATATGTGTATGTGTATACATATATGTACATACGCGAAACGACGAAAAAAAAATGCATTCACTGGAAAATTTAATTATAAAGATCTCGTTAGTGTTGGTAAAACAGGGAAGTATCATATCCTTTATACTCTATTCGAGCGCCGTGTCTTAAAGCCCATTATACGCAGGCGGCGTCGAAAAAAAGGCCAGAAAAACGCAACGGGGAGTTTAAAGGATGGAGATGGGTAACTTTTCAAATGATGCGTTTTAACGCGTCCAAAGTGACGAGAAGTGCATTTATGTTTTCTCGCGTAGTCGTAAAGTGTCGAGTACGTTTAAAAATCGATAAACAAAAAAAAATAAATTACACAGTATACACATAAGAAAAAACGCTCTTTTGCAGATAAATATTATAGCTACTACAATCCATATAGTTATAGTACGTTAATTTAATAATTGCTCGGAATTCCAACAATCGAATTATCCGAATTGTCTCAATTAAAACTCGTCTCGATTCCCTCCCTACCTATACTACAAACTCACAATGCACCGATAGACCTTTAGCCTCGATCTCGCCTGACTCATCATCGACGCGCGCGCGCGCGCTGCCTTTTGCGCTCACAATTCAGCACGCGCGAGCGAACACACTCACACACTCACGCACACACAGGACAAATAGAAAAATTATTTCACGACATTATCTAACTTTTTTTTATCTCCCCCTCTCACTCTTTCCCTCTCTCACTCTTTCCCTCTCTCTTAGTTTGAGCTTGGTGCGTCCTCATCGAGCTCTTTTTTCTGCGTCTCTCTCTCTCTCCCACTCTTCCTTCGTAGAAGTCCGGCGACGTTCGAGGCCGCGCTGGCGCGCGCGCGAGCGAACCTCGAGAGAGGGAATCAATGTTTTCCTTAAAGTATGACTCGCGATGATATGTGCAGGAAGGCGGCGAGGCACGTACGAACAAAGTAAAGGCCACGCGCACAAGATTCGAGCGCGTAGGCTAATAAGGAAATAAACAATAAGTGCCCCCGAGGATAATCCGGATTGATTAGATTTAATTGATGCCAAGTTGACGATGATGATGACGATGGCTGCTCGAGCTTGGGCTGCTGTGGCAGCTACGCCCCCGTATGTCTCGTCCCCTCTCTCACTTTGGAAAGAGTTGGAAAGATCGTCGTTTGAGGCGATTTTGTTGGCTTTTTGTTTCACCGATTACGCGCGTATTGAAGGTTGCCAATAAGAATAACGTTCTAGCTTTATTCATCATCTCAGTGGAAAATGTTTATGATTATAATATTTATCCAAGGCTGTTCCGTAAACGCTTGGCGATTTTCATTAAAGAAAAAAAAAACAGGTAATTATTCGAAACAAATCGCTCGACTATACGACCCAAGTACTTTTCTATATAAACGGCGGAAATCCGAAGGCATATTAGCTTGTACATAGTTGAATATTAATTGTGCGGTAGTATTCCATTTCCATTGGAATTGTGCTGCTCGAGTTTGGAAAAAGACCATCAAATCGTCAGCCAAGTGCGGCTAATTTTGACAAACATTTACTCATGTAAATTCATGTGACTTTTATCATTGAGGACGCGCGCGAGCGACCGAGACACGACTCGGCCCACCGAACTCAATACACGAAATCGTACTGCCACGCGAAGGTTCACCGGAGCAAAAGAGTGAGAAAGAGAGAGAGAGAGAAAGAGAAAAAGAGAGTCAGACAGACAGACTAAAAGAAAGAGAAAAAGAGCCAAAGAAAAAATCGTCGCGCTCCTCTGTGGCCGAGAATCATAAGTAGTAAATTTCGCACGATTGCGAAAGCCATTGTTGTTTCGCTCGCCATTTGCATATGCACACAGACACTCTCCACGCGCGCATGCCGCGTTCTCACATACGCACACACATATGCGTACGCACTATACGTGTACAAACGCTCGCACCGGCTGAAGTGCGCTCAGCCTTGAAAAACTTCATCATCGAATGTCTCGCGTTCTCGTGTGCGCGCGCGTACGTTTGTATGCGTACATTTATGTGTGTGTCTGTGTGTGTGTGCGTATATGTGAGTATACGTATGTCCATGTGTCTGCGCATTCTTTGCAGAACCGGAACGCGAGAGCGCTCGAAAAATCCGTACGGAAGAGTCGCGCGCGGACAGTCCGCCTCTGCTCCTTTTTGAAAACTCTCGAGGAATTTCTCGGAGCGAGAGAAAGAGAGAGAGGAGTGGGAGAGGTAGAGTAAGAGAAAAAGAGAAAGAGAGAGAGAGAGATCTGATGTAAGGCGTATTAATAATGATGTCAGCGTAGGAATATTACGCAAAACGGTAATCTTATCGTCCGTTAAGCGATAACGGTATCCTGGACGACGACGACGACGGCAGCAGCGGCAGCGAGAGAGGAACAATATCGCCCTTATGAAAACCGAGTCAATGGGATCGGCTTGGGCTACATGATGTGAAGCCACGCCGTTGTACTCTCTCTCTCTCTCTTTCTCCCTCTCTCTTTTTCTCTCTCTTCTGCACCGAACGCAGCGGCGACATCGTCATATAGACTCCCAGAACCTCGTATTTCTCACGCTTTTGTACCAATATCGACTCTCCTCTCTCGCTTGCTCTCTCGCCCATACTCTCCATTTCTACCTGTATGTGTACACACACACTCTCTCTTGCTCGCTCTTTCCCTTCCTCTCTCGCTCACTCGCTCGCAGAGAGCCACGTTCTCTTTTTTGCCTCCTTCCGTTTCTGCGCCCTTTTTTCACATTCTTGTTTCCCCCACCACCTCGCGCGCGCGCGCTCTCTTTCTCCCATATTTCTCTCTGCTCTCTCTCCTTCTCGCTCGAGCTCGAAGTACTGCTACTTCACTAAATAATTCGATAGATCGAAGAAGGACTTGCGTAAATCGCGTGCCGTAAATGTAGTATTAAAGGAGCTCGGTTGTTTAGGAGAGGGACTAAGAAACACTCGAACAGGGCATAGGAAATTAAACTTAAGAATCGCCGAAACTATAAATGCATCGGGAACGATGGTACTGACGCTGTCGTTCGAGCGATTTGGGGTGTTATTGATCGGTCGAAAGCCAGGCAAATATATAACTTCGGCTTCATTAAAAATTTAAATGCCTGTATCAATGTTTCGTGATTTTAATAGACGTTTAAAATAATAGTTTTTGGATTGTAGGTCGATTTGTTTTTGTTGTTTTGTCTGGAAAAACAAAAATGTAATGATTCTTCTACGTATACATTTTATGCTTGTAACATTACTGATATGAAAATAATATATAAACAGATTTTTAAAAATATTGTTACAAGGTTAAAAGATGACGCATGTCTAAAAAATTCCTAGTTATAATTAGCATAATGCTACTATAACTTATAAAACACACTGAATGTAAAGTAATTTTTTCTGTATATAATTATAACAAAATCAATGAACGAATATAATATTACTTGGGTTTTATTTGCGTCGTGCAATTTAAAAAAAATACAATTAAATTAAGATTATATAGAAAAGTATTTGTCGCTCAATACAAAGCTTGTTAAGTAGATTCTTATCGAATCAAGCAACCTGAATGATATCTACAAAGTTTTAAACTATCCGTCATTACACACAAAGACAATGTTTTTGTGTTGCTTCATTTGATTCGATTTAAGTATCTCAGTTCTTTGTATTATGTTTATGGAGACAGTTGAAATATGTTTATTCCGAAATAATTTGTACTAAATTATCATTAAAAGAATTAAGTGATAATAACGAATTGTGATATAATAAGTTCTATATAAGTTGCTTCACTAAATTATTATCAACTTTATACATATATCATAATTAATAACACTACATGACCTAATATTTGAATCCAATTCAGTTTATTTTAGGTTATCTAACATTTCTTTATAATAATATTAGAAACAATTTTAAAGCTTGAAATGAAATGGAACATTAATTTTTGAAATATGATTTGACTTCTCTTATCAGTAGAGTCCTTATAATAGTTTTTGCGTTATCAATTTCTTAAAGTAAGTGTTTGCAACGTGATTGTTATTTTTAGAATACCATTTGAGTGTAATAAATATTAATTAAAATAAGTTATTTAAATTTTAATAAATTAGCAAATGTTTATTTCATATAAACAATAAACTTTTATTAAATAAAAATGAGTTTTAAAAGGATAGAGTACCAAGAATTCTAATTTCAATAATTGTTTCGTAAATATAATGAGTTATGGCCTTTATTCAATTGTGAACACACCCTTAAATTCTTTTAACTTATCAAGACACTTCTGCAATCTTTTTAACACAATCACGCACGCTCTTTCGTTTTCAATCAAGCAAATAGCACTTTTTATTTGTTAAAATAATTCAATGATCAATAATATATGAGTTAATCATATTTTTATTACTGCATTGACCTCATGAATGTACCATAAATACACATTCAAAACCGTAGTTACTCAATGTAAAGCACAAATATAGCAACTCAAAATAATTATATACGGATGAAAATAGACTTTAGTAGCTCGAAGCTAAGAATTACTTTGAAAGTTCCTTTACTAAAAATATCATAAACTGTAAATATTGTTGAATCTCAAGATACGTTTCCATTTTACAATTTCATATGTTAAATATAAGTTTTGATCAAATCAGTTACCATTATCAAAAGTATAAAAATAAAAAGTTGATCCAAATACTATTTTTAAACGCCATGTTTACCCTTTGTTATAATTATTACTACATCTCTTGCCTCTTTAAAAAAAGTTTCCGCTGAAATTCACATGAATCATGATTGGTGATAAGAAAAGTAGCAAAGTTATCAGCTCTCCGTTTAATTTTCATTTGCGAACCGAACATGCCTGCGCAAAAAGTTGACAAAAAAATTCATTCGTCCACCGTCATGTACTCAGATATAATTATTCACAAACTCCTAGGGGAGGTAAAAGAGAAAAATAAATCGAAACGATCATTTCGGCCACTGTTGGCATCAATCGAAGAGACACGCGAAATAGCCTGATTACGGCGGCATACTTAGTGTATATAAGCGCGCACTAGCTTTTCTCTCTCTCTCTCTCTCCTGCGCATTTGTTTTTTCCTCCTCCGCACTCAGCCTACGCACGTGCCGTTTCTCTCTCTCTCTCTCTCTCTCTCTCTCTCTCTCTCTCTCTCTCTCAGGTATATAATAGAGAACTCGAGCGCGAGCGAGCGCGTTATGTCCCGCGGCTCGTTGCATAAGCCCGATTTAAAGTCCATTACAGCGCTCGAGCGGCTAGCGATTTTCGACTCGGCGCCTCTCTCTCTCGCGCGCTATATGTACGAAAGCGCAAAGCAGCAGCAGCAGCAGCTGCCCCCGTGGTATATTTTGAATTAGCTCACGACTGGAGGGACGCTCGTCGACGACGACGACAACGACGACGAGAGGAGAGTTCGTTCGTTCGACTTTTCCTCTGTCGCGCAAGTGCGCAAAAGCCGAGAGCCAAAGATTTCGCAATCGCCTGCTCACTCGCTCTCTCGCTCGCGGGATTTATAAAAGGCGAGTAACATATAACGTGTCTGTGTGTTTACGGGCACGCGTGTGCGTTGCTCTCGGCTTTTGGCGGTGTATCGACACCCTCGGGCCGCACAATTTCGGCGACTGAGTGAGAAGAAGAAGTGCGTCACTCAAGAATCGAGAGTATAGCGACAGCAGCAAGTAGCAAACTGAGAACTCGTCATTGGCGTTTGAACGTCGAAGTGAGGGGGAGGGAGACAAGACGGACGGAGACAGAGCGTGCTCGCAAGGACTTTTATCTGTCGCGGGGGGGGGGGGGGGGGCAAAAACAACAAACGGTACGCGGCTTTTGTAATTGAGTGTCCGTTTTTCTTTTTTCAATTTTCATCCTTTTCGGCTGGAATATTACTGTCGATTTTACTCACAAAATACGCGTCGGCGTTCATGCATTGTCGCCATATGTAGGCGTAGACAACAATAAAATCGACTACTGAAAGGCAGTGAATTTTTTTTTCGTCGCTAAATCAATTTTTTGTTTGCGCAATGCACCCGTCTGTGCGTGTGTATATACGCGCGTCCGACCTTTTTTACAAATAAAGAGATAGGCTGCTTACGTTCTTTCTACTCGTATGACTTTGAAGATACGTAAGAGTCGAGAGAGAAAAAAAATGATCATCATTAATTCAAGTACTCTATATTTATTAATTTTTTTTTAATAGAAAATTGAAAAAGTTCTCTAATTTTTTCTTTCGGTGAATTTAGATTCGACATTGTGATTATAATTCGATTGATTCATAAAAGATAACTTTTTTAATCTTATATAATATTAAAAATAAGCGTGGTTCATAATAATCACTATTACAAAATTAAATGACCGAATTACACGGAATTTTGAACAAATTTAATTGAAATAAAAAAAATACTTAACTGAGTAAATGTATAACAGATTGTGGTTAGATATCATTGTCTAATACATGTGTTTACTCGTAGTGGCTTACACAAAAGTAATACAGGACGTCGCTGTTTACTATTATTCCACTGTCACTCGGCAGTCAATAAGAAAACAATGTTGCCGACGATTCCGGGACAATTAAAACTTTTTAAATGGAGAGCGTAGTGTTACAGATAGAAAAAAAAACACCAGTGCAACTCCTCGAGCCTAACTTTTTATTGCCGCAAAAACCTCGCGATTCAATCTCAAAACAATTGAACTCCAATTGCGCCAAACTTGATTTATCGATCGCAAAAATATATTGACAGACCTGTATGTGTATGTATAGACAGTCGCGTGCATGATCGCGACCAATCGAAATGATAAAGGAAACGCGATCGGGCGTCTAGTCGCGAGCATCTCAGGCGTAATCGAATTAGGCAAAAGCCAAATATAGAAAGTCCCTCTCTCTGTCTCTCTCTCCCCCCTTCCCTTTCTTCCTCCTTCTTCTTCTCCCTCACTCTCTTGGTAATACACGCGCGGAATAATCTCGTTTGGCTATTTCAGCCACGTTGCAATATTTATAGTTCGCCGGTTATTTTCGTGCGTGAAATTTTTTTCGAATTCTTTCGAAATTCGTCAATGGCCAAGCGCATGAGCAGCGCGAAAATCTTCGTGTATACTTTATTATATTAAAAGAGAAAGACTGAAATACTAAAATGATATTGTCATCCCATCCTAAAATAAATAACAACAACAACAACGACGACGAATTTTACGGCGCTGCTGCTACTGGTGGAAATAGCGAGGAGCAGAGAATCATCTGGTCGAGGGGTCAACGGATCCCTCACCAACAACAGCAGCAGTATAGCAGCAGCGGCTCTCGCCGTTTCCGCGGGAAATTTAAACTCGAAAAAAGGCGCAGCTGCTCGCCGCGCCGCTGCTCTCCTCTCTGATGAAAGGCGCGTACATAGACGATCGTGCGTACACGCGTACTCGCACGTTCTCACAAGCACACAGACATATATGCACAACAGGGGCCAGAGCCATACTCGCAAGAGACGGAATATTTCGTGTATACTCACTTGGCCTGATATCCGCTGTGGCGTGTCCCTTTCTCTCAGGCGGTGAGCTGTTGCTGCTGCGTCTCAGCTGCGGCAGCGGCCCGTCCTCCTCCTCCGCCACCTCCGCTCTCTCGTAATCCAAAAGTCATTGACACAAAAGGTCGGCCAGGGGGGAAAAAACGAGCGGTGGCGTGTGTTGTCGGCTATATACGCAGGCCCGTGTCCGTCTCGGTATATGTGTATATTTGTTTCTCTCGTTTCTTTCACAATGCGGCCATCCTCGCGCTCACGCGCTCTCGCACGCGCTCGACAATCACTTTTCTCTCTTTCGGTTCTCTCCTCCTTAAAACACAGCAGTGGCCCCGGAGAAATCGTCAAGTCTGCGCTTGCTGTACGAGTATATATGCGCTGCGCCGAGTCGCACCGCGCTCTTATAACACTTATTATGCTCTTCTCAGGCTGCTGATGCTCGGCACGTTATATCCATGTGGCACAGTACCGTATATATGTATATATCTATCACCCGCACGTCTCGACACTGTTTGGTCGAACTCAGTCATGAGTTTCATTCAACAACTTTATTTTATTATAGATGCACTCCCGACAATAGTCACTTTGTATTATATGGCAAAACACCGCACGCACAGTTAGAGAGTCGTCTGCTCCGATGCTTCGGTTAGAGCAGCCGAAAAGTCACAAAACTAACACTTCACAGTATTTATTTATTTCTATTATACAACGAGACAAGCGTTGTCGTCGAAGAGGAAAAAGAAAATTTTTTTCTCTGTCCTTTTAGTAAACACTCGAAAAAATTCAATCGCGAGTATACTCGGTTTCAAACGGTGTACAGTGTGTACAGTAACCGCGCGATACGCACGCACACGACGCGAAGCGAACGCGGAGCAACGCGACGCGGACGAGGGAGACGATGCGGCCCTCGCAGGATTCGCAGGCCGATTGACGGCCTCTGTGTGCGCTGCTGCTGGCTGTGCGCCGCGGCCGCCGCTCTCTCTCTCTCTCCTTCTCTCTTGCTCACTCGCTCTCCCTCGTCGTCGGCTCTGTCTCTCTCGCTCGCTCGCTCTCGGATGAGAACGTGCGGCGCTTCATCGGACTGGTGGCCGGAAGAAACGTCAAAACGCGCGCGTTTCACTCGCTCTCTCTCTCTCTCTTGCTTTCTGTCTCTCTCGCTCTCTCTGTCTCTCTCCCCACCGCTTGGCGCGCATATACACCTCCTCGGCAGTCGGCTCATAGGAGTAGCGCGCTAGCTGGCGGCGCGGCAGCAGGCACGTATACCCCCGTCACGCTGTGCCACCGCCACCACCGCCGCCTGCTATTTTCTCGGCTTCTCCCTCGCACCTGCACTGCGGCCCATAAGTGCGTCTCTCTCGCGCCCTCGCTCTCCTTTCTCTCGTTCCGTTTCTCCCCCTACTGCCGTGCTGCGCACTCTCTCTCTCTCTCGCATTCGCTGCGTCTCACTCGCACTCACAGGCTTCGCCCCTACCCTCGATCCCACGCTTTGCGTTTCGCTCGGCTCTCTCAGTCTCTCCGTCCTTCTCTATCTCTCTCCCTCCCCACCTCTACCTTTCTCTCTCTCTTTCTCTGTTTCGCTCGCAGTGGCAGCGGGTTATACTCGCACGCGTGTGAGAGAGAGAGAGAGAGAGAGAGAGAACCAAAGCGAGATACACGCTATACAGTGTGAGCATACGTACGAGTGTATACGTGTGTATACACACAGTGTGCTCCGAGTCGGGCGAAACGGAGCATACGAGAGCGGGAGCGAGAGGGAGCGACGCCCGGACGGAGACAGATGCGCTGGCGTGCGCAAGCGAGTGAGCGAGAGAGAAAGAGAGAGAGGAGGAAAACGAGTAAGAAATAAAGAGCGAGCGAGAGAGAGGGAGAGAGAGAGACGAGGAAAACGAGCGAGAAATAAAGCGAGCGAGAGAGAGATGGAGAGGGCGAGGCACACGAGCGGCCGCGAAGGTGTGTGTATATACGACGCGTATCCTCTCTCTCGGGAGGCACACGCGCTCGTGCTCGCGTCGGCGGCGTTTCTTTCCTCTCTCGTCGGGTGGAATCCGGCCCTCTCTCTCTCTTTCTCTCTCCTCAGCAGCGCTCAAGTATTTTCTTCCCCTTGCGTATTATACAGCATAGAGAGACAGAGAGGGGCTTCTCTCTCTCGCTCACTCTCGACCTCGCCCCTACCACCACCGGCTGCGCGCTTTTATTTATACCCAACGGTCGTCGTCGTAGCTGCCGCCTATAGCTACTGCTGGCGTGCGAGAGAGAGAGAGAGAGAGAGAGAGAGCGTCCTTTAGTCCATCATTTGGCAGCAACAAACCGACTTATTGTCGGTGGGAGTAGGAGGCGCGCGCCAGCCAGCAAGCGATCGAAATTATATTTTCCTCTTTCTCGCGTGCGCCGTGCGCGATACGCTGCTCATAAACGATTGCATATAGTACTTCGGTCTCTCACTCGCTCGATCCGTGTGTATTATACACACATATAGATGTATATATGTATACCCACAACAGTGCGAGGCGAAAAGTCGCACACGCTGTTATACTATGCTCCGACCCCCACTACCCTCCCTGCTACTACTACTACTACTACCTATACTACGTCGCCCCATTATCGCCCGAGTGAGCGAGAGAGAAAAAGAGAGAGAAGCATAGATTGGGGTGGTGGATAGATCGATTTGGTTTTCGGAACTCTCTTTCTCTCTACTGCGCTCTCGTCTTTGTCAGAAAAGAGAGAGGGGGGAGCGTGGAAAGTGCGCAGTAAGTCGTCCACGCGCGCGAGGAAATGCGTCGCAGTTGACGAGGATAGAGAGAGGGAGAGACGGAAGTTTTTGGGGTGAAGGATTTTATTCGGTCAGGGGTAAAGAGAGTAGCACGCGTGGGCTAAAGCCAAAGCTCGGGGAATCTACTCCGGAAGCCGAAACGCAGATAATTCGGATTTTGCGAGCATTGATTATGCACCTGTTGGAATGTATTTTTATTTGATTTCGCGCGCTCGCTCGCTCGAGGCTGCGGGACGAGAGAGAGAGAGAGAAAAAGCAGCGATCAGATTTAATTCGAAGTGAAAAAAGTAATACGCTACGTGTTTTTCACCTGTTGTCGTCTTTGTGTGGTTTTATATATTATTTTTTTTAATATAAAGCGTTATAAATGTTATCGCGCCTCTTTAATACCTTTTTATAGCTAGTTTATCAGTCGTTTTAATTCTGAGTGGGAATATCGTTGATGCTTGGATGTTTCAACAGTAGTATTTAAAGCATAACTCCATTAAATTTTAATTGATGTGTTATTATCCGCCCTATTACAGGATTCCGTGTAAAATTCAATGTATCATATTATATACAGAAACAAAAATGTTTTTGCCTAAAGTTGTCATACAACCATCAGTCATAATTTTTGCAAGAGAAATAAGCTTTATAATGAACTAAATCGAAAATTTATACAAAGAAAAAGTTCTAGAAAATAATTCAAGACAGATATCATTCTTAGCGCAGAAAATTAAATTTAACCGTGAAATCTGTATAAGAGCTAAACTGAAACGGGCGTGAAAAGAAGAAAAATAAAACAGATTGACACCTCCGAGGAAAGAAGGCTCAACGCTTGTGCTCGCGCGCGCGCTCGCCACTCGTCGACGTAGTATTTTATTCCGCCTCATCTCGGCTGAGATTTAGAGCACAGCACATCGCTGCAGCGCTATATACTCGCTCCGAACAACACATCGGCGACTCCGTGTTTCTGCGGCGCGTATTTTTTTTCTCCTTATTTTTCTCCCGCGCGCGCGCGTATTTCGATAAAACCGAGCAAACGGAAAGACGAGCCCATCGTCTGGGAGGGTAGAAACGTCGGCGGCGGCGGCGGCGGGGAAGAAAGAGAAGGCCGCCGCTCGGGACAGACGGAAAAGAGAGAAGACAAAGAGAAGGAGCGAGCGCGACGTCTAAGGATCGGTATATAGAGAAGCGAGAACGATCGGCGTCCGCTAAGCTGCCGCGTGCGCGCGCGCGCGCCTGGTGCATCGGTTCTTCTCCTCTCCTTCTTCCTTCTTTCTCTCGCTCACTCGCATTATATGCCTTCCCAAGTCCTTTTAAAGAGACGCTCGATTCTCGGGTCCTTCCTGGTATTAGAGGCCACGGGCTGCTGCTGCTGCTGCTGCTGTTGCTGCGGCTGGGGCCCCGCGAGGACTTTTCGAAAAACATCGGTCGAAGTCGATTCTTCGCTCTCTTCTCGTGCGTGCATTCAATAATGGGGAGAGAGAAAGAAAGATGCGCTTCTGCGAGCGCACAGGAGACAAATTTTCTTTCTTCCCCTCTAATTTGTTGCTGCGGGAGTCTCTCGGAATGGATGCAGCGAAAATACGCGCGCGCGCCGAGCGAACAATAGCCAGGGATTCCGAGGAGAAGCTTTTCACTTTTGTGGCCGGCAGGGCTTATTTGTACAAATAGTTTTTTAATGGGGCTTTAATGATTTCTCGTGTTGTCAGAAAGAAAACAAAGAACTCTATTAGCTGCTGCAGGTATTGGATTCTCGTATAATTAAATCGATCGCTTGGACTGAACATTGTTTTTTTTATCCATTATACTTTAGTAATGGCAAATTGTTGGTACGATTAAAATTATAATATTCGCACGAGTAAAAAAGGGGCGTTGACAGTAATTACTTGCTTATAAATAAACAAATGTTGGGATGCGAAGCGATTATGGTGAAAATTCCAGGGGCTTTAGAGCGTTAGTGAAGCGGCTAATAGCCAAACGTTTTGGCGTGTTTCAATTTCATACTATCACTCTTTCACAAGAGGATTTATGCACATGTATGAGCACATGGAGGGTGTAATACATTTTTGTTGTATAAATTAACCCCTTAATGCCCGGCTGTGCCATATGGCATTATGCGAGGGGTGGCGAAAGTACACAGACGTGTCAATACTTTTTCGAAATGCGGCGTATTACGCGCTCTCGAATGATTCATTCATTTTCTTTTGCTCACTCGGCTAAAATAATCTTTCTACCGATATTTGTATTGTATTTTTATAAAAGAAATGCAGTTCGCATATTGCATTTGATGATTAATGTATAATTATTAGAATTAATTGTAATAATGGACAGTCTTTCATCATTTCTTCTAAAAGGTTTTTAAAAATTAGAATTTCGGAAAAGCTTAATGTTCTACTTCGGATGATAGATATGGTAGGTGGATGTAATAAAAATAAAAAAGCTTTTACTCTTGTTGATCTTTTGATATGCTCATTTTAACATACTTCAGATGCAAAAATTAACTTTATATAAAAAATCAGTTCATCAAAGTAATTCTGATTTTGCTTTTTCGATTTTATGTCCTAAGTTTATTTTTCAAAGTATTTGAATAAGGTTAATAATTAATAAACTATGTTTCGTAAGCGTTAGTTACTGTATAAATTATGACAGACAAGCTTTTCTGTTCTTATATTCATATACAAGCTTCAATTTCTTTTAATAAGTAATCGAAACATGACAGATTTTTACTTTCAATCAAAATCTCTTATAAAATAGTTTTCAGTTTTAGAAAAACAATGAATAATTATATAGAATAGTTAGTTAATTTTTCGTACAGTATATCTGTAAGAAAGTGCAATTCAAATATATTATAAGTTTTTAAATCAGCTTTTAAAATCAAACTAATATATAATATATAAAATTTAATTATGTCAGATTATTAGATTGCCGAAAAATTGTTAAGAATCTCATACAATTATTTGTCATAGTTCTAACGGTAAAAAGTATCTTTTGTGAGTAAGTTATCATAAAATATAATCAAAAGTTTTTTCAAACAGAGCCGGTTATTTAATTATATAGTTATATATGGGAATATGAATTGACATCTCGAGTATGAGTCAACAAGTCTCGTGCTCAAATGGTTGTCGCAAACACATATTTTGAGAACATATAAATGCTTGTGAGCTTTTCAAAATCGTCGATCATTAATATTTTTTAAATGTACTCCAATATAGATATAAATAGATGTAATCTTACATTTACGATTGTATTACCGTGTACGGCATTACCGAGGAGGGTACCCATGTGAGTAGGTCACCGAATTGGCTATTTAAACAACGCGTCCCTAAGGTTTAGGGGGTTATACGAATATGATAATTGAATACTGAATATACGTATATGTGCTTGGCAATCACTTCTACCGTAAAAAATTGGGGTGAACTGATCGCAATCAGTCGTACCCAAATAAAAATATTCTACAAACTTTCTATAGACGTTGATATAAAAACATTTATATACCGATGAAATAGACAGTTTATGTACAACTGATTCTATCGAATATGAATAAAAGTTACATAAAAATCATACTATAAATTTGAGACAAATAAAACTAACAAAATTTATTTTAATGAATAACAACATTCATATAAAATAGATGTAAACAGGTTTCGACCTTTTTGTCACCTTATAATTTTATTTTTTTTCACATTCAAACAGAAATCTAAGAAAAACGCTCTGACAATCCCTCTGTAATGGTAAATCTCCCTGTAATAATAAATAATACTCTATTAAATTTTAAAAGAGCTCCATCGATTACATTTTTTCAAAAACATTTCTCAAATTGACTTACACTGACCTATTACTGATACTTCCAAAAAACTTTTTTGGAAAAATGTAATCGATGAAGTCATTCGGAAATTTAATAGAATATTCTTTGTAGCAATCCATGGGATTTGACAAAGAGCTTTTTACTAAAACGTTTGTTTCAATGCAGGAATAGATAAGATTAAGGTGTCGATAAGATAGGGATTTTCATTTGTCCTCCACATCATCATAATTCCTCAAATCACTGGAAACAATTGATGGTTGTGATAGTTATACAAAACTTAAAAATAAATGTAAAGAATGGAAGTTAGATATAAAAATTTGTAATTGACTCCCACAGTATTTTAAAGATAATTAGTCGATTTTAAAGGTCATAAATGAAGTTCATTTTGTTAAAATAACTCTTTAATTAACGCTGTTATGTATAACATAGTATTTAATATTTAGTTAAATGATTATCTTTATCGTAAATGTTTCATCAGATTAACTATGAATATACCAACGAATGCACGGATAAGTTTATTATTTTTATGACGAGATCAATTTTTTACGTACATCTTTTTGGTTCTACTTCCACGTGTGTATGTATGTGTGTGCCCACCTACTCCAAAATTAAAATATTGAAAAAAGTAATTTTTTTGACTGTTTAGTATAAAAGCATTTTATTTGAGCAATGAAAAATATCACGCGACTCGTTAATTCACTCAAACATTTATTGATGAAGTCACCCTGTATAAAGAAAATTAGAAACTTTTTTCTTTTCTGATTCAAAACTTTGTGTGACAAAAGAACGATAATGCAACTACTTCGTTTTGCCCCGTTTTTATTATTTCATGAGTCTCCGAAAAGATTTAAAAAAATTATTAACCTTGGATACATATATATATATATGTCTCTGCTAATGAATATACTTACTAAATTAAAATCTTGACTCGAACCCTCTCTTCGTCTTCACTTGAGTTTATTAGTTCATCGTTACCCTGGTAGAAAATAACCCAACTAAAATGACTTAACTGCAACGGTTGGTCAAGTTTTTGGGCCAACGAATAACAAAAGTATTGACCAACGGTTAGCCAACGGTTGGT
>JAWWEQ010000045.1:5261183-5281155 GCA_035583055.1 Torymus tubicola | reverse complement strand
AGGTACTGTCTGTATATTTTTTTAAACATTTTATGAATAATATAGTTTTCAATGTTTTTATTTAATGAATTATTTGCCTAAATTGGTTTTTTCATGATTTTTAAATATTAAGTATTCGTTGGCCAACCGTAACGAAATAAGCGGTATTTATTACCGACCATTGGTTAAACGGTTGGCCAAACCTTTGCGATTTGGCGAACGGATGGCAAACGGTTGATATTCATTTCTACCAGGGTAGGTATATTTAATGTGTATTCTTATTTTTAGAGATAAATGTTTCCATTTCACCAAAGTAATTATTGGTGTTACATGCATTAGCACCTATACCTAGACATATTAAAGAAGCTTGTACGCATATTTGAATTCTTATACATGACAGAAAATTACATCGTTGTTCAAGCTTCCAAAGTACATTTTCATCTACAAAGTACATTTTACAAATCTTCTTTTTAACATATATTCTACCAAATATATATACTTTGTATATAATCAAGTTTATTAGTATACTAGCTAGCACACACACGTGAATTTTTTGTTTTTTTTTCTTTTCTAGCTTCTCAAACATACTTTATAATTTTATTAAATTAATATTAATCCCAACAATCTAAATTTTACACAAAACCAATTGTGACTTGAAAAGTTTTCAATAAGGTATGTTAGGGTAATATAGCTATCTGGGCTAATCCACAATACATTTAACTACTGTGAAATGTTTTTTAAAAGTAATTTATTAGTACTACTTGCTTGCTATGTAAAGCAATCAACAACTCTGAAATGCATAAGAAGGTCCAAAAAGTGCCATATTAGAAAATGATGGTTTTTTTTAGGTAGTCTTATACGTCTGCACATTATATCCATATCAATTACAGTGTATATTTCTCTAGTATTTAATAAAGGTTGTGAAACCATTCTCATCAATATACTTTGCATTGCAAGTAAGTAACAGCAATAAATTGCTTTAAAAGAATATTATTTGATTGTGGCTCTAACGGTTTGACTTTTTAAATTGCTTTAAAAAAATCATTTCACGACGGTTAAAAGTATTGTCAATTTTCCCGTATATTTAATTCCTTCGTCAATTCTATTTTAAAAGAAAGTTTATCAGACACATAAATAGCTTAATGTGTGAGAAATGTAGCTTCGAAATAATTTTAAACTTTTTCATAAAACGAAAGACATTCAACAAATAGCCAAAATAAGTTATAAAAGCAAAGAAGCCTTGTTCTATCAAAATTGATCAAAACGTTTTCAGGATAGCATCTGCACACACATTTGAAAATTTTCTTAAAAAATGTTTTCACCATTCCAAAGCTTCTTATACAGGGTGGCCCATTTTAAAAGATACATCCAAATAACTCGCTGGGGAAGGGCTAAATAAAAAAAGTGTAAATACAAAAGTTGTTTAATTTTTGGGGAACAACCGAATAGTGACCTTGGTTTTGACCTTGAAGTCAATTTTCAAGGTCATTTCAAGGATAAGTATTTTTTTTTTTTTAATAGGAAGCCCTATTTTTTACTCCAGATAACCAAAACAATGGAATTTTTCCGATTTCTTTATGAATAAGAGCTTAGGATTTAAGAATTATTTGAGAGTTTTTATTTTTGACTTGCGAAAATAAGATTTGACCTTGGATTATTTTGGTATTTGCCCTTGAAATGACCTTTGACCACACATACCTAAACGCAGATTTTCAAGTGTTTTTAGAATCTGGGGTAAAAAATAGGACTTCCTATGAAAAAAAATAAACTTGTCCTTGAAATGACCTTGAAAATTGACTTCAAGGTCACTGTTCGGTTGCCCCCCAAAAATTAAACAACCTTTGTCTTTACACTTTTTTTATCCAGCGAGTTATTTGAGTGTATCTTTGAAAATGGGTAACCTTGTATATAAGGCATCAAAAGAATAGTTTTAATTCAACTTCATGTGTTATTATGCGATATATTTAATTAATCTAATGTGTGATGTGTTATATTTAATCCGCCAATTGGAAGTTTCGAATTTCTACTAAATGACCCTTTGCTATAAAATGGGGAATCAATAAAATCTTCCTTCAATACTTGCTTGGTGGAAAAATAATCGATTTTGCACTTAAGTGCTCATTAGTACATTGTGGTAAAATTTTTTAGTCAAAACACCAATACCGAAAATTAAGATAAATAGGAATTAGAAACTTTACATACATGCCCATTAAGTTAAAATTTCCTCGTAAGGGCAATAATTTGAAAATAACTAAGTGTTACTACAAATATTGGAAAACTTCATCATTTTTTTTTTTAATAGTACTAGTCATTTCTAAGCGCGCTTCGCGTGCCACTTTTGTTTTTGTAACCTAGCAACCCATTACTCCCGCCAACCAAATCACGAATAAAATGATTTCATAACAAATCCATCATTTTTTTAAGATAGGAAAAGTTTACGATTTTACAGTGGTTTTGAATTTATTTTATAAACTATTCTTTATTCGCGTGATATTTCTATTATACATTTTTATATTCTTTTAAATTCAATGAAAATAATTTTTAATAATTTTCTCTAGATTTATTTCAATGAATTAGAGCGTATATCATATATTACAAAGAATTAGAGAATTTTAGTAAATTTTCAGTTTTACGTTAGAAAATTATTATTTAGATGTTATTATAGACTAATGATGCTGAAACAAAACAAGTTTTTTTTAATATTAGAAAAGGACTGTTATTCCATAATGTAGCTATACTTGATGTATCATGTACAGGCGTGTTAAATTACGAACAATGACCGAATGTATGAAGCTCTCTTTGGTTTCAAGTTAAGAATCGTTAAATTTTGGTACGTAAAAAAATTATCATTACGTCTTGACAAAGTAAGTATTATTATATAAATTTATCTATTTTACTTAACGTTTATGATAATTATAAAATTAAGGAAATAAATGGAAGTCTGGCTGTACATGACATAGGTATACTTTCGAAAGATGCATTTGAGATTCGAAATTTGGCAACTTAATTGATCTTCAAAATCGAAGAGCTAAAATTATCCTAATCATATTTACAATACTTCTTTTAGCATCCAATGCCGTCGTCTAAGATTAAACCATTATGGTAGATGAATATGGCGCAATACAATGTGGAATACGGCAAGTTCACCTATTTTCAATAATTCTAATGATCAAATTTGATTTAATATAGTTCAAATTCTAAAATTTCAGTATGTCCCGGGAGTTTCATATTCTTAAGGCTGATTGTTAATTATCTTAAAGATAGGGGAAACCGTAGTGTAAGTATAAAAATTTATTGTGATTGACTAGCACAGAATTGTGATTTCTCGAACTGCAATATAAGATGTTCCAGCTAGAACCTAGAACTAAAAGTACTATAGTATGTTATACGTAATACCTATATAAAATGCGATACTATATATAAGTACAGATCGACATGTAATGATTGAAAACGAATGACTAAAATACGCTGAAAATAAATTAAAAATATGTTAAAGTATTGAAGTACCAGTTTATATATACTAAAAGTGGTGCGTATAATCCAGTTATATCTATGGGTATAGTTTTACTTTACCTTTTTAATTTAGACTATTACCTTACTTTTGTCAAATTTAATGAAGAGACTAAGTACAGAATTTTGTCACGTTTAATAGAATCAGTTCAGAGTATAAATGATGTTATACAATGTGTATAAGAGGTTTATACATAATGTTATCACAATTATTTTTGTAATAGTCATTGATAATGCCAAGAATCTAAAAAATCAAGATTGATCATTTACATCTTTAGTTCTTACTATACAAATAATTCTCAAAAGCAAAACTGAGATATCATTATAGATGACTTAGTACACGCGAATACTTACATCATTAATCATAAAAATGTATGTAAATATTAACTTCGCAAGTTTACAGACATATTATACGGTAATTTAAATTATAATACCAAATCTTTTAATTATAATTATTACCTCCAGACATGTAATATAAAACAACACAGTTCATTTGTAAATCACTTGAAATGCCGACATCAACAACAAATACTTATGTAATTATTATTAATAAATTAATTATTATTTAAAACAATTTTGCTTTTCTATAAAGTGAACGTCAAGTTATTATATGCAATTGCTACTGTAATGCATTTAGTATATTTAAGACTACAAATTATTGGTAAAAATTGGACTTTTTGATGATTTTTTTAGTGACTGTGTAAAGCAATAAAGTTTATAATTCATTTTGTATCGTGTAACTTCTTCTGCTTCTGAATAATATTTTATGCACGGCTGTATTTGCAAATATTATGCATAAACGCGTTATGTTACTTCTTCAGCTACTACTAGAAAAGAGCTTATTTCACCTTTGGGAACGACTATTGTGGATACTTTTAGAATCGATTTCTAGTATCTAAAATAGAAGTCCAACATATGCATAACTCCTTCTAGTGGATCTTTTAAAACGGTATATATGTTAACGAACTGCGAATATATATTTAATTTAATTAGAAATTAAATTTTATATCGATCAGAATTCCTGAATATATATAATACATAACCAACTAAAATCGCTGAAAAGTTACTCATACTCTGAATTAGATTTACAAGCTTTAAATCGCAATGTTAAATAAGAGTTTAAATTTTTCTTGTTATTTTAAGAACCGTTGAACAACCAATTTAAATGCTGTTTTTTTCAGTGGTAGCTCCTATGTTGTCTATGCTAAGAAATTCCACTTTAATACTAAATATCTCAAAATTGGCACGTGACGTTTTTCTGAAATTTCGCATGTGTATGTATATTGGAAAATTAAATGTGTGGTCAAAATTTCAAAAAGTTCTTGAAAAAATCATTTTTTGATACAACACACTTAACTGTGTTTCTATTGTCATTCCACATATAGTTTGGCATGCCAACAATAGCCTTGTATGGGTTTTTAAAGAGACTAAAGATTTCTGAGATCATCCAGTTCACTCCAGTCTCAACATTACTGTTCAGATAATTTTATAAATTTCGAGTAGTTAAGTTACAATCAAACAGTTTGAAAATCGTTCAATATTGGTTAAATAGTTTGGCGTAAATCAAACAGTTCAATTTAATTTTAATAGTTTAATGTTTATTTAAATCGAGTAGTTTGATCATTTTTAAACTAAGAAGTAGTTCATATTATGCACACTTAATAGTTTCCACACAACCTACTGTTTTAATGTTTGCCTTTTTACACCAAATATTAATTTGATTCTTTTTACATGTTCTTTATTTTTTCTCTAACCATACTTCTAGTTTATAATACATCCGGCGTGAGATAAATCCTAATTAGGAAAATCCGCCTCAAGATAGTTCGGTGTATTAAAATAACTTTAATTTAGATATCTAGGTCGTATTTTATGGACTTAATCTCTGAAATTCTATTATTCTACGCTCAATTTATTAAGAAGACAATCAATACCTAATCAATTACACGAAAAGTAGTAAATACAAAACGTGACCACGTCTCCAGGTACAGTTTTAAACACGCCGAGTTAGGTATTTGGACATCCCTATGACAACAAAATTTTATCATGAAATTTGTAACCTTAAAAAAAGTAAACATGATTCGTACTTAAAAGTCAGAAGAGGATTTGTAAAAATAGTTTATATTCTTTCTTATTTTTATATTATTTGTAGATTCTCTAACGCATGTTATGCTAGGCATAAATTATGAACAAGTAAAGCTTTTTGGACAAAAAAATTGAATTAAAGCATTTTTTCTAGCTTCGGTTTATTTTGCAGTACTTAATCATCCTGACAGTTTGGGTGTTCGTGTTATTCAGTTTTTCTTTAAATATTTTCAAAACTCATCTGTCTTTATCTATAAACTTTAAAGAACAAACTTTTGAGTAGAGGTTCGGTTTTTATCCAAAAAATATTATGAAGTTTCAGCTAGCATGATCCAGAAATTGGACAGAATTTCACATTTAATAATAAGTTACAATAATGAATTCTGAAAAAAAGACATCAGACTTTGTAGAGCAATGTCTGATACATAAAATAAGGTCCAATATCCGTGACTTATCAACGAATCTTTTGATTAGGGTGTAAGTTATTTTATTCAAAATGATGTACCTTAAAATTGTAGATATTTTCGTTAGAGAAACATTTAATATCTAACATACATTTAACATGACTGATCGTGATGTTAGACTAATATTATCTTATGTTTATCTAAGTTGAAAAGAACATGTCGAAAAAATTACTTTTCATTGATTTTTCAGTCTCATTTTACACTACGTTTGAGTGTAAGCCCTGTTTAACATGAGAATTTAAATAAACGCTTTCTGTTTATAATAACACTCCTATTTTAATGTTTATGTAGCATAAATATAGCTGGTGAAAGGTTATTGTATTCACTTTATACAAAATCTCAAAAAAATAAAAAAATAAAAAAATAAAATTCGCTCTTAACTTCAAATAATTTGATTGAAAAACTGAAAATAACTAATGATAAGTTAATAATTACTTGTATCAATAAGACATTGAATAATCTTGTATTAAAGAACTGTCAATGAATTTTGAATAACCGGTTTTACATTTTTCTAAGCAAATAATTATTCAAATTTCTTATTTCACATCATCATTTTTGCAGAATTTATTATTTTCTACAAAAGAAATATTATCTTCTTCATTTGAAGGTAAAATTTTGGTAGCAATATATATTCAGGTGTACTCCTAAAATATTGCGGCAAAGTTAAATAAACCGAGACTTTTGTTATGACATTTGATAATTTTATAATTATAGTAAGTAACTCAGTTGCATTATTGTTTCTTTTTTAAATGATAGTAACACTTATAGATGAATTGTGGCTTTATAACTAATAGGCGCCTCTTTATTAATAAATAAATTTTATACGTTTACGTTGATTAAATAATGAAGTATTATTTATAAATTTTAAATTTTTATGAAATCAAAATTTCCATTGTTGGAACACAACGAAAAACGTTTTTTACAGATAAATACAATTATTAAAAGTGGAAAATTATATTGAAATCTTTATCTTGACGTGGTTTCCTGCTATGAATGGCTAAATATGTTTTAAAGCTAATTTTTACCATATCCTTATAACACTAATTCTAACAATAGTGTTTTATAATGATGTAACAAATTATGTGCTGCTTGTATTCCTAACTAGTTGTATACAATCAACAGTTTTTTTACAGCTTGTACTTTATTGGTTTATACTTGAATTCGCATTACGTTCTTTCATCGTGTAAAATTTTTTCTTTATTATTCAGCATCTACGAGTATTCTTCTTACCTCACCGTAGAATCCTTGATCAGCGCAAGTGGTCTGACTTGACGTCAGAATCTTTGTTTAGTGTGAGTGTTTTGACCTCACATTATAATCTCGTATTAACATGAGCTGTGAGTCTGGATTTCTATCTCAGCGTTAGTCTTTTGATGTCTCATGTCGCTGGGATTGTCTAACGTAGATCCCTTCATCTATTACAACACGATGCTTACACGATGTGAATTCATTTAAAATTAATAATTTCTCTTCACTTTTTTGATTATCTGATGAAATATACATCACATCACAATATATTAAGCAATTGGTGTACTATATTAATTGGAAAAAGTTGCGTTGCGAAAAAAGAATAATGAAAAATTTTCCTACTGTTTATTTTTATTCTTCGAAATCAGCGAAAAATTTTGTTTCCAATCCCAACTTTTGAAGTTTTTATTCATGTATATTGCACATGCAGTAATCGATATACAACTATACAATTACAGTGAAAAAAATTGAAATATTTTTTTTTTATTTTCGAACTGACTAAAATACTCTTCTAAAAACAACCTGAACATGGAGTTTAAAAATTCCAGTTTTGTTTTATTAAAAATAAGTTGTAACTTTTTCGCAAAATTATTTCTTGCTTAATAAAAAATTATAAATTTGTCAATTAGTAAACTTGAAGAACAATAAGAAATCAATAAATCAATGATAATAAATTAAAGCCTTAGTGAATATTTAATCGAGTAAAGCAAGCAGTCATCCCAAGTATTCTAAACAAGTGTATCTTTGACATCCGGCACAATCCGACCGATCGAACCAACATTTATCCGGCACGCGTAAACAAAAGCCCATCGAGATAAAAGGCGGGAGAGAGAGAGAGAGAGAAAAAAAAGCTCGCGCTCGACGGTCAGTCACGCGTAGGAATGAGTCGCGCACACACGCGCGCGTATTAGCGCGGGCGCTGACAAAGTTGGGCGCGCAGACGGTCTCTCTCTTTCTCTCTCTATCGTGAAAGCCCCTCTCTTCATCGCTCTCTCGTTCTCTTTCTTCCCATAACTCGAGCAAGCGATCTCGCAAAGGGTGAGCGACGACGACGACGACGGCGGCGGTGGTGGTGGCGACGGCGGGGGGCTATGTGTGTATGTTACACGCGAGGGGAGGTAGCCGACGTCGGCGACGTCGAGGCCGAGGGCGCGATTGCGCAGCGACTGCAGTGGGGCCAACGTGCGCTTTCGGCGCAACTCTCTCGCTCCACCGCCGTGTGTCTCGTGTTCGCGTATATAGAGAGAGAGAGAAAGAGAGAAGGAGGGGGCGCAATGAACGAGACGAGCTCTTCTCTCTAGTCTCTCTTTCTCTCTTCAATCCTCCTTTTTGTTTCTCCACTTAGCGTGCGGGCGCTCTTTTCCTCTCGTTCGCTCTTTTGCTATCTCCGCGTGTCACTTGTCTCCCCTCTCGCTTGTTCTCTCGTTTGCATCGCGCGCTTCGTCTCCCTCGCGCCTGCAGCAGCAGCCGGAGAGGGAAGAGAGGGAGAGAGAGGGATATTCGGCGAGGAAAGTGTGTGTGTGTGTGCGTGAGTTTGTGTACGAAAGAACGAGAGAGAGAGAGAGAGAGAGAGTCATGAGTGAGTCGAGAGAACGAGAAGGCGCAAGACGGCTAGTGCGCGCGCTGCAAGTGCGAGTGAGAGAGTAAGAGCCGAGTGAGAGCCGTCGTGGATAGAGGGGTCACGTCGAATCCAACAACAGGCGCAAGTGGGTGGGGGAGAAAAGTTTGACCTGAGCCAGTTCCCCTCCATTCAATCCACGGCCACAATATCGGTTATAGCCTGCAGCCACTGTTGCCAGATTGCGCGGTCGCCCGTCTCTCTTCTTTCTATCTCTCTCGCTTGTTCTCTGTCTCTTTCGGTCGCTCCGCTCGACGGAGAAGACGACCGAGAGACGCCGGCGACGTATAGACGCGCGTAGCCGGAGCGCCGTCGCCACTGCCGCCGACGACGATGACGTCGAGACGCCACGGCGCGTGTAGGTGGTAGTGGGCGTACCGCCTCCGTCGTCGTCGCCCTCGTCGTCGTCGTCGTGCGGCACACGGAGGGAAATACGCGTGTATTCGGTGATCCTCGGAGTTGCTCGGAGCTGATCGGTTGCTGTCTCTTTGCTCTTTCTCTCTCTCTCTCTCTCTCTCTCTTCTTCTTCGCCTGTATAGACATTATATATCGCACAAGAAGGGCAGAGTGAGAGAGAGAGAGAGAGAGAGGAGAAGCAGCAGGAGGAGGCGGAAAAAGGGCCTCGCGTCACGAAAGCTCAGCTCTCGTGTATACGTGCACACGTATATATACACAGGACGCGTGTACGGACGTATTACGTACATGTGTACCGCCCCGCGTCGCCGACACCCACACCGCGCGCGGGCGCGAGAGCGAGGTAACCTCGCGTTTCCGCGCTCTCTCACTCGCACGCGCTAGTCGGCGAGGAATGTCTACAATGATGTCCCCCTACCTCTCTCTCCCTCCCACCTGCCTCCCCCTTCGCTCCCCTCAAGCGCCCTCCCTACCACCCACCTTTACCTCGCGCGCACGCGAGCACAGAACGTGTGTGTGTATATATGTGAGTGCCGCCGTACTGTACCCGCACCCCACCCCCGCGCCTCTCCGATGCATTCCATCGTCAAGGCTCGTGCGCGAGAGATAGAAAAAGAGAGAACCAGAGAGTGAGAGAGAGAGGGAGAGAGAGAGCTCGACTCTCAAGAGCTCGGCGCACTGGATTATTTATTCAAGGCATTTTCATGAATGTACGCGATGCAGTCGTGGCGACGCGGCGCATAGACGACGACGACGACAACGACAACGGCTTATGATGACTCTGCTTATAAAGGCAAGAGCAGCAAGCCACTGTTGAAACGTCTCAGGGGCTATACACGAGGGTGTGTGCGAGAAACACGTGTGTATGTCTGTGTGTATGTATGCTGTATGTATGGGAAAAATGGAGAGAGAGGGAGAGAGACAAAGGATTCGATTTTTCTTCCGGGGGTGATTCGGCTCTCTTTCTCTCTCTCTCTCCCGGTGTATTTTTGTGGGTTGTCCTGGGAAAGTTTGCCTCAGGCTCCTTTGTCAGGCTAATTTGGAGATTGACGCGTTCTATTTGGAATCGGCTGGGTGGAATACTACTACGGTCCTCGGGTGTGGACGCTTCTCTCTTTCTCTCATTCTCCTTTGCTTCTACTCTTTCTCGTCTACGCGCTTCATTTGTCATAATTTAATCTACCTTTAAATACACGTATATGTGCGTCCAGCTCGCGCGGAGAAAAATGTCTTATTCACTCGTTACCACTTGATGTATTCCTACCTCTGCGTGAGGTATTTTCACGTGGTAAGAGTCAAGAGGTTTCCTGGAATTTTCCAAAAAAAATTCCATTGTGTTTATTTTATTAAATAACAAATAATTGTGTTAAAATTTTTGATTCACCTACTCGGAGCTAAATAATGCCCGACTATTTTTCACCTTGCATTTTGAATTCGCTTTTATAAACCAACACACACACACACACACTGACACGGAATACATGTGCGAATGAAGATAGCAGTTGACCTCGTTCGCCTGAAATCTACGTAAATAGTATACCGAAGGCGCGAAATTCAGTATTTTCTGATAGATGGTACAAAGCTTATAAAATGGGATATTGTTTATATCAACATCACATATTGAAAAAGTAAAAATAATCAAATAAATTAATCTCTTTTCAGTTGTTGAAAATTTATAGATATACTTTAAAAAAATACGTGCAAAGTAATTATTTTAAAAAACTTCTACACATAATCGTTTATGTTTTAAAATTGGATACTACAGAATATATTATGAATGATTTATGTTTATTACAACTAGTTTTAAAAAATAAATAAATAAAAATTTTCAAAATCTTATACATTAAGAAAAATTTCAATAGTAATGTTTTTCGTATTTCGAGTTTGTTTCACATTTACAGTTGGACGTGATAATTTTTAATATAATATTTTTCTCTGCATATATTTTATTAGTTTTTATCATATCATTTCCGCGATGTATAAATCTTAAGATTTAATAAATAAACAAATTTACCACACCCAATATTATATAAATTTCAGAAAATCGAGGTTAAATATCATCTTGGCTCTTATGTACTATTTTGTGTCAGTTAATACTGAACCTAAACACGAAACCAAAAAACCAGTGCGTTAATAATATACTATACGTAATCTAGTTTACATGTCTTCGTTTTCTATTTTTATTCAAACCATTTAGTAAAATTATTATAATATTTTTTATAAATAGCATTGACTAAATTATATTAAAATATTATCAAAAATTACCAGTTTATTTCATTTAAAATATATTTCTTTTATGATTATTGTTTTGATGTACATTGTGAAATATAATATAGAACTTTTATTTTAAATATATATTCTGTTGAAATTTTCTAAGAATTTGTATATTATGTATTAGTATCATTATATAAAACCCTGTTTATTCTTTTGGAGTATTAAAGCTAGCTTTCTAAACGTTCTCTTTAACTTTTAAGCGCTGATACGATCTATTTCGACGTGCGACTCATCATGAATAAGTCTAGACTAGTTTTTATGTTTTGTTATGATACTTTTATGTATTATTATGACAAAAATATGTTATTCTTTTACAACAATTAATTTAATTAATTTATTAAAGGTAAATTTAAATTGAAAGTATTCTTCTCTAACATATTTAATTAAGCATAATAATGTGTTGAATGTTGTTAAATTTAGTTCCATCATATACTTAAATTCCAACCAGTGTTTCAATCATCAGCGAATCAGACGATTTATCGATAGAAAAAAATAATCCTAGGAGAGATACAATGCAAAACCAAATATTTCACCTTGAAAAAAAAATGAAAAATATTTTAACCGGCGCGAACAAACCAATTATAGGCAACGCGACAATGATTTATACGTCGGCGGAGCTTATTTTTGCAAAGTGTTTAATCAACGGTACAATTATATCTTTACGCCTCTTCTGCTCATCCCGCGCGCGCGTTCTGGCGCACAAAGAGAGAAGAGCGAGCGAGAGAATCCGTGGAAGAACATTGTAAGCGCCGCGTCGTCAGGAGGAAGCGCGAGACGATTCGTATTAGTACGCATATATACGAGCATAAAAAAGAAGAACGAGGCGTGAGTGAGAGAGGAAGAGAGGAGAGCGCAAACAGCGATGAGGGAGGCCGGGAGCAAGAGAGAAAGAGAAAGGGGGGAAGAGAGAAGGCGCAGGAGAGAGGGAGGAAGATCGTATGAAAATACTCGTTCTAATCATAGAAAATTCCAAACAGCGACGAAGATTCGAGAGAGATAGGAGAGTGAGAGAGCGGGTAGAGTCCTAGCGCTCTCTCGCTCACCCTCGATGCTGTACGATTTCATCGGGAGTCAAGTCTGGAGAAGGCGCGAGAAAGAGACGGAAGGGAGAGAGAGAGAGAGAGAGAGAAGAGGAGAGTGAGCCAGCGAGCGCGAGAGAGAACATCGACGGCTTTATTTGGGGTTGGCTATAAATACATATCAACCCCTCTGTTCGCCGCTTGCCTTTCCACTTCCCGCTTCCTCCCGCTATCTTTCAATGTCTCACTTTCCTATCTCTCTCTCTCTCGCTCTCTTTCTACTACTCCTCCTTTTTTCCTTCGCGTCTTTCCACTCTGGGCTACACGCACGTGTATAGCCGCGGTGGCGGCGGCGACACGAGCCGCGTATTACACACATATATACAAGCGCGCAGATGGAGAGAGAGAGAGAGAGAGAGGGGCAAGAGAGGGATATAGCTCGTCCTTCTCGCGCGCGCACCCTCAATTTCTCTTTTTCTCCCCCTTGAGCTGACGGTATATACGGTGCGCGGCGGTGGCGCATATTTCGGCTGCTACGTAGCTCTCGGCGAATCCGGGAAATAGTGTATATAGAGAAAAAGAGTGAGAGAGAGTGAGAGGGCATGCTAGTCGTAGGAGAGACGGATCTGTGCGCCGTATGTCCATAGAGGCGCGTTACAATACGGGGCGCGCATGGTGTATTTCGGGTAAGTGCAGGGCCGCGAAATAACTTCAGAAATAGCCGCATGGCGCGAGATCTCACCACGTACGTCTCTCCCTCCCGCTCTGTCTTGCTCTCTCTCTTCTCTCTCGTGTATATACACACACGGACAAGTCGGAGGCCAATGATCTGGAGGCACCTATATTTCCTCGAAGCGACGCGCGTACACATTATTTTAAGAATTCAAGCGCGCCAATGCCGAGGCACTAAAGGCTCTATAATAACTGGCCCCGCGCGACGCGGAAACGCGCCGATCGAGAGAGAGAGAGAGAAAGAGAGAATCGGCAGCAAGCGTACAGAGAGTCTCGTTACGTGTGTATATGCCCGCGTACGCGAGAAAGTTCCAAGGCACGCGCCTTCCTTCTCTCTCTCTCTCTCTCTCTCTTGCTCTCTCAACTCGGCCCCACGGTGAGCGCGCATTGATTTTTGTCATTTGCGATTCCGATTACAAAGTCGGATTATTGATTTTTGCCCGGACAAGAATTCTCCTGGCTGACTTATTATACACAAAGCGGCGCGCGCGCGAGTACCAGCAAAATAGAAGAGCTAAAGTGAGAGGAAAAACTGAGTTTTCCAGGGGTTGAATATTGATGGGTCGTCGGGTTCTTGTTTCGAATGGCGAAGTAGAAAATCATTTTTGGATGCCCTACATTCGTAGAATAGCGAAACTACGGTATAAGAGAGTTGTTGGAAATAATCATCTTTATAGTTTAAGTTAACAATGACATCGCAAAAATGTTTATAGAGCCAATCTTGTTAAGGTTCTTATTTACGGGAATTGATATGAAATTATAATGAGACTTTACTGTTTTCGTATATACAAATCAAAGCAATGGTTTTAATGTTATCATTTTATTATTATACTTTACATTAAATAAATTAAGGCCGTTGTTATATGTACGACAAATTTAATTTTTAAGGCCACCACTAGATGGCGTTTATAAAATACACTGTATTAGATACATACTAAAGAAATAACCCACAAGTAGATTATTTCTTTAGTCTCTATGTATGAAAGTGTGTTGTTAAGGGAGGAAGGGTGGATCCTTTTGTCGTACATATAACATTTACGATAAATTAAATAGATAGTACACAGCTAAAAATTAATGAAAATACAAAAAATTAATAATTATTTTATCTTTAAATTCAGCATTTTCATTAATTTTTAGCTCAAAAAGGAAGCAAAATTTTGACATATGTTACATAGACTTTTTTTCTCGTAATTTTTCGTAGAATTTAATTATATTTTTTTCTAAATGAAGTTTTTTAGGTTATAAAATGATCGCGGCCCATTCTGGGATTTATACAGTTACTTCGTACAATAAAAAGGTATCTCCATGAATTTTTCGGTAGAGATACGTCGGATCGGTTTTTTTTTTTCTGAATTTTAATATTTCATTTGGAGGTATGTAAGTGACAGTGTACACATACAGCTTTGAAAATATTTTTATTGAAAAACTGAGACAATTTAACAAAAAAAGGTCTCTTGTGTTTATCGTGAAAAATGCTTCCCTGGGGGAGTTATAAATTAATGAAAATCAGCAAAAAATGCAGAAAATGCTAAAATTGTCAACTTTGACATACCACAGCTCAAAAACGTAAAGGTTAAAAAATCTGAAAAAATTCATCCACACTCGATAAATCAAATTAAATATTTTCACAAAGTTTCGAGAAAATTTATTTTTTGACCTCTCGATTACCCCGAGAACGACCCATATATATATAAATATATATATATATATTTGTTCACAAATTCTAAGATGACAAAGAAAAGAAGTCAAACGGAGTCCCCTTTTTATTGTATGTAATTTGATGTAATAAGTTATATGTTTTAAGTGTCGATCGACATGTAACTATTATTTTTACAACAATACAAAGGTTATCATTCAATGATTTGATTTTTTCTATTGAAGTTAATATAAATTAAAATATTCTAATTAATTTTTTAAAGTTCGTCAAATTGTCTAATTGTTTTATTCACTTTTTCGAATATAAGTCTTATAAAAAGTATAAGTTCAATCGTTTGCTGTAAAAATATAATGCAATTATAACACATAAAAGTTCATCAAAGTCATAGCATAACAATCTTATGAAATTCTATAATTTTTGCTTTTAGCTTTAAATAATCAACCTTAGTTTTTCCAAAAAAACAGTTACTGATTAAAAATAGTTAGCAGAAAATACTTCTATTTTAAAATAAAAAATATTTCTTATAAATGCAAAACTAAACTTAGTATAAATTTTATCGTTGCAAACTCCGTTTCCATTGCGTCGTTTTTCTATTTTTCTAAAGTAAGATTTTTTTTTTCATAAAAAATAACTTGTCATCGCTCGTTGAGTTCCATTATAAAAGATTACAAATTGATTTATCGTTGTCGGACGAAATATTGATTTTGCCTCTCCCTGATACGAAAAGATAAGACAGTGTTTTGTTTTGGACATATATAGACTAAATGTAAATAAAAGTGGACGAACTTGTAAAATTCAAGTGCCGCGCACTCGTCTCTTCGGCGATTGTAGCAATGCGGAAACTCTTGCACAAGCTCCAGATACACGAGTGTTGACGAATGCAGAAGAGGAAAGTAAAGCTAATACGAAAAGTGCAGATACAAGTTGTTTCAAAGTTTGAACAAGCATTATCGTTTCTTACATTTCATTATGTAATGATTACTATAAATATTTTCGATTATCTGAACAATACGTATAATACAAAGTTTTAAATGATTTAGTACTTTAATTTAAGTAAGATATACTTGTTCAAATGTTTTTTTTTAAATTGTACGTACAATTTCGAAATAAAATAAAAATAAACACAGTTATTACTAAATGAATTATAATATCAAGAGTTTTAATAACTGTTAAATGTTTCTGAAGTTGGTCTGCACATTATAAATAAAAATTAATATAAAATTGTGTGCACATGAAAATTTCTAAAAAAATTTTGCTTTACGTTTACGCATGTCTAGAGTACATTTTTTATAAACATGGTAGTCTTTTACTGAGGTGATAAATAACTCGTTAAATGTAAACAAAGTCATTAAATAAATCCGAATGATGTCATAAAAATAATTCATGCTTCTGAGATGAAAGAGACATATAAATCTAAACAGGAAGAGCGAACTGCGTCGCAACCTCAGCCCTTTGTGGTGGGATTCTAAATATAAGCAGTCTATATAAAAATTTAAAACTCCTCCCGCTAAGCTCTTGTACTACGCTCTGTGTACAAAGAATTTTTTAACAACGAGGAAACGGTAAAAATTAGCATCTGTCAATTACTCGACAAATCGATATAGGCTGTATAAAGTCGAGTAAATAGCAATAACGCCGTGCGTGTGTGTATATTATACATATAGCCTCACAGAATGCTTCCTACAAGTGCTGAAGCCGCGCATGCGCTTTTACACTATTGGGTTACACTAATCACTTATAGACGTTATTTTGTCCATTCGCAGTAAGTCATGCAAGTATAAAAATTTAAATACTTACGACAATGATATAAATTGCGAATTTTTTCTATTTAATCAATTTTAATTAATAATTCAAATAAACTATTTGAGTAACCCTTTTGGAAAAGTTTTAATTACGTAAGTCATATTTACTAGAAATAAGCTTTTATTATAGAAAATTTAATAAAATTCTTAAGTTTTTTTTTCTTAATAATGTGAAAAATTTTTATAATAGTTGGTTTAACTGCGAAAATTTTTCCACAAAGTTTAAAATAATTTAAGGGGGTGTGAAATACCGACATCTGTGCGACCTACCGTATTAGCTGTAGAGCAGTAATCTATAGTAAGTTAATTATTACTACAACTAAGAATAAGATACTACAATTAATTATTATTACAATAAAAAAACAAAAGTTTTACTTTCTTGAAACAAATTTTTAATTATACTGTAAGCTTTTAATATAACTCTAAACTTTAATACGTACTCCTGAATATCATAAGTTTATGCAGGCAAGAAATATTTTAAATAAATTGAAAATGATTTTTTTTTGTAAATTTCTTGGATATTTTTATGATATTTAGGAATAGTATTTACAGTTAAATTTGGTGCCATTTCACTCGTAGGTTGATTTATCATTTTACAGATACTGAATTAAAATAAAGAAAAACAGAATTGATAGAAAATTAATTTTAGAATATTTGTTTTAAATACTACAAAAAGAATGCAGGACAAATTTAACTCTATTTGTGATTCATACTTGTATAAAGATTGATGAAAATACTATGTTAGCACTTCAGTGACAGACTGAGAGCCATTGTCAAAAAGTCAGTTTAATATTCTTTGATGATCTGGCATAAACTTTTTCTTGTGCGTTTACATATCTTCCCAATACTAAGTTATCTATAACGCTATTAATAAAAGATATTTTCGGAAAACATATTGCAACGGCTATTACAAGCTTGATTTTTGGTATCTAAAAATGAAATCCAGTGTACGTAGTTCCATCTCGTAGAGTCTCTTTTTTAAGATATCGGCCATCTAATTTTAAATATGCTTCATGTCGTTTAAATATTATGTTTCTTTTGTGTACTGTCAGTTTACAAGTATTCACGTTAGTAAAGTTACACACATTCAATTGTGAAAAAGACAGTAAATATTTCAAATATCAAAAGACATACCGTAGATAATTTAAATTAAAAAAAGGGAAATATTGATAATTAAGTATAGCACTTTGTGATACATATTATAAAATTTTTAAAAAAATCACAAAATCCATTACTGCTAAACGTTCTGAAACACGGTTTTGCACATTTTTTGCTCCAAAATATTGTTTATTGTTCTAAAGCTGCCTCTATGAGGAAGCAAAATCAACTACTAAAATTTAACATGCCCATCTATGTGCATGTATACATGTAACATTTTTTTCCAAATAATGGCTATTCAAAAGGATTATAGGTCTTTCATTTGTTGTCTTCTTATATCTAATTTTCCTGTGTCTGAGATTCATTCTCCCATACAAGATGGTAAAAACAATTTCTCTAGTATTTCAGTATGCGATTGTAAATAATCTTTTTATCTCAGAACACCTATTAAAAATTATTATTAAAACAACCAGTTTTTTCATGTGTTTCTAATTAATCCATTATTGAGTGACTTTTTCACACATTGTGCTAAATTATATAATTGTATTTAATACTAAGATAAATGTAGAATATGCAGCAAGTGTTATGAAATACAAAATCTCAATTGAAACTTATGAAACTAATATTTTCATGGTCAAAAGTATGTAAGTCACTTATAAGGCGATTTTTCCCATGATCATTTAAATATATACATGTTATATTTGTATTATAAACTTGTTATTATAAACTTGTTGCTAAAATGTGCAAATGACATTTATTGCAACGCACAAGATTATCATCATAAATTTTTTAAATCTGTTATCCGAACTATTTGTAGGTTCAGAGTGGCATATAGAATTAATAAATTCCATACTGCATTGTTAATCGTAATAAATTTATTACTTCTTGTAAATTTTTATTACGTTAATTAACTAATAATTCAAAATATTTTTTGAAGATAGTTGTTCAAAATTCTCGTTTACTCATTGAATTTTAATAATATTTATTTGTTATCTAGATATTTTAATATTCAATTTTTTCTTTAAACATTTTGTGTATATTAAGTTCCTGAAATATAGCAGATGATTATAATGCGAAAAAAGCAGATTTATGAATCATAAACCAAGTTTTTTTTGTATTTAGGAGGTATTTAAGGGCAGTAGTGAATTAAGTCATTGATAAGATTAGTTTTAAAAGATATTAGTTAGAAATATTACATTTGAAAAAAAAATTAGAATACAATGTTTTATTATATCATAAACTAACACATTGTACTTTTTAAGTATATTTACAGTGAAATATAAAATTATTTTTAATAAATTATTAATATTTAATTATAATGTGACTAGTAAAAACAAATTTTAATTTTACTGTACTTATAACTAACAGAATCTTTGTATCTGTTTTAGTATATAGTATACTGACTATTATTCTCTACATTCAGTCCACGGAATGATAAGAACAGTCATCATGAATAACTACCAAGAAGGCTAATCTCAAACTCTAATAACATGAGTCTTCGAGATGAACCTTTAAAAAGATCTATGTACTATTAGTTCAGAAAAAATACAGAACGAGATTTCGTTTTGCAGGAACTTGAATAAAGTACAGTAGTCCCCAAAAACTATCGTAATTATGTTTCTTATTCGATAATAAAACCAGCAAAATAATTAGTACTTACAAGGAAGTTGCATAACTTTTAGATTACGGAGTTGCACTGTTCCATGATTTATTCTCATAAGCCTTTTTATTCCAAATAACAGTTCTTTATTTGGTATAAAATAATGTTTCGTCTATTGACCTACTTAACTTGCCCATACTCGGGTTATAAAAATAAGCTAACAAAATTCTAAAAATAGGTAGAAAAAATTTTATTTTTGTTTATTTTCTTAAAGAATATGAATTTTATAGAAACTTATGAGCAATCACAGATAACCTGAAAATAATTATTAAAGTCATTTGATTGGTCTATATAAATTAGGCGTCAAAATCGAATATATTTGAATTTTCTCATTGACACAGATTTTTAAATTCAAACTAACATAATCGTGATCATAAAAAATAAATAAATAAATAAATAAATAAGTAAATAAATA
>JAWWEQ010000045.1:5209449-5261083 GCA_035583055.1 Torymus tubicola | reverse complement strand
ATAAATAAATAAATAAATAAATAAATAAATAAATAAATAAATAAATAAATAAATAAATAAATAAATAAATAAATATACAGCATATGCGAAGTAAGCGCATTTAATATGGCCTGCCGTGGAGAAAGGTGTATGAGTAAAGATGTTGTAGCGTGAACGAATAAAAATCATGGGACAAGAGTTTAATATTTTTGATTCTATAATCAAAAATATTGAACCCTTATAAACATATCAAGGAGCGCGGGAGCGCTCCGAAGGCAAGTTATAGACGAAGCTGAAGGAGTAACTTAGTAGTAACTAAGTGCTCTATTATCTTAAATTTAAGAAATTTTATGACTCAGAGGTTGTGCAATCTCTTTAATAATGTCTTCAATCCATACTATATTATTTGATGATATTAAATATTGGTGTTATACAGTAATGATATAAAGTGTTTATGAAAATTTAAAAGAAACCTATTATATGTTGAACTACTGTAAAAAAGAAAATTTTCTGTCTCAAAAAAAAAATCATTTCAGTAGCAGCTAAAACTGTAATTTTCAAATCATAGATATGTCTTTTGATTTAAAATGACTTAAAACACAATTCTACCATGCTTTCCATTGAACTTTAATTATTATTATTACAAAGCTTCTTTTAGAAGGAATAATAGCCATAAATATTACAAATTTTGAAAAGTAATAAATAATAAAAAATTATAGTAGCTTTATTATATCAGATAGACATTATGAGTTTAGTGATATTTTGTATATTCCTATTTTGAAATCATATCTTGTAATAAGTGTATATAATAACTGCATTTTCTTATCAAAGAACACGAGAGGGTTCCGAGGGCAAGTATAGAATAAGCCCGAATATATTTAACATACAGAAATACTACTATACTTATTTTCTATTTTATTACAATGGATACTTTATTCATTAAAAAAGGGGGACCAAAACCGCGTTTTATTTATTCTCGTATGTTATTTTCTTTCTTTTAGAATGCAATAAGGTGAAGTCTTTACTTCTGCTACTTTGTTAATAATTAGAATTTTAATTCATAGAACTTTGTTGCCTTTTCTAATATTAGACTTACACCTGGACGTTGTTTCAAAACAAAACGAGCTGTGGTCGATTTTGTCCGGATATGAGTTTGACTCCCGGATTGAACCTGACTAGAGGAAGAGTATACATAAATAAAAGTACTTCACAATTAATACTGGACGGCATCATGATTGCCATCTTGCATGGGTAATCCGTGCAATTGTAAAATATTTCACACTAGGTCGTCACAATTAAAACAAAAGACGTACAGATGGTATTATTCGACTTTAAGTTAAAAACATTATCAGGACAAACCGCCTGGACCATTTTATTTCATTCCATTCATACATTTAATAGCTAAGATGATAACCGGCATTGATGAACATTCCGAAAACTAGTGTTGAACCTTCTGGGTGTCGTGGCACCATTGCCTGGATTGACAACAGCAATGATATTAAGCAGGTTATCAAGTGTATGAGCGATCTCTATTAGGACTGTAAATTTGTGCTAAGTGTGGATCAGCTCGAAGCTGGTTGGGCTCAGAGACTCGTACGTTTTGGTGTGTCGGAGTGGTCGATTAAGAGGTGGGAGATTCATCTGCTTTTGATTCTTGAACTTGCAGCTCCGCGTAATTCTCGCGATCTCTCGCTTATATTTACTTTTCGATGCGTGTGGTGCGCTTGTGTGCGTCTACACGGTTCTTGCTGTTAATGTGTTTGTGCAATATGTTGATATATGCATATTCTGTTGTTTTTATTTGTTTATTTTCAGAACTTTTATATTTTACAGAAACTTTCAAATTTATATTCTTAAGGTGACCATAAAATAATTTGGCTTCATTTTAAGGATATGAATTTTTTAGAGAGATGAAATAAAATTCATAAAATTATCTTCAAACTTAGTCGGAGACGGTGAGACCTCCAGGAGCTTCATTTTGATGAAATTTTTGGGAAATGTTCGTAAAGATACGTTTTGATTCAGGTTTGGTAGCATCTTTCCTACAATTGAGATCAGACTGATGGTACAGAGTAGATTATGGGTATTATATAACCTCGGTGAAACTATGGTGGTACTACTGATGCGAATCTGCTATGCAGATGATTCTCATACGTACCAAATCAGTCCACGGATCTGATACGGCTTGAAACAGATTGCGGCATCAAGTAATGCCTATAGTCTTAGCAAGGAAGGATTTCATTATAGGGTCCCGATCACATAGCGTGACCTATCTGCAGTCTTAGCCTTGTATGATTCATATTAAATGAAATAGGTTTATCCCGAACTTATTCCAGGTTAAGCTCTGAGCAGATTTTTCAAGTTACAGGATACTTGAGATATCCGGCTGCGAGTGTACATCTAATAGTACTGGGTTCTGGTTCCAGAGTATCTGTGTAACGAATTGGACTACACTACACGGGATACGTTTCTTGGTAGACTGGATCAAGCAATGTCAGTAACTATGAACAATCTCGTCTACCGGAGTAACTTTAATAAACCCCTACAGATTTGCATCAGGCGATATATGCACATACTCCTAATGCAGCTGTGATGACGGTACGGTAATGTACTTTATTTACTCTGAGTCGACTGCTATGATACTCTGATTAAGTAGTGGGGGTATACCTAATATCTTTGGGTTTTGAATACATGGTACCTCCAATACAATTTCAATTACAACATGGTAACCCCCTTATAAGACTTACGTACATCTACGGTGTCCTTTATGCACGGAAAAAGTCCCCACAGCGCTACACCATGATAGCAATAACGTGCGCCTACCGTGTTGTACAGCACGCCGCTTTTTCGGGATTGTCACTTCGTCTTGCCGTCACTAAACTGCCAGTTTGTGCGACTATAAAATAAAGAAATCGCACGGCTAAGGTGCGCGGCGTTCATTTGTTTGTACGTTTGCTCGACAGTCGCGCTGACAGTGATTGTAATACACCCTCCAATACTCTGTAATCCGATGGAGGAGGTGTCCTTATTTCATTTGAACCAGATTATGAATGTTGTATAGATTCAGCCCGAGGAAGTCTACGGAAGAACCCGGTACCCACTTGCGGTAAGAGTGTAGGTGTACTCCTTTATCCCATGCGGCCAAGATGAAGTCACGAGTGCCCCTCTTAGACGATTCACATTAGCTAGTGGAATATAGCCTAGCATGTCTCTAATGATGACACGACGCTTCCCTGGTTCATCCAGGATGAATCGTCAGGAGTATAGTCTAGAACACTACCATAGAATCAAAGTGCGGATATACCTTCTCTCTGTTACATGTAGTTTGGATCAAGTCACGAAGATTTCTGTAATACTGTTTCCACACGGTCTGGGTCATCTTAAAATGGCACTAGTTCTACGATTAGTACGGTATGGTTAAAGCTAGTTTGCCCACCCCGTCTGGCCCCTATATGTGCGGGGTTAGACTTTGGAAATATTTTTTCTCGATACTGATGCTTGATGGTACCCATTATTTGACTGAGATTCGACCGTGATAATACCCCTTCATGGGTACTCGAGAATTACTCAGATTACGAGTAAAACATCCCACGCTAGGTACTGAGGTACTAGGCTACAGACAACTATACTACAGGTATTTCCCTAATAAGGTTCGACTAAGGCTATGCTGGTAATTGTTAATCGGTTACGATTGCGATATGTGTTCACCTCTTCCTTTTCTTCATACTGTCCAGATCAGGTCTTGTGGGCATTTGTGCTATGATTCACTTCACTCAGCGAATCCGACCCTGATAAGGCCTGAATAAAGCTTTAATATACTTTAGAGCAGACTATCCTCGCATCGTTAATATAGCCTGGGCAAATCTATGGATTTTTCCGTAACATGTTTAGGGTAACTATGTTGATACTTTTGCTCGAACCGACCTATGCTATTGGTATGTCATCAATAAGGTTTGGTTTAGGTTATGCTAGTATCTATTATCCAGCTGGGATCGGGTTGTGAGAGTACTCTTACCATCTGGGTCAATTGCTTCGCGAATACCTTTCCACTGGACAGATTACTTCTGATACAACTCAGGTGAAGTCCTGAGGATACCCCTGTATGATCTAGGTTATGCTATGGAAAACTGATCGCAGTCTGTTCAGTTTCTTGATCAGGATACGTATGTATTGAGAATATGGTTCAGGTTAGGTTACACGATACTACTAATATTGTCCGTATTAGATTGAGGATCAGTTTAAATTATGGAGGTAACCTTAATGTAAGTCGAATTAGGCTAGAAGGATTTTCTTTATCTACGCCATTCACAGGTATCAGGACTTGCACTGCATTCTTACCGATTAAATTATTACAGATTTTAGGTAGATAATTATTTTGATTAAATAATTAATTATATAACTTATAGAAAACAGTTGTGCAGTTGAAGCAGAGAAATTTACCTTACCGACGCCAACTTTATTCGATTTTAAACAAAATTCATAGAAAAAAATGGTACCGTGAAAAAATTATGTTTTTACCAACTACGAATAACTTTTTATGGTTATCAGTGAAGAAAAACATATATCATCTAAAAATTGATTTTTATTTTCCCAAAACTACTTCTATGGCAAAGCCATAATAATATTTTTGCCCAAATATGAATCTGAATTACAATGATATACCGTCGGGTGGGAGGAAGAAGGTTCTATTTGGGCTGAGTGCTGAAAAAGACTCTATTTGGGCCGAGCATTCAAGAACGTTCTATTTGGGCTGAGCGTTCGAGAACGTTCTATTTGAGTTGAGATTTCAAGAAGGTTCCATTTGAATCGCAAATTATTTTTATTGGCATTTAGGTTGGCAACTCTACATACAAAAACTTTAAAATGAGCGTAAATTTATTATGAATGAATGTATATAAGAATATATGGATATTATGATTTATCTTTTTTCCAACATTCTGTACATGTATTATTTTAATATTATTTTAAATAATTAAAGAACTGAAGTAAGGAAAATGTCATCACGAAAACTGCGTTATGTATTGGATTATTGTATGATTCTGTTATGTTATTTCATTACAGCGATACAATTTTATTAGAGACAAAGTAAAAAGAGTCTAAATCTCACATTATAAATAATTATTCATAATAAATTTAAATATATTTCAAGTTTCTGCATATTGAGTTGCCAACCTAAATTTCAATAAAAATAATTTGCGTTTCAAATAGAACCTTCTTGAACACTTAGCCCAAATAGAACCTTTTTGAAGGCTCGGCCAAAATAGAGCCTTTTTCAGCACTCAGCCCAAATAGTTAATCTTTTTTAAGCTCTGTTTTTCTTGTTGATGTCGCGTTTTTCAATGAAGTAATACTATTACTTTCGATTATTGAATTTTTTCATCTCTCCATTCCATTTTTCCTATATTGAGCAACTATCTTAATAATATATGTCTCAGGGTCTCTATTAAAAATAATCTCATTGTTTACTTTCTACATACCGTTTTTTACATTTGCTTCATATTACTACCCTACAGATTCTTTCACATGAAGAGGATTTTTAATATATCTTTTTATTCAACTGAGCCAACAATAGATCATCCCACATTCGAACATTTCCTCGTGAAAATCGCAGAAATCAATCAACGGTATTCGTTGAATATATCCATTTGGGTGTATGTTTTAACAAATCGTAAATACATACATACTCGTAAGCGGTGAAAAGAGAAACGCGTAACGGAGAAATTTTAGGTATATTCCACGGACGCGCTGCTTTCGCGCGCCTATTAACTCGAAAAAATCAAAGCGCAATCAACGGTTCACCTTGCCCCACTTAGCCCTGCTTGCGAAACGCAATTGCAGCATCGCAGGCTTATATTTTCCTACTTCTTTACAAAAATCCTCTCGAACGGTCGAGCGATTGAGGTCCTTCGTTATACACACGATGCGCCACCATCCGCAATACCTGAGTCCCGCAGCTTTCGCGAGCGGCTACTCTTCCACACCCACCGACCGAATTATTAACATCGAGCCTCCTCTCGTGCATTAATAACAGCGCAAAATCGATCAATTTCTCCCCCACGGCGCCTCTTGCCTCTATCTATGTTTTTTTTTTTTAGATATAAGAAAACCCACATTTGTATGATGGTGCGATCTCCTCAATGGCGTGCAAGTGCCGAGGCAAGAGCGAAGCAGGGAGAAATAGAGAGCTACGGCGACGTCGACGACGAAGGAGGAACGTAAGGGCAAAGGAAGCCCGATAAAAGCCAGAACCGAGTGGAGGCTCGCTGCGCACGGCGCGCCATACGCAAATCGTTAAAGTCTCTCTCTCTCTCTCGCTCTTACTCCCACGGACCGATGACAGAGAGAGCAGGCAGAGGCAGGCAGCCGCACAGAGGGTATCGGCTCTGTATATCTATATAGGAAGTACCGCGCAGCCAAGTTGCGCCGCGAGCCAACGAGGAGGAGGACGGAGAGCGACGAGATTCAGGGAACGCGCGCGCCGAGGAAAACGAAAGAGTGTGCTGCTGCTGCAGCCTGCACACGAGAAGGAAAGCGAGCGGCGATCGTTCGCGAGAGAGGCCGTACCGCGCGAAAATCAAGCCGGCAGAAAGAGAGAGAGAGAGAGAGAGAGAGAAGCTTGCAAAGAGGAAAGGAGAGGAGAAGAGAGCCGTGCGAAGAGGAGCAGCGTGTGCGCGAGCAAAGTATATAAGGAGCGCGCGCGCGCGACAGAACGCTTGCGGCGGAGGACACGGCTGCCGCCGTGCTGTGGCATTGACCCCGTATACAGTAAGGTAATGCGAGGAGTGAATCTCTCTCTTTCTCGCGCTCGCGCGCTAGATCGAGTCCGCAAGAGAGAGAGAGAGAAGGAGAGAGAGAGGGAGGACGAGAGGACGCGCTGCCGCCTCATCGCGAGTTATAAGCGCGAGCTCTTTCTTTACGGAGATTCTCTCTCGCGCGAGCCACTTGTTCCTTTTCTCTCCTCCTCCTTCCCCTCCCCCTCCCCCTGCTCGCGGATTCCACGCGAGTCGTTGTCTCGCTCTCGCGCAGGACACACCGGCAGCCCGAGAGTCCGAGGGAAGAGGTGTTGGCGTCCTCTTGGAGAGAAGAGAGAAAGAGAGAGACGCAGAGAGTGGGAGATGTATATGTATATTCGGAAAGAGAAAGAGCAGTGCGTGTGCGCGCGCGAGCGGCACTGAGGTCGACCTCCTCAATTTGCTCTTCTTCTTCCTCCTCCTCCTTCTCTCCTCCTCTCTTCCCCACCTTATCTCCTCGGGAGTAGCACGAGAGTGTGTTAAAGGAGTCCGCGCGTAGGTGTATATCCGTACGCCTCTGTATGCGTGTGTACGCACGTAGCCCGCACGAAAGAGAGAGAGAGAGAGAGAGAGAGAGAGAGAGAGAGCGAGCGATCGCATTGTCGTCGGCAACGATGTTGATGCCGGCGACGAAAGCCAGCAGCAGCAACAGCAGCACCCTGAGCAACAGAGACGGAGCATATATATATATATATACACACAACCGTGCCGTTTCGAAGAGACTAGCTCTTTCGCGTGTATACATGTCGATGTATATAGTGTGTGTGTCTATATATACATATATATACACACACACGCGGGAACGCGACAACGAGTTGTTCTCCATGCGCGTTATATACGTATATATACGTGTATATAGGTATGAGCACGCGCGCATACGCGAGAGAGCTCTGAGTTTCGAGATTTTTTACGCTCGGCTAACTGGGTCAGATGCGCGTGTACACGTAGCAGCCGAGCTGCGTATACCGTGAGCGCGCGCGCGCATATACACTGTGCGCGTACTGTCGCTCGCTCTCTTTTGCGCTTTGATGTCGCGGGTGAGCTATGTGTGTGTGGAGCCTGCTCTCCTCTTTTTTCTCCCATCTCTTTCTCTCTCTTTCCCTCGGATCTGCGAATTTTCGACGTGCTTCGCAGTGAGGAAGAATTATTATCGGGCCAGTCGATGATGGAATGGTTACGCGCGAGCGTTGTTTTGCGCGTATGCACGCAGCAACAGCAGCAGCAACGGCGCAGAAGGTCGAGCGAGTGAGCGCGTGCACGAGCCGAAGTCGGTAAAAGGATGATATATTTTTAATGCACTTCGCCGAGACTGAGTCAGTCGGTTATTTTTGTAAAATAGTCACTGCATGCGGGAAGAGGCAATAAAGTATATGGTCATATATGAGAGGCTGACTTTTCAGATTCGCGCGTCGACGGGGTCGACGAAAATGGCTATGGGAGCGAAAGGTATTACAGTCTATGCAAATTGAGTCTTTAAGAGGGACTTGTGTGTACACATTGGAAATACCCCGTAATGGAATGGTGTTGCAATGCATTCGAAAGTGTACGATAAAAATGACGAAAATGAACAATGCCGAGTTTAAGAGAACGAGCCGCGGATGGGAATAAACAGATTTTAAATAGTTGAAAGAAACTTTTGACTATTTTCTGTGAATTCTTGGATAAAAATTAGAGATTTTACTTATACACACTTCGCCATTTTCTTATTAAAGTCAATTATGTTTTAATAATACATATATGATTTTACTGGAGGAATATGCGATGTATATAACGTTCTAATAAATGCATTGTGCTAATCGTTATTAAAACTTCACATGACTCGAGGGTAAAACGTATTTTAAACTGAAAATGTTTATACACCTATAAAAATGATTTAGAAACAACTTTAATTGAAATCATCAAGGACATATAATCACACAGTCAGCTATAAACGCTGTGTACGTGAAGTAGAAACTGCTTTACAAGGTGAAATCGGAGATTCAATAGCAAAACATCGTTATATTAGTTAAAATAACATTTGTTTTTAAAATTTCCAAGCGAATTAATTATAAAAATAAAATGTCGGTTCATCGACAAATAATTCTGCTTTATTGCTGGATATTTTGTTGCCATGTTTACGCGAATCGAAATATGTCCTGGTAACACTACACTATTCAATTTCGTCATTCATTGATTACAACACATTGTATATAGCAATATTAAAATTGTAATTAAATCATGCAGTAATAATTGCTAAATTTCATGAAATATATAATTTTCAGCAGTGAGTATGCGCAGACAATGTGTATGAGAAGAACAAGGCACTTTCAAAGACCAATCGAGGCGTTTCTAGAACCGAAGCCGCACTTTCTCTCGTATCTTTACGTCGCAACGACATCGTAATACGAAAAAACTTTATTTGATATATCATCACGTAACCCATTCTTCAGTTACGACATGCGAAAAGGGAGAAAATTCTAATTAAAAGATTTTGAAAACACCAGGGTTTGGTAAAGATTTAAATACCGCAGGCACCTATTTTTTAATACGTTTTTATTGTCTTAATACTCATTAACATCATGCTTATTTTAAAAAAGTTCGCCTTGTTTAGAACAAATGTTTAAATCGGTATAACCTCTGATCATTCTTTTTGCGGAAACGAATCCTAATGTATTATTATCATTTTAATAAGTAAGCAATTGTATATTCATAACAGCAAGAATATAATAGTACTCTTTTGAAATTTGAATCTTTTGTCAAGATCACGCATCAACGTAAGAATTGAAAATAAACTCTTTTTATCGCTCCACCAATATCAACGTTCCGCAACTAATACACATAACTGTACTGTACATCGCAACTTCTCGCAAACAGATCCTCACTCTCTCATAACGTCTTTGAAAAACTAGTTAACGCAGGCGCCGCATGAAACATGTAAATTCCCTCTTATTTCGTCGGCGCAGCGAGGCAAGTTGAAATTTTAATAAGATTTTGCCGGGGAAGTAGCAGCAGCAGAAGCAGCAGCAGCAGCCGCGCGCGCGCATTGCACTTTATACTCTGTGCGCGCGCACGGCGCGGAGTCCTTGCTTATCGACGATCACACCGCGCAGAGGCGGTCGTCGTCGTCTCGATCCCGACGTGGCGCCACGGTCAGAACGCCTCCACCTTCCTCCTCCTTCTCTCCACCTCTCCCTCTCCTCACCGTTCTCGAAACTTCAAATTGCAAACTGCATAGTTAATAATCCGACCCGCTAAATCTCTTTGTTGCTTTTTTCACTGCACGTTCTCGAGAGAGCGAGCGCGGCCAGTCGTCGATACGTTTCATCGGTTCTCTCTCTCTCTCACTCTCTTGCTCTCTCGCGGCGCGCCGCGGCTATTGACTTTTGCGCCCGTTTACTCGAGGTGAGGAGGGCCCAACCGGTAATTATTTTTGATCTCGGCTTTAAATTTTGCAGCCATTCTGAATTAAAACTTAAACAAGCCCGTTATCCTGCGAGCTCGTTCTGCTGTTGTAGTCGTGCTTCAGGTTTTCGAGCCGAGTGCGCTGTTCGCTAAAGATATATACCTCGGTGCGTCTATTGTACAGAAGGAGGACAATGTTTTCTTAATAACGAAAAACCCAAAAAATAAAGATAATGCTCGTTACTCGTTCAGAATTATTCCAAGTATGTGTACTGTTGCTTCTTGAGGTAATCTTTGACCGCTTAGGTTTTTTAGTAGTGGTGGTTCATTTAATTTCAAAAAGGTCAATTAGCACATCAATCGATAGTTCTGAAAATATTACTTTACACGAGCATAAGAAAGATCAATGGAGTAAATGTATAAATGACATGGAAAAATATTCTATTGAATATTTTACAAAACAATATACATGATTAAAGAGTTTAAAGCTGAAATTATATATTTACAATAAATTGAAATACGATTGCGTCTTTGTTTAATATACTTTGAAGCCAGAAGTTTTACTTAGCTGGATAGTAACCTGATGAATACAATTAATGCAGACTCAAAAGACTGGCTGTTCTATCAGTATTGCAATACCGTAAACATTATTGCGCAGATCGCGGGAACGTGTGTTCCGCGAGTTCATTTTTACGATCTCGGGCGATTGGCCGCGCTGCGCTCTTTCAGCCGCGGGAAAAAGGAATTTTATAGATAGCTATATGTATTTGTAGAACTTTCGCCTGACAATTCCCGGCCGCTCTCTACAAAACAAAGTAGTACGTTATGTACCACTATACAGTGCACGCGGTTCGTCATTAACCAATTCTCAAGAAAACTCCCGTAACTCCGCGGGTCCTGAGAGAACTCGCCCAACGTCCAACCTCTAAGCAGTGTTCATAAGCTGGAGAAAGATAGAAAAGCACTGAGAAAGAGCGAGAGAGGGAGAGAGAGAGAGACTTCCATACACGGAAGATAATCTCGAATACTCGGCGCCCGCAACGCGCAGGAAATTCAAATGGAAAACAACGGAGCGCGCCGCTGTTACCTCCTCCTCCTCCTCCTCCTACTTCATCTCCCCTCTTCCGTCTCTCCTTGCCACGTGGAAAAAAGATCGAAGGAATGTCCTCGAGACCGTACAACTGCATAATTTCTAAATAAATCCGTGGTCGCGCGCTACACACTACTCTGCCAACTCTCTCTCTCTCTTTCTCTCTCCCTCCCTCATTCTCTCCTTCTCGTCTTGTTTTCTCTCCTCTCTCCTCTCTATCCCTCTCTCTTCCTTGCAGGATAAAAAGACCGGCGACGTGTATCTGCACGCTGCAACGCTCGCGGGGGCGAAGGAACTCCAAAGAGCAAGAGCGCACGGAAAGCACAAACAGAAAAATCGAGTTATCCGGAGAGACGGGGGAGGGAGAAATCGAATGAGAGAGACAGCGAAAATGAGTACGAGAATAAGGTGAAATGATGAAGAGAGGGGAAGATTTAAAGGATAAAGATGGCTGCTGTTGGAAATATTTGAATTTTTAAATGGAAGTGTCACGTTGTCAGCAACGATTCTTTTCGTTGCAAAATGGCTTCTTGTGAAACGAAAAATTCGTGGTTGATCTCTTTTTCCGGAAATTCGTTTTTGGTTCATCTAGGATACCTCTTTTAAAGGATAATTGAAATAATTGCGTTTAGCTTATGCAATATTACGGTCAAATTCTGTAATGTAGGAATAGTTGTGAAATGCAGAAGGATTGGAAATAATTAGAATCTAAACCAAATTGTAAGTTTCAATGTACCAGATAAAAATAAAATAAAGGGTAAACCTCCTTTGAGAAGTAATATTGAAAATAGTCTAGAAACCTATAATTGATCAAAACATTTAATGGACAAAGACTTTTACGACTTAATTCAAATTATTCTACAGCTTATCGATAACTGTTAGAAAACTTCCATGTATATAGATATACATTGTGTATATTTTGAAACGCAAAATGTAAACATAGTATATCTATATATATGGAAGTTTTCTTACAGGGTATTTTCAATTACAACAAAGTTTTGACTTTATTTTTTAAAGAAAATACATGTAATATAGTATGTAACGCACGTGAAAAGAGTGGAAAACACGAGCTGCAGGTTGACCAGTTTTTCTCCCGTGATGCGTATACTATTTTTCATAATACCCTGGCCAAAAATGCCACATTCGCGTTTTTAAGTCGAGAGCGAAAGTGGTATATTTATTTAGAAAAGGTTTTACCAACTTTACTATAAAGTTATTTTATTGATGGGTATATGAAAATAATTACTGTAAAAAACAGATCGCTTTATGTTTTAAATAAAAATAGCTCTTCTGCGTAATCCAATAATAAACGCCAATATAAGTGTTGATTGTAAAATAAGACTACTAGATACTCTTAATAGGGTGCCACCCTTTAACTGTTACCGACTGAGTAAATAAGACAGTCGCCGCAGCACGAAAATGAATACTTTACGTTACAAGATTCTACCACTAAATACAAATTTCAAGTCAAAATATTAATTTATTCTCGTTTAACTTTGAATAAAATTTATATATACGCCTCATTTTATAAAATCTAAGAGTTTTCTCCCCTTTCTCCTTATAGTTTCCCTCTCTCCCCCTAAAAAGACTCTGTAATTTATTCGGTTGATAAAATTTCCTCAAACTCCGTAGGTTGAATACTGAAATGAAATTGTTAAACTTCACACGTGGTTACTTAATTGATTTTTCATTCTTGTACCACATTTTCTATCGTTTTGCAACAAAGTTATGAAATTACTCGACTTCAAAATTCAACTTTTATAGACAGGTTCTTATAAAAATACTTTGCTCTAACTCGCAACATTACGAACCGAATTCTTTAAAAATGATAAAAATGTACCAAAAAACTATTGACAATATAGCAAGAATACTGGAGAATCTTTGAATAAAGTTTTAACTTGATAAAAAACAGAGTTTCTAAACATTATGTCAAAACGTAAACAAACGATCGAGTTCGTAGACTGTGCAAGGTGGTAGCCCCGCGCGTTCAGATATATCCAATCTCTTAATCTTTTAATGCGAGTTAAAAGTAATACGAAGGATATTTGTCAGAAATTTTCTGACACTTCTGTTATTTGTCTAAACAATTGTCCTAAAATTCTAATTTTTAAATAAAAATTCTAAAAAATTTTTCTTTTTAGAAAATATAAATATTTTAATTCTCTTTCAAATGGTACCTATCCCATTCAGATACATAGAGCCATCCTCAAGAAATACATTTTAAAAAAAGTCTAGAAAAATTTTAACCTCAAATATCTCCGAAATTTATGGATCAATCCTTCCGTCCAAAGAACTCACTCGATTGGTATACAAAATCTACCCCTAGAAAAAAATTCAAAGTGATTAAAATAATTTTACTCTAGTTATTGAACGACAAAGAAAATCACTTTTTTTATAAATTATTTTTTTTTCTTCAAAAATAATAAATAAAAAAACCTTCAAATTTAGTAAGTTATAGTACTTAATAGCCTTTATAACTAAAAAAATATTCATGTTAATATCTTTTTTTAATTTCGAAATATAACCTATTTACAAAAAATTACGTTTTCATCAATAACTTATGACGAAATATAGCTATCGACTGTTACTTTTAAATTGTAGAGAATTTATTCTACATACAGAGAATTTATAATATATAAATAATATTCGGTCTAAATATTAAAAGAATCAAAAATAAAAATATTGAAAATTAAAAAATGGGCTATAAAAAAAAAGAAATTTTACAAAAATAGAATATTGACCCCAATTGTGGAAGTAAAATTTAGAAAAATGATCACTCTTTCGTTAAAATCGTCAAGTAGATCATGAGATATCAGCGTATACGGACACACACACATACACACACACACCCACACACACACACACATGCACGCACGCACGCACGCACGGACGCACGCACGCACGCACGCACACACACACATTCATACGGACTTTTTCTAAAAATAGTGTATTTCGATTCCAAATTTGCTAAATAAGATTCCTAACACATCATTTCACAAACTTTTTTTACTATCACAAAGCTTCCTCTAAGAGGAAGCAAAAATTTCTAACAATAGTTCGACGTCTCCAACGAAAATTAACACAATTCATTTTACTACAAAAACTAAGGCACTTCAAAGCCTTCGAGTAAACTAGTACATTTGTGAATCCCGTATTGAAAAGTATGCATTGATAATCTTGCATGGAAAACTAATACATTTCGATTAGTTCCGCTTTACAAAGAGATTTTAATTTAATTTTACATAAACTGCAGCCGTTTAAAATATTACATGTAAAATATGAAAGACTCGTAGGACAATTTATAAGTTTCGTTTCATTTTCTATTTCTCTTAGAGCTTTCATAGAAGAAAATTGTGTAATTTTTCACGTAAAATTACGTATTATAGTAGTTATAATTTATTATTATTTAGTCATCCACGCAAAAATGCAAAATATGTTATCTTTCGACATGAAATTTAAAATTTGTTAGTTTTTATTGGGCATCGTGTTATTGTGTAATCGAATGTTTTGAAAATCGAGAATTTAGCAAAAAAATTTCTGGAAATAAATTAATTGTATAATAAAAATAAGGTTCCGCATGTTATTTATAAATAAGATAACTTACAAAACAGTTCATAAGGTCTATTTCAAACGATAATCTTGGAATATTATCGACCAAGTCAATTTTTACAGTCTGAAAACTATACGAAGAACTGCTTCAAATTATATACAATTAGATGACGAAATAAAAAAATTATTATCTTAAGTTTAATATTCTACAAATCTATAATCTCAAGATACAAATTTATTTTCGGATTGAACAACATTTTGATTAAACTATCATACAATTCTTAGTGAATCGCTATTACATTTATCGATTAGTAAGAAGTGAGTAAAAAGTGAGTTTATTTGTGAACATGCACTTACAAAATGCACTTACAAGGAGAATATCTCAGATCCGGATCATAGATTTTTCTCAAACTTTGAGATATGATTTTAGATACCGAAATATGAAGGGAGCCACAATATTAGATCCTAACGCTTCAATAAACTGAAGTTTTCAGTTGTATTTTAACGAAATACTCAAAAAAGGGCTATGTCTTTTATATTAACTATATCTAGTCTAGACAAGTCTCACATAGAATTGTAAATAAATACAATAAAACTAGAGAGTGCGAGTTTTCCATTACTTTTTTTAGAATTAAAAAATGTCAACTCCTTCCAAAGTTACGATAGTTCAAAGTTAAGCAACTAAAAACCACTTATAAATCAATGAAAGCTAGAGCTTCAATTTCATGTGTATCTGATGCATATTCTATTGCTTAACTTTAAACTAGCGTAACTTTGGAAGGAGATGATATTTTTTCATTCTAAAAGAAGTAATGGAAAACTCGCACTCTCTAGTTTTATTGTATTTGTTTACAATTCTATGTGAGACTTGTCTAGACTAGATATAGTTAATATAAAAGACATAGCACTTTTTTCAGTATTTCCATAAAATACAGCTGAAAACGTCGATAACTTCAGTTTATTGAAGCGTTAAGATCTATTATTGTGTCTTCCTTCATATTTCGGTATGTAAAATCATATCTCAAAGTTTGAAAAAAATACGTGATCCGGATCTGAAATACTCTCCTTGTTAGTTGTATAAAATTTATTTATAGTTATGAACTATACTCCCAAATTTTGGGAACCATTATGTTAGTATTATTTGTAAGTTTTTTTGGCTTTGTTCTCATTATAAAGAGATTCCGAACGATTATCAAATAAATGTTTATAAATCACTTCATGTAGAAAAATGTGATGCGAAATCCCGTCAATATCTATTATTCCCTTTAAAAAAATTCACAGAAAAAAACATTGGTAAAGTAAAAGAAATTAAATAAAACGCTTAAAACCATTTTATAAGATGTTTATTTGATGTAAATTTTCCTTTATAATGCAGTTGCTAAGCAAAGTTTAAGAATTTATATGATACTCAATCCGATTTCGATTTTAAAAGGTTAGTTTTATCTTTTACCTTCCACTGGGCGTAGAGTAACGCATCTTCTAAGAAAAATAGTATGTTACACGCGCGTAGGGGTGATTCTTATACTCGTATTTTGCCGCCCTCGCTTTGCTTGAGCGTCAAACTTAACTCGTGCAAGAATCATCTTCTTTACGCTCCTTCTATTACAGATAAGTAAAAACTAACTGATCAACCAGAAACTTTGATCGAGAATAGATTTTTTACGTGTATGAAAACCACAAAATTTCCAACGAATTCTCGTTGTTATAGCATTTATTTTTTCATTTAAACAACATGAATAATTATCATAGTTAATAGTGTACAGTAATTTGAATAATGAATTAATTGGTAAGGTAGAATACAGAAAATTTATTATATTTTTTGTAAGTTCCGCTGTGTTTTCATTCTATTTATATGTTAAAACATAATCTTGCAAATATTGTAGGATATCAACGCAATAGTTTGAATATCATAGTCTTCCGCAATCATATTATATTCATGACAGTAAATGAATGTTAGACAAACTTAATTTTGTTAATTAAAACTCTCGTATGAGGCCTTCAAATTTGAAATAGTAAAAGATATTTTTTGTAAACTTTTTTCTTATAAACATGGACTTTAAACAAAAGTTAACTCAACATGCAAATATAATGTTTTTGCGATTCTATTGAAATGCTATCATTAGTTTTTCGTATATAATCCAAGAAAATTATACTTTTACAGTAAAAAACCCTGAGTAAATATAGAGCGATATGTCGGAAATATTTAGTTATAAACAAATAATCATGTTATCTATTCAACTATGCATGAAAACACAATAGTAACTATCTTGTTCAGAAATACTTATTTTAACTGATTTTAAATATTTAAAAATTATAAAACGTAACCGTAGGTAAAGTAGGTACCTACAAGACCTTTTACTCATTTCAAATGCAATAGCTCGCCAATGACGAATTCACAAACATTATTTTATACGTTGATAATAATGAAAATAGGTGCAACAATTTTTATTGGAAGCTGAAAAGTCTTTGTCCATGCAAACATTGAGCAAATTCTCCTCTCGGAGTGTGCGCTAAGAGACCCACGAGCGTAAAAGTATAAGTAGAGTGAGTGAGAGAGAGAGAGAGAGTACATTTCAACATTTGTAGCTCGCTCGGAGATATCCCCCACTGACAAAGAATCCGACGTTTGATCGTCGCTCTTTGCAGCGTACAGGCGAGAGAGCTAGCGGCTCTCTTTCTCGCGCACGCGCGCGCAGCAGCAGCAGTCGAAGAGAGAAAGAAAGAATGAACGACCAAGCGCGAAAGAAAGAAAGAAAGCGAGCAGCAGTCCGAGAGAACTCGCTCGCTCTCGGAGAGCATGGCAAGCACGAGAGCGGATTCTCCCGTGTATATATCGCTCTCCCGCGTGTATATATCTATAGACGTATATAAAACGCGCTATGGTGAGAGAGCAAGAGAGACAGGAGGTGAAAGAGCGCGCGCGCGCGTTCGGTCGCCGCCACCGAGCTATATAACGCTGAGACTGCTGTTGGCTGCCGTGTGGAAGGGAGAGAGAGAGAGAACGAGAACGAGAAAGAGACAGAGAGCGAGTTGGCGGCAGAGAGGGAGGGAGGGAGTGAGAGAGCGAGAGGAAGAGTTCGAGGATGCGGAGGAGTGTGCGCGCGCGGCGATGAGGACGATGACTACGACGGCGAAGCTCTCTCGGGAGTAGGAAGAAAGAGGGAGAGAGAGGGAAAGAGAAACAGAAAGAGCGAAAGAGAAATGAGAGAGAGAGAGAGAGAGAGAGGGGAGAAGGAAGGAGCAAGAGAGGAGAAGAAGGTGTATGTTGGTGTGTACGCGCGGCGCCCATAGACCGAGTCGAGACACATTGCGTTGGCCCCGTGTGGGTGAAGGACCACTCGACGAGGTCTATATAACTTCTTTCTCTCTTTTTCTCTCTTTCCCATTGCTCCCTTTTTTAACCCGTCCGCCCTCTCTCTTTTCCTCCCTCTCCCTCTTTTTCGCTCACCCTGTCTGGATCTCTTACTCTTTGCCTCTTTTTCACCCTTTTGCCTTCTCGCTCTTGCACCTCTATCTCTTATTCGTTTTCTTTTTACCCCTTTTGCTTTTCCTCTAGTCCCTTTTTATGCTTTTCCGCTCCTTCTTTCTCTCCTGTTCTCTCTCTCGCTCTACCCCCTCTCCTTCTCTTCCCATATCTTTTGCTTTTGCCTTTTATCTGTTCGTCCGTCTTTTTCTCGTGGCTCGCTCGTGCAAGCACACAAGGCACAAAGTGCACTGAGCCAAAGTACATTCAAACCTGTCCCCCCCTCTCTTTCTCTCTCCCTTTCCTCTCTTTTGCTGTACCTGCCTGTATGCCTGCTCGCACACGCGTAAACATATCCGCGTGCCTTCTTATTCCGTAATTCCCCAACGTTTTCGCGCGCTAACGATTCACAGCTAAAGTAACCCTCCCACTTCCTCTTTAGCAGTGCACTGAGAGAACGAGAGAGAAGGGGAAGAAAGAGAGATCACCTGATTTGCATTGGCCTCTCTGCGCTCAGACTAAACGAACTCTTGGTACTCGAAGAAGAGAGAGAGAACGACAGAGAAAAAAGGAGAGAAGACGAATTCGCTGAAAAAATTGCGTAGCATGCAAAGGACCATAAAATGAAGTTGAATTAGCGTGTGCTTTTCGCCTGTGCCACGTGCATCTCTCTCTCTCTCTCTCTCTCTCTCTCCCCTCCACTACGCGAAAGTCATCCACGCGCGCGTGCCACGGCGATGCTTTTTAAAAAAGAAGCGCGTGGATCGAAAGTCGCTGTTCGCGCGCAAGCGCACGACGAAAATCCGAAAGGCCACGCGCGCGCGTGCCTGCGCAACTCTCGCCGACGGCCAGATCATTGCCGATAATTGAGTTAAGTAGTACGCGCGCACGAGCGCCGATATACACATTGCCGAGAGGAGGAAAAGACGGAGTATATAGCTAGAGTGAGTGAGAGAGGCGAAGCTTGCCTCGCGAGGCTACCTAAACCGAACTACGACGCGCACGTACGCTTGTATTATGTATACACGACTCTCGCCCCACTCCCACGCTCCCTCGCTATTTCCCTCTCGCTCTCGCGATATTTTTCGCTCGTTTTACCTCTCTCGGTTTCTCTTCCTCTCTCTCTCTTTCTCCCTCTCTCTTTGTATTGCATACTTGTCCCGTCTTCCTCGTATACGTATACGCGTGCTCTTCTCGTTTTGGTATTCTCCGTCTCTCTCTAGCTACGACCTTCTCTCTCTCTCGCTCTTCCTCAGTCATTTTCTTTCACTTTCTCCCTCTTACACGTACACATACAGGCGCGTAGAATCGGTCACCGGCCTTCCGTCTCGCTCGCTCTCACGGTCAGTCTCCGCTACTCTCTCTCTCTCTTTCTCTTACACACACATATATATACAACTCTGTCTCATTCCCGACCTCATCCCTACCCCGCACCGTGTATACGAGCCTGCTCTGCAAGAGAGTTTCCCCGCTCGTGGCTGTTCTCCCCTCCACCGCGTCCTCGTCGTTCGTCTCTGTTGCGCTTTCGCCCCCTCCCCGAAGCTGGCGCGCGCGCGTGCGAGCGCGAGAACTGCAAAGGGGCGCAGGCATGGCAATAGCACGGCTGCTGGTGCTGCTGCTGCAGGCTGAGGCTGCGCTGCGACGTTGCCAGATAGTCGCGTCCAATGCTCAACCATACTGGATAGTCCGCAGAGATATGTATCTCTATCCTTTCCTAGCGCACTCGCCGTCTCTGTCTGCTTTTCTCTTGACTATCTCTATGTGTCGCTCTTTCTCGCTTACTCCCGTGTCGGTTTAGTGCTATATGCCTGGTTTACATAAACTCCTTTAGATAAGAATGCCATCTCTGTCTCTCTTGCTGCGCCTCCCTCCTTCCCTCTCTCCTCTTTCTCTTCCCCTCCCACTGCTGTATATACTCGGTGCATCGTACATATAACGTGCACCGTGGACGTACAACCAGCTCGCATATTATTTACTGACATTCATATAGACACGCGCATGTACAATTACACGTGACCGCCTGTATGAGTAAGGGAGTAGTCGGCAACTCGTTAGTTTAAGAACTGCGAGGCAGATTCTTATTAATGTATAAAAAAAACATGAAACTGTAGATTGTTAAAATATTCTGGTATCAGCTGAGTATCCAATGCTGTTCACTTTCAAGTATTTGCGCATGCTCAGTGCGTTATAAGTTCGTACGCGATTCTGATTGGTTGGAATTGATTTTACTTTAATGTTTAAAATACTTTACTATGTATACTAAAATATACAACTTAAGATAAACGGCAATAAAATTTGACGTGGGGATTCCTGTTACGAAACAATGATTAGTAAAACGTGTTATTACAACAGATAACATGCACGTGGCAACGTCGCATTTAAAAACCCAATATCGCACGCTGTTTGTATCTTTGTTTGCGATGTTGCCATGCATATAAAAGATTACAATAAATAAGTGAATGCACATGCCTGATGTATTTTGTATTGGTTTAACATTAAGAAATATATCGCACCTTAACCATTTCAATCTCTAATTAATTTTTCGTTTGATCTTCACTGTAGAAATTTTACCATAACTCTGATTTGAAAACTTATTTCTTTTTCATTCTACCTTAATTATAAGTTTTATTCGAACGAGCCTGTTGAAATGGGGTTATGTATCCTTCTTTTCAGAGATTTTTGGACCTGTATGTAATTTGATTCAAAAACAATATTTACTTACATTCCTGTTTTATTAAACGCCATCTCTACAATTAAAAATTCAAGTACTTAGTAGCAGTGATGTCACCAAGAGTAATATTCACCTCAATTAGCGTCTTCATAAAATATGCTACCAACTCGAAGTTCATTTCAAAATGGTATCAATTTGCCAAAAAATGTTTTTATTCAATTTTAAACAGTCAATAGAAAAAAAATTACATTTTGTGTATTTTTACATACTCAATTAATTAATCTGAGGTTCATTTCTACAAATACACTATTGGATTAATAGTTTATCTTTCCTAAGCAGATCCTAAACCCATATCTTTTCGACGAGATTATAAAATTTAGTAGTCTCTCTGCAGTACTAGATCAATTTCTAATAGAGGATATTTAACAGATCTCCAACAATGATCCGTTCATAGTTTCAACCTTGCACCGCTAGATATCAAATGGTTGTCTGATAATTTGTGATTCTAGCTCTGTATAAATGAGCATATTTGCTAAGGATCTGAGTTTTTACCTGTTTTTGCCACCATATTATATTTTTGGAACATTTTTTTCTGAATAATAACTACGACACAGAAAGTTGTGACTCAAGTAGGATACTATAGCGCTATGACTTTGTGCTTGCCTTAAAGTTGAGAAGACATTTGAATATATGATTAATTTCCTAGCAATACATCCCTCTGTCAAAGCTATAATCCCAATTTTATGATAACTGATGTATTTTTAGTCAGGTAGGAGTGATATCCAAATGGCCCCAAAAGCTTTAGAGTAATACTGTCTAACGATGTAACAGAAGAACAGTATGTCTCTTTTTTATATCGTTTGCTGCAGTGTAGATAATAGAGTTTCTAATATGTTGTGTATATTGGTTAGTTTTCTAGTTGTTAGGTATAGCTACATAATTTTTCTTTATTTAAGGGTTGTATAATTAATTTGTATAATTAATTTGTTTTTCGTTGGTTGAGAGGAAAAGGTGATGATAACTTGTTCAAGCACTAAGAAAGTTAATAACACTACTCAGCTCTAAGAAAAGTGATAATTCAAATGCTAAGAAATATGATAACTCAACCTAGCACTATTTGGAAGACAAGAACTCGACCTACCGCTAAGAAAGATAATGTATTGGCCTAGCGCTAAGGAATGTGATAACGGGTAGACTCCCTTTTCACGCAGATGATTCAATTTTAATAAACGAAATTTTTTCCTTTGATTTTATCTGGCTAATGTGACGATCTTCTGTCACGGAAACCATGCGTATATTAGCCTAATTTGGAAAATTAGGAAGTAAGGCAAAAAACTCGAAGCGGACAAAAAAACTGAAAAACTGAAAAACGCACGCTCATGGTTTTTTTATCCGCCGGTCAGAAAACGATCGCTTTAGACTCGCTTAATATAGACTAAAACTAGGGGGGCCGCGCCCCCTGCGCGCTATCGCTCGCCAACCCCCACTGTCTATGTAAAGTTTTTACATTATAGGTACGACCTCACTGCTCAGGAAAATCTTGTATTTTCATCGGAGTGAAAATTGCAACACTTCAAATACTTATAAAAACTTAATGTATAATAATAATAAAATTATACAGTCTCAATTATATAAGTCGATTAATAACTATTGAGACATTAAAAAATCGTTTTTATATATTTAACTCGTCAGGAATTCATTTTATATAAAAATGTTTAATAGGAAAAAGTATTGTTTAAATATTACCTACAACTTTTGTATATTTATTTTATATTTATATTTTTTTCTATTTCTATATTTTATCTACAACTTTTGTATGTAACATTTTGGTGTGAAATCAAATCCTGTTATATTGTAGCCGAAAATAATCCATTTTATATATAGGTGTTTAACATCGTTTTTATAGGTCTAACTCATTAGGAATTGATTTTATATAAAAATGTTAAATAGGAAAAAATTTTGTTTCAATATTATCTACAACTTTTGTATTTAACATTTTTGTATAAAATTAAATCGTGCTAAGTTATAAAAAATCTTGTACGTTAGATATCTTGAAATAACTACAGATAAAAACACTTCTTTGCACGGAATGCATGGCTTATTCGAGTATCATTTGATAGCTTCCATTACCTCGTCTTCTGAATAAGTATATGGTAAATGTTCGATAACTTTTGATAAGTTTGATGTGGCGAGCTTCGCATTGTCAAGTAAGCACACGATACTTGACAAAGAGAGTGCCTATGTTTTTTTACTGATAATTAATTAAAGGAATATCTTCCATTTTTCGGTCGTGTCTAATAGTATGTTTGTTTACACGATATTCTTATCAACTACTATAAAGTGTGCGGATCCTATCGATAAGTATTGAATAATATAATTGTAAGCTATTTATGTATACCGTATACGTATTTCACGCACGGACTAATGTTATCTGAACATTCGGTATAAGGGGTAAGCAGCGCACCATATTCACATCCGCTCACCAATTGGCCGCCTGCTGCATACTGGATCCACGGTTGGGGACACCTAAGGTAAAGTACCCGAAATCGGGACACACTCAAAATTGGGACCGAACTTGAACAGTCATACAAAACTACTATTACCGATTAGTTTCATAATGATGTTGATGTGTTCATATTCTTTATACTACTAATTAACATTATGATGTTAATTGAATTCTCGAATGGTTTTCAATTCTTTAGAAAACCCAAAACAAGTTTTTGAGGTTAGGTTTTATCGCAAAACGTGTGTCCAGCTTTAACTGCCCTTTAATTTGCTATACCTCAATTTGGGACACATGTAATTTAATATTCCAGGTTTCAGGTCCATCGCACTGTCCTGATTTCACTCCCATTTTTAAATAGGGTGTCCAGATTCAGGAGCCTTGCACATATTTTTCAAATTATATTTTTTATTACAAAAAGGCATATGAACGAGTTTATTTTTGTATAAATACGTAAGATTTATGTTTACTTAATCATAGTACATCCCCGATTTGGACAAGTTGGCTCATACTATTCAAAAATATTATTTAATTGTGACTATGCCGAAAAACTGTCCCGACTTCGGGTACTTTACCTTATACACTATCGTAGAACAAATAGTACGTGCGTGTGTATGTGTGTAAAAGATGTAGATCTTTTAAATTTCTATAGAAATTCTTAACTAAGACCGATTTCTAACAGATTTTAGCGTTAGGTCGAGTTATTACCTTTCTTAGCATGCAGCTGAGCTATCCTCTTTCTTAGAGTTTGGCCAATTTATGATTTTTCTTAGTGCTTGTTCAAGTTATCAACTCTCTCCTTCCGACTGCCGAAATACAGAAATTATATCACAAAAACAGTCAAATTTCTGTGAAAACGTTTAAGAAACAGTCAGTTATATGTCGTTTCCTAAATTATAAGCTTTGAAAAGCCAGCAGAATATAGCCATACATCCTGGAATAGAAGATATAGATATTACTTTTGAAATCAAAGACCAATCGAGAAACTTTCAAGCTACAGCAGATATGATTCACTTCGTTTTATGAAAGAAATATAGATAGGTTCTAAGCTCACGGATAGAAATCTGTTGTTTCTTGTAAATTAGTATGGTTAAATACTATGGGAGCTTTTTACATAAGAAAATAAAATTCAAAATGTTTAAATCGTCACCGTAAATGATTATGTAAACCCATGAAACAATTATAGACAATCCAATTAAGATAAATAAAACAAAGTCAGTCCAATTTCTCTAGTATATTTGGCTTTGTGATGAATTTTCAAACCGACTAAAAGTGGTAGAGACTAGACCACAATGTCTCTGTGATTTTTGGTTCCTTAAACATGATACTAATAGTAAGATGAGAATTTATCCTCATGTCTAGATTCCGAGATGTCTGATTTTTTAATAGTGCCTGGCTTTGCAAGTGTGCATATGTGCTACTCCTTTTTGAAAGTAAAGATGTCGGGCCTACGATAGATTAATTAAGGAGAATGGCCACACTCCGAAGGCAAGTTATGGCGATAAAGCCTGAGGACGCACTGTGCTTCCTATACATTCTACTAAAAGTAGAAGCTGACGTACAAATAGTAGAAGTGTTAATGTTATCAAAATAATTTTTTTTGTGAAAATGAAAAAATCAAAATCAAATTAATTTTCTATTAGTAACATTATTTAACGAAAGGAGTTGACAAGTTCTAATAGCAATGGTATTAAGGCATTGTTTTATTTATAAAGCCAATCAACTAACCTATAAACAGGTATGATTTTACAAATTTTTCAATTTACAAATAGGTACTTCCACTTGAAATTGAAAAAGCACTAAAACGAAACCTTCTAAAGTAAAATTGAATAATAAATAAAAAAAATCGTTTTCTTATTGATTTTGTTTAAACCCCCTTTCTGTTATATAGGTTTTCAGATTGAAATGTATCAACAAATTATTACACAAAAATTTTCGTAGTTTAAGTTCACTGTTGGAGTCACCTCGAAAAAATAATATGTAGCTTACGACGTATGTATCTGTTACTTTCGTGAACGGTTTAGCGATTAAAGTAAGAGAGTAAAGTAGTTTTTCTAGTTAAATAAATATATTAAAGAACCAATAAAATTTTTTAAAGTATAATTTTTTATAAACTATTTTTAATAATGATTGGGTACATTGAAATGTTATTACTCTTGATTTGACACTTGGACAGAGTCGTTCAGATAGAGCAAATTTTTTTTATTGAAATGATTCCTTATTATAGGATATTGCTTTTTAATCTTTTAGGGTTACTAATTGTTGAAAGGCTACATTTTGATTCGATATATGGGCACCGCCTATACTCTACACATTCACACTCTACACAGGGAGGTTAATCTACACGGGCATACTCTACACAGATTTTCTCTACCCCGACACACTTTACACAAGCTTATCCGTGAAAATTTCGAAAGAAGCATATTCTACACATTCATATTTTTCGCGAATATATTTTACACACACCTGAGCTTTTTTGATCATTTTTAAGGGAATATACTCGACCCAATTATTTCATATTATGAACTTATTATACGTAATTATTTCCTTTATAGAATATCTTCATAATTTATTTTTTACGTATTAATTTACACTATAATGACATTATACTTGTGCCGAGTATATTCCCTTTGGAATTATCAAAAAAGCTCAGGTATGTGTAAAATATATTCGTGAAAAATATGAATATGCAGAATATGTTCCTTTCGAAAGGTTCATGGACAAGCTTGTGTAAAGTGTGTCGGTGTAGAGAAAATCTGTGTAGAATATGCCCGTGTAGAATAACCTCCCTGTATAGAGTGTGAATCTGTAGGGTATAGGAGGTGCTGATATATGCAGTAATTTCTTTGTTAGGTTCATGAATAAGTAATTGTATCAAACTTCCTTTTTTCACATAGAGATTCATTATAAAACATTTTATTGCATTTCAGTGATTCAGATATCGTAATATCAAACAATTGACTTTCACTTTCTTGTAAAATGTAATAATTCTTGCGTGAAACAATCAAATCGTCTATTGATTAATCGAAAAAATAAAAGGTATTTTATTCTTTGTTACGTGTTTTGGGCGTACTATAGTCAAAGCAACTCTTAATGTACACTTGGAATAGGGGAGCTATGTATACATATGAATTTTAAGTCAATAGATTCAGTGGTCTAGATACTAGTAGTAAAAACTCACGAAATATATCTCAAACTTTTGATTAGGATAAAAAAACATTAGAGTGAGAGATTGTAGTTCAAATTACTAGCATATAGACAAATTAGGAAATGTCCATAATGTAGTCTTTGGATTTTGTTAAAACACATAAATAAAATATTACAATTTGTTTATTTTCATTTGAAAGATTTGTCATTTTCTTTACAAAGAATCTGAAATAATTACATTCTTGTTCATATACTTTTCAACCCGTTGTTAATTACCAATCCTATTAATCTTAACAAATAGAAACGCTTAATTAAATTAAAAGAAACTTTATATTCTGCATTTAAAATTAAACGGGACCACTTGAGGTCATACACATGCTGCACTTGCCCCCAAAGTACAAAGATTATGTTAAGTTGTTCACGCGTATCCGGTGCTACAACGTGAGTCTCTTCACTGGCCTGAGCGCATAATAGCGGCAATTAACGACGTCGGGCTAGTTGTCAGTCCCCATTATCCTCAGATAAGCTTCCCGCTCTCCTTTCTCTGACCCTCTCTCTCTCTCTCTCTTTCTCTATTTCTCTATCGCTTTATTAATACAAAATTTACAATACCGCGTGTGAATGGAGGGTTCAGGGATAAAATGTGAGTGTAAACCGACTAGATAATCTCCTATATTGATCGACAGTGTTGGCCAACAATCCCAAATCCTTGCGCTCGTGTGTGTACACAACTTTAATCTTTCATGATATGGCATTTAAGCGTGCGCACACATGAAGCGGGAATCAAATTGAATTCTTGAGCTGCAGGAAAGGTGGAACGAGCTCTCTCTCTCTTACTCTCTTTCGCGCTCGCATTGTTATACCAAAAATTCGTCAAGCCGGTTTGGGCACAGTCAAGTTCAAAGACGACGAGTCGGAGCAGGAGTAGCAGCAGCAGCGCAGCTCTTCCTCCTCTCTCACCTCTCGCCTGCCCCTGCGCTCATACATACACACGCTCACATATACTTATGAGTATCTTTACTCGGCGAGCTTTGCGAATATTGTGCGCGCGTCCAAAGACGACGACGGCACAGCGACACATGAACATATAGCTGCAGCGTGGCTGAGAACAACAAGAGGATCCCGCATATTACGCCCTCGCGTGAGTATGCGTGTGTATGTACACGCGTGAGGCAAGCGGTGCATCGTCCGTTCTCCCTCTCGCGAGTCACGCGAAAGTATACCGCGCGCTGCGCGCTATACACCTGGACTCACCTGCAGCAGCATCGGCAGCGCGCGCGCGAACGAAATTCAATTCCGCCTGGAGTGCGCACGCGCGCTCAATTATACATATGCATATAGTGCGAGTGGGTAAGAGAGAGGGGGGAAGGAAGGAAAGAAGGGAGGAAAGAGGAGCAAGAGAGGAAGGAAGGGATACAGGGAGAGAAGGAGAAATAGGGAGAGAAAGAGAGGCAAACCCTGCCGCCGCAGCCACCGCCGTCGCCATCGTCGTCGTCGTCGTCGACGACGCCGGTGCTTATGCGCGCGCGCCCTCCGCGTGGGACACTTAGTCCGCCTCGTGTTCTTCACCTTGACGCTCTCGTTTCTTTTATTCTGCAGCGTCGCCCGAGCAAAGGCGGAATTCGCCTTCGATGTGCCCGCGCGCCTGCAGCTGCGGATTCTCTCTCTCTCTCTCTCTCGTACATTCCCTCTCTGCCTCGAGCTCTCCTCCCTCTCCCGCTTGTTCTTTCGACTTTGCTTTCTTGCCTTCTACGCTCTTTTTTCTCCGGTCGCGGTCGCTGGTTTTTTCGATTTTTCCCCTCCCCCGTTTCATATTATTTTTTTCCCCTTTATTCTCGGCAGCAGCGAGCGCGCGGCGGTTCTTCGTTCGTCGCCTGTCGATCTGGCGGCGGCGCGACGGAGAGAGATGAAAATAGGCTTGTATGTGTAAGTATGTATACACGCGCGTCTGCGCTCAAGTCACCACGTGCAGCAGCGCTCACGCCTCAAACGGCAATTTTTCAGAGTGAATATATATTTAACTGGCCGACGCGCTTCTTCGAACTCCAATTTTTACCCCGATGGTGAGGCAGGAATTTTTAGTATGCCGGCTGACGAAGCGAACTAGCGTTGTCATCCTCGAATTCACGGGGACGCCGGTCGGAGAATATTCAGAGGTCTCCATTATCTCGATTTAACGAATGCTGGCCGTGCTCCGTAGGACGGAGTATAAAGGATCATTTAAGTTGCTTTATTGAAACCCCTTATTTCAGACGCATTATCGTTCATTCGCTCAAAGAGGAAAATGAAAGTACGCCGTAGGTGCGCAAGCGCGAGAGAACGCTCAAGTTTTACCGATCCTTTTTCCGATACACGAAACTGCTAATTTTTAATCAGATGCATATAATATTGCACAAATCGATGTCGTAAGTGTCTGACTGTGAAATGCTATAACAGAATGTTTATTGCATCATTGCAATGGATAGGTGAAATGATGCAGAAAAATACTTGAGTCTAGTATAAAACGTTTATTCAAATAAATATATTTGAACAATTGTTTCATTCAAGTATTATGTTATAAATAATAAATGCAATGTCATTTTTTGCAAAGTACGTACTATACAGTTACATTAAGTTATAAGAATTGATCACCCGGGTCAAGAAAAACAAAAAAGAAAGTAGAACCAACAGAGACGAGACCACCATCACCATAATTATCATGTATCTTCGCCCCCTAGACATGATTCGAAGGTCAGAATGGACCGCTACGTCTCGATTTTGAGATATCTAATATTTAAGGTTTTTCAGATAACTTAGAAAAATTTTTTTAATCATTTTTTGTACAATATAATGTAGCGTCGTTCATATCCTTCAAAATCAACTTTGTATCAGCCGTTTACGATTTTTTTTCTCCGAGATTTAGATGCGTGAATATTGAAAACTCGCATATTGTTCTTAAAATATAATTTTCAAAAATCATAGATGGAAAATATAATATTTATATTGGGGGAAAACAAGCAGGGCTACATTATTTTGTAAAAAATGACTGAGAAACACTTTGTCGACTATGTGTTTTAAAGTATATAAAAGATAATAAACAATAGATCCTTTCTTAAAAAAAATGATGGACTTGTTGTGAAATCATTTTATTAGTGATTTGGTTAGTAAGAGTAATGGGTTGCTAGGTTACAAAAACAACTAATATCTCAAAATCCAGATACAGCTTCTCTTTTTTCGAAATTTTCCTGTTATGATCAAAAACATTATGTCTGCAGTATGATTTTTATGTTATGGATATAGATAATGATCCTAAAGTCTTACTAGAGACGGCCATTGATTTTACAATAAACTCACCAACTTACTGATAGTAAATTATACTTCGTATAAGCAAATTTACTGATAGAATATATGTGGACTATTTCATATTACGTAACCAATAAGAAATTCAAGAGAATCAATGGCTAATATCAACTATTTCATATAAACTACAATAGTTACGTCTAAATAAAAACAAAATGATACTGTCTTATGTTATTCCATTTACATTATACTTGTGACTGAATTCGTACGTCAAAATCACATTGAACAATAAATATTTTCCTTTATTATAATCGAAAAATAATCGAAAATAAGTCCCACCGAATTAATATCGGGTTTATACTAAAGAATAGGTAAAGATTTTTATTTTTCTTTTAAAACAAAACAATGAAAAAATCTTGACCAAAATTTCATGATCTATAAATATATCATTTTGTCTAAAAAAAATTATACAATGGAATGCGTACTCTACACATTATGGTAGACCCATAGAAATTCAATAATTTTGTTTAATTTTCGTTGCAAGAATAAACAAAAGTGTCGAAGTTTTTTTACTTTAAAACTTTGTATAACGAAGTATTATTGAATTACGTAAGGGAACTTAAAATGTTTAAAGCGTAAATCGGTATTCTTTTTTTATACTAATCATTTTAACATTCTCCGCAGATAAAACAGGGTTAAAGGTAACGTAGGACAACTTCTCCCTCTTAACAAGTTATACTTTTGTACATAAATAGTAGGAGAAAAGCCACTGGCAATTTATTGGCGCTAATTTTTTTCAAATTTTAAGACTTAAGATACTGATGCGATTTCTATATTACCGATATGGACTTTTTAAGTATATCTTCAAAGAAAATTCGTTTTAAGGGAAACCCCATAAATAGAAGTTTTAAATTAATTATTCTTATATTAAAAAATCTTATTTGGTTCGTAGGATTCGATACATTTTAAATTCAAACATTGCATTAAGATAATATTTATTTTTCAATCTATACTGTAAAAATTAACTTTTAGTTAAACTTGAAATCTACTATCCTTATTTTAGGTTTACTATTATTATATAATTAGAGTATTAACATCTAAGAAGAAAAAAAATCTGGCTGTGTTATATATACTGTAGCAATTAAATCTGCACAGTCTATAGAGTATTAAAAATGAATTTTTTGTATTTATTTCAAATCGATTTACAATTAGTGATAGTTACAGTGCAGATTATAGTGCAGAACTTGAAATCATCGTTATTCAGATTGTTTGCTCTTAAGAAGTGGACTCACTGGACAAATTATCGCACTGTAAGACATAACTACAGCAGGTAGTATAGAATTTTTCTTCAGAGTTTAATATGTTAAATATAAAAATATTGCTCCTAGGAGAAATGCTGACCCTATGTAATCCGAATGTCGGATAGCTGAGATGTAATTTCAGTTTAATTATCTTATTCTTTTGGTATAGTCAAACTGTATTTTTTTATTTGTATTTTCATGACAATAAAACGTTTAGAAAAAGAGAATATATGATGAAAAGTGTAGGAACTATGTACGATAAAATTTTTAACTTATATGCATTAGATATCGAGAAAATATTATTATTGAGAATATTGTTTTTCGTTGTAACATTATAACTGGAATAACAAGTACTTAATTGCGTTAAAGTTACAGGAGCATCTAGTTTTTATATTTCTGACAAGTTTGGTAAATGGAAAGGAGGGTTAAAAAATTCCTGAGATAGTTGATGTTAAATTTTGTTTATATTTTTTTAGATAGTAATTTCAGTATATTATAAGTACACTTTATATGAAGCATATTACAAGCTATATTTGTGTAAAATATTGACTATTAGTTTTCAAGATATTTGGCATAACAAATTTTGATATTTTTTAGGTATCCTTATAGCCTACATGAAAATTTATAATTTTTGTTGGATGTGTTAAATTTGTTAGAAACGTCAGAAACATTATTTGTCATACAGTTATGAAATAAATGATAATGCTTTATCCTTCATTGGCAAATATTCTTGTATTTTAAAATTATATCTTTTATTTTTATAAATCTAAATTAATTTTGATACTTCCATTTTATCTGTCAGCAAATGTCATAATGCTTTTTTATATATGAATATTTTTATTATTTTTCCAGTGCGAAGTCAAAACTTATGATTTTGAAGTGTTTCTGTTTAAATCTTCGTTTAAAATCAACTTTTTTTATTATTAAAATTAATTTCGCCGTTTTGAGGTACAAAATATTGAATGTGGAAATATTTACAATTGAAAAGAATATGCTATACTATAGATATTATTTTGTTATGCATAATATTATTTTATTTTTAGTAAGTTCGTTATTAAAAATTCTATATATAGATATTTTTTTTTTAATATTTTGTAGTCTTGTTTTTGTAACGAAGAAAATAAAAGATTGATAGTATTAATCATTTTTCAATGGCAAGTAAAACAATGTTTAAGCAATAGTCAAAATTACTATCTAGACCTCCTTGATCAAAATTATTACAGACCGAATACTTAATTCTATTAGTTCAAAACAGAAGAAACTTTTTTTGAATTTGCAAAACTACGTTAGAAATGTCGTTTTGGTTGTATGATGTATATGACAATTAATATTTAGTTTGTCAATTATTAACAGCAAATGATACGGAAGATTAGAATGTGCATACAAAAAAAAATGATGTCAATGAATATCCAGTAATTACAGGATTTATACTTCGGATGATAGAGTAGAATAAGTATTATAATTTATATACTTTATAGGCATTTTATACGAATAGATATAGGAATACCTAATATAAAGAGGTCCTTTTTCTTAGTATAAATGTAGATAAGAGTCAATCACCATGTGGTACTAGAAGACACGATGTATTGAGTAAGACAATTTTCTAGATATTATTTATTTTTAGATCGAAGATTATCATTTTATAATAATTATCTAAGATTATCAGTTTTATGAATTGTATAGAGTATTTTGGACAGCGTTATTTTATATAATGATAAAAAATAGCTTAGATAATTAGTTTTACCTAAATCCTATAAAAAATAATAATTCCATGACACTAAAAATTTCTTAAATATTTGAAATCTTCGTAAATATTTGAAAGGTTTATAGCAAAAGGTGAAAATAGGTTATTAGTAAAGCTATCTTTCTATTTGCTTCTGGTGCCCGTAGTGCAAACACTTATAGCTCTATTAATTCTGAATACAATATTGTCTACAACTATATCCTTTAGTATTATTGATTTATGACAAACAATGATATGTTATTAATAACCTCTTAAATAGCCTAAATAATTTTTTTGATTATAATATTTTGGTTCTATTTTTAAGATATTCATGTAGAAAAAAAGAGTTGATATAACGCTCTAAAAAAATCGTTGACTTCCAATAAAGATATTGCAAACAATAGAACCTACTTTTCTGAAACTTTATTCCACGATGAAACTAAAATTTTCTATTCTCTCAAGTACAATCTCGACTTATTTATCGAAAAAAGGGATAAGCCACTTCGGACAATGCGGCGAAGAATGAAATTTTCACTTTAATCGTTCGAAATTTAGAGTAGAGAACTCGACAAATTAAAGTAAAAGAACCGAGGGGGAAAATAAGACGGAGAATGGATTGTATTCTCCAGGGTTAAGGGAGTAAAAGCAGCCCGCACTGACGAGGACAGAGCTACTACTACCTCTAGCATCGCGCGAGCAAGGGAGAACAGCCTGAGAGCGTTTCGCTCTATAGAGAGAGGGAGAGAGACAGCCCGGTAGCCCAGGGGTAGCCGATGCTTGTAATATCGATCAGCATAGCGAGTAATCTGCAAGATAGCGGAGAGAAAAGACACCCTTCTCTCTCTCTCTCTCCCTCTCTCTTACTCTGTAAGTGACTCCGCAGCGAAGCTAAAGCGCCTGCGAGGGTGAGAAAGCGGCGGCGTGCGCGCGTGCGACCGAGGGAAAAGTCAGGGAGGAAGAGAATTATGTGTATTTACTCATGTACCGGTGGGCTATCGCTATACCCATATAATGGAGCGCGGCGCGCGGATTGCGTTTTATTATATATGAAATCGCCGCCACCGCCGCCGCCGCTGCTGCTGCCTCACCTCTCGACGCGCGCCGCGTGAGAGAGAAAGAGAGAGAGAGAGAAAGAGAGACTACGACGTCGGCATAGTGCCCTCGATTTGTGATATATGTAGGTCGTATATACATAAGGCGTGCGCGCGCGCTGTTCAATCCGTCTCCCTCTCTCGCGGTCGCTCCACATGCGCGCAGCACTGTCCACGTACGCGGCTACACACCTTGCGCGCGCGCGTTCGCCTGTCCCTATTGCCGATCGTTATCCTACCGAGGCCAAGCCGAGAGAGTAGCAATAGTGGTGGTATTCCCGAGAGGAGTTAGACAGAGAGAAGTTTGGCGCGTGTTTGTCGGACGGGTGGGGGAGGAGGGGAGAAGGGGGTAGCAGAGAGGGAGGCAGAAAGGGAGGCAGAGAGGGAGAGAAATCGCCGCCCGTGTGAACCGAAAGGGAGCAAAAGAGAGAACGAGAAAGAGCATTAGAGAGGGGGAGGGCGGCAGCGGGGAGGAGAGAACGGCGTGTAAGAGAGGAAGGTGGAGGATGTAAAAGAGCAGATATGTGTGTGCGCGAGCGCGCGGGGGGAAAAGGATGGACGACGTGAGGTATTGCACATACAGGGAGGGAGGATGGGAGAGAGAAAGAGCGACTGCGTGCAGAGAGAAGCGAAGCCGCGAGATGCGGAGGACCGAAAGCCAGAAAGGGAGAGCGCTGTCTGCGCGAGAGCTGTTGTAGTGGTATCTCTCGCGGGCGCGCGTGTTGGTTGCCGTGGTGGGGATGCGGAGGGGAGGAAGCCTCTCTCTCTCACGCGCGCGCTCCCACACACGTACTCCACACGCACACCACCCACGCTCGCTCGACCTCTCCTGGCCAATGTCCTCAGCGGCGCGCGCCTCGTCCTTTCCGCTGCCATCCTCCCCCCTCCGCAGCGGCAGGATGCCACCGTATTCTCTCTCTCTCCCTCTCCATCTCCTTCTCTTCGCTTATACCTAGAATGTTCACTGGCGTCTTACTCCCGCTTCATCGGGTTTTCCCTCTACACCTCTGCCGGCGTTGCCGTGCCAGAGTTCTCTCTCTCTCGCTCCCTCACTCTTTCTTCTTATATATGGTCCCGCCGCGCGTTTCTCTCCAGATTTCCCGTGCCCCCTTCTGCCCTCCACAACCACCCACCCACCCACCCACATCGCCTTGTGCGTGTGCGCGGCCAACACATCCTTCAAGGCTTATGTACATAAAGGAGGGAGAGAGAGGGAGAGAGAGAGAGAGAGAAAGCCTTGGCCAAATCGGACACGAGCGCGGGGTTGTGTGTTGCTTCGTGGATTTCTCCATCTCTCTCTCTTTCTCTCGCTTGTTGTCTCTCTCCAGCTCCGGCGCGATGATGTTGGCCGAGTTTCTCGCAGCTCGAGAGACATAGGTGGGGGGGGGGGGGGGGGTAAGGGTAGGCGGGCAAGTGGGAGAGATAGCCGTGGGGATCATGATTTTAGGGTGGCTGAGCACGAGAATGACGTAATAAGTGAAAAATTCGTTTGCGCCCGTAGAGACGGCTTTCTTACTCGTCCGCAGATGCCTTTTATTCGAGCTTTTACTACCTTCAATTGACGTTTGAATATTATTTTTGGATTCATGAGTGACACCTACGTACACGTGTGTTGGCTACCGTGAAAGGTTGTTTAAAAAAATTTTTATTTACTAAAATTTGATAAACTAACCTGTCAAACAGAATGTCTAGTGTACGATGAACATACACGAAATATTTGTTTGAGAACCTTTATAAGGCTTCAGTTCACGATATTCGCTTTAAAAAGTAGCTAGGTACCTGTAAAGTGCTATTATTCTGATTACATTAGGTGATTGCACTTAAAGTAAGTAGTCTTGCAGGAACATCGTAATATATAAAAGGTTGGTCCAATCATTTTTTAAATTGACATTGTTTAGCGATACTTTAGGTTGATGAACCTTAATTGCTTTACATTTATAGTTTTTAGTGGTTTTTGAATTTTAATAGCTTGCACAAATATAAAGTGGTAATAATTTAAATATTAACACTCATTTATGCCAAATGTCGTCACTTATTAATAAAATCATATTATATACTCCTAAGTATAGTGAGACTTCACTAAATGTTCATGATCAAAAAAACCAATCAGCTAAGGGGTAACGTCAATACTTGCGCAGATCGCGTGCGCAGTGCGTTCAGGAGATAGCTCTTAAAGGCCAGCTTCTCGCTCACAAACTTGGTTTGAATACATCCCTTTAAACGACTATGTATAATTGAAAGTTAGAAAATATTTGATACTTTCACAAACAAATTTAGGAAAAGAATTCCAAACACTAATATACACGTATATACAAATAATAATCTTAGTTGTAATATTGATCTTTAATTTTAAAACAATTGAAAATTTTTAACTTTTCAGATTAAATTTAAGTTTAATTCATGAGTGGATATAATTTATTATAGGATATTTTTAATTGGTTTTATTGAAATTGATATCGATATCCAAAGAAAATTGATTTTCAAGTAAATGATTGAACAAATAATGATATTACATCAATATTGTGAGTAAAAATTAGAGTTTTATATATGATCTGTCGTTTATAAATACTTTTTGCTTTCTCAAAAAGAAATCTTTAAAATGACGAAAACAATTATTGAAACCGTATTTTAAGATTTTTGGCTCAAAACTTCAAATTCAGAGAAACTTCTTTTCGTAGCTGTATACATGGGCATGTCTGTATGTGTATATGTTATTAAATTAAATCACCAATGTATATACGCCCACACACGTGCACGTGTGTTATTTACAATAACATTGAGAATATTTCGATCGATTTTAACAGGATGCATCAACGTTTTGACAATGCTTATGTCACAAATTTTATAACTAATCCATTTTCCATTGTTGTAAGTCAAAACGAAAATTTTAGGATTATTATAGCTTTCGGTGTTACAATCAAATTTCTTTATTTTTATAGAGTAACATTGAAGCATTAAAATATCGTTCATCTACAGTCATTTAGTAGTAATGTTAATAAAAATGTCTAATGATTTCTCTAATTTATCCTAACAAAATTTAAATTATTTATTATATTTATAAAGTATTTTAATTTATTGAAATTTTATAATCTCGGAAACAAAAAATATATATTATATTTATATTTTTTATAATTAAACTTGCATAAAGTTTACAATAAGTTTAATATAATTCATTTCATTACTTTCAAATTTTCTGGATTGCATTTACAACAAATACGGTTTCTAGCGAATATATCTTCATCAATGTAAACATTTTTAAGAACATCTATTTCTTTAAGAAGTATCAACAGATGAAATTTAACATAGCCTATGTTCTTTCCTTTCTTAATAATGAACATTACATTTTCAAAATATTTGAAATTGCAGAAAATTTTTAAGTAAAAAAAAGTTATCTTACTTATTTTTTCATGTTTTCGATTCCGTATATAAAAAGTTGAAGGTCATTCTACAAAATATTTTTCATCAATCTAATTTAATTATTTAGTTTTTCTTACCGATTTTAATTGCATTCTATTAATTACAAGAACTACAAATCTTGCTTCTCTTGATTTGCTCTTTTCATACAACTCTCTACAATTCTTCGTAGATAATTGAAAAATAATTATGATGTAATATTTCAATTGAAAAATTGACAAACAGTTTGCCAATTGGTAGTTAACACTTCCACCAGGTAATTACTCTTCTTTTACACATGCAAGCCATTAAATCGTGTTAGATGCACACAACACGCTTTGTAATATGTTAGCCACCTGCCACAGGAGAGAATACGAAGAAAATTTTCGTTTCTTAGGAATTTTGCTCAAACGTTATGATATATTTGCAGTCTTAACATTATCAACACAACTACAACAGCTAATCGTGACTACTAAAAAAACGTAATTTATTGAAAAATATTAATTTTTTTCTAAATCTATGATACTTTAAAGTTAAGTAAAAATACACATTAGAATATAAGAAAATTTAAACTTTAAATCCTCCCGAATTTTCAAAATACCTGGTCTGTAAATGGTACACGCTCCTAACTTTAATTCGGTACTAATCGCTATGTCTTTTATTATAGAATGAGTAAATCTTTAACTCTAGTGTGACTTCAAAATTGAAATTTTGGTGAGCTTTTACAAAAGCTCTCGAAAAAGACGAAGATTTTAGCAGAACTTAAACTGTTCATATATTAAAGAAAGCAAGACTATTTAATTAATTGATGCTCATAATGAATTTCTATTAAAATTAAATACCATTAGTACTATTTTTGGTTATTTTATTATCTAATTTACTATTATCATCAAAGTTTTATAAATCCGTTTAACTGTTTTGTTATTAACAAAGGTTTAAATTTAACATGTGTAAAAAGCTTCGGAAGCTCAATTGTCTAAGGCCTCGGACTTTCGATTCGGATTGTCTATTTATCCAAACAATACTGTGTTCGATTCCTGGTGTCTGCGATTGGCTAGCACCTCTGTACCGAGTTTTCCAAACACAGATTTTTCATATATTTTATCTCACTACTAACTACTACTTAATTTATCTCACTACTCTGTTCGGAACATACTTAAAACTGTATGTTCTTATTGCTACATGAGTTACTAAGCGCGGACTCATTGCACCCAAAGTACTCACCAAGGTAGCAATGCAGAGCTATATAAAGCTCATAAAGAAGACTTCAGATAACTGTAAAATATAAAAAAAATGTGTGTAAAAAGGAAAATTTTCGTGTTTCGAAATTGAATTTTAATGTTTGTGGTCTCGAAATTATCGATTTACATGAAATGACGAAAAAAAACAGTTTCCATAAGAGTTTACATCATAAATTGACATTTCAAAATTAAGAAGAAAATTTAAAAAGTAAGAATTAGTTATATCATTTTGACGATGAGAGAAAATGCGCTACTTTTTTGGATCGATTAAAGCAAGATGGTAAAATATTCAAAATGGATCAAATTTTAGTACTTTTACCAATTAGAAATACATCAAACATTATATTAATTAAATATTCTGGTACTTTGTTTTCATGAGAACAATTTAATCTGAACTAAAATCATGTATCTTTTCAGAAAATTTTGAAATACCTTTCAAAAGCTCAAATTTTGAAGTTATACAAAAGTTAACAATTTTGGGGATTTAGCTATATTTTCCACAAGTTATCAACTCTTTAGTTAATATATGATAAAAAGTATTTCAAAACTTTAACTGTTCTGAGGTTACAAAAATGAAAATACACTGTTCTTTGTAGTGGTGGTGGTAGTAGTAGTAGTTGAGATTATAGTCGAGAGGTCGTCGTCTATCAAAAATTGATAAACATACATGCTATTACTCACATATATTAACAGAAAAATGTAGGGAAAAATTTCCATGTTTTCTAGTAATTTGGCAATATCAACCAAAATACAAATTTTTCCATTGAAACACTGTAGAAATTACTAGAAAAAAAGTAAAAATTACTGGAAACACAGTAAAAATTACTACATTTTTGTGCCATGATATTGGCAAGTTACTAAAATATAGGAATTTTCCCTACATTTTTCTATCAGTGCATCCATAATCGTACAGCAAAAACTCCATCCTTCATTTTTGCAGTAGTAAAAACACTTTCTTTATTTAACTTGTTTTTCAATCTTCTCCACTTTGATCCGGCTCAGTTTGTATAAAATTAACATTGTAATGTTTAATTCTTATGTTCCAATTCACTTACTCTCTTTCCCTTCTTTGCGATCTAAGATATGTAATAAACCTCTTTATAGTTTTTTTGTCTTTTAATTATATTACAAAAAAATTCGTCATATTTATACGTAAGGTGCTTCGACTCGCAGTCTGTTTATAAAATACAATTAGATATACCAATCTGTTCCAGTCGCCTTTAGTATATGATTGATCATTTTCCTTTTCTTTGTAAAGTTTAGTTCTATGTCAGACCGCTGAAGAAGAAAAGAATATCATGAATATATGGTAAAATCGTAAGTTAACAATATATTTATCCCGATTGGGCTTGGCGATGCTTATAGAAATCGAACAGTGTAACGTCTACTAGTCCGACTTCTGTGAGGTGCTGGAACAGAGTGAGAGGATCGCCGCACGCACATATTACAATTCCCATCAATTTAGTGAGCACCGTAGGGGGCATCGATAATACATTGTTTATATTATTGTACTAACATAGGACCGTTACAGGTATAAAATATCCAATACTCGGACACTTTTAGAGTTCATTCTTAAACTAACAATGATTTTAAATCTAATAACGTAAATTATTTAAAGCTTCAAAATTTTACCATTAATTTTGTACTATTAATTTTGTACAAAGAAAAAGAATCTAAGATATTTTTTTTCGATTAAAAAAGTAAATTATAAAAAGTAAACAACACCGCAGTATTCGTACGCCCTATGTCACGTTCGATGGAATACTCGAACATCGGTGTAACGCAGTACCCAAACATATGTTTTTAAATGTGTCCGACTACGGCTTTATGTCAATTGAGTGGAATGTTAAGTCGGACAAAAATGTACCTGTATCTTCTTCTGAAGCATAACATCCATACATTTCTAATTGATTTTGTAATAATTAATTATAAGGTCTAAATTAATTCAATATTGGTTTGACTACGTTACTAATACTATAATCAACACAAATAAATCAGTTCCTTATCAAATTTCAACAGTAATAGTGGTTTCTTTACTATTGTCTGAGTGCTGGTGTCGATTTTCCCTTTGTCCGAGTATTACGTACTTTATCTTATTATTTATTCTTCTAACGTTACTGTCTGTAACGCAGAATGATTTTTAAAAAGTAGTCAATTTCTGTGGAAACTTGAAAATAATTAATTTTATATCCTATTTTACCTTGCTTCCTAATATCTCTGAACATCATTTTATATATTTTTAAAATCATCTTTGTATAAGTACAAGTACCCATTTTGTATTAGATAATGTACGATGGCTTTTATTTGCTAGTCACTAAATTGTTTTTCACCGATATAATATTGTTTATGATTTCTTATGCTAATCTACCCAGAAAAATTATTGTTTAAGCTTTAGTATGTAAATACTAATTAAGGGAGTACATGAATGTGGATTGAAATGAAATTGTGCGACACCTCTAGTAGCCGTTGCTCTTTTTTGAGAATGTGATTTCATAGGTGCTCTAAAGCGTTGGATTGGATCATGATTTCTGGAAAAAACTTCCTCTTCAATATTATTAATGTCGATCAATAAAAATTCTACTTCATCGTATGATTCCGCTGTTAAAAGTATCAATTAAAGCTAATGATCTCAACCTAGACGAAGCTTGGTGTTTAAGCCTATTAGAACAGTATCCGAAGTAGTTATGGTTTCATTAACATACATTTTTTTTATACAAACTATAATTCGTAGATTTGTCTATATATTATTTGATTGTTTTTTCGTTAAAAGCATTTTCCAGGCTTTCATAGATCGGTCAACCGTTTGTCGTATATGTGTAACAATTATGAAAAAACAGCCATCAATTTGAATGATCTTTTTTTCATCCTGGTTCACATACTTAGTGGATGATGGTAAGCAGGAAGCTACAAAATCGAAAAAAATCTGGAATATTATATTGTAAAATATAACAATATTATAAACGTAACAATATCAAAAATGGCTTTTTTACACTGAAATTTTCCACTGATTCTTTGTCACTTCGCTTCCTCAAACTTAATTAGCTGATTCCTTTTTTAATTGTTCATTACTATAATTAACATTATTATATGAAAATTATTATATTATTACATTTTCACAATATTTCAACGCAATAAAACCAATTTCGTATCAGTTATCTTAAGACAAAGAAAATCATTTTTAAAATACCAAAATTTTAAGTATTAAATATTTCCAAAAATTTTTATTTAATATCATCGAAATTTGACACACATATTAACTCTATCACATATAATATGGTCTATTTTTAATTTGATACATAAGGCACTATTTGAGAAATAAGATTTATAAAACTGGTTAAAAAATTTTTAACTTCAAATGTCTTTTACATTTATAGATAAATTTTTTGTAGTAAGTATGAAACGTCTCTAATTGCAGTAATAATTGAATAATAATCATTTATTTCTGTCCGGTCGGTACGCTAGGTCGCATAATAAAAGTGTGTATTTTACAAACCCCTTAAGGTAGCATAAGCGGGAGTGCCGTATCAAGCTGGGGGCCCCGGGAAGGGCTTTCTGATTTTACTAAATTTTATGATTAAATTTTAATAAGAAACATGTATTTTTATTTCTAAACACGTTAATATAGGAACTATGCCCATTAAATATAAACTAAAAAGAAAATTAGAATTTTTTTTCTCGTTTTAGTTCGGGATGCTGTCATAATTGACACTCCTGGTGTATATATATTTTTATCGGCAACCCATTATTATTTTTATACTGACAGAATCCTTATAATAAATACTATAACTATCTATTTTTTTGTTAAGAAATAGTATTTTATAATAATGCCATGAATCATTAATCAGCAAACAAAATAGACGTGGCCATAAGCACCGTGTAAAAGTGTGCTATTTTGCCACTGTTTTTACTTAATAATTTGGTCGGCGACCTTATGGTTACTTGACAGTTATAAAAAATTTAATACTTGAAGAATGTTTCATTCAAGTTTTCAAATTGATTTAGTATTTTACAAAAGTCGCTCATGCTACCTCAAAATACCAAAATTTTAAATATCTTCTAGGTGATCATATGAACTTAATCAAATTTTACAAATATACTGCTTAGATTATTAACCAAATTGTTTATAAATTTCAACCTTAATCCTCGAATCTCATGAACAAAAAAACTGGAAACGCCATAACTTTAAACCCTACATATCTGAAGCCCATATAACCCCAAATTTCATTTATGGGATTTTAGAGTTTATGTAATTTTGTAATCTAATGAATTTCAATGAATGATATCTCTAAACAAAATGTAATATCTGAAAAATTTTAAAGAGATTTTAATGGGGAAAAGTTATATTTTTGAATTACACATATTTTGTGTGAAAATTAATTCGTGACATAATGTAACCTTGAACATACCAAAAAAGCAGTTTTTGCACTTTTAGATTAAAATATCTTGAAATCCTGAAGTAACGGAACAATTCTTAGGTAGAATTTAGATTGAGTACGCCAAAAGCTTTTGGTAAGGTTTACTCTGGTCAACCATTAATTTTGTTGGTTTGTGAAATCAATAAAAAAAATTTCTTTATAATCAAAAAATATTCATGTCGGTATAATTTTTTAATTTCGAAATATAAGCAATTTACTTCATTTAATTTCATTTTCATCAATAACTTATGACTTAATACAGCTAGTGGCATAATTTCTGTTAAAATTGTAGATAATTTTATCCTGCATAGAGTAAATCGAAAAACTATAAATTACATGAGTTTCAAACAGTAAACAAGTTAGGTAGTAAAATTGGATAATTAACAATTCTTTATATACGAAAAAAAATCAATTTTAACAAAGATATTGACCCTAATTCTGTAAATAAAATCGAAATAAATGAGCTGTACCCAATGAAAATCGATCATGTAGATCACGAGATATCAGAGCATAAGGATACACACGTACCCACACACACATCTATATTTTCTAAAAATAGTATGTTTCGATTTCGCAAAACTCGTAATATATCTCAAAAAATGGGTTTTATCATAAAGCTATATCACAAAGCTTCCTCTGAAAAAAGCACTTTTGTAATATTTTAAATATATTCTATCGTATTTTTTGATTTCATGAAATGGTTGGTATTAAAAACCGATTTCTTAAAATCGCGAAATTTTCCTTCGTTGTAAGTTACATATTTTGTTTTACCCTTATGTCATAATTATATCATGACTTATAATCTCTGACATTATTATCTACACCTTTCTCTTAACAGGGATCCCTTCGAAGTCTTTAAATACTATTTTATTTAATTTTTGCAGATATTTAACATTCAATATGTCATATATTTGGAGGTTTCACCCTAAGCTTCTTTTCTTCTACGAATGTTACTGAAATATTACGTATCATCAAACGGTGAAGCAAAGAACAAATTGCTGAAATTCCTCGTCATAAAGTACTGTTGACTCAGCAAGTTTTTTTTGATAATGCCAAATTAAATATACTTATATTTACGAGATCGAACGTACAAAGCATTTTAATCTTTCTTTGGTATTTAATTTGTAAACAGGATGCCACGATTAGTAAATGCTTCAATACGGCACAAATTTATCGATTTCAGTGGCATGAACAGCGCAGCGGCAGGCAAGAGTCAAGCTCGCGCTCGGTGAAAAAATAATGGAGCGTTAAGGGGATTCCGCAGCGTTACAAAAGCATTCCATTCTCTCGCAGAGAATTACTTTCCCGGTGTCCAGGCGAGTAAACGTCCGCTCGCGCTTGCGCACGCGCAAGCAAGGAGGAGAAACAAGGCCCCGCGTGCACTATCTCGTAACAATCTCTCTCTTTCTCTCTCTCTCTCTTTCTCTCCCACCGCTTCCATCTCTCTCGCACCGAGCTACAGTGCACGCTCGGTCGTCCGCGTCACGAGACAAATTTCGTCGAGAAAGTCCGCGAGAGAGCTGTGTGTGCGCGCGCGCGTCATAAAATTTCGAGCGTAAGGCGTGTATATATACTGTCCGCAGTACTGCTGTTGCGCAGTGGCACAAAGAGAATATATGGTAAAAGAGACGCACGCGCGCGCGCGCACTCACGTCCGGTTTCTGCCTCTCGAGGAAAGCCGATCCTTTAAACGGGCATTAAGTACAATATATAAAGACATGCAGATGGGCCGCTTTTTGGCGTTATTGTGCGTGCGCCCATGCCCGCTACGACGTATATCGCGGCATCACGCAAGCAGTCTTCATAATATCCACCTGCCGCGTCTCCTCTCCTCATCCTTCTAGTCGCGGCGGCGGCGGTGGCAGCGTGCGCGACTGGCTGGCCTCCAAAAGTGCCCCGATCGAGCCACTGCGCCGCCGTAGTCGTCGCGCCGCACGGTTATGTTATATAGGTGTCTCGGGGCCGCACGCGCATGCTCTGCCCGTGCTTTCGGCAGCTCTCGCTATATTTCACACTGCCAAATACGCGTGTGTACACATTGTACACACACACACCTGCGATACGCTGTTGTATGTACCTGCGCGCGTCCTTCTCTTTCTCTCTTCCTTCTTTACACGCGTTTCTTCTATATACTTATACGCACGCGCTTGCTAGTAATTGCCCTATCGTGCGCGATTCGAGTATCTAGGTGAGAGACGGTCGGATGACGAGGCGCAAACGGATTTTTGGGGGCACGCGCACGAAAGTAGGATGCCGAGGATGAAAAATATATGTGGCGGTCGAGAGAGAGGTAAAGATATATGGGGAGGATGAGAGAGGGTGAGATTGAGTAGGAGAGCGGTCGAGAGAAGGAGATACGGAGGTCCAGTGCCTGCGTAATTCAAGTTCGTTGCGATATCGACCAGGCCGAAGTCTGCAGAGTCGTTGTTGTCATGGAGACGCTCGAGTTAATTTGACCTTATGGTGGCCCATTGGTGTCGTGTCGACGGGGCGTTCGCTCGCGCGCTCGATTTGTGCGACTGGCGCGCGCCACGAGGACGAGCGGCCAGACAGAGGAGAGCGTAAAGTCATCGAGAAAGAGAGAGAGAGAGATGCTGCGAGGAAATGAGCACGAATAAGTGGCGAGATTGGTATCGTCGGGTGAGCCCGATGAAACGGAAAGTGTCCAGAAAGGAGAGTGATGACTATTATCTTCCCCGAGGCGTTGAAAATTCGCGGCAAGATTAATGAATAGAACAAGGATTTATGATGAAATAGGCTGCGCGGAATCAAATTTGTTACGCAAACATTAGCATGGTTTGTTAATAAGGCATTCATAGGCGGCGGCTGCCGCTGCGTCCGTTGAAATATTCGGGGGGAGGAAACTAAAATCGATTAAAATTCGACGTTTACTTCCTCCGAAATCGAGCGGGCGCGCGCCAGTCGATGCTCACCTGCGCGCAGGACACACTGATGCCAGAAGAATGTACACACAAAGACAGGCGGAGAAGAGCCGTGAAAAAGGAGGAAGAAGGAGAAAACGGGGAAGCGAGACAGAGCGAGCGAGAGCTGAGAGGGAACGTAATAGGCAGATGGAACAGCCGAGAGAGAGAGAAAGAGGAGGAGAGGGGCACGCGCGCGTGCGGCGCGAGAGGAGGACAACCTGGCGCTGGGAGGAGGGAGCAGAGCAGCGGTTGTTAAGCATGCAGGGCGCGTGCGCCTCTGCCCCTCCACCTGGAGTTGTGCGCGCGCGCGCAGGCGCGTGCACACAACCGTATACATATACCTCCTGGTATATATACGTGCGGTATACGTACGGCACGATTATCGATCTATCGCTCGATAACGGCCGATGGCCGGGGGGAATTCGGGGGGCACGCGGAGGGTTTTGCATGTGTATCGATGACCCGCGAAGAGGCCTTCGACGCCCTCTCGCTGAATTATGACACGCAGAGGCCGCGGAGTGGGGTACCCGAGGGGGAGTGGGGGGAGGGAGGGGGGTGTAGGCAAGAGTGCGCGCGAGCTTGACCCGTGAACGCTCTCCTCCCGTTAGCCCCCTCCTTGCAGTCACCCTTCTACGTCCCTCCCTTCCCTTCTTGCCTCTTTTCTCTCGTACGCTCTCACTCCGTTAAATATTTTGACTGACCGATAACACTTGCGATGCACTCTTCTGGTGTGCCGGAATTTCGAGAGAGCGCGCGCGCGTGCACCGTGGTACTGGTCGAAGGAGCGATGAGAGCGGCAACTTTTTGCGTTGCGACTTGCCAAGAGATACAACGTTCGGTTAGCGAACAGTTTACTGAAACTGTATACGCTGGCTGATCAAACTGAAGGTTAATAAAAAATTTGGTTGGGTAATAAATGCAATTATTGTGAAATGTTGATTCTTCGAACTTTGTGTTCTTGATAAGTATAAATATACTTCGTTCAAGATTATTTAAACATGTTTCTTAATGTATACAAATTTTAAGAATCTGCATATAAAAATTATACAAAAGATCTCGAATCATATGGAATGTATACGATATTTTAAAAAAGCTCGTGTTTTTTTAATTAGGCTCATTCAGGATTGCTACGTGGTTAACATGATCTCTTAGAAGTCTAATGGACTACATGCATTCTATGAACATGTTTTTTTGCATAAAACAGATAATATTCATAGAAATATGCCTTTTGATACATTAAAATATGCATTTATGACCAAGATTGATTATATATGTTTAAATATCAGTACAAACTTTCAGTAATACATACGGCAATTACTGACGTCCCATAAGAAATGGTTTTTAGTTATTGTACCTCAGTTATCCTAACCTGTTTTAATAGTTAGGGCGTAGTAAACCCTACATACACCCTATTGAGGGACAGTTTTATTTCTCGATAGAATGCATTATTCATGCATTCAAAATTTACGAAAATTTACTGTTAATATTGTTTTGCAAATTAAAAATGTAAAATTGTAGAATACTTACTGCCTTATGCTTTTTATTAGTTAAGATGCAGCTAGTTGTAAAATAATTTTTTTTTTCACTGATGCATGGTAGCTACTTCAGTATATTACTCAATGGGGGTAGTGATATAGATGCATACTGATAAAACGTAATAGTGTATACTTTAAAAAGAAATAGATGCTAATAATTTCTGCATATTTCTCTATGAATTCGGAATTTGTATGTCTAATGTCATAAATTATCTCCAAAATACTATTCATTGTTTCTTAAAAGAAAATAAAGTAAACTATCAATCAATTTGTCTTTTATTATTTTATTATTTTTAATTACCTTCTAGTTATGAATCATACAGCTAATTAGTAAATCTAAATACACATTTCTTTTTCAATTTGAACATGACAAAAAATATTAAAAGCTTAAATATTGTACTATTAAATATCTTATAATTCCTAACTATATGTATTTTTAAATAAAACTATTTTTACCTCATAACTACTAATCGATGAACTTTGTACTTGGTATAACTAGAAATTTTTTTTGTCAAAGTTATGCAGAAATCCTCACAAGGCATGATGTGGATACGCCTCCGAGACACGTAATTTACAGACTGCGGTATGCCGTCATTGTTGCAGGTGACTCCAAAAACCGGTATATGAGTTTCTGACACCTGGAGGACTGAAACCTACGAAGCTCATTATACAGACTTCATCTTTAGAGCCCTAAAACACCCGAACAGTTTTTTATTAGCTTGACTCTTTTATATTTGAATAAAACTACACAGACAAGAAACGTAGTCAGATATTTAATTTATATCATTATAAGTTTTGAATCCTTTTTATTTCGCGTGTTATGGATCTCTATATTCTTTGAATTCTACTACTTTCTAGTTTGTTAATTTTTTTAGTTTACACGAAAAACCCGATAAACTATATGCATATAAAACAGTTTCTCGATAGTTAAATTAAATATTATAATTAAATATTTTAGGGCATAATAATTTTCTGTTAGATCACTTTTATAGCTAACACATTACCCTATTTCTTAAGAATATATAATTTAGATTTTGTGATATTTTTTTAATTTTATGAAATTTCAAAAAAACTTCAATAGCTAATCAATTTCTACAAAATTTTAAATAAATCATCATAAAATTGTTCAAAATTTTGGTGACAGTAAGTTTATCTTTACGAGTACTCATTTAGATTTCATTAGGGAAATAGATTTTCATTAGTAGTACAGGATTAATAATAAAAACAATTTGGTTTTACAACATTGTCTTTCAAATCAATAATACTCAAAATTCATTTAATAATAAATATTAAAAGCCCTCGAACGCGAACGCAAAGTATAAGAACGTGCAATCATGCCCGAGGCTGAGCGTTCTTACACGATCTTTCCTTTCGTGTAGTGAATAGCGAATGATATTGAGCTCCGTACTTCCGTGATACTATATTGTGCAGTTACTAAGTGCATGCTTTTTGGTTATAAAGAACCTAATGAATAACCTTGATTACATTAAAAAGTAACTATCTGACAAAATTCTAAGTAATGAATCTAAATCTAATGGTATACGTTATTACGATAGTTTATTTTTCCAAATGAAATCGGTAAAAGTATTACGATAAATTTTATATGTTTACCTACTATAACTCTTTTATATTATTACTCCAAAAATATTTTGTTGTATCAAAAAAAAAAACGAAAAAAAAATTACTAAAATTATTTTAGTTATAACATATATTATTTTTAGTAAATTTTTAAAGGAGGTTACTCGCGGATAAGTAGTAAACAGAAGAACACAGTGAAATGCACAAACCCAATAAATTGTGTTATTGTAGAGTTTCTACCAATAGGAAATTAAAATAATAATTTAGGAAAATGAAGAGAAAACTAAAATAAATAAAGGCAAAACTTGCTAAAATAAGTAGAAGAACCAAAATTTCGTGTGAAATTCAGTAGTAAAAAATATAACAAATAACTTTCAAAGTATTTCCTCATTTACACACTTGTAAATTTGTATGCAGATACTTAAATTTGCATGGACAATATATTTGTTTTATATATCCCTTATTGGTTCATTATTGTTATTTACTCATGGAAGTCATCATTCTTTAAAGTACAAGTTTTAATACAATAATTCTTTTCATAATATTATGTGATTTTATCTGTATTTGGTTTTAATGTTATCCTCTTAATACTACAGGGTAACCCATTTTAATCAATGGATCAAAATATCTTCTAAAATACTTGACCTACAAAAAAATTGTTCAGATAAAAATTGTTCAGGACAAAGGGGGTTACCTTTTGGATGGGATGGTTACGATTAAAATGGGACATCTTGTCTACAGACGTCAAAAGTCATACAAGATGTCTCATTTTAATCGTCCACCCCCAGAAATTGGCAAAATATGTACTCGGAGCAAAAAATTATAAATACAAAAATTTTAGGGTTCAAAGGGGGTCACCTAATGGTACCAACGACTTTGACCTTGAACGCGATTTTCAAGGTTATTTCAAGGTTAAAGTGTTTTTTTTATGAAAACTGCTATTTTTGACCCCAGAAATGGAAAGAGCAGAAAATTTTACGTTCACATACGTACTCTTACAAATTTTTAATAAATATTAACCTAATATTGATAATTGATAATTTGATAATTTATTGACCAGAAAAATTTACAAAAATATTTTATGTTAACACTTAAATTTAAAACAGTAGTTTTATTTATTACAATTTTATTGTAATCTTACTGACGAATATTCTTAGTAAATTGCCGCCATCTCGAACAAAATTTGTTGTGCAGGGCACATTTAAATGGAAAAAAAGAATATGAAAATGTACACTTCTGTTGTCTAAATTTTCGCTGCACGCTCACACATACATGCACGGATACGCAGATGCACGTAGGCATGCGCAAATATACACACACGAAAATGTTTGCAACCAAATTCTGGGTTTTTATACCAAATGAATTAAATTTCTTTTTAAATATTTTTCGTTGAAAAAATAATAATTACTAAGTTAATGACTTGAACTCAGATAGCTAAGTGCTGAACATTTTTCAATTGTTTTAGGTTATAAATTTTTTACTTATAACAAATAATAATAAATATTTTACGTTTGAATGGAACTATAAAAATATGTTTATAATAAATTTTCTTGGTATTCACACTCTGCGTTGATATGAAATGAGACCTATCTAGTCAACATCAGCGTCGTGAATTCTAAGATATAGATGTAAGCACATACAGGTATACATGTGTAGTACACACAATTGTACGCAGATTCCAATATGAATCTTCCAATAACTTTTTTTACAGTAAAAAATTCATTTTTTTTATCAAAGGAAAATAAATTTACAGTTCATTTATAATTCTAAATTCATTAAAATAAGGTCGTAAGTTTATCTATTTGTGAAATGCCATTAAATTTTAAAGGTATTCAAAATATATGCATCTCAAGATTAATACTTTATAATTGAATTTATTATTAAATCAATACATCATAATCATAACTAATATATTATTACAGAAGTTTACGTAATATATGTTATGTAATGTATTTCGTTTATTTCATAGAATTCTGATCTTATTAGTAATTCACTATCGAAATATTGATTCTTATGAGAACGAAAAATTAAACTTTAATATAACATTTAAGGTGGTTCTATGAAAATGAGGTTGAATGTGTAGACTTACGAAAAAAATATATATTATTCCTCAGATTTTGACAAATTATTTGATATTTTGTTTAACCTAGGTTGCCACGAACATTTTTGAGTAAAAAATTGTTGAAAATGTATATTTTTACATGGCAATGCATTGCCATGTCAATAGAATCACGTATTTTGAGTAGAAACTTTCAAAATAAATATAGAAGTCGAATACGGAGGAAGTTAAGAAAAGAGATGGTTATAGTTTAAGATTTAAACTTTGCAATCATCACTTTGAAAAATGCATGGAGCCACGAAAATTTTTTAGATATTCGTGATCAAAAGTATGAAAATATACGTTTGTTAATCCTTTGCGCTAGATGTTGCGAACATGGCAACGTCGCATTGAAAAAAGGCACTATACAAACAATCTCCGAAATTAAATACCTAACCTCAACTTAACGGGTATGCTGCGCTACGAGTAACTTTGACTGTGCGACGTTGCCAAATGTCAGAGTCTTTCAACTACTACATAAA
>JAWWEQ010000045.1:5180051-5209349 GCA_035583055.1 Torymus tubicola | reverse complement strand
AAACACTTTCTAAAGTATCAATTTAACTAATAAAAAGTGTAAAAGGTATAAAATTATGTATACGTACAATAGTTAAGTTCATGATGTTATAATAATAAAGAAAAAACCTATTGTAGTGATTTATTCTTATTTCAAAGTTGCTTAGTTAATTATAAGTGGTTTATAATAACCAGATATTTAAGGTTGAAACATGATCCTTGTATAATAGTAGAATAACAGAAGATAGAGAGTATAGAAGTAACAGTAACATTATGATAATGTTGGCATGGTGGGAGTTTGTTTATCATAAAATATCTATAAACTCAGGAAAATGAATATTTCGATCAAACGCTTGCCTCTACGTTATTTGCACGTTTCATCGATTAGAAATACAATAGAATACTCTTAAAATATTTATTTTAACTTTACTCAAGGATTTGATGTTACAATTTAGAGTATTGTATTGTAACGCATAGTGTTCGAAAATGTAGTTAATAAAAAGCAACGAACATATTTTTACAATTCTCCTTTGGTAAATAAGAATCTGTAGATATGTTCATTAGTTTCTCTTTCTCTCTCGTACGTGTTATGATAATAATCAGCATATTAATAATGCCTATTATGTGTTATTAATTTTCTAACAAAAAAAATGACGAACTATTTTTTATTTTCTCTAATTTTAATATCTTTATAATGGTCACGAATAACCTTGTTCTAATCTTTGAGAAACTCATTCTATTTTTTAGCTTATTAAATTTTTTAATAATATGAAAATTTTTTTGGTTTAGTCCAGAAATAAAGCTTAATCTAATCTAATTTAATCTAATCTAAAAAAAACGTGCTTCATCATAGGTTTAAAAATGTGTTAAGATTTCGACCATTGTCAATAAAAGAAATTATTTTTAAGCTAAATTTTATATTTAACTAAAAATGTAAAAGTTTTAGTTAAATATAAAGAATAAATCAAAGTATTTTCTTAATATCGTCGCCAAACCCTTATATAGTACCTCCAGTAATTGAGAAGTATTTTTATGAAAATCGGATATTTACAACTATTCCATTTTTGCATGAATTTAAATACCATAGTTATCACAATTCACGCGTGTTTTAGTACTAATTTTGATAGTTTCAAGTCGTTTTTTGTTAGTCAATTTTTGAGTAGAAATACCTCCAATATCACTGAAATAAAAAACAAACAAAATGTAACTTAAAACCCTGAAAATAAATTTGCTGCAAACGCGGATTATTTGGTGTTAAAAAAGTTCTCTTTAATTAATAGTCCTGTTTATTACGACACAATAAAATATTTGTTCAGGGTGAAATTCATGCCGAATCAACAGTTATTATTCCTTTTTACTAATGTATATATACAATCCGGAGCGAGTAGGAACCGGACCATCAACGCTGTATTTTACACTTTTGCGAACCACATAGCGGCATGGAAAGAGATTCCAAGTCTCGGTCCCTCGATAACAGAAAAGCAATTCCTATCGCGAAATTAATCGCTCGACGAGCGTCAACCCTCTCTCACTGTCGCGCGCGCGCGCCGGGCGACACATCACCGGCGCGAATTGAGTTTTGATGTACAAATTTCCATGCGGAGCACACCCTCGCGAACAACCGCGCCAGTTCACCCTCCCTTCATTGATTACACAAATCGCTTTGATAAATTCAAGCGCAAACGAAAGCGCAAACCGCATTACAAGCCTCTCTTTCTCTCTCACTCTCTTGCTCTCCTTACGCTCCGTGTTAATTATCGCGATCGAGAAGCGATGGAGAATTAGAGAGAAAAAGAGAAACAGAGAGAGAGAGAGAGAGAGAGAGAGAGAGGAGAGTGTAGATTATTGAAGTAAAAAAGAGCTTTATCAAATAAATCTCTAATAAGCGGTGTATACACAAGCGCGTAGGAGAGAAAGCAAGAGTGGGGAGTAGGGGGAGGGGGGAGAGGGAGTAAACCAGAGCAAGGCAGAGTAGGGGAAGCATATCAATTATATCAGATCGGCGCGTATAAGTGCACATCTGTCTCTTCGTGCGCGCCCGCTAACAATATAATACGCGACCACTCTCTCTTTCTCCCTCTCTCTCGTTTCGTTTCGTCATCGAGTCGCCCCGCCTGCGCTCGCGTCGCAAGCGCAACAACATCCCTTCGAATTCGCGCAGGCAGGCGGTATACACAGCTACTCTCGACTCCCCCTCCCACGCACATATGCGTATATATATATATATATATATACACGTATATATACAAACGCCTAGTACACATATATATATATACATATATATATGTGTGTATATATGTATGTATGTATAGTCGCATCGCTGGCATGATTCTCGCCCGTGTGGACCAACCACGGGGCGAGCCACTGCGCGTTCCCGCCGCTGCCACCCCCTCGACCGACGTGCTACCACTTCTCGCTCGGTGCTCGTAGTAGTAGCAGCAGCTACCGTATAGCACCGGTCTCTCGCTACTACCAGGGACTATATATATATACATACATATCAGAGTAAGAGAGAGCGACTGAGAGAGAGAGAGACTACGGCGCGCCGCGCCGTAACACCCGGCCGCAGCGGATCAATACGCACCAACACACTAACAGGCCGTCGACTCCATCTCTCTCTGTCTCTCTCGCACACGTTCACCCAGCTTATCTTGCCCTATCCGTGTATACACGTGCACTAACACATGCGTACGTTCGTATATAGAGAGAACTCTCTCTCTCTCTCTGTCTATCTCGTCTTTGGCTCTCTCCCACCCTGCGCGTACTACTATATATACGCGGTGGTGGTGGTGGTGGTGGTGGCGGCGGTGCTAGTCGTCTACGTCTCTCTCGAGACTAGATAATAATGTAAGTCGAATTTATTGATTCACGCGTGTTATTGCGGATTGTTAATTCGAGGGTGTATTAAAAATCATAAGGGGCGCTGCTCTACTCTGGCTTTCCGCGTGTGTTACCCAGGGTATTATTGTGAGTATAACGGTGATGACTGATCGCTCGGCTGTAATACGGCAAAGGGGTGCGAGCACGCGCGGAGATTTTATCTGCCGAGCGAGTCGTTAATACATGAAAGCGGAGCGCTCAACGAATCGAGAATAATTAACGACTTCATTCTACGCGTTACAATAATAAAGCAAAGATTAACGATATACTCGCACAGTCTTTGAGCCTTTTGTAATAAGCACGCGTAATAAATTCGAATACATGCCAAATTTGTGGATCGCGCGGTGAAAAATTATAAATACGGTTATATATGTATCATTTGGAGGTGTCGAAAAATTCTGTTTAGATTTAATCAAATAATGTTCTATGCTTTTTATTCTTTAACTTAAGGTTTACTTTTAGCTTATATATAGTTTCAAAGTAACAATAACAAATAAGAAGGTTTTCAGACGTATAAAATAAGATTGCATCGGTTACAGAACCATTAACATTGCAGTTTATAACAGCATGGCAATTAAAAAGTTCATAAACGCGTATACACACACTACGATTGAAATTACAATATCGCACGTGCGCGCGTGAAAGTATTCATCAGCGTGAGATCGCTACACAGCAGTAGAGAACTTTCGTGTACACAAACAACGCGGGAGTTTGTGTGTTATTTGCGCGAGGAAAAACTTTGCCGTCGACTCCTCTGGCCTATCAATTCACCCACACATAAAGAAAAATGAAATCAAATCCCTCAGTATAACGTCCTTGTCTGACTGTCTCTCTCTCTCACACACTCTCCTGTGACTCCCCTCCATCCATCTATCTCTCCCCTCTACGTCTCCCTACATGTACCTCCATCTCCGACCCGACTGTGTATACACGGGCGCGCGCGTGTGTGTGGCTGTGTACACGTGTATATATACGTGCACTTCGAACCACACATATACGTGCACACCCTCGGTCATACAGCTATATTACATCGTCCCCGCATATACACATACATATATATACACAAGCATATAATCACGCATACTTTGACCCTTGAATCGTTTATGCCATGTACACAGCCATACGAATCACGCGGCGTCGACGGCTTTTCAAACAGTTTTGCAGATCGGTCTCTGCTCTCTTTACCAATGCACTATGTATATACCTATACGTATACCAAGTGCGTTATATATATAGTGTGTATATAAATATATATATATACGACACGGTGCGGCTTCTCCTTCGGCTCTCGCAGCTATTGCCCATAACAAACGTCGCACTAATAGACTCCAACGACCCGGATTACGTCACCCGCATATATACAGAGCGCGCGGCAGCGACCGTATAGTATATAGTAGTAGTAGTAGTAGTAGTAGTAGCGCGAACGCGCACGAGAGAGCGAGCCATTGAATTATGCGCGATGCAGTATCGCGTTTCGATTTGAGCTCGTGCGCTAGCGCGCTACCGTCGTCGCTGCCGCCACCACCACCGCCGCCGCCACTGCAGGCCGTGTTTTTGCGCGCGTGCGCGCACCAACTCGCGAGAGGAAGAGAGAGATACAGAGAAAGAGAGAGAGAGAGTGAGTGCAAGGAACGGAAAGTACCGCGCGCGAGGACGCGGAATGCAGTCGCGAGCGAGTGGCCGCGCGCGTCCTGCGAGTACAAAAATTAAGCTCGCCGCGCGACTCGCCGATTGTAAAGCGATAGCAGCAGCAGCCTGTGCGCACGGTTCTCCCCCTTTCCCCCTCTCCCTCTCTGCTCATCGCCATGGAATATACAGAGAAGAGAAGAGAGAGAGAGAGAGAGAGAGAGGATGAGTAGCTTTTAAAGGGGAAGCTCCGATCTCGTTGTACCGTGGCTCGCGTGCGGGGGCGTCGCGCTGCCCCCTCGCGTGCACGTTTTTCTGGGTCACTTTGGGATTATTAATTTGCTCCTGCGAGTGCTCGTATATATACAGGCGTTATACACAGAGAAAGAGTGGCGCTACCATAGTCATGATGACGGCTTTTCGGCAGTGTGCGCGCGAGCTTTTTCACGGGTGAATCAGTCGGGCGTGAGGGCGCGTAGGCTTTTTGTAACTTTTTTTTTCGCTCCCCCTCTCGCTGGCGCGAGCGCGCGGCTATACTATATACCACTGCCGCTACTGCTGCTGCACAGCCGAGATATTGACTCGGCTTCAATATTGTTTTTATCTGCGAATGTTTGTTTAGAGCGCTAGCGAGCGGGATTTTGAGAATTTCAATATCGCTCGCGGCGCGGGCTGTGGCTTTTTTTCCCTCTCTCGCGTCCGCGCGAGCTTTTTTTTCCTGCTGGAATGGAGTAACCTCGATTTCATGACAGATCCTCTACGGTTCGGGTTTCTGTCTCTTTCTCTCTCTCTCTCTTTCTATTACTCTTTCGCAGTTTTGTCTATTTGCTCGGTAAACGGAGATTTGTTTAAAATGAAGGTGTTTGACTGTTAAACACCTCGGTGGCATATAAACACTATAATTCCGTAGCTTCTGTTGCTTGGTATTGTATTACATTCTGTTGAGGGGGGGATTGAGTTTTATCGATGGGCTTTTCGATTTACTCGCTTTAATAGTATTTAAAAAGTTATCTAAAAGCACTTTTTTAAGAGTTTTTATAATTATTTAAAAAGAATTCAAAAATATTCTGTAAAACGGTATATTGCTGTGAATTGAATGTATAGAATTTAAATATAGAATATGAACTATCAAGAAACTTTTAGAACTTATAAACACACACACACCTATACACACATAGACATACGTACAAACGTGCACACATTTTAAATATTGTACATTAGTGTGTATATAATAGAAAGTTATTTATAGCTGATTCCATAACACTTTTGTATAATTCAAAAGCTAACATATTGCCTCGACGATTGTGATGAATAATTTGTTCTTGGACAATCAACGTTAACCCTTTATATACTTACGGATCTTTCATTTTTATTTTATATTATTACTATTACTTGAATTCTTTATAAAATAATATATTTGTAGTCATGACAACGTATTCGAATTGAAACACGCTAATTATAAATTTAATAGGTGCTAAGTTTCTAATGAGTTTATGATAATCTTCTGATTTTAGTACATTTGAGTTAAATTTCATTGAAGAAGATTCTATTACTAGTAGTTTTTATTAGAGTTCAGCTTTTGTAGACTTAAGATTACTGTTTTAATTAGTTGAATAACTAAAAAATTTTTAAATTGGTATCAATCAAAACTCTTAAAAACGGTCGATGGTTATTGGTCGAACGGTTATTAGTTATTTAAAAACTATCATCCGGTTACATTTGTTTCTTGGATATTAATCAAGTAGTACCAATTTTGAAGTGGAATCAATAAATTTGGATTTAAAAACTATGACTTTTTAAAATTTTTGAAAATCCCAACAGAACTAATAAAAGTATTATCCAAATTGGGATTTCTGTGAAATAAAGTAGATTCTTTTGTTGATTAAATTTAAAAAAAAATATAGATTAGCTTTTCCAATATATCTCCAATATCTAATACTGCAAATATTTCAAAATATTGACGCGATAGTTCTCTTTCTGGAGATCTCTTTTACTTAAGAAAGTAAATTACACCAAGAAATAAAAGAAAACCATTACAATTGAAAAATTACAAGCACAAGAACAAATTTAATCAGCTGAAAGCTTAGCTTCGGCATTTCGACGTTATGCTTAATGTTTCACGTATATCTTTCGCAAATATACGTCCCGTAAATCTTCGACACCTTGACTAACATATTTTTCGCGCGAATAATTTTACCCAACTCTTCAATACTTTTACTTTAGTAACTTTATCCGAGGATAATTAAAAAATTTCGAAATACCGTGTAGTAGTACCGAGAAACTCTCATATCCAGCAGTGGTTCTCACTAAAACGAACTTTCCGTGTATATACCCATGTATACGCAACAAATGCTCCACGCGTGCGTGCGCGCAAAAAGTAGAAACACACGAGTTACGCAGGAGAAGTCAATGCGTCACGTAGACAGACCAGCAGGCATCGGTCGCTACGGCGCAGTTACGTAGCAGGTGGTGCCCACGACAACGGCCTTCCCATCATCATCGTCGTCGTCTTAGTATACATCGTCACACCATATACCTGTAGCACTTCTCAGTTGTTGGCTATACAACGAAAGTATCGAGTGGGGGCGGCCCAGAGGTCACGCGTCGCCCACGCGGCTCTTTATCGGGCGATTTCGAAATGCGATCATCTCTCCCGCGGTGGGCGCCTATTGGCCAGCACCCGCGCGCGCCCTGACGTCACCCCCCACCAGCTGCGCCTACGTCGACTGTATATATTACGTACTGATATACCATATAGTCGCATGCGGCGCGTGCGCGTTTACACGAGAAGGAGCAGAGGACGATGATGATGAACGTGTATAGATGTATCTATACACACACCTACCTGACGAGAGGAGGACGAGAGCGAGCGTATACTACACACCCGTGACGTAGTCACAGCACACTCACACAGCGTAGTAGCGGAATTACGCAAAGGCGCGCCACCGCCCACGCGCACCTATATACGTATAGATATACATGCTATTCCTGCAACTCTTATTAGAAAGTATGTACAAGAAAGCGCCACACCGATGGTATATAGCTGACGCCCGCACGTCCACGGCGCGTTCGATATTATTTGAGCTACTTAACACGCGATCTGTATTTTGTATCTGTGAGTGTGTGCGTGTGTTCCTATGTAGATGTGTGTGGGTGTGTGTGTGTATATGTGTATATATATATATGTACATCTGTATGTATGCGTGTGTGTATACGTCGTGCTCGTTTACATAATGGATTGGCGCGCCGGTGAGCCTGTAGCTCTCGTGGAAGGTGGTTATATGTGCTACGCGAGGATTTCGTTTAGCCTTGCCCGCTGCTGCTGCTACCGTGTTTGTGTGTTATGTATATGTGTGTGTATTTATATATATATATGTGTGTATGGGTGTATGCGCGATTTTACCGTGGGGGTTTTCGTAGGCTGTGAGTGGGAGTGTCTTTTATTAAAGTATCGATTCATGTAGTTTTCATGCTTGACGTTTGGGAAAGAGACGTGGGTTTATGCTTTATAACGATGTATCCTTATGCTCCGTGTATTCAAGATTTTCATTTTAACGGTTTGACTTTAAATAGATTTAATTGGAAAATTCAGATTCATTCGGAGTTTGTACTATTCTATAATCTGTAAATCGATCGATACCGTATAATTATTAAAAGTTATTTCTAATGATTTATTGATCGAAATAGCATCTTTTTGTATATTCTATTTCACTGGACAACAAGTATATGTATATTGTACTAAAAATAAATCTGAATATTGCTTTTTGATTCTTCGACCGCAAATGGTGAGAAACTGCTCACCAATTACGTCAGCGCGGAACAAGGAAGAACATTTTGAAATACTTAAATAGTAAGTTTATAAGTTAGAGATCTCTTTTACGTAAAAGATATATACTACATTGTTAAAAGTTATTTTAAAATAGTATATGTGGAAAATATACTGTAACTTTTTATCTTAGTTGATCAATATCCTGGCGATACGGTAAAATAAAGATGTAACTCTAGAAGTATCACATTAACTTTTTAAGATTTCAAATATATAACCTATTCTACACTTTTTAAAATCATTCTTTTATATTTCGCATCCAAAATCAGGTACACACAAGAAGTTAGATTTTTTAACATGTCACAATTTTAAGGAAAATATTAAAATGAATCAAATTAAAATACACTATAATCAAGTGACCGGTTGCAAGTGAATGTTATTCATTACAAATTTAAATCCTATAAGTAAGATGTGGACGAATACCATACATATTTTTAATTAACTTCGATCGTGATTTTTTTTCGAAATTAACAATGACCTCAATAAATATTTGTAAATTAAAAGTAATAAAACATATTCTTTAAATAGTTAAGTTATAAAATTTGAAAGTTGGGAAGAATATTTCCATAACCCTCCCCTTCCCCCGTAGCAGAAAATTCGTTTCGAATAAAATGAATCTTCTATAAGTAACCGGAATCTAACTGTAAACGTCAAATGGGTTCCTTTTACTTATAGAAGATTCATTTTATAGAAAACGAATTTTCTGGTTGGACCTATAATAAAAAGATTTCCTTCATCATCCAGAAGCTCTTTTTGTAAGTGTATCTTCTTCTAAAGCATAATCTCAATAATTTTTTAATACTTTTTATAATGATCCTAAAATCTAAATTAATTTGACTACGTAACTAATATTATAATCAACACAAAAGAATCATTCTCTTATCAAATAATAATAATAATTGTGTTTTTTTGTTACTGTTCTTTATGTACTACTGGAAATTATTTCTTTGTAGAAATTTTGGATACTTTATCTTACAAAGATTAATATTTTTTTAAATATTTCTTGTTAAGAAAATATAAACTTGTGTTTATTTACTTTTGGCATTAGACGTACAAAGCATGAACACTACATTGTAAAGCGTAGATTAGCTTGTCATTACAGTATGTAAGGGTGACCAGGGCTGGTTGGCCGACTTATTGCATTTTATTTGTTTTCCAAATAATTACGAAGGTACTCCATCCGTAGAACATCTATGAATTTTTTCATAATGATCAAGCGTCATCCAAAAAAAATTATGGACAATTTACTTACACGGGTTTTTTCGGTCAACATTTCCCGAGGCGGGGTAGTCCCGGAAAAAGTTGGCCAATATGCTCCGATGGTACAGATCAATTTCCAAACTCTATTGTGACATTAGACATTGCCGAAAAAATAAAAAAAATCGTGAATGTGTAAAAAAGAATTTCTTATAAGCTACTTTTATTTGCTACGGGAAAAAATAATTTACAATAAGATATTATACATTTCCTAAAATACTATAAAGTTAAAAAAAAGTCGAGAAAAATTCAAACTTATGTCTTTCCTCGATGAACTGTGCAATCCGACTGAAACTCAAGACAAACATTTCTTTTGTTATTCTACGTTACTTATATGAATCACAGCACGATCTATTGTTTTACTAACGAGATATTAGCCATCGGCCAACCAATTCCGTATGCCAAGTAGCCCCGGCCTCCCTTACGTTAATATAATGTTATTTTTTCCATGAAAATTCACAGAAAACTATGTAAATTCTAAGCAAACATATTAAACAATAATTGATGTAACATAAAGTTCCTCTTTCAATATCAGATAATGTTGTAATCAGATAATGTATTGAACTATCTTAAAATTCAAAATTTTATTTTCAGAATATTATAAATATATTTTTAAACAGTCCTTTTCAATTTATACTTTAGTACACTCAATTAATTAAAGAGACTTCATAGAATCTCATAATCATTTTTTGTAATTTTTCGCGATTTTGAAATGTTTTCAATGATTCTTAACTGAAGTTAAATCACCTTTGTTATACTTATATTTTCTGTTTTTTGCCAAATCTATTTGCGTCTTCGAAAGCTTCACATTAGCTAATCATTAAGATATATTTCTCATAGAAATGTAAGCAAATACAGCAAAAAATAAACCTTGTTCTAGTCATCATAAGCATAAATTAGATTTGAACCTATAGTTATATCTTCATATGTATTTTAATAGTATATTTCAATTTTAATTAGAAAATCTTTTTACTCCATGGCAAATCTTGGTCTAGAAAGAAACAAAACTATAGACTGAAAGTTAATCCAAGATATAATTGTTTGTTATTAGTTGTGTATACGAGGAGAGTGTAAGTTTCATCTTATTTACGATTTATTTAAATGAGAAAACTTATTTTATATGATATAATTAAGTTTGGCAAATAAATATATTTATTGCTTCTATGAAATCATTTAGTTGCGTGAAAAACTAAATAGCGTCTTAGAAAAACCATAACATATACGTAACCTCAGACTACAAATATAGGCTTTCATAAAATTTAAAATTTTTTTATGTTTAATAGGTCGTATAATATGAATTACGAAATTTTTCATATCTATAACAACAGCCTTTCACAGCCATGTGAACGATCGTATTTAAAGATTTCATTTTACATAAATTGAACTATGTATTACGTAATATCGCCTTCACTTAGATGGAAAAACCTTATATTATGCACTCAAAAACACAACGAAAAGTTATGGCATTATGTTGTTTGTTTTCATTTAACACTGAAATTCAAAGAAGAAATTAAAACTAAAGCAAATATATTAAGTGGGTACGAATGTACGTAAAAACGTGGCAATATTGAAATTCAGGCGCAACAGGTGTCCCTACTAATCATCGCAAAATTATAAAAAGCCGCAGAGATCGACGTGCTCTCACATTCACTTTCTACAAATAATAATTACGCCTTTCAAATGCACCGAAAGCTACTCCAAACGAGAGATTTAAAGAGCTATAGTAATAAGGTATAATATGATATACATCGGAAATATTTTTATATTTCAAATGCTGAATTCTTTATAAATGTATATAAGTCTTTATGATTGCATTTTGATACATTTTCAATGTTCACTTGTTATAAGACAATTGTTGCTGTTAACATGCTGTGGCATGTTGAAACAATTGTCATAGCTTTTTATGTTTCATACGTTTTAATTCATACGCGCATTTAGTAGGTGAGGTCTTAACAGAAATTTATATATTCTAAAACAAAAGAAAAAATTAATGATTGTAGAAATAATACTTATAGTCATACATTACACTTCAATAGATTACTTTTAAAAATGGCTTATATAGACACTGTTGTTTGCTTGGAAAAATACAAAAAAAAAGAAAAATTTAATCTGTTTTTCACACCTTATGACTGAATAAAATATGTATTTTATTGTTCCCGGAAATACGGACGAAGAGAAATCACTGTACCAGGTTATCTCCCGTGACGTACAATTTTATTGAAATCTGAATGAGAATTGAGCTCCTTAAACATAATAACTATATATCTAAGCTACGCGCATCAATTGTTTTTCAGTGCAGAAATCAATACATTATAGAATTTCTTTCGTAATGTAAATCTAGTTCTTCCTATAAATTTCTGAAATTACATAATTATATTTAATCACTATTTCAGATCATTTTTCGAATTCACGTACAAATAAATGTTACTATTTCATTCCGTGACATTTATAATATAATAAATGCAAAGTTTATCTGGTTACTTTATAAATAAAAGCTTTACATTTTTATACCACATTATTCTAGAAGTATACTGTAAATATAATAATTTACAAAGTGACGAAATGATGACTATGAAATCTAATGAAAAAATTAATATAAAACAAGAATGTGCTGCTCGATAAGTGTAGGCTACTCATCAACTCGTTTCAGTTTTAAGATTAAGACACTAAACATCATTTATCACTATGCCTAACCCTAATAGCATTTTATATCTTACCGTTATTGCATTAAATAAGTTTATTGGTAGACTATACTTGAAATAATGAAATACTTTGATAATTCAAAATTATTAAAAGTTAGTATTCAATATAAATATTTATACAACAATCTTAAATGTAGTAATTAAGTCAATCTTACGATCCTATAGTATAAACAAACACATCTTTAAAATAAAGCAGTTAATTACTTGGATTATCACATCTTAAAAGCGATACTTCATCGCCCAGTGTTAATTGACACGCAGTGACGTGTTCCACCGCGTGCGTATGCTCAAGAATAACAGGAAAATCCCTTAATAATCGTCGTGTTTAAACTGATACCTACAATGCTCAAGTTCAATCGCGTGAAAAGGTATACGCGCCACCGAGCTCTCATCCAGTGGCTATCCTATACACACGTGTTTTTTCTTCTCTCCACCCGTCATGACAAAGTGTTAACGACGTCCTAAATTAAATGGGAAAATACGAAAACAATTATTTACGCGTCGACGTGCTTTCTCCACGCGCGAGCGGCTCGCTTCTCGTCGTCGCCCCCCCCCCCCCCCTCCTCTACTGCCGATAAATAAGAGAAGCAGCCACCGCGCGAGCGCCACGGGTTTCCACGCTGTTGAAAGTGTCAACGTAAAAATGCCTAATAGAATCCGAATTCCTTTGTGTTGCCACGCAGCAGCATAACCGAGCCTCTGCCCGCGCGCGGTAGGTGTATATATATACACACATGCATGTAGAAGCAACGGGAGAGGAAGAGAGAAAAAGAGAGAGACCCGAAAAGCCGGCATTCGAAAGCTCTCGATCCCGAGTGTTGTGTTGTTGAGCATCAGCGCCAGCGAGCGATGTGTTCTCGCTCCAGAGGTGGTCAAACTGACACACACGCGGCCCCGCCAACGCTGGAGAAAGAGATGGATGCGCCGACAGAGACGCGCGTACGTATGTGTGTGTGTACGTGTGTATGCGGCTATATGTGTATCTGTATGTGTATGTATATACATAAGGAGGAACGGAAGAAATACTGCGTTGGAAGAGTTTTCTCCGTTACAGAAATCTTGCCTCTCTCTCTCTCTCTCTTTCTCTACCTACCTACCTCTCTGTCTTTTATCCCCTCTTTCTCTCGTGACCGCTGGCGCGTAATAAACCTTAAAATAAACATGTACTTTTTCTTGCCTTATAATGGGTTCAATTTTTTTTATTCAAGATTTTTTAACAAATAATTGAGGATATTGAATAATGTATTATATTATGATAAAATATAAATTACAGTATTGAATATTTAACTTCTGGTGAAATAAAATTATTTTACATTCTTTACTTTATATAGTTTACTTTTCAAGATATAAAACTTTGGTATCTTATTTTACTGTGAAGAATTGTCATGTATTCGATTAATAAATGTGATTGTGTTTGGTATTATATTGGTTTAGACAAATGTTAATAATTATATTCCACAGTTTATTTATTATAAGTTTAGATCTTATTTATATTTTTGTTTTATTTGTATAAATGTACTCGATTTCTAGCTGAAAGTGTGATGAAATTTAAATATTGATTAGTCACAATGCCTTCTGTACTTTGAACAGAAGAAAATGTTTAAAAATTTATGAAATATTAGAATTTTATAAGAATGATACCCGAGTTTTCTATTAGAGAAAATATACTGAGATATTCTAAAAACACTCGTGGCTTAATAATATTAATATTATGATGAAATTATTTAAATATTTTGTAAATAAAATTTCGCGTTATTCTGTAGTGTATCCTAGAATTTAGTATTTATTTCAAATAATTAAAAGAAAAGCTATTCTTGTCGTCACTCGTCAGGAATATAAATCGATAAATTTAATTGTTACCACCTACTCATCTTCAATGTTCTTACACGGGATTAAAAAGCAAAACTAAACGAGGTTCAAAAGTTTGAACATTATATATATATAGAGAGAGAGAGAGAGAAACATATATATCTACTAAGAACTCTTTCTATTCCCTAGAAAAACTAACGCGAGAGTCGGAAAATCGATTTTTTCATCGATTTCCGCGAAAAGAAAATATCGATCTGTCCCCCTTAAAGAAGTCTAATCTCTTTCTCACACTCCCTTCAGCATGTAACTGAGAGGGAGGATGGAAGTTGGTGAGGAGAGGGGAGAACGGCATAGTCGAGAGAGGGAGAGAGAGAAAATGCGAGGAAATACCGTGAGAAAGAGAGATAGATAAACAGAAAAAGACGAGATAAAGAGTAAGGCCGGGGAGGGAGGGAGAAGGTTCATGTAAAGGGAAAGAAAGGGCAAGGAGGCGGCGAAGAGACGAGGATATATACCTGTAACCAGGGAGTTTCGAGGCATCATCAAATCACAGGCAAACAGAAAATAAGCGAAAACGCAAAAGGGCGAGGAGAGCGAATGAGAGAAAGAGTGCGAGAGCAAGGAACACCGAGGAGAAGAAGAGAGCCCAAGGTAAATGGACTGTTGAACAACTTTTTCTCTCCTTCTCTCTCCCTCTCTTCTCCTCTCTTCTACTCTGTTGCTCTCTTTCTCTTTCTCTTTTTTATTCGAACGGAGTAGTTAGCAGTAGGCAGTCGCGCCGGTAGGTATAGGTATGTGTTTAAATACACGCGCTCAGAGTGTGGTTTTATTATCTGACTCGATGCTCGCCTACTCGGGGATGCTGCGGCTTGATTTATCGCCCGACGTTGCCATGGAAACCTCAGCGTGACCGGCTTGCGCGACACCCTCATATCCCGAGAGCGGGTCGACTCTCTGCTTTGCTCTCTCTCTCTCTCTCACTCGCTCTCGTGCTCTCGCCCTCCCTCTCTCGCTCTCGTGCGCCTCCCCCACCCTTCACCCAATCCTCTCTTCGCTTCTCTGTCTATCACCCGTTTCAACCCCCTACCGTTGTTCTCATCTCGCTCCTCTTCTCTCTCTATCTCTCTTTCGTTTCTCCTCTCTATAATATATCTCGCTCTCCGTTTTACCCCTATCTCCGAGTGAAGCGCGTGTATTCTGTCTCTCTCGCTCGGTCTCACTTCCTTTGAAAATTCGTGCGTTACGTTCTCTCTCTTGCACAATCGTATTTCGCCTACTCAATTTCTCAGTCTCTCTCTCTCTCTCTCTCTCGCATACACACGTATATGTATACGTAGGTACGTATAGAAGGTTCACGCATACGTGAGGACGCACACACAGGCACTTTGTCCCATCCATTCTCTCTCTCTCTCTCTCTCTCTCTCTCGACTTCCGTCCTTGTCGCACGCGTATATTCCCCTCCACTCGATCCTTTCCTTTCTCTTCTTTTTCCCGGTCTCTTTCTCCTTCCCTCTAACCAAGCTTTCTCTCCTTGTTGCTCTCTCGCTTGTTTGAGTTACGGATGGCTTTCGGACTCTCTTTCTCACTGTACAATCCCGTCGAATTAGATATGAAAACATCCAAAATAGCAGAGAATTATTACTTAGCTTTTTATCGAGGATAATAATGGGGTTGATACTTGGAAATGACAAAACAAGTATGTCAAGTTATCTTATGGTTATTTAATTAGACCAAAATATTCAAACAAGAATCATACAGTTTAAATCCATAGTAACTTCATTGGTACTTGAATTACTCAAATCTTCTCTATATAAAAACAAACTTTATATTTTAAGCATCTTTAAAAACAAAACAAAACAAGTAAAAAATATTGTGTGAAAAATTGAAAAATGCTTTAAAATGGTAGAATTTCAAATATATTAATATGTACAAACTGTTATTCTTAAAAAATTTACTCGAAGATATTGAAGTCTATTTTTATTTTATAAAGATTAGCTGACTTTTATCTCTGTTTTTGGGACGACAAAAATGTATTTTTCCATTAAAAATATACGGAACGTTTTAATTAGTAAAAGTACTTATACTAGTTCTAATAATTGATGAAAGTCGTGTACATTGATTTTGTAAGTGAAAACAAATTTTTCATTCAATTTTTTTCATTTTCTGGAATGACGTCAACTTTGAAATGTTAATATTTAATTATAATTCAGTAATAAGAAAATAAGTTAATACTACAAAAATAAACTTAGTAAATAACCGCCATTGTTTATATATCTTAGACATAATAAAGTTTTATTAACCTATTTATTATTATAAATTCTTTTTAAATATATTTTGGCTTAAACGTTAAATAAGCTGCATTATTGAACAGCTTTTTTTGTATTGTTGAAAAATATACCTATAGTGTTAATAATACACTGCCATCCGGCATCATGACGTATATGAATATTAATTTATAGAAAATTAATCTAAATGAATCAAGCGGTAGTGAAAACTAATAAATAACTTATTAAAATAAGTCTATATTTAATTCAAATATTATATATATATTACAAAAAATTCTTATTTTTCAAATAGTGTAATGTTGTTTCAGGAATTTGCAGACGTATTTATAGTCATTATATATAATAATGATATTCATTTGCAGTTATTGCAGTTAAATAAGTGAAAAGTTGACACTTACTTAGTACAAGTAAAATAATTTGTATTTAAAAACAAAGTGAAATGGGCTTTACTAATTGAATTCTTCACTTATTGAATAAGTGAAGTCGTTTATAATTGACGAATAAGTGAATATTCACTTATTTTTAGTGGACCACTACTTACTTTCCGAATAAATAAATATTGACATGTGACAAGTGAATTTTCACTTCTTCAAATTTAGAAAGTTCTTCATAATGAACATGTGATTGAAAAAAAAGTTTTTTTACCCTTTCTATTAAACTAGTCGTTTACTAATCTGTAAAGAGTGTAAATTCTTCTGGGATAAATGTGAAAAAGAAAACGTATGAATAAGTATATTTACACGAAAAAAAAAATATTTTTCTTAAAAATTACTATAATCTAGAGTAATCATGGGACTAACTCACTCTTTCACGAAATTTAGTAGATTTCTATTAATTATTAAGATAATTCTATTAAAAAATAATAGAAACTCTTTCAAAATTTTGTTATGATAAAAATTTGATGTATGTAACTTTAATAGAATAGAAAACAATTTTTAGTAGAGGTTATACTTAAAGTTTAGTAGTCAGTATAGTAATTTGGTGCGCCGTCGGTAAAGCAGAATACAACATATGTAGACGAGTCGAAAGGTTACACGTAAGTGAGGCAGTGGCCGAGTGGTAAAAGCGAAGCTTAGTAAACCTAAGTAGCCCATTATTGCACCGCGTTTATCACACTCGCTGCGCTCGTGCAATAGTGGCCTGCTCGGTCACGGATATGGGTGACGGCGGGCTTAGGCAGGCCGTGCTATAAAATTCTATACGATACTCGTGTCTTAAGTAACCCATTATTGCACGGCGTCATGGCCCTCGCTGCGCTCGGGCGCTACTTTTACGCCGTGCAATAATGGGCTACTTAAGGCACATGTATCGTAATGTACTATTTTCTCATTTTTTCATGAAAACCCAAAATTTTTTTATAAAACCATCTAAAATCATCTTTATATTTAATTTTATAAAGAATGAAGATCGTACGTTTTAGACACACACATACACACGCATACACACACACACAATGCATTGTTTCTTAGGAGAAGGGTTCGTAATCAAAGACTTTTTCAAAGTTTTACAGAATTTTAAAGTAGATCGTTAATGTAAAATCAACGAAATATCTATCTATTAAAAAAAAGTCCTTTTGATTTCACACGCTCACAAAGTTTCTATACTCAACATCTATAAACTTGAATTCTGTATTTGATGACCTCTAGCCCGTGTTCCATAATCAATGACTCATGAACCATAATCTGTGACTCATACCCCATAATATATACAGACAGTATCCCTATAACATATAACTCTTCAAACTACATTAGTTTTTCGCCAAAGAGACAATAAATTTGAAGTTTAACATGTTTTTTTCTTTTTTTCTTTTTAGTTTACTTCTTTTTACTTATATTTCTTTTTAATAAAATTCATAGCTACGAGAGCTGGAATGAGAAAAGTTCGTTTCAAAAACTTACTAACTCAAGTGTAGAAATATTTCAGGAAACTTATAAATGTAAACTTAACTTTAAATGAATAATCGTAGTATCTAAAATCTCTTAAATTGAACAATCTTGCGTTTTTTACTAACCAATAAATCGCATAATTGATAGAAAAGAAATTTTTCTAAATTTTATTCGGCTGTTTTCATACTATTTCTTGCATGATTTTTTCAAGGTATAAATTATTACCGTCTATTCATGAATTATTTGTTGATCAATATTCAAATTTTATGTTATTTATTTGAATAAATTAGAATAAAATTCTTTTTTTAATATAATAAATAAATTGTGTGGATGTAATATTTATTCTTAAATTAATTTCCTGTGTAGTTCGTAAGTAAAACGTGTAAAATACTATTTGCAAGAGATTTAGTAGGTCATATTGAAAAAAGTGGAACATTTTAAGAATTTATTTTTAAAATGTTTGCAAGAAAAAGTATACGAAATTGAATTCTAAATAATTTTGAATAATTCTCATGAGTAGGATATTTTTAAATAATATGGCGGTTTATCCCATTTTTGCTCGTAATCTAATTCTGAACCGTCGTAAAGTATGATATTACTTTCGGATACATTCAAGTTCGTTGGATGAAAGTAAGTTCATTCGTAGTCATGGTCCACGTCTTTTAGTTTTAAAGTATTAACTAACCGATATTATGAGGCGTAATTTATACAAAGATATTTAGTAGATTCTTCTTTGCAAATGAAAAACATGTATTGGAAATCATAAAATAGAGTCGGTATAAATACAGCTCGTGCCTGTAACCTTCTCTATTTTTTTGATGGTGGAAATGGCAGAGGATCTGTTTAGTTAAAATTATGTGAAACAGTAACTTTTCTCGATGCGTTATGCTTGGTTCAATTCAATGGCTACACGGTGATTCTCACCTGAGGGGTTACTGGACTAGCACTCTGTTGGCATTGGATAAATTCTAGGTCTGCTTTGGTATAGAATAGGCTTTTGCTACACTGAGAGAAATGATGTATTAAAAATTACTATAATCTACAGTAACGTCAACACACACTTGCAATATAAAAAAAAATTACTATGTTTTGTAGTAAAAATTGCTATTTACATAGCAATTTTTACAATGTATATAGGAATTTTTACTATAAAATATAGTAATTTTTTTGATATTGCAAGTGTGTGTCGACGTTACTATAGATTATAGTAATTTTTAATACATCATTTCTCTCAGTGTAGCGAATAGACTATCTATTCCAGGCGAGTAGATCGATGAATATCACTGCAACGATGTCTACGATCATATTTGGATTTTTCTAATTATGTGATAGATACCTATGTATATTATATGAGAATTAATATACACTTGGCTCTATGACTGCGTACAAATACAGCCGAAATCTACTATAATCCTATCGTTGAAAAATGATGGATTTGTTGAGAAATCGTTTTACTCGTGATTTGGTTGGTGGGAGTAGTGGGTTGCTAGATTACAAAAACAAAAGTGGCGCGCGAAGTGAGCTTAGAGATGACTAGTACTCTACTAAGGAATCGTAAAAGTAGTTACAAAATTTAATTTTTCAGAAAAATGGACGTTTGATTAATATCAAATTAATATCAATAACCCAATAACTTGATAGGTTTCCGTTTTCAATTATTAATTTTTAATTAGTTATAACCAATTGAAGTTCAATAAAATAGTTTTTAGAAAAATAAATCTATGTCTTGGTTATGATTCCGCGCAAACGTCTGAAATATATGTTTTTTTTGCTGGTTAGATTTTTTTGTAGGATGGTTTACGTAGAATATGTAAATATTCGCTGATTCGTAGCTGGTGTTTAGCAACTATTTTAGTTTTAGCAACAGCTATAGTTCGAATTTATAGTTTTCCATTCAAGAGTTAACACGATGCTTTACTTTATGACAGAGATTGGTTCACAACATCTCTAGCGATAATAATAATGAGGATCGCAATATTAACATGAACAAAAATTGTTATTTTTCAGTATTTTATTTCGTTAGTCACTATGCATCATGATAGTTTCATCATTTTTAACATTCTGAATTTAGCAAAAGAGAATATTCTTTTAAATTTTATGCTTGGAACTTTGGATTGCCAAACAATTCAAAGGTCGTAATCAATGCTATCAATATCGTTGTATTTGTGTTTGAACCCTTGTCGTTCTAATATTGTCAAAGCATGAGGTTGGAACTTCAATTAACGAGAGTCAGACAAATATGTAAAGTTCACTAATTTATATGGAAAAAATATAACGGAGAAGCAAACATTTTGTACTAGTTGCACTAGCAATAAAGGCATTGTTTGAGTAAACAGGCGAAAAGGAGGTTTTCTGTTTAATCTCAAGAAATATGTTTAAACTACTTGTTAGAAAGAGATTTTTAAACTTATTAGTAACTTATTTTACAATAAATTATACAATTGTCTTTTTTAGATTAAGGCATTTTATCAATACAAGTAGATATAGAATAAATAATGATACAAAGACGTTAAGATACTACGTTACATTCATAAAACGCAAATTAATCAAAGTTTTCTATGTCTCAAGGAATTATAAACTTATTATAAGATATTAAGGGGGGATGCCACCTTTAAATCCCTCCCATTAAAATCATCCGTAAAAAAGAAATTTAAACTAATAAAATTTTGAACTAATATACTAAAAGTATGTTAAACGTATGACAAAATAAGCCAAAAATAGAAATTCTAGATCTATTTTGTCCCAATATATGGACTTTTCAAAATTTAGGCTTTGCCGTCACCGGCAGGTTCACAGAGGTAATGGATTTTAATCCTGTTAGGCTTAAGATTTTTGGTATTTTATGTAGTTTAAGGCTGAAGAGTTGTACGTATCAAAATTATTTGAGTAAATAATTTTTTTTCAGTTAAAAACTGCTTAAAATTTATTAAAAAATTCAAAACTATGATTTTAAAGCAGTTTTTGGCTGTAAAAAATTATTTATTCAAATAAATTTGACTCATACAACTCTTCAATTCTAAACTCCATAAAATACCAATAATTTAAGCCCAACCGGATTAAAATCCATCACATCTGTGAACCTGCGAGTGACAGCAAAGTCTAAATTTTGACATTGTGTAGAAAACAGCTTTAAAGATGAAGTCACAAACTGCTTCTTCCTTTCCTTCGTACTCCCTTCTCTTCCCTAAAATATTACAAAGTATTGTTGTATTAATATTATAAGAAAAGATATAACTTACCAGTGTTGTTTCAGCACGTACGGACTTAAACTACCAAACAATACAGGTAGTAAGTAGTTAAACATCTTAAATACATCAGTGAAACTGAGAAAAGATTGGTTGAGCAGGTACAAATTTCTGTAAAAAATAATCATTTTAAATCAGTTGATACAATAAAATATGTAGCTATGATTAAAATATTCAAAGGATCACAAGAAACATACATATAAAAGGAAAATAGTAATTCAAAACCTATTTCAATATTATAAAAGCAAATTATATAAAGAAAAATAAAAGATCTTTGATGTATTGAATATATAAAAAAAGTTTTAATTACTACAAGAGAATTTTAATGCTGATTAAAAAGTACTATAGGGACAAAAATAATAAATATACAACTTACTATATAAAAGTTATCGCAACTAGAGGTATAGCTACATATTTTATATTTCATGATAATTGGTCTCTGAATAACTATCTGGATGTAGCCTCTTCCAATAGCTATTTAGATTTAACAATAGTTACTGCTGTGAATTTGAAAAAGAAATTCTCACAAAGTATTTATGCTTTTTAGAAATTTAATTTTTATTCAAATAATTTATGCTTATCTAATATCCAATTGGTTGAAGTTTTGGATGAAGACAAGGTATAACTTTACTTGAGTAAATGTCTAATGTCTATATGTCAATACTAACCTCAGGTAAATAGAAAAAAACATGTGCGCGCACAGAGCAGCGGACACTGACAGCTGCCGCTGCGACGCAGCGATCAAGGCGCATGGCAATGTTTCGTGGCGCCTTTCACACTTTTTACCAGCTGAGCGCGCGATATGAGTTCGCGAATCGCATTTAAAAGTTTTATGTGTTTAGATTATGTATGTATGTATAAAATACATGAACATTAAATTATTTAACATATTTTCTTAGTTGAATGTGTAGCCGAAACGCTTTTTTCGTAGTATTTTTCTGTTAAAACTTTATTAAAAAATTATTTTTATAAATTTTAAATTAACATTTTAAAATATTATGTTTTTTTTTCTTTAACCGTAAAATTGGTTGTAAGAAATTGGTTCTTGATGTGGCTTACGTTTGCGTAATAAGACCCAAATCGGTAGAAACTGGTGGCACGTTTCTATAGACATTTTTGCTTATATCTTCGGAAATTTTTCAAATAAGTCACTCAAACTTTTTTTACAAGTTTAAAATAATATATAGAATCGAAAAATCAAATAAAAAAATATTGATTTTTTTCAAAATTTAAAGGTGTCATCCCCCCTTAATCGTAATATGGGTTTCTTGTCCGAAGCGCGGTAATATCGAATGATGCAATTAATTTGCCAATATTTAAATTCTCGTAAGGAAACAATTGCTTCAAAATTTTTATTTTAAATGGTTTTTAAGAGTTTTGAATAGTTTTTAACTATAAAAAATTATTTACTCAAATAAATTTGAAACGTAAAACTTTTCAGCCCTAAATCACATAAAATATGAACTGTTTAAAACCAATACGGTTAACGTAGGTTATGGCAACATGTAAATTTAGAAATATCTTTGGACTCAATGATCGGTTTAAAATTTTTTTTTATTCATTCCCCTACAAATTATTACTTATATATATTAGTAATAATTTAAATTTATTTTGAACAGATCATTTTAGGAATAAAAGTTAAGAGGTAATTTATTTATTTATTTATTTTTTTTTACTAGAGTAGTACATATAGTATTACATGTTTCTGCTCCATCAATACATAAATTTTATGTCTGATGCAGCAGACATCCTACAGAGGTAGTCACAGCTACCTGTGCATAGGTCCAGTATAAATTAAGATATAAAAAACAATAATTACGAAACTGACTTACTAACTAATTTGAAATTAAGAATTTCAATATTCATGTCTTACTTTTTCTTTTTTTTTCAACAATAATAATAACGTTGCTGTTTAAGATTGTATTCTAGAATATATTAATACTAATCCATCTCTTTAATTTTTTTTATTATAACTTTTAGTAATATCAAGAATTTTGAGATTTGGATTAGATTCTGGAAGATTATTATATACACGTACTGCTTTCATGTAGTGATTTTTATCACTGACAGCTTTAGAACACTTAGGGGTTATTATAAACTTATTTCTGGTTCTGCTAGTTAATGTTACATATAAATTCTTAAGGTCAGTGTAGTGGTAAGATACACATTCATAGGCGAAAATTTGTTTCACATTCAAAGGATTTTCTTGATTAAAGGTGTTTTTGTTTACTATTTTTAATTTTTTTAATATTCTGTTTTGTGTTTTTTGTAGTAGTTGTAGATTGTTACTAAATGCACCTCCTCATGCAATATTTCCATAGCTGATTGTACTATGGAAAAATGCGTAGTAAATTATTTTAAGTATGTCAGATTGCATGTATTTCGACATTTTGTATAGTACATATATCATATATTTTGTCTTCTTTATAATGTATTCAATGTGTTTATTTCATCTTAGATTATAATCTATAACAATACCTAGATATTTACAATATTCTACTCTGTTTAGTTTAGTACCTTGTATACGTATGTTTATATCTTAATGGTAATAAACCGCCTTAATATAATTTGTTCATTTTGAATACTAGTTTTACTTCATTTTCGGACTCAAACAACTTACCTACACAGAATACACCGATCTCATTTTTCGACTTAATGACTTCTTTGCAAAAATTCATTCAAGTCGACAACCTGCTGACTATACAATCTTCATTACAATTTCAACCTTATCACATTAGTTAGGAGGTAGCTATTCTGGATATTAATTGGCCCAAATCTATTTTGTTCTCATCACTAACCTGTTTTGTGATTTAATTTACAAGATTACAAATGAAGCTCGTTTAAATTTATTTAATATTTAAAATTTTGGAAACTGTTTAATATCTATACATACTATTTAATCCTATTACAAAATAATTATAAAACTTGTCTTAAAATGCTCTAAAATAGGTGTCCTATACTTAAAATGTTTTGTTCTTTCTTCACACAACCCTTTGCATTCCACAAACATTGACTAAGGTAGTGGTTCTTCATTTATCATACGAATTCCTTCCAATGCCGCCTCTCTCTCACTCTCTTGTTTCTCTCTCCTCTCTCTCTCTCTCTCTCTCTTTCGTTCTCTCTCCCTTGCTCGTTCACGCGTTGGGTTCTTGTCTCCGTTTCCTTCTCAGTGCTAAGCAGTTCCTGCGCTGAGGCTGCTGCAAAATGGCCGCAACTTTGCCACCACCATACCCAGACCATCTGGCTACTATCGAGAAATCCATGATTACTATACGTCGGCTTCCACTTCTCTCGTATGCTCTCACTGCCTGCTGCTTGTATACCTAAATATACGGATACCCACACATGCCAGTGTACTTACTACAGTTTGATTATTTTTCATGTGTTTCCGTGCAATACTTTATACACTTTGGTATCGAATTTTTTCCAAATATGAATTTATTATGAATCGGGTTCATTCATAAAACATGACCAATGGTGTAATGGTGTATTTTTTTCAATATTCTTATTACTCATTATTATTTTTTTTACGTTGTCCTTCGTGCCATAAAAAAAATTCATCAAAGTAGAGTTTGACCTTGCATCGTATATTATCACATGGTACTCTAAATATTTTTATGTTAAAAAATGAAATAAACATTACTTAACTTCATACGTTATTCAAAGTAAAAGGTTTCAGACAAAGTTAAGAAATTAAAGCATTGAACCATATTTTACTTATTGTTTTTATAGTATACCTTTTTATAAAAATAATAAATAAAAATTGGCAATAGCCTTTGTTTGGATTTGATTCTATTTTTATATACTTCAAATACTTGAAAATTAACACTTTTATAACATTACATTTTTATTTAGAATAATACGTATTATATTGTAGTTTTTACAAAAACTTTATTCATTTTCGTATATAATATTTGCGTTTTTAATTGTTATATTCATTTTAATGCACTTATTCATTTATTGATTTACTTTTTACGCGAGGAAAAAGTATATCTGTTTATCATATACAGTAAAGTACCATCAATACATTGTTGAATAGTCTTTTGAAATTGAATTAATTGCTCAAGTATTCCCGAAAATTCACAGAAAAATTTAAATAAAAATAAAATAAATAGATACGGCATTATACTTTACATATAGCAAAGGTAAGCAAATTAATTTTTGAATAGTTAACTTAAATATATTTATCTTTTAAGTAGAAGCTATTTTTAAATTTGAAACGATTATACTGAAACGTTGAACATGAAATTATTGAGCTAAATTAAAATTATGAGAAAATAGAAAATATTAATCGGATAATAGGAGTTAGTGTTGTAAACGTTGTCACCTGGTCAATCACTCATTTTGCTAATACATGTACTGTATTTTAAACATTTTTTGAAAAATAAAAATGTAAAAAGCTTGTAATATTTTTATTAATAATAATATCGATCAATACTAATTTAAAAAATATATAACACGTTTTCAATCCATATTAAAATATTATTATGTAAATTATTCATGATAGAATAATTTTATTTTAGAATAAACGTCGTAATGTCGATAATTGATTCGAATGACAAGTTATCTCGATGTAAGATACGAGTTGCACTATTCCACGAAATTCTTGACGGGAAACTACTATCACAGATTAATGTGAATCTCTTAATGTTTTGGATCATCGAGAAAACTTTTTCTAGATAAAAACAAACTTTTGAACATATTTTTATTTCAGAACATACAAACTTATAATTTTATATTACTAGCATAAAATTAAAATATTTTAAAGAATAGATTTAATTGTTTTTTATAACAAATAAATGTGTAAAAATACCAATAAATAAAGATGTTTAACTGTAATTCTAGAAACTGCTGTAATTCATCAATATTTACTTCATTTTTATGTGAAGTATAAAAATGTTTATATTTAAATTAACAGAATCTTTGCGTATAGTTATTTAAAGTTAATTAAAAGTGTACATTGCAATGTGAAAATCTATTTCATCATTCGCCATTTTCTTGAATATTTTACTATGACACACCTAAGAGTAAATTTTATATTTTATTAGGTAAAACATATATTTTCAATACAAGTATAATTAATATAAGCTAACTATATCATGAATCCGTGCCTTAGATTTTAAGAATAAATGCATGCAACTTATCAATTCCTAAATTTATTGAAAGTAATACTACTACAATGATTTGAATATTTGCAATGACTAAATGAAAATAGATAAGAACATATTGCAAGAATTCATTTCCCGTTTTCTCACGATCGCGCTACAGATCCTTTCGATAGTTCTAGAATGTACAATGCAGATACCGAGACTTTCGTCGTCGATTCATTTTCGATTGATGGGCGCGCGCGCGCTACTATTACTACTACTTCTTCTTCTGTATGCATTTTTGCGCAATGCGTCCAATAGCCCCGGAGTATTGATTTGGGATCGAGTGACGAGCGGATAAACAGCGCGCCGTCCGGCACGTAGCAGGTGATATTATGTTCCGTATTCGGGATCAATGTTTTCACAGCTGTCCTGTGGTGTGCGCGCGCCCGTAGAGCAAGAGCCGGTTATCAGGCGGCGACAGCAGTTGTGTGCACCGGTGCTCTCGATCCCCGTGCCCTTATAATGCCCGATTGCGCCTTCTGGCGATCATTGTTCGACGTAAAGAGGAGACAAAAAATTGAGTAACTTACCATGATCCCCCAGCATCCTGCTCGGGTGGTAAATAGAATTATCGGCTGCTGGTACCGCAGAATTTTGTTGATGTTACAGAGATCATTGGTCGAGAGAATCCTTGCGCAGTTTTCTTAAATTACCACTGTCGATACGTATTGAGCCGCATTTGATAATTTGAAATGCATTGTCAAGCTATCATAAATTATTGATTCAAAAATATTAAAATAAAGTATTTATTAATGTGAAATAAAATTCATTTTAAAGGCGAACAACAGTAAAGAAGTGTGTATAATAATACACATAAGATAGTATCATAGAAAATTAACATGTTATGTTGGATAATTACTGTATATTTAAAATTTTAAACTATTTATTTGCAGTTTAAAAAAATACATTTATACCACTCTAACATAAAAATCATAGCTTTCCTATAATTTGTTGGCGTTCGTGATATAAATACTGTTATAAATACTGCTTGAAACTAGTGTGAGAGTCGATTATTTACCTCATGTGACTTTTTGCACGAGCAAAGAGTGTCGAAATGTACATTTATTGCGGTAAAGCTACGCTTATAATATATGAGTAAATCTATAATCTACATTTAAGATTTTTCTTTTTTAAGAAACATTTGATTTGTACCGTCTTTCTAACATCTCGAACCATACTAGAAAATGAAATACAAAAATATCGGTGAGACATTTTTTCAAAAATTGAATTTTTTTAGCATAATATAAAAAAGTTTAAATTATATTTTACCCATTAAGAACGTTCTACAACAAATATTTTCAAAACTTGAAATGAAACTAAAGACAATAAGTTGTTTATTCTCTCTTTCAAAATTAAAAAAAAAGATGCTTTAAAAAATTACAACAGTTTGAAGCTTAGCGTTGAAAACATAAAATACGTTACAAACTAGAGCTGTTAATTTTTGTTATCGTTGAAAATTTTGAATTATAAAAATATAATGCGTAAGCTTAATTAAAATTTTTGTTATTAAATTGTGAAAAGAATGAAAATATAAGAATTTCATACAAGTGAATCAGACTTAATGAAAAACCTTGATTTGAATCAAACGTATTAATAAATTTTTAGTTGTTATTTATCTGGTCGAGTATTCTTTAATATTTGTAAAAATGTAACAGCGTTTATATTAATTATTTTTTCTTTCATTTTGATTAAGTTAATATTGACACACACACACCCACACACACGCACACACACACCCACACCCACCCACACCCACACACACACACACACACACACCAAGTGCATTAGTGAGTTGTAAAACAAATTCTTATCTTTTATGAATACGGAAAGTATAAGATGTATCTATGGATTTTTGCCAATAATCGTAGAACATTTCTTTTATTTTTTTGGGTGAAAATTTGTATGTAGCTGAATAGCACAAATTAACACCCAAAACCACATATTAGAATTCCCTTTGAGTTTGAGATAAGAGATTCTTGCAACAAAGTATATAGACTGGCGCATCGAAGAATCAAATACATAAAATGTAGCATCTTTAAAAAGGTGTCTTTCTGTAACGCTAACCTTGAATGTATCGAATGAACATGCAAAAAAAATTAAGAAACTGAAATTAATAAAAAAGAGAGGGAATTACATTTTCAATAAATTCTTTGAAATAACTGAAATATTAATTATTCAGGTTAGAAAAGCTTCACATACTAAAAATGGAAAACAGAACTAAAGAAATGGACTTTTCGGCTCTTTTTTGAGATTTAAAAAATATTCCTTTGTTACAAATTCATAGCAATTTAAATTTAATAAGTGAAAATGCATCAAAATATTCGTGAAATTAAAGCTCTACGTTTTACCGATTTGTCAGTGTTTTTGGTAACTCAAAGTTGAAGAGTAGTAATTTTGAAAAGAGATAATATTTTTTAATTCTAAAGAAGGAACCGAACCCTTGCAATCACAGTTTCAGTTTATATTTTTACAATGTTTGCAAAATTTTACGTTAAAATAAATCTACAAATATCGATAATACGAATATGGATACCTGGTGGAAATCCAAAACATTTTTTACCCAATAACTGACTATTAATTTTAGACTTGGCCATAAAATAGGCACTTTTCTTGTCTAGTTATTAGCTCCCGGTGAAACGCTTTTTTCCACATTA
>JAWWEQ010000045.1:5118403-5179951 GCA_035583055.1 Torymus tubicola | reverse complement strand
AGCGATGGGGAAGGTCAACCCCATTATGGGTCGACCTTCCCCCTCGCTCAAATGTTTATTGAAAATATGGAGGGTAGTCAAATCAACTAAATTAAAATAATAATTTATAAAAAATGTTGCAACACACCAATACAGAGTGCTTTTATGTTGCTCTATTTTCCAGTAGGAATGGAGATACAGCAGTATTAGGATGGAAAAAGTGATTTCTATATTTTAAAAAAAAAAATCTATAGTTATCACGGTTACTTCTTTATTATAAAAAATGCGTTTTTTTAAAAAGCTTAAAACTCTTTAACTCTCAAACTAAACACTCAATTTTTTGAGAATAATCATGATAATGATGCCTGTATGACCATTTTTTCCAGTCTCATAGCGAGTTTTCAATCATTATAAAAGCTAAATAACTATCATTACAATTAATTAAAGGAATCAGCAAATTAAGTTTGAGGAAGCTATGAACCAATGAATTGGCAGCGATTGTTTGAACTTATTCTTTTTAAAAAAGATTTCTGTTAAAACTGATAAAACAAAATTAACAAATATTTAGTAAATATAAGTAATACGAGCCAAAAATCTGTAAATCCAATAAAAGTTATAACCTATTTTTAAAAAATGCTCAATTTTTTGGTATTTTGTTTAAAAAATCTTACTTTTTGACAGAAAAAGTTTTTACGAAGAACTCTTGAAGTAATAAATCGTGGTATCGATATTAGCTCTATCAAACTGCGTTAGATTTTTTTTAAATCAAATATGGTGAATTTAAAATAACGGTCAAAAATGTAGAAAAACGCCGAAATACCTCATTTTTTATGTAGAATAAGACTTATTGAAAAAATTTAGAAATATTAGGTGAATTTTTAGGATTTCAAGGCTGCTAATTAAGATTTTGAAGTCAGAATTAGAACACCCACGATGGTGAATCCAATATGATAGACGTTGACTCTCAAAATTCAATATTTTTCTAGGTTTTTTCAGTCTAAGTCTTAATTTTGATGTAGAAATGGTTATTTCAACATTTTTCCCTATTTTAGCTGCCATATTAAGTGCGCCATCTTGAATTTTGAAAAAATCAGTCAATGGATAAATCACACAATTATTGAAAATCGAACATTTAAATTATTTCTCTATCATTCAAAATCTGTCGCCTAAAAAATAACCAATACAACTATATAAACTTGAAAGAAAAACAAGCTAAACAACGTAATTACACTTCCTGTTAATGATTTTCCAAACCAGCACGGTCCTCGCCACGATCTACGCGCTCTTAAGAAAATACAATCAGCCAGCTGGGTAGAATAAGATGAGGACAAAAACCGGTACACAAGCGGTGCGCTTGGCCCAGCCACGACGTATATCTATTATCGGCGTTAATTGACAAGCATCGCGTCCCATTATTTTCGCAACAACAAATGAAATGGTTACGACATGATTCAGCTGGCATTATATATACGCGAGCGCGTGACCGCGCGTAATTCGCGGCCATTACAGAGACCCCCTCTGTGTACCTCCTCGCTATTTGCTATATCTATATACGCGTATGGTTGCGTTTAACGTCTCCCTGGCGACGAATCTTGACTATAAGAGGACGGCAGCAAGTCTTGGGTTCGGTAGGTACATATACCTACGAATGCGTAACGATACGTCGTGTAATATACGTTCCGCTCCGACGTCTTGCACCCAATGGACTTTCGCGCTCAGGCATAATATGCCCAGTTCGCGTCATCTACTTTTTTGCGCGTCTCATTTTTTCGTTACTCGTCGCGGAGCGTGCGGGTGCGTGCCGTATATGATCGCGCGCGAGAGAAATTAAGCGCAAACGCATAGCTTGGGGCTAGTCATGGCGCTGGCGCTACCTTGAATATCGTCGCGAGCTTATTAGCCCGCGGGCCCCCCCGCGCGCGATATGGGTATTATATCAAGCGCGAGCGAGTTCTGCATTAGGTAATCTTACGCGGTGTAACGCGACGGCGCGGGCAATTCAACTATATACTTACTCGAAAAAACTGGGTCGACGCGCAAGCGACAGATTGTACGCGTCGCGACGGTTACGCGCGGGACTTTCTTTGCGGGTACCTTTGCAACGTCCTCGTACTCATCTGTCGCGGTGTTTCTTTTTTCGCGCGAGTTGTTGTTGGTGTCTGGCCCTTGCTGTTTTGTCGGCAGGATTAACGAAAGCGATCTTTTTCGACACGCCTATGTCGTTAAAAGAATCGTGGGTATAGTTTGTGGTCTGGTTTTTTTACGGATGTTTTTTTGCAAGGGTTAAAAGGTAGTATGATCGCTATTGTTGCGTAAGAGTAAGCAAAATTTTTTGGTATTTCTGATTTTTTCCAAGCAACTTAATAATAAACGTATATTAGTGGTAGTTAGCATTGAATGTTAAAAATAGAGCCCGAATGCAGATGAGGTACGCCAAGAACTTGATGGTTTTTTTATCGGTTTCGGCAGTATTTCAATGCTTGTAATATTAGGTAGTTATCGATCACGATTCGAAGGTTATCTTTTTTTTATAGTCTGCGAGGTCTATTTGCGTAGATAATCTTATTTGAATCTAGATTATGCGAACGAAAGTCGTATATTACGAATATTATGAATTAAGGTCGTGAAGCCGATCATTTACTTCGGACGAAAATATTGTATTGGTCCTTGTGCAAGTTACTCGGCAAACCTCCAATCGTTATGATTTTAGGAATGAAAAAAAACTACTTTACTGGATTCCTCGTTTTTTATACTTTACGTAAAAGTGTTAGAATAAGAGAGATAATTGGTCGTTTGGGAATGAGTACGTGACCGGAAAGCGCAGCATAACCCGAAAAAAAGAGAGGCCAGCTGTAATTAAAGTGAGAGTTTTAAAATCGTTTACACTGGATTAGTCTCAAGTGAATTTGAAGTCAACTTTCTTGTGTTTCAATTATTAGAAAAAGTGTTTCAAAACCGTCGTAACTGATTTGCCATTCACTTCCTTGATGCGGTGCACTTATAACCTAAACACACATTAAAAATTAAGACATCCACGATAATTTCCATACATATTTTTTTTCTTCAATCCTATCCTATATATCCTATGCTTCCAAAAAACAATTCACGCCCAAAAAACAATTAATCGACGCCAGAAAAAAACATTTAAAACATATTGCCAACAAAATCAGCGAGTTCCTGCTTGCAATTTATATTATATATACGATATATCATTTGTGGTTATCTCTACACGCACAACAAAAGCGTCAGTTGCATAAGCATCTAGCGTCTTATATACTTATTTTCACACGATTGAATAATTTCAGTATATAGGCACACGCGCGCTCGCGCGCTCTTATTACTCGTTACATTGCCCGCGCTTAAAATAAACCCCTTGCTCCCACACGCACACCTCGCAGCCAGACACACCGAGAAACATTTCGTGCAGCAAACAACGAACTTATCCACGTGCATTATCTCCCTCTCTCTCTCCTTCTCTTTCTTTCTGAATTTTTCAAACGTAGCTTCCTTATTCTCGTCCTTGTCGGCGACGATCGACGCGCTCGCACTCATGTGACTCTAGTCGCGGGCGTTCCACGTGCTCTCACTTTCGCAAACTGGTTCCTCGCATCCGCCTGCAGCAGCAGCAGAAACAACGTGTATGAGAGCGCGTTTTATCTCTCTATATACACGCCGACGCGTGCATATATGCCCGTGGGGCAGGCTCGCGTCATCGGCCCTCCTAAGTCCGTATAGACACGGACAGACGCAGACGAGAGATCGATTGCCGATCGATCGATTTTCGCACGCGGACAAGTGAAAGCGCGCGCGGCAGGCGGGAAAAAAATTGCTTGGATTTCGATGCGGGCGCACGGCGTAAGTGGCCTTTTTTGCGTCGGGCGTAATGTATAAATATGCTGCTGAGAATCTTTTGTAACTTAAATTCCTCCGTCGAGATTGTTATTCTTTTTTTCTTTTTCTTTTTTACTGATTGTTAGTATGTTTTTCGTATTTTATTTCACGATATCATCTATGAATAATCCGATTTTTTTTAATACGTGGGTGTTGCATAAGCTATGGAACTTTATGCTTTTATAAAAAAAATATTTAAGAATAATAGAAGAGACTTTAATATTTATCCTTGCAAAATCACAAAAGAGTATTAACATTGATGGAATGATTTTATATTATTTACATATTCTCGACTTCTTCATGAGCATGAGTCATGATTTTACTATTACATTCTTATGTCCGTATTCATATTAAACTTTAAACATCTGTTAAACAATATTTTTGAATTTTTATTTTTATTTGATTACATAATATTGTTATAGCCAAAGCCATCTCTACAGCTGACTATAGGGAGGATTCTATTTTAAGCAAGCAATGTTGTATTTTGTAATAAAATTAAGATTACCCTATTTCTATTTCGTTGAACATTGAAATTACTTTCCTCATTAAAAATATGATGCATGCATCTGAGCAATATGCCGAACGTGGTATCTTATATGAATGTAAAAGTAATCAAATACTATACAAGCTTTACTCGCATATTTATTCTTTAAGCTGATCATTTGCGGTCTGTACTTCATTTCAGCAGAAATTGAAAAACTAGTTGAACACTTATACTCGTGTAACTAGAAAGAAATATTCATTCTCTTACATCTCGGAACCCCGTGACTTAGTCGTTAAAGAAATTGACTGCATGTAGCGAAATGGTGCGCGTATTTTTTCAACATTTAATCGGGCCTTGATTGAATTCTCCCCCGGGGAACGTTTTCCACAATTCAGAGAATAATTAAATTACCTCTTCGTCTACACGCATACACACTTTTGTGGAAAAATCAATAAATGGTTTTGTTCGTATGTGAGGAAATGTGTCGGAGAGGTCGTTATTAACACTAGAAAATCTCTTATGCGATGCACGAAGTTCTGAAAATTTTTTCGCTTTAATTAGCCTTCTAGCTACAAGGGATAAATGCCTCTATTTCACGCTCGTGTGTTTTGCGCTCTGTAACGGAAACCATTTCTAATGCGCGTCATGTACATATATATATTCGTACTTTTCGAGCGTACAAATGTCTTAACGCTTTAATTGTATTTAATTACGCGAACCGCGCCGCAGACGCATTTTCACCTCGCTCGCGGGCGCGCGCATTATTTCGTCACATTCCGCGATTATGAAAATCACTCATTAAGCGACTCATTTTTTTTCTTCGCCCCGCAAATTACATACTTCGAGGCGTCTATTAATACCTCCAAAATCGTTAAGTACCACACACCCGTAAAGTTCGAAGACTGCATTTAACTCGCCTGTTGCAGACTCAGCCTCCCATATATATATATATATATATATGCGTTTACATATATATGTATACGCTTTCGTACATTTGTATATATATACCTATATCCTTCTACCTTAAACACAATGCAGGCGGTATACCTACCACACTTGCACAGAGAGAGAGAGAGACCACCGTATATCCGTTTGGTGAACCCGGCACGCGGTTCTCAAAGGTCAGCCTTCGCTGGCGTGTGCGCAGCCTTGAGCCGCCTAGGAATCACCTTCCGTGCCGATAGTTCATTTCGGCACGCGCCTGCAAGAGATGCATATATGTACATATAACATGCGTGTGTGTGCGTGCACTTTCGTCTCGAGCAAGGCCGTTCTTTACGCTCTCGTGCGGGCGCGCGTGAGTGACGATCGTATAGCGACCGCGGAAAAAATCGACAATGACGACGACGACGCCTTTCTCTCGCGTAGCGCATGATGCGTGCGATGTTATCGATGCAAAGGACGCCGCGTTGTATGTAGAGTGTGGAAAGGAATATATGAAGGGGGTCTGATGGTATTTATCGTGGTTTGCGTGAAAGGATTAGCGTGTTGCCCGAATTAGATGAATTTCGGATGATATCGAATGACGTCGATTATGGTTCGTAGATTTTCTCAGACATTGGGTAAGATATACTGTAGGATGTTACTTTTACTTACTTTTACTTTTGTTTCCTTTTCCTTTTTATTTTTGCACAAATAACCGTATATTTGGCTCTTATGGTAGTATTAATTCAAGCACACATCATTTTGAAACATATGAATTATTACGGTTAGTTAAAATTCTGAGGAAAGTGCCTAATCATAGAATGAATATAGAAGTTACAGAAAACGTTTAATATCTATAATTAAGTTAATTTTGTTAAACATACGTGTCGAGGTAAACAAAAATTGTTAGGATAAGTGACAAACAAAAGAAACTAAATAAATGCCTTTACAAACTCTGAAAGAAAACAAAGTTTCCACGATACGTAACCTTCGACTGTAGATACAAATTTCCTAATCGCAGAAACATGAAGAAACAAAAAAAGCGTAGTTCAAGTTCATACGTCAATACAGTAAAATAAATGGCCATACCCGTTACAAAAATGAATGGCATTTAGTCGGGCAATTGATTTCATGCTAACATTTAACGACTGGTTCAATATATACGAGTTCGGTCCACTTAAGTACAGTATTTACAACAACAGCGGTACATCTTTTTCAATAAACATGCGAATTTTAATTTTTGTTTTAGCTATTTTATTGACCCTAGAACTGTATAAACATAGAAAAAGCATTCGATATTTTACTGAACTTTACAATATTTCAATCGCATTCTCACATTCGATATGACGTTTCCCAAGTCTTATCGATCCGCGGATTAACACTTTGCAAAGCAGCATATATCGGCAATTTATTACCTCAGTCCAAACACGAGCGGCGTGGAAAATAAAATAGCCTATATATATAAGCCACACGTTACATATACACACGCTCGAGAAACCTCAATAACTTTATAATCCCCATATTGAATGTTTCCTCGAACCTCGTGGACGCGTTTTTTACCCTTCGCGAGATAGGCAATTAAAAGTGAAAAGACCCGGGCCCGTATAGTTAATGCCACCTAATACACAGGTGAGGCAACAGGAGCTATAAGCATAAATAAAGTCATGTGAGTAGTCGAATGTTACAGCGAGCACGCGCGTTATATATATATAATACGTATATGAATTACGGGCATTGTAAAGCGAGCGCGCAAATTTTACGCCTGCGCGCGAACGAGAGGCACGCGTGTACGCGGCAAAGATAAATCAGCAGCGCGAGAACTCGTGTGCGCGCCTTATTAAGGATGATTTCATGCAAATGACCTCGTCACTGCGCTGTCGCTCGTCCGCGATTGTATATCGCCTGCTCGATTAATATAGCGGCACTGCAAGGTGTGTGACAGTTGGGGAGTCATTAATACATTTAGGACGACGCGCGGGCGTAAATTACGCAAGATACCATCGGTGGAGCTTTATATTTATCGGATTAAGTCGTCTGCGCGTGTATATATAAGCCCTGGCACTCGCGTTCTATTCGAATCGTGCGATAAGTATTAATATAATAATTTAGTGCTGATCGAGCGCTCCACTCTTTATGCTGTATTAAAAGTTGCCCTCGTTTTCAATAGTTAAATATTTTTCTATTATATATTAAGTTGCTTAAAGCATATATAACCGCGAATGATCGTTATTTCATCGGTATATTTCTTTATTACTTACTCAAGTAGCCCCGAGGAGTGCATATAGTTATAACATTTTCATCGAACGCTATACGCGAGGCTATATAGAGTTTTAAAATTTAATGTGTAAAAAAAAAGGTGATTATTATGATAAGTGCTGGAAATAATAAGAAGGCAACAGCTACTTTTGCTTAAATTACAGTCTTTTATGGCATGATCAAGCGTGTTAACTGCAAGATTCGGACAAAAAGTTGCTGATAAATGAAAGTCGATTGTACGTGATCAGTCGGTCCATAAAATGTAGTTAATGCGTCTGGTCGTTTTTGACTGGTACCGACGCACGACGCTAAAATCGTCGTTAGAAAATAACCTGTTGCACAATTAAATTTGGAGTATATAATAAATTGCAGCGACGAGATGACGTCGAAATGAAAGTGGATCGGGAATAAATCAAGTCTTTTAAAATTATAATTATTTATGTCGTCGACAGAAAAGGCGGTGTTGTTAATTACGATGTATTTATCTTGTACTATATATCGAAAACTTTGTAACAACTTTTAAGCAACATAATGATTATTTATATACACAAATTTACTCCTTTTTAATAGAACACTAATTGATGGAGATTGTTAGACCGCCAATAGATCCAAGAAGTTGGTTAACAATATTTATTGCAACTTCCTTAGTACTCTGTACAAACAAGTTTTGTGACTCCCTAATTATTACAAATTATTTAGACACATCGTAAGTCAACAACGAGAGAATCTATAGGCTTTTTACGAGTGAGAACTGTTGCTTTTTACTACTTTTCCAATACTACATAAACCATGTTTATTGAAATTTAAGAACAAAATTTTTGCGACATAAAAATGGCGCTAATTGAATTTGTATATATTATCTTCGAGTCGGCCACGATCGGACTACGTTTATCCGTTGATTGCGTCTATACTTATAGATAATCAATGTACACACGGTGTGACCACGCTAATTAAAACAAATTGATCTTTAATTCATATTCCTCTTGTCTAGCAAATAAAGCACACGACATATAATTGAATTCGCCGCTAAAACATCCACTTGTTTTAAACAGCTGTATTTCCACCTTAGGCGTTGTTTTTTTACGCCGGCCGGACAAACCTCGTGACTCGCGTACTCTGGAAAAACACAGATTTCCACTTTTAAATAAGTTAACTAGAACGAGAACCTATAGAAGAAATGGTTAAGGAGAAAAGCTGCAAGAAACGAAGTAGATAATAACGTCTTTACACGTAAATACGTTTACTTACATAGCTTACTTTTCTTATGTCATCATAGAAATGTTTACTTTAAATATATGTTTTAAAAAATAGTAAAAAACCAAAAAGTTAAATGAAATTTCTGCATTGAATTCGTCCTTGCTACAGTTGCAACATAGCATTGTTGCTATAATATAAACTAAAAAGCGGAAAACAGGTTTTTTTAAATTGAATACACGTGAATTAAGAGTTCGTTTCTCTGCACGTGCGACATGAAACAAAAACAGACAGAGTTACGTAGTTTTTTAAAAAGAAACTTAATAAGTACGCTTAATTCATAATTCGTATTAAGTTTTGTGCGCTTTCATATTATTTCATATCGCATACCTTGTAAAAAACATTCAATGTTATTTTTCATAATTTTTTATTAAAAATATTTTCTTAAAAAATGGATATTATTATCTGTTAAACTATGTAATAATTGAAATTTATAGTGATAGACAAGAAAATATAGGTAGAACAATATTTCAATGTTTATTCATAATACATATCTTATCAATAAATTACTATATCTTTACAAACTGATATCAGTAGAGGATAAATATAGTTATATGTAGGAATGTTTCGTTGTAAAAAAATTGCAGATAAACACATTGTACAAACTTGATGACTTGTTTTATGACTGAAGTCAGCATTTTTATTGCAAAATAGTATTCGAAAGGATAAGTGGATTGTTAGTTCACTGATCAATAAAAATGGAATGCTAGAAAAATTCGAAAAACAAATACCATTCTAATCAAAGTTTTTCATTAAATACTATTACTAATTTGTATATTTGCATATATTTCTATCATCTACGGAAAATAATGTTTTTGATAATTATTTGAAAAAATATGTACATTAATTTGAATATTTATAAGTTTTATTAGTAAGAGTAAAATAATTATTTTGAAAGATTTTTTTTATTAATTTCATTCGAACGAGAATTAGAAATATGTATATTACTATAAGAGCAATGTGATTTATTTGATCTGATTTTATTAATGTTTGATATCTGAAATTCCAAATATATTTCATTTTAATTTTTATCCCATAGTACAAGCTGTTGCAAACAATCCTACAGCTTGTAAACACAGCGAACACCACACATCCTATATAGAGCCGCGCGACAGCTGCTCCATTTCCCCGCGTCTTCCACTAGGCAACGCATTATACTCGCAAAACGCGCAATCTCCGCCGATCCATACATCCATTCTCGCTTTTTACAACCTACCACCACCACCGCCGCCGACGCCGCAACTCACGCTCAATTTTTCGAGCATCGTAAAAGAGATAAAGGGGCAGAGAAGGCGCTCGCTCGGCTACAGATAAAGCCTAAAGGGAGCGAGACGGTGCTACATAGACTCACCGCAAGCCGCGCGTTACTGCTCCTGCTACTACTATACTGCAACAACAACAACAACAACTACTACTACTACCGCTGGGAACGGTATCTTTCTGCAGCCGGGCTCTGCGTTGCGCAAAACTCATGTGACGAGGCGAAAGTTAATCTTTGTAAGGCAGAATGCAGCGCGAGCGAGCGAGCGAGCGCATAGAGCGAACGATCAGGGTCGGTGAGCCAGCCGATACACCTCGGGAGTCACGAGGAATCATTACGTTACGTGTGTTACGCTAGGGGAGGATTACATCATGACGTACCTACGTGCAGAGCGCTCTATGGAAGTACCGACGACAGCGACGCGTGGCTCGCTCGCGCCAAGCGATAATTGCAGCCACGTGTTGCGCTTTTGCTGTACTTATATATCCCCCACTTCTTCAGTATAAGTATATAGAGCAAAGAGGCAAAGAGAAGTGAGAACTGCATGGGCGTCTTTATGGAGATGTTTACGCGCGCGTGGGCCGGAATGCGGTGTTTTATGATACCACGTGAGTCGCTAAATTTGGAGGGTGTAGTATATATGTGCTGATGGATCGAGTCTATATAGCTGTGGAGAGCGCGTGATGCTGGTTACTCATACTTACCGGTCTTTCGTGGCGCGGCGCTTTCGCGATTCAAAGATAGGAATTTCGCGAGCCGAGTTTTTTTTCTTCGCGCGTGCTCGCGTTCCTATATAGCGCGGTGCGTGTTTTATGATTTAGAGCGCCGACGACGACGATGAGGAGAGCGCGTGAGCGAGCGGCTTTCGAAAGTTCCGCGAATTGTCCTCGAGAGTTTGGAAGGATGGATGTAAATCGACCCGGTGAGCGGTGGGATTTATGTTGGGAGAAATTCTGGGTATATTGTTTTGTTGTTGTTTTAGGATGACTGATGGGTATAATATAATATGCTGAATAATTTTATGTCATTTTTATAATTTAGAAATCGTTTCAATTAACGATCTTAAATGCTGTAAACTGTTACTTCATAAAACTCGCTACATTGAGGAACTGAGAGCGACTGATTTCATTTGGGATGTTTGATAACGAAATTAAGGCACGTGTTTGCTACGTTCATAAGAGAGAGAAGTATTTTTCCAATGCGAAATGTTGAGAGAGTGGCAATCATAAACCGAATGTTATATAGATCGGATTCGGATGTGAACTTTAGACATTCGAAAGTGTATCTGTGTGTAAGTATAGATTTCAAAAATTTCAAAATGATCCTTTCCCACGGTTTCAGTGTCTGCTAACTTTACGCAGTTTCAACGTACATCATTACGAAAATTGAAAATATTCTTTACGTAATTTAGATGAAACTACAAAAAAATTCAATATTCCATTTATAAATGATAAATAAATTATTTGATAATTGAACTTTTGAAGTTACCTTGGGTTGGTCCCAAAATTAAAGTAAAATAATGGCAAATATGTGTCATGGTTGTAAATCAAAAAACGATTTCTAAGTGAAAAATTTATTTTACGATTTAAAGCTGCTTAATATGCACACGAAAACGCAAAAATTATAATAGGAAGGACATAATGGCCCACATTTATCTTTATCTCACTATATATAGAATATAGTTTTTAGATTTATTAAATTTATTTAAATAAAATGTCTTTCACTTCTTGAGAGAAACTATTTATCACCAATGATTATCGGAATTTCTGATTTTTAACATAATTTGAACGTACATGAAAATACAAACATTTTGATTAAGAAGTTATTTATTTTTATATTAGTTAGATTGTATCTTTTTACAATGTGTGATATAAAGCAGGCAGAAATTCTATTAGTTAAAGCTAATTATATATGACAACAGTTATTAAGATTGCTCGTTATGATAGAATCTCACTAATTTCCGGTTTCAAACTACTTAAAGTACATGTCTGCAACTGTAAAATGGCTAAAATGTACACGCACCGTACGTATATGGAACTGCTGCCGATTATACGATAATGCTTAATGTTGCAATAGCTTCTCTCAATCCGTAAAAGAAATTTAATTATATATAATTGAGAACTTGAAGTACGAATGTATACTATTCTAATTTTTTGATAATTACTATTTCTGAATCTTTATATATTTGACAATTTAACTAGATACTAAAAAGTTGTTTGATCTCGATAATTTTTTTCATTTCAGTAAAAAAATGTACTTTAAAAAGCACATTTTATAAAGGATGAATATTTTTACGTAAATAATTTATCACCAGTACTTAAAATAATAATTATATCAAATACAATACGCCCAAATAATTATACGATTTTGTAAAATAAGCTATTTCTTACAAAATAATAGTATGAATTATAAGATATTTAACTTTTCAGTGAGATTACTAATCAATTCAATAATTTCATACATAAATGAATATTTCAGCAATAAAAATAACTCAAACAGAAGTATAACAATTACTAAATTTTATATGCCACATGTTTCCTGAAGTTTATGTAATTAATATTACATAGTGTTTGGGAGATTAAATTTATAAAGTGACCAGTTATAGTTGTAAATTATTTTTGAAATCTCTTTTTATACATTCTTTGTACTAGTCCCAACATTTAACAGATACACCAAAATTAAAACGTATAAACGTCACAGAATAAAAAGTTGTTTTCCCATCGAATTGAAAGTTGTCAATATTTGGCGTCATTATATTTTCAAGGCTCTTTTGTAAACGACATTTATTATAGCACGTATCAATCGAATAATGTTCTACAATAATTGGAATCTCATTGATCTATGATGTAATAAATTTTACTGTTTTCATGTTTGTTTCTCGTTAATAGTCTTTATTTTACTTTTGATTTGTATACCTATGCGACTGAAAAAAAATTATATCAAACGTTGCGTAACATTTAATAACATAAATATCATTCCTGAATAAATCTTTGGGAATTTTTCGCGAGATCGATTGAACCTGTAATAAAAGAAAACCGCGTTTACGAAATATCGCGAGCAATTTCTATTGCAATTTAATAGACACGTCCTGTTAATCAATTGGCCAACACATTAGAACTACCTCTCTCTTTCTCCTTTTTTTCGCACACTCATCGCGATATCTCTTGCGAAGATACAATCGGCCGGTATATACCCGGACACAATGCGAAAGCCTCGTGCGTATATAAATGTTATATACATATACGCGCGCGCGCTTCTCGATCTGATCTCTCGTAACTCAGAAAATCGATCGGTCGCAAATCTCCCCAAGCACTCTTCGCTACCGCCGCATTGAAATCTCCGATCGCTTTATACGCGAACGTAGTTACCTGCAGGACTCACCGTCTAATCGCCAGCGTGAGCGAAGAGAAAAAAAAACACATCCATCCCATTCATTATATCACGCGCTCGCGCTCACTTCAGTATATAGAGAGAAAGAGAGAGAAAAAAAAACGAAACGGGGCCGCCGCGCTCGGATCCGAATTGGACGCGTGTATATGTACGCAGCGCGGGAGTGAGAATTAGGCTTTCTTTCTCTCGACAGCTCTCATGTAACTCGCATTCCAGGTCTCGGTTTTTTTTCTGCATAAGTCCACCGTGTGGTATATGAATTGTAATAGCAAAGCATAAGAATTTACATGCTCCTCGTTTTTTCTATTCGTACGGGATGAGTGGTGTAGACGTCTGGGCAGGTGCTTTGTTTCGTACGGTATATGAGATTTCCACCAATTTATTTTTTGTTGCGAATTAATTGCTCTAATTAGGAGAGAAAGGGATCGTAAAAAATTCAAATCATGCATATACACACACATATATATATATATGTTTAGAGATTTGTATGATGTGAGAAGAGAAGTGTTTATTGTATTTTAACATCACTCATTGATTTACAATGCAATATCCGTTTTTATGGTTTCGTGAAATTTGAATAACTTTTAACTGAAAGTAAATTTTCGAGTGGCAGGAATGATTGATTAGCGAGCAAAAAATGAAACCCGTTCGAGTGCAAAGAATAATGATGATTGTACGCTACCAGAATGACTCTCACATCTCATTCAACGGGATCTAAATTCAAGTGCTAAAGGGTTGAGTTTTCTTTCTATTAGTAACTGTCTGTCAAAAATACCTAAGCGTTGCATGTTTATTAAACTCCAATTCAGGTTAATCCGTTCATTCCCTGGTTCTCACGACCTAATTTTTTTTTCTTCTAAATGACACTTTTTAAAAATTAATAATTGTCTCGATTCAATCGAAATTTCAAAATTAATTTTTTTTGCTTAGCTACAGGTTGTTATGATTTTCAAAGACAATTAATTCTTTATCTGTTGCAAATATCACATTTGGTTGCATCATTAAGATAAAAAAAAGGCCGCGTTACCCAATTTTATCGAAGTAATTGCGCATGTATTGCAGTAGTAGTCCGAGCAGCTAGAAAATGGAAAAACAACATTCTAATAAGAAAACTAAGACATAAAATTATAAAAGGAAACAAGTAGAAAGTATCAACAATTAAATCACCTCATTAGATCGATGAAATATTAGATTTCAGAGCTTTTGCCACTAATTGGGAAAAATATTAAAAAAATTTTGAAAAAAAAATAACTGTAACGTTCTAGATTCTTTCTGAAGATAGCAATCTTTCGCACAATTGTTACCTTTATTATAGGATATTATCATAACCAAATGAATATTAAAAGTGAATATTTTTTTAACGCGTATCCTTGAACGTTCTTTCTTCCGCTCAGCGTCCCCTAACTTTTGCTATTTCATCAGCTAAAAACAACTAAAACAAAAGCGGCTTATCTATCAAGATATCGATGACTCCAGATACGTAAAACCAAAGTATTTATGCATATCTGCTGGCGAGCCCCCAAAAATCGAGCACAGTGAGCAAAAGTACCTTGGCCCGTCTCGAACACAAATACATCTCGCTGTCTCAAAGATTCCATAATGCCCATAGCCTATAGGTAGGGTTCTCCATACACACGTACAGGATCCCCTCTTCTCCAACTCGTCTGCGTCCTCGCGGAGATCCCCAGAAGCAGCGGCAGGCTTCCCTCTCTATAACACCCAAATTACTTTTACTCTTGACTTTTCGGAAGTCACTACTGCCATCTCCTTCTTACACATATATACTCGCGAGTATCTCCCTTTTTCTCGTTCGCGCCCTCTCACTTTGCGCGCGCGCGCTCTCGCGCGTTACCTCCACCACCATCGCGGCACCCCGTGCGCAGTCGGAGAAGGCTATCCCCGTCGGTCCCCGGGACACCGTTGGGCCCCAAGCGTCGGACAGGAAACGTCGCAGTGACGCTTCGACTTGGCTCGACGTCGAAACGAAAACGCGAGAGACTGCGTGGTTCTCAGTTCAGTTAAACGAGCGGCCGGCTCTATTAAGAGCGGAGTCTCGAGCGTGTGCGCGTGTGCACACTCACATATAGTCGGTATAATACACGCGGGGAAGTCGATCGAGTGCGAGACTCTAGTCCGAGTGTCCCCTGAGATATCGGGGGCTTTTGCTCTCTTAGTCGTGGCGAGTTTTAGCTTGGATTTTTGCAGTAAGCCGTTATTTTCGTTTCTTTTTTTTCTGTGCGAACTCCCAAGGAGGAGAGAAGTGAAGGAACGTGGACGACGTGTGACTTTGCTTGATTTTTTTTTTCGAGTATCACCGGCAGCATGAGGAATAGGTATGTTTCGTCTATACTTTTTTTTAAGTATTAAATGACTTCATCGTTAATTATATTTCTATAAATATTACAAAAAGTATTTTTTTTTTATATTCTAATAAAATTCAAACATATTCTATAAAACTTTCTATAATATTTATAAAAAAAATTTCTCCGTGTCCGAATGAAATTGTCAGTTTGTTACTGATGACAAGACGTTAAATTGCATTTTAAAATCCCTATCGGTTAATATGACCATTAAGATTGCAAAACCACGTTTATCCTATATTGCTGAAATAAATATTCATTTATGCAAAATATTAATTTTTGCAGTATTTTTTAAATCATAAATCATAGACTATTACTAAAAACAATAAATTAATTTCATATAACCAGTTTTATACATACTAAATAGTTTCATTTTCTTCTAACTACATTTCCTGAATAAAATGAAATGATAATTTTTTTTTTCACAAGAAGGATTAAACAATATTTGTTCTTTATCGTTATACGGGTAAAGAAATGTTAATAAATTCAACGTAGTACATGGGGAAAATTGTGCATTATTTATAAAGTTAGAAATATAAAATCTCATATATTTATATTAGAGTAGCACATACGTTGAAATAAAAGTTTGATATTTAAAATTCATGATCTTGATTTGTAAGAAAACCTAATCGTATATATGTTACATTCGAGCGTTATAAATTGATACATACCTACTCAACGTGGTATAAGGTTGTCGAGCTGCAAATTCAATTTCTTCATAATCATGAATGAAAAGCATTGATTTTAGCTTCCATTTTTCATCATCGATACTGGTAAAAGTGGTCGAATTAAGAATGGCGCGAATAACAGGAATAATAAAAAATTTTAAAAACGGGATTTAGAAAAGTGGATTATGAAATGTATTTCACATGTCGTTCTACAACTTTCGTTTTTTAATTTATTCATATAAAAAGAACAACTATTTTTTGCTGTCAATAATGCTCCTACTTTTGGCAATCTTAGCAACAATACTAGTATTTGGCGTTTAATTATAAAATGTATCGTAAAAGCTAGTTTGTTCCACTAACCATGAAGGTAATTATGTGGACACCAAGGATACAGTCATTAAATTTGCGGTATGTACAATTACACTGGACTCTATGATATGAGATATTGTTCAATATTTCATTATCAATAATTTTTCGTTAAATTGAAAACAATTCATCTATGTTATTATAAAATACATAAACTTATTTCATAACATGGTAATTATTAAATTAATAAAAGAACTTTTTGGGTCAAGTATGTAACATTATCTTCTTAATATTATAATGCATTTCTAATTTTTTACAATAAAAGAGATTTTCAATTTATATTTTTACGTATGTAAGAATATTATCAATGAAAAATTATAATAATTTATTATAAAAAATAATGATAATAATAAATAATTTTTACTAAATATTACAAAATTTTGATAAAAATTATACTCTACCATATTATAGATATGATGAAAACGTTTTATGGGAAAATTTAATTATGTTGTATTACTATACTGGATATACATTTTATAGATATTCAAACTAGACGTTTACACTCATGAGAAATTCATTCCGCGCTATAAAATTAAATAATTTTAGGATCACTAAAAATATTTTTCATAAAGTTATTTGAAAAATATTATTAGAGCTTATTAAATTTAATAAATACACAATACCAACTATACTAAACATTTTCAATACTATAAAGTATGTTAATTTAGAAATAATTGCTCTCTCTCTTTCTCTCTCTTTATCTTTCCGCTAAACTTCCGCTCCAAATGAATTCCTTTTTCTTTTCAACACATCTATTATACGCAGTACCGACTTGAAAGTAGACACCCATAAGCGCTTTTATTATATTCAACGCGTTTTACTTTACGATTATTTAATAAAGTTAAAACGAGCAATCAGCACAGCTCACTCGGCGATTTACACACGTGCAAAAAAAGACGTGCTGCAGCTTTGCATCGCACTTTCGAAGCGTCTCGTCAGACATTGAGTAATTGCCTTCCTCTTCTGGGATTCTTGAGTGCTGTTTTTTCCCGTCTGTTTGTGTCTACGACTGGTTCATCTCTAGTGTCGTTACGTACGTTACCGTAATGGTATATTAGTCGAGTACGATTTCGTACTTGACGAAATCGAACGATAACAAAGGAATACGATGTAAAATCAGTCAATGGAAAAATTTTTCATATTCTTGTAATCAATTACGGCAATTAATTTGTACGCATTACACGGGCATGTACGTAAAGCAATGCTATATTTAAATTTCATCAACATTGGCCTGCTTTTTTCGTCAACCTTTAAAATTGAAAAAGAAAGATCACGTAACCCACATTGCGTGCCGTAATATCATCAAAAGTGTTACAGAAGTGAGTGCGCCAACGTTACATGCAGTTACCGTGCATCGATGTCGCACTGAGCAAGAATGAGACAAAATATGTTTGTTTATGTTAAGCTTCCACTTTAATACGAATAAAAAAGTTTTCACTAAAAAACTTTCATATGTTTACATGTAATTTTGAGATCATTCATCTTCTAAAGTTGAATCATTAACGAAACTGTAACTTTAAATATATTTTAAATGTAACATATCAAAATGTTAATATTTTTAAGTTACCGAGCTAATATTTTACGAATTTTTCATACGATCTTTGAATGAGGTAATTCCTTCTTTATACAATATTTTTTTCTCATCATATGTAGCTTAGATGTATAACAGTCTGATGTAACCGGGTATCATTCAATAATGAAACGCTTTATTTTCCCACCGAGAGATCATTTATTAAGCACGTAATAATCCAAGAGTCTCGATTGTGAAATATAAGATTTGGTATGACCAAAAATGATACAATCATTTACATACTACTCATGTTACTCATTGTTATCTCTGGTGCAAGCGTGTAGCTCGTATACATGCATCTATAAGGTACCGCAGCATTGTTCAATCTAGTAGTTCGGTACCGAAAAGAACGATTCAAACGGAAGCCTTCGCAATCACTATTATCAACCTTTGCATCTTGAAAAATTACAAATCGAAGTCCAGGCAATAAAAAACGGTTCCTTCACACATACACACGTGTATATAACAAATAGAACAATCCTCGTGTTCCTTCAATAACCAACTTGCATCTCTTATTTATTCATCGCTTTTATATAACAAGCATCGATTCGAGATAACCTTCCGAGGTCAACAATCTCGCATCCTTATATCACACGCATACATAAATTAAACCATATACACTCGCGTGCAAATGGTCTCTTAACAACAAGCTAACAATTCAACAGCAGCAGCAGTCCTTACGACTAGATATACATACTTTGCTGGTTATCAGGACTTTTTCTCCTCCCCGTTTCTTTATCTACCTTTGTCTCTCGATTTTTCTCGCCCGTTTCGGCTCACGAAAGCAGCCGCCCGCTCGGCATATAGAGACCCATACACACACACACACAAACAGTCACGCACTCTCTTACACATATGGACTTCGGAAAGTGAAAGGACACAATTATATGGCGTGAGTCCGCAGAGATGCAGGTATATAGGGCCGGACCCGCCCCAGAGAAAGTGCGAGCTCGATCCTTATAGCCACTGCTCGAAATCTCCTTTTTCGCTTACTCCTTTATTTTTTTCGCTTAACTCTCGTCGACTCTACTCGTGCACGCGCGTCTTCTCTCTCTCTCTCTCTCTCTCTCTCTCTCATCGTCGAACTCCAGACACGTGATCGCTCGCGAGTTACGTCACATCGCGCGCGCGCGGGTTCTCGCGTATATAATGCGCACTCAAGCGAAATGTATCGAGAGCAGAGAGCTGCTGTTGCTGCTGCTACTCTGTGTATCGGCACCCGACAATCTCTCTCCCCCTCGATCGTTGCTGTTGCTGCTGCTGTGGCTTGCACGCGTGCCCTCGACCTACCTTCAAAAAATTTCCTCATCCGCTTGTCTGCCATGCGGTGGCTGCGCTTATATACATATATCTATATACATATGCGTTTGCATCGGCATATATAAACGCATTTCGCGCGCGTTTTATAGGCTCGTTTAGACGAGTAGAGCGCGCGCGCGCGTGCATGCTACCCCGCGGGGGAACCACTCGTCCGTATACGTGCGCGCTTTGCTACCTGTATATACATATATATACGTTCGTTACTATAAGAGCACTACGAGAACGACTCACGCGATTAACGTGCCGCGCGCGTGATTTTTTTCAAATTGCTTTGGCTGCACGCGCGCGGTGCTGCTGCGCTTGTTTGCACACCGCGCGGGAATTAAGAGTCCACGCGAGCGCGCTCTTTTTCTCTCTAATAAGCCCGCGGTTTATATAGATATATATACACGCAGCTGGTGTATTCGTTTAGCGTATGGAGAACGAGCTTGGTTCGAATACATGGGATTGCTTTGTTTATGGTCTCGGGTGAAAGAGCCATTAATTATATTGGAAAAATTAATGTTACGTTTGGAGGTGGGCTACACGTATATTATAATGCATATAATCTGCGACTCTATCTATCTCGGTTAACGTCGATGTTGTTGGCGTTCGCGCGCGGGTTTTGGTTCCGTGGGTTTCTCATATGTAGCGATGCTTATCAGGCGCGGTGGTTGAAATGAGTGATGTAACGATATGAGATGGAGATTTATACTATACTATAGCGACGAAGGTTGCGGCGGGCTTGATAGAAAGAAAGTATATTATGCTTTTCTCGCACTTCATATTTTATCATTCCATAAAGAGGGGCTGCAGCGGTGATTTAAGAGTCAGCCGGCGTCGAATTTCAGTCCGTCTTGTAGAAAAACGTGTATCTATATGTGTGTGGTTTAACGACTGAACGACTTGTTTTATGCCGTCGTGTTAAAAATGACCCGGGGCGTTATAGTTAGCCACCGCAATGCTCGTATATGCGTTGCATACACACGAGCCATACAGTCGTGAAAAGAAATGCACCGACCGGTGTAATTTCTTTATGTTATTCATTGAAACAAATACGAGGAAAGTGGGGAGAGATATTGCGAGGTTCGCGCACAAAAATCAATTATTGTTGTTTGCTGAGCTATATTGGATCGTGAATCCATTAGCCTACTTACGTAATTATCGATTTGTTTCGAACTAATTTATAATTGATGCTTACTATGGCTTGGAAACGCGGTATTATTTAAATTTATACGGCGATCCATATGATATAATTGTATTAACTATATCGAAAAGCTTTACGAAACCATTTATTAGCATAATCAATAATATTCTAAAAATGCCTGCGCGCATTTTTAGTAATTTTATTTCTATTTTGCATAAAATTTACTCAATACCAGGCTGAATTAAATTGGTTTTTTGCTTATATTGTTCTTTATTAAAATTTACATTCATATCGTACCATCACCGCTGTGAAATTTAATAATTAACTACTACCGAAAAATATTAATACTACTGTCGAGAGTTATAAATATCTTAACAAATTTTTAATCAAGTTTTCATTAAATAGATGCAGCCTTTTTCGTGAGTACTAAAAAAGAATAGCTCTATACAAAAACGCTCATTTAAAGTTTATATTATTGCACATCAAAATATATACATCCACATTGTTAATTCAGAAGACGTCGCTATTTCGGAAAGATTTATTATTCCGCTCTATGCATAAATTAAACTCAATTAATATTGCAATACAACTTCGGTTGCCTCTGAGAATCTGGACAATCCATAATTTACAACAATTATAATCTTCTCATTCCACTTTTAAAACGAAAAAAAAACTTCCACTCGTAAATCACCCCCGTTGGACTTTCGCAAAACTTAAAACTCTATACTATACTAGCGAAAATCGAGAGCATGAAAAGCGCCGGCAACGCAATCGATCTACATTGCGCGCGCACACATATTATATAGACGCGTGTGTCTATAATAATTTATCGGCGATCGGAACGTTTAAAGTCTCTCAACTAAAATTTGCATTCTCATTCGGCTGTCCTACACACAGACTCGCCAGTGACGGGGCGCTTCTGCTGCTGCTGGTTTTGGGCACAGCGAGTGGGCTGCAGTACCAACCGCTGGATCTCTATGGTGCTCAAGCTGGCAGCGCCGGCGGCGAGGAGTGTGCCCTGATCCTGAATGGGCCGGGACGTAGCAGCCTCTACGATTACACCTACAATCTCCTGCGCGGCGGCTCTTTGTGAGTATACTATATTATATGTAATACACATCCTGCACAATTACTGTGTGCACTCTTAATTGCGCAACAGGGACGCCTGCGCGTGTGACGATGCGCTTTTTGCGGGATTGCTTTTATTGTGCGCGCTCTTGTTCTTCGCACACTTATGTATGTGCGTTTGTGCAAGGACGAGAACTCACGCGAGCACTTTTACAGTGGGTGAAATTAAACGATGATGTCAGTGGTTTTCACTTTTTAATATGTTTCATCGCGCTCGACCGCGTTTATAAATACATGTATTTTTCTCTTCGTCTTTTCTTCTCGATGTAAGAAAGTTCCTGCTCGAAAAACGAAAGCGCATAATATAATGATTGAATTTTAGCGGGATGTCGGTAGAAGGTTATTGATGGCGTATCGGTATATCTATTTAAATAAACGCGTGACAAGTTTATCGGGACAGCGACGCGGTGGCTTGCTGAACTCTCAGCAGGTACCAGCTTAAACATGCAAAACAGACACGCCGCTTTATCGCACGAACTTGATCGTGTTTATTTCGTTCGGGTAATTAAATTTTTTCGTCTCCTCGACAGGATGTTATATGAGATTTACAAAATCGCGCCTTACGATTTGTTCTTTACAACTATTAAAATAAAAACAACGTTCTCGTTACAATATAAAGTTTTTCAAGTAAATGTACATATACCTATAGACAAATATATTAGATCGCGTTAGTTATGCATTTTAACACGTTGTAAATAAAACAATGATTTGTATTTTTTTAAAAAATAGGAAAAGTATCACTGTAGGATCAGTGTCCAATATCGCTGAAATACCTTGTTACCATTACAGGCAATAACCTCGCGGAATCTGTTTACATTGGCACTTGTTGGAGCGAAAAATAAATGTCATAATTACGTGAAATCATTCGAATTATGTAAAGCGCTTCGGTTGCACAACACAAATTACCAAGCGCACACCCGACCAGCTTCTTTCGCGTATTTTTTTTTATGCTCGCCTAAAGATTTCCCCGAACTTTTTGAAATAAACGCCCGGCATTGTTACGAAATTTATAGCCATCACTCCGCGCGGGCCAATAACAAACAGACTGTATATGCTCGAAGCAATATACATCGAAATCGAGAGTATACAGTTCGCGCCGCAATTTATTTTAATTGAGAAAAAAACCACTGGCTCGGGCGCGCGCGCGTGTAAACATGACCAGGCGTTTATTCGTTGACCGAAATTATACGAATTCCCTTTAAAAAGAAATCTCATTTAAAAATAAACTATATCACATCTTATTTATTTTCACACGTGCACAGCCCGCCGTCAGTGTCATCGCAGACTTGCATCACTTACGACGCCATCAACCGAGCCTACCTCGAAGCCACCAAGCGAGTCCGTAAGTCAACCATTCTCAGAGTTTCTCTTCTGATTCAATAATAGCTAACGTGTCGCGATCCATCCTATCATTTCGATCTTGATTCGATATGAAGAAAGTTCTTTTCGATCGTCATTCTATTTGGCCTCTTTAGATTTCGCCGATTAATATATATCTGATCCACCTCGCCACTCCATACTTAATAATAGGCCTTGTTATTCATTTTGCAAATATTTAATTAACTCCTTTCGCAATCAAAATTCATGCTTCTATTTTCTTTTTGTCGTTCACAATACACTCACGTGAAATTACAGATGTTGCTGCTCCTAAAGACGAGAAGTGGAGGCCCGAGGATCTCGCGAGCGTTGGTGAACTTCTGCTCGATATCTCCGTTAATCTCGCCAATACGTAAGTAAAAAGCCTCCGGGCGGAAACTCGTCAAGTGATCATTTTCAAATTTTATAACACGTGAAAATGTTATTTGGGTCGATTGTATACACTTCAGGTATGGATTGTCACAAGAGCAGATAGAAAAGAGCTTGCCCCTAATCGATACGTCGAAGACTCTCATCCGCGATGTGTGCCCAGCTTTCCTGAGCAACGTTGAATGTAGGCCCGGCAAGTATCGTCGTTTTGATGGTCTGTGCACTAACTTGGAGAATCCAACATGGGGCGCAAGTTTAGCACCTTTCGTCAGGTAAGTTAGGCAACCTCACTATCAGGAGAGTCCTGGTCTAAAGATAAATCATTTTTCCACAAGTATCATTTGATATAAAGAAATTTAAATTACCAGACAATTAAGTCATTATCATTGTTAAAGACCGCATTATGTAAATGTAACTTAAAAGGCTGTTATTTGGCATCTAATCTATTATTATATAGTTTTGTACAATACGTCATTACTCAGGATTGTCTAACTCTTATATACATGTGTATATGAATGTACTCGCATTATTCTCAGGCCAGAATTAGATGCGATTACGCACTGTGATTTACAGTGTATTACCGCACTGATCATTACCTCGGACAAAGTTTCCCTAAAAATTCAAAAAATGACGAAAAACAATACCCCTGGTCTCCATTTCTCTTCTCCTTCTTATACACCAAGAACATTTAACAACTTACGTTTGCAATGTTACGTCACATATATACCATATGCTCGCAACTGTTTTTTTCTTTTTGCCTGCACGTATGATGAAAATCCACAGCTGTATTTACAGAATACCCCCCCCCCTCCCCCCACCATTCTCCAATCGTAAAAACAACACTTGAGAAAAACCACATCCCGTCCAAATTACAAGAGTCTCGCATGCCAAAGATAGTCTCTGCAACTTTTCTCCTCGTCAAGTAGCGGCTGTCAGCTGAAAAACCACACGTGAAAAGGAAACTGCACGAGCCAGTATACTATCTCACCTTTCTTCCCAAGCTATTCGGTTTACAAAATTTCTACCCCGTCAAGATGATTTTTAAGATACCTGTACAAACGCTTAGCTTTGTCCCTTATACGCGCAGGCTATGCTACGCTGATTACGCATTCGCACACACGCGTGCACTTTCTCTTTGCGTTTCGTTGTACCTTTTTTTCTGCCCGCATTGCACGCGCGCTCTTCGCGACTAGACCTTCGGTTCGTGCGTAGTCCGCACCTTTTGGATTTCATGGCTAACCGGTCGCCCCTACGCTGCTGCTGCTGCCCCACGGAGTAATCCGATAAGTCAATACGAAGGCGCTTATTAAGATCTATTATGTGCTTTCGTTTTCCTTGAATCGCGGATCGAAAGAGTGGGAGAAAGAGAGAGAGAGAGTTACAATGGGGTCGCGCGGGCGACTCCTTTTACACTTCCGGCAGTGGGTCCCGACCTTGGGACAAGCGACGAAATTCCACCGTCGAAAATCAAGGTCGTGTGGGGTTTGGTCCTTTTTCATTCCTCTTTCCTTGTTTTTCTCCTCGTCACGGTATACCCTTTTTTCTTGATTTACTTTCAGGTGAAACGCGAATACTTTTACTGACGTCTCGTGAACTATAAGTACGCAGCATTCCACCGTAAAATTTGCGACGGCTTATCGGTTACGATACGGGTATGTCTCGTGTGTGACCGCGTTTCGTGGTATTTTCGTAAGCGTCGATATTTATATTTATCACTGATTTATTTTGATGATTATGGTATGTGGCTTTTTTATTTGAAATACCTGAAACGCCGTAAATGTTAACGTTCTTTGAGCAATAATTGAGTGTGGGGTAATTAATTTGCTATGAAAATCATTTTTTTTCTTCATTAAATTAACTTACTTTAATGGTGAAATTCTATCGCAAAGTTTTTACTATAGCAATATGCATTGAGTTCAATAGCATAATGAGTAACTTAATGAACGTTTTCAATTAAATGAATTTTATTTATTTTTTTATTTAGTTTATGAATTCCAGTTTGACATCATTCACTACCGGAATAACATTTTTACCTTCAAAGTGAAGTATTTGCATAAAGGCACATTGATCATGGATGCTATGTTTTTCATTCACCAGGAAACGTATTTTAAAAAATGATCACCATGCAACTTGCGCAAGAATACGCTTTTTATTAAAATATATACGTAGTGTGTGAAATCCATATCGGTGAAACATGGGTAACCGTGGTAAATCATCTATAAATAAAATTCAATTTTTAACAAGAAGAAAATAAAAGTTATATATAGCCTCATGTTACAGCTGGGTACGTAATAAGCGTGAAAAAGCTGGTGGTCTGATATACAAGATATCAGATTTTACACTTACATTGTGCGATTATGTTCTATTTACATAATGAAAGACCATAACCATGATAAAGTTATACCCACATTATTTAAATTGGACCATTTAGAGCCTTATTATTTTATTTTTCATTTTTGAAAAGTCTATTACAAAACAACCCATACAATTTTGCAATAGTAAAGTTCATGCGAGTGATATTATAGCATTATCTATTCTAGTGCTTAATATTTCTCTAATATATTTATATCTCTTTTTATATAATCTTAAAATCGATATGGCCACTGGTGGAAAAATGATACGATAAAGTTGACAAAACAAAAACCAGTTTGAAGATTAATGAATGAAAAATAATTCACTTATACACACAGGCTGATGAGCCCACGTTTCTCGGACGGTATGAACACACCTCGTATTTCCGTGACGGGTCAGGAGCTTCCGCTGTCGCGTATCGTCTCACGAACGATGCACCCCGACGAGGGTTTCCACGACCACGCCGGCACCGTCATGGTCATCGCCTGGGGACAGTTCATGGACCACGACTATACGCTCACCGCTACTCCCCTGGGTAAGTGCATTATTGCCGTTTGCCTCTAAGGACTTTCGAAAAATGTACGAGATTCATGTGAGTCAACGCGGATATTCTTGTTGCTAAAGCCTGACTGGCGATGAATCATATTGAAAAAATTAATAGTAACAGCTGCGTTGGTTGAAAGTATTAAGGATCGTTTTTAAAAACTGGTTTAGTTTATATTTATATACTGTGTAACGTTTAAAAATATCATTACAAGAATGGTGTGATAGGTCATTTTATGTAGCATGATAGCAATAATCCTTGAGTTGATATAAACACGAAGTATCGTTTACGACAGCTTTGTAATGGATAGAGTCAAGCTTTCGTCAGATTTTACGATAATCCTTTACAGTTGAATTCGTCATTTATAGTCTTTGTCTTTTACAAATGACATCTCAGACAAGTCATGTTCTTCGTCAAATTATACACATCATTCAAACGTATTATACGCAACAATAAAAAAAAATATTCTGGCATTTAATATATCACGAATATCATTCGTAATGCAATATATATTCATTGTTCGAGAGGATATAAATAGCTATATTGCAACTCGGCACCGAGAATAATCGCTAAGAGGCGCGAGGCATTTCGAGTCCCGTATATTAATAAAGCTCCTCGCGTCATATGACAATGAGACAATCCCGATCGAAATGCTCTCAACCGAAAATACACATGTGACAATCTCGCTGGAAGAAGAAAGATAGTTGCGAGAATCAGATGAAATTTATCAAAGATAATGACGACCGCTTGTGAGCCATCAGCATGTTGCATACAAATACGTACATACCCATATCCATACATGAACGCATAAACCCACCCACACATTCATACGAACACACACATACATATAGGTATCGCATCAAAAGCGTTACGACAGACGTGCTGCCGATTTATATTCTGCAGTAACTTAAACGCGAGGGCAATATTCTCCTTTTAAAATGATAAGGTGACTTTCACTTTTTGTCGCGTTCCCACGTGCCCATCGAATATTCTACCTATACCATTATTAAGTGGCGTTATATAGTTTACCAAAAAAAAAGCCGATTTTTGTCTCTCGAGAACACCCACTTTTTGCGTTCGAAGTAAGTTTATTGCTCAACTTATTGTATGCATAATTCAATGTCTCAACAATTTTTTTTCTTCATTTTGTCGCTTATAATAAATATTTTTTTTTCTGAAATTACCTAATCCTACGAGTTTGGATTTGTTAATCACGATACATTTACTTGCAACAGTGTATACTTGTTGCGATTAATAAACTATTGCGAAATTAAAAATATTGAATTACATTATAAATTATCATACATTATTTTACAAATTATCCATATATTCTAGTTTATAAACGTAGAATACTCGTCGTACAGGGCACATTCGAAGTTATAAGTAGATACAGGTCGATACCGTCCAGACGACGATGGATCGACTCGTGACACATATTCGCTGAAAACCATTTAAACAGAGCTGTTTCCATGCAAAATTATTATCAACCTCAAATATTTCGCATTCTAAGAATAATAATATCACAGCCCAAGCAATAAATAACCCGCACAAAGTTGAATATCCCCCGTTCTTGCATGCCTGCAGACCCGATGAACCGTAACGACCCGGAAGAGTGCTGCCATCGTCCGCCTGAAGAGAAGAACCCCTACTGTAACGAGATCCTGATCCCTGAAGATGACTACTTCTACCGACTTTTCGGAGTGCGCTGCATGGACTTTGTCCGCGCGTTTCCAGCTGTGCGACCGGGCTGTCGGCTGGGTAGCCGTGTGCCATTCAACCTTCTCACCGGTGTGCTCGATGGTAACACCGTCTATGGTGTCAGCGATGCTTTTGCCAAGTAAGTGTTCGACTGTATTTGTTAAATATAAAGGGTCGTTCGAAATACGCTTTCGTTGAATTATTCGGGAAGAAACAGACTGCCAATGTGGAAAACCCCTAATAATTTTCTTTCATACGTGGGATGATAACATCAAAGTTGATATTTTTAAAATAGTTGTATGGACGAAAGTAACCTAAGTCAATGATCTGGTATACATAATACTAATCTTTAATTTGGTACAGCTTTTCCTTTCTAATAATGTCCAAATTGAGAGTCTCTACCACATACAATGAAACGAGTGCATTTTACTAGTTTGAAAGTTCATCGGCAAATATAGTAAAGTCATCGAAGCCGTTATTGATCGACGTTAAATTTTCGATTTTATCGACTACGGAAGTTTGAGAATACTATTGATAGGACCAAGACCACTTACGAAATTTTTGTAAAAAAAGTTGAAATTCATTATGTAATGTATTTAGAAATTCGACGTGTTATTACACATTTGGAAATTTAATTAATAATACTTAATATTCTGATAATTGAGTTATAATTTACTAAGATTACGAAAAATTTCTTCTTTGCCTTGTTGCAAAAGTATTGCCATAATTTCATACCTTCTGTTAAATTAAAAGCCAGCTTTTTTCGAAAATAGGTTTAATTACAATTTTTAATATCTCATCCTATCTCATAAATAATATCCTGTTGAAATTAAAGAATTTAAAATTAGAGTTTTTAGTACGATATCTACACTATCTATATATATGTATGGTAAATAATTTTGTAATTACATCTAACGATCATTTTATGAATTTAAAATACCGTCGTATATTCCAGCTCGAAGTATATGTATTTGCACAAAGTACATTTTCTTTCACTTCACTCTTCAGCACATATGAGAATGATACGTATAATCATTCACTTTCAGCTGTCTGATTCTTACTCACGACATTAGCCGTACACGTACATATATAATACGAGTAGACTTGGAAGTAAATACACAGTCCGACTAATGCCGTACAATTGTATCGCCCATTTTTTTCGCCATTAAAAACGGTAATCTCCTCCAGCGATTTCCTAAGCATAATACCGTCACTCTTTCTCTCTTTCTTCTCTCTCCTTTTTTAACTCATTGACAACGACAGCTCCAGAACAGACGTATTATTACGCCTTGATTTCGCGAATTTCGACATCTAAATAATTATATACGCTCTCCACTAAGTCGCCTTTTTTTCTGCTCTTTGAAAAAAAAAAAATAACAGCAAATTGCGAACTGGTTACGCCGGCCTGCTGCGCATGAATCCCGTTTTCGAGGAGTACGGCCTGAAGGATCTGCTCCCGTTGAAACTCGATATCCCCGACGAAGGCTGCACTCGTCCCAATCGCTCCATGTACTGCTTCGAAGCTGGTAAGTGCGCGAAAAAGATAATGAAAACACAGAAGTATACACACATACACCATTAGAAACGATAGGACGAGAAAGAGTACGAGTAAGGGAATTTTTCTTTCTACTTTCAAGGCGAAATTCGCGTGAACGAGCAGCTGGTGTTAACCTGCATGCACACGTTGATGGCGCGTGAGCATAATCGTGTAGCGAAGGGTCTTGCTCAAGTCAATCCTCACTGGGACGATGAGACGCTGTTCCAGGAAGCGCGACGAATTGTCATCGCTGAGATTCAGCACATCACCTACAACGAGTTCTTGCCCATTCTTCTTGGAAAGGACGTTATGGAGAAGTTTGGTCTGCTCCTCGAGAAGAACGTAAGTTTTTATTGACGTTCAAATGTATGAAATTAGTAGTAAAATCAATTAAAATGAAATCATTCTTTATCCGTGTATTTACAGACCTACTGGGACGGCTACGATCCCAATGTGAACCCCGGTGTGATCGACGCTTTCGCCTCGGCAGCCTTCAGATTCGGTCACTCACTGCTGCCTACGGCCGTCGAGCGATGGAGCAAAGCCCATAAATTCATCGGTAATTCCCATGCGCTACACTTACATGCTAATCAGTCAGTCTCGCGCGCGCTACTTTTGTAGCCGATGAATTTTCCAGCATAGCGACGACGCATTATATAATTTTTCCGGTTTCTTTTGACTCCCTTTTTTTTCTCAATCTTTTCGACATATTACAGATTCACGAATCTCCTATACTAATTCGAACGCGTGTTCACTCATTCCTCTCTCTCTCTTTCTGTTGCAGCATCGAAACGTCTATCTGATCTCATTAGGCGACCATTCGACTTGTACAGAGCAGGTGTTTTCGACGAGTACTTCATGGGCCTGATGAACCAAGTGGCGCAAGCTATGGATGACTCGATTACGCAAGAGGTAGAGTATAATCCACTTTCTCGCTCCGATTAATTATGAAATATCTAAGACACGTCGATGATCTTTTTACGTCTGTAATGTAATCGAGGGGTCTACATTCTTCGAGAGTACGAGATCACGAACCGGTAGAATGGTGTCAATCGAGAGCGCATTTTTCATATTTAAAAAAAAAATATTCTAACGGATTATAATTTAATTGGAATTGAGCGAATGCATAATACATCGCCGTACGCGGGGAATATTACGAAAATGATTTTATTTTAGAAAAGGAACGTGTCTCTGGCATCGAATATTGATTTTACATATGGTTCTACATTAAAAATTTTCCTTGAAATAAGAGGTCAACTCTTTCCTCTTACAATGCACATTATGGAGTACATTAATATCAAGGTTAGAAAGGTGCACTCCAAAGTAAATAACATATTGTAGGAAACCATAGCCATGGGCGATTTATTCCGACAAAGCATTTCGATTGCATGTGCGAGTGACACTGAATTTTGATTGCATAGAATCAGGAACTATTTATTACATATCGCAAGAGTCATTCAAACGAAATCACCACGCAGTGATCGTTACGTGAAATATTTGAAATGTCCAACACCCGTGTAATGAAATGCACACGCGAGAGGAAAATCGAGGCGAAAACAAGATCGTTAAGGAAATAAAAAGAGTCCGCTAGAACTTGCCCTTAAAACGAAACTAATCGAGTTACGTAGTCAAGCGCGCTCGTGATGTACTAATAGACAAAGCCTTATATACAAAACCCGCGCGACACAATAATTAAAGCACGCATAAGTGCAAGTAACTCTATGTGTATCTCTCTTTCTCTGTTGCCCCACAGGTCACCAATCACCTTTTCAAGAAAGTGGGCGCCAAGCACGGCATGGACCTGGTCTCGTTCAATATGCAGCGCGGCCGCGAGTTCGGCATTCCCGGATACATGGAATTCAGGTTCGTTTAGCCGGCGGGCCACGCGCACTCACTCATGAGCACATATATATATATATATATGCACGTCGCTGCGACAACTTTTCACCGTCTGATTTCGTTTCGACATTTTTATCTCTCTGTCTCTCTCTCTCTCGCGAGTTCACGCGCGAGGGGACACACGATCTATGCGCATTTTCTCACACTCGGTTTCCATTTCAGGAAATTCTGCGGACTGCCATGGGCCGACACCTTCGAGGAGCTCTTTGGCTCGATGCCGAACGAAACCGTGCGCCGCTACATGTCCATTTTCGAGTAAGTCTGCTACTATACTTTTCTTTTTTTTTTCTTTCCTATAGGTCCCGGTACTCGCTCGCTAATCATGCGCATTCCGCTGATATAAGATTAACGGGTGCTGCGAGCAGCCTCGACGATGGGGTAAAGCAGCTGGCGTATAGCCCTCGCGGCGCCGCTAAGTAGTTCTAATGAAAATTTATTAAATCGGAGTTTTGGAAACGGCACCTGGTTCTGCGATTGGTTAAATCGAAACGATTAGTGATACTTCGGTCGCCTTAATATATGTGGCAAGAGCATTAATCACGGAAAAAAGGTATATATGCAATCGCGCGTGTAACGTCGTGGTGTACATATACGTGTGTGGAAATTGATCTGCTCGAGATGCAAATATCAACGAAGACATTTCTATGAGAATTGGCGATATAGTTTTTTTATTTTGAAATTCGAAAAGTAACAAATTCAATTGAATGTTGACTTTTTTTTTAAATTTCGTGGAATGTGGTTAAACTTTGCGAAATCTACAGTAAAAATATATATATCCACACTAAAATGTAATTAATTCTCTGGAAACGTGCATTGCCTGCAAGTAGCAAAATTTAGGATAATGAGAGAAGGGAAAAAGGTCTCAAAATTCTAAATACGATTGGTCGTACGAGTCACGTAAAAGGTTCATTCCTAAACAGTTAATTGCCGCCTAGTGTGCATTAGGAGGGAGGGTGCCTGATGCAATTATCCTTCGATAGATATATTTTTCCATTAGACTTTGATGATTCAATTTTATTAAGTTACATACTACATACTTTATGTAACATTTTTTAAAAATCAGAAGATAATATTGCTATTTTAAAACATATAATTATAATGCGACCCGTGTTGATGCCCCGTCTGTTTTAATAACTCAGTAATTTTGCTTATATAATGAAACGTAGTTGTAAATTGAAATGACAAATTTTAATCGAATAAAAACATTTCAGACATCCAGCAGACGTTGATCTGTGGTCTGGAGGAGTTTCTGAAAGACCTCTGCCAGAAAGTATGCTTGGACCGACTTTTGCTTGCATCATTGCTACTCAGTTTAGTAATTCAAGAAAAGGTGATCGATTCTGGTATGAACTTCCTAACCAGCCATCGTCCTTCACTCCTGGTTAGTTTTTCTTGTATTTACATTTAATCACATAATTTATTTGAGAATATCTTATAATAAGCATCTCCGATTTATTTTTAGAACAATTACAAGAAGTTAGAAAAACAAAGCTCGCCAGAGTTATTTGCGACAATACTGATTTGATCGATACCATTCAGATCTATCCTATGGTCCTGCCTGATCATGAAATGTAAGTATCAACTTCTGATTATTTTTTAAAAATATTAATTATTATTAAGAGGAATAGATAACGTCAAAAATGCACACATTTCCAATTTGCATTTTTATCACAGAAGTAGGTATCTGAAAGTATTTCATTAACATTGCGTAAATTTATTTCAGTAACCCACGTGTGCCATGCAAGAGCGGAATACTTCCGAGCATTGACTTCAGTAAATGGGCGGAATATCCCCAGGCTGCTTACGTTCAGCAATACGTGAACGACTATACAGGACAGTACGGTCAATTTGTAAAGTGAAATGGAATATTTGGGACAGATATTATTCAGAAAGACAATTGAAGCGAATGTTTCGGCGATCGTAAATAATCAGGAGCTTTTTATACTTTTCAAAATTTAGATCAGTGTTCATTGATTGCTGAAACATTTACTTTTGTACGATCGTACCACAGAGCATTTATCTGCAGTGTATGTGTTTGTGCATGTGCACATAAGACTAGTTTAATATTTAAAAAATTGTGCATGTGAATTGAAAAGTTTGATATAGCGATTCTAAGGGATACTGAATCCTGTATATTAAATGATAGCTTTGTATGTATATTATTTATTCATGGCTTGATTTTTAGTTGCAACACCAAACTTGAAGAAAAAAAAAATTAAAATTGTGTTAGAAAAATCCATTTGATTTATTTCAGTATCCCTTAAATAGTCATTTTGTAACTTCTTCATCGCAAAAGTACAATAAGTAATGCAAATATTTTCCTATGCGCAATTGTATGGATGAAAAATATGAATATTTAAATTCATTTTTATATAAATTAGTCATAATTTAAACTGATAATATATAAATGTTTATCAAACAAACGATTTTCGATGTATTTAAGAAAGATTTAAATATTCTTATTTAGTATGTTCCATATAAACTTTTTGTAACTGATAAATACTCCCTTCTTAATGAAGATAATGCGTAGTCGATGTAATGTAAGTTACTAAATATTAGTTTTTACTTAAGTGTAAGTTTATTTTTTAAAGGTACTGATTGTTTCAGTGTCATTGATTAGAAAAATACGATACCGAGGCACTTCGCTGTTATAGTTAATTTGCTCTTGTACATTTTTTAGCTTTTTTTTATTTAAATATCGATACATTTTTCAATATAACTCAATTATATACTTTATACCTTCTGATGCAACTGTACTTTTAATACGTTTATACCTTTGTAAAGAAGAGATTATCAAGTACTTCAAACGCAAAGTTGAAGATAGCATCGAGGGATTTTATAGAGGCATTTTTGTACGTTCTTTCTAATATTGTAAAGACTAAAATAGTAAAATAATACAAAGAATAATTATCCTAATTACAGTGTTTTATTTATCCTTGTTTATCAATCATTTTAACATCTAAGAAAAACGACTCTTTTACTCGTTTTCAAAAAATTGCTTCAATTTCATTTCATCTGTTGACTTTGTATGATAATAAAATTTATCTTATTCAAATAACAGTTTATGAAAATTATTTTATAAAAAAAATAGATCTGGACTACTACTTTTCAAGTATAGAATATTCATTCTGTTTTATTCAAAGTAATAATACAGTAGTGGAAACCAAACGTTTGTTTTAAATTTATATTTACTAAAACTAATAAAAATATTCTTATCTGCAGATGTAAATTCCTAGATATTATTGAAATAGTATTTAATGTATTCCAAATAAAACTACCAAATATTAAAAACGAAAATGAATTGAAAGTATTGTATTGATAAGTATTCAATTTCAATTGTAGTTTGAAATTCGTGCAAAGTCCAAATAATAAATATATTTATCCTAATAAAACTATAGATTAGTATATATTCATTATTTGCGCATATGCCGTGTATAATCGAATTTTTCCGTCGTTTTTATTTCCATATCTTCTTGTTTTTCTATTGCCGATGGCCTTAGTATCCAGAAGAGAGGTATAAAAATGGAGTCATGAGACAACTGAAAAGTACTTATTGAGAAATAAATATTATAATACATATAAATCTTTTTAATTTCTCAAAGGAATTGCAAGTAAGTAGTGTACTATCTAATAGTATTGAAATACTACATAATAAATAACTTACTTATGTTATTTTATTCTTATTTATACATGGGCACTAACTTTAGTTATAAATGTTGCAAAGAAATTCCTCCTCAATTCTTTAAAACGTTATAAGTTTATATTAGTTTATAAGTATGATGAGACCTCAAGAGGTATGGTTTCAATTTATAAAATAAATTCCAAAAAATAAAATATCAATTAGCTGATTCGTATAGTACTTCACTAAAATAGCTTTTTCGCGTAGAATATTTTCGTGTTCAAATGAAAAGAATCAAATTAAATAATTAAGCTAAAGAAAATGGATTCACTACAGGAGGCTATTATTTCAGATAAAATACATATCTCTCTTCTTAGACAAAATCCCTATATAAACCCTTGAAAGATTCACTGTATCATCATTCCTAGTTTGTTAGATCTTGCAGTTAGTAGTGCACAAGTGTAGGTCATCTTATTATTTGCAAGTGAGTAATATTAATAACATTTTTTTTTAATTTATAATTTTATTCAAGATTGAAATATAAATTATTGGTAAATTTCATCATACGAGTATCTTTACACGGAGTTTAGCATACTTAAAAATACCAGACTGGCATATATATATATATACTGTTATATGAGCAACAAAAAGAGATAATTTTCAAATTTGCATTATCTTTCTTACTCTCGCCGAGTTACATTGTCATTCTTGAGTATCTTACACTTTATATAAAGGGATCCTATACAACCTCCATATAAACATTAAAAAGAGAGTTATTGTGTAGTATCACTATTATCAAGAATCAATCAATGTATTCGGAATCTATATTTGTTTAGGTAAAAAAATTATAATAAATTTTATATTTTTTAAAAAACTATGCCTGAAAAAGCATAACTGAAAATATTTTAAAAACGCAGGTAGCGTAATTTTAAATTTATTTACTTACGTCACCTATACAAGTTTGCTGGTCTTAAAAGTGCAAACAATACGTTAAGAATAGTAAAAATTATTTACGTTTTTTATAATCTATAGAAAATTTTTCAAAGCAAAACAGCGCATTATTTAAAGCAAAACTGTTGTTTAACATCACAGATATGATCTCAGCAAGACGCCTTTGCATGATTTTACTCATGACCTACCTTGTAGCCGTCACTATAGTAACAGCTCATCCTTCCGTAGGTACGTATCTAATCGGAAAACCATTTCTTCAAACGTTAAAATAAATATATATACAGAAATTTGCAGCTGAATATTTTTTTGCATAGGTACGTGCTTCAGAAATTGCTCGCAGTGCAAGAAAATGCTAGGAATCTATTTCGACGTACAGCTCTGCGACGAGTACTGCGTCAAGTTCAAGGGAAAGACCACTCCTGACGTCGAGGATCCTGACAGTCTGGCCCCCTTCATTACGAATTTAAACGAAGTTCAATAAGACTCTCCAGAAAGCATATGGAGGAGATAGACGTGCTAAATAATAAGTGTGCACATGTTTTTGAGCGCTTGACTGATTTCAATGCTAGTCCGTTAGAATATGTTTTTAGTGTATCTAGACAGTTATTGAATGTATTGTCTTTATTCATTTTCACAATGGTGTTTTGTAAAATCAACGCTATTTTATATACTACAGTTACATTGTTACTTTAAGAATCACGTATCTTTTGTACAAAACATTCATTGCAATAGTCATGTATAAAAAAATACTGTGCGTCGACTTGTACGAAAATAGTTAACTTCGCGTCATGCCTAGTGGTGTTTCGCATTCTGGTATTGCTGAGAGCGTTTGGTTGAATTCGAGTTGATGTATCTGCAAAGTCAAATAAAAAATATTCACGTGTTATGTATATATATATTTGTTTGTAATTCACTTATAACCTTATTCATTACATTTTTATTTTTGCTACACGCAACATTTTATTTCCCTCAGACACTCTTGAGTATATTAAGAAACATTATTATTAAGCGTTTAAAAAAACCACTGAGAAATTGTTATTATTATTTTTTCGAAAAGTAAAAGTTCAAGGTCGCACGTGTTCATTTTCGATTCGAAATTTCAATTTCTCAGAAAAGCAATCACAACTTACCCGTTGTCGAAGCGCTTTCTCATTCACAGCGGCCTTCGCCAACAAGTCCTTGACCCTCTGCAGTAGTTCAGATTTTTTCGTCAACTGCTGCCTGAGCAGTGCCACCTCGGTATCACTGTCTCCGCTCGACTTCTCGATCGCCGTCGTCTCCTCCATCATCAGAATCTTCTTCTCGGCAATATCCAGTTCAGTTTCTAGTGTCAGAATGCGCTGCAGTGCGTGCTCGTACTCATCTCTCAGGTAGAGACAGTTGCACGGTTGCTCTGGAGTGTCACTTTGAAGCGCGGAGCTTCGTAGCTTTTTGTTCTCGTTCTGGAGCTTTTCGACGAGCTTCTGCAATGCGACCACTGTACGCTCGAGCTCGACCTTGGTGCGCTGCATGCCTTCGCGTCTGGGTGGACCGCACGGTTCCATTGATTTTTCGTTCTTCAGGAGCTCTATGTATCTGTTTTCAGGACGAAAGTAAAGTTTTATGTATACTGCTGTATCGTAGAATTTTATTGAGTTTTTTGCATTTATAAAAATATTTTCATGTACAAATTTTTATTAAACTATTAATTGTATATAATATGAGTAATTAATAATTATCAAAAAATAGTATTTCGGAGTCGACTACTCATTTTATAAATTTTATTACTCCATTAGATGTACTTTTACTCCTAGTTTAAATATGTTTACTTACTTTTCCAAATGTTTAATTGTTTCCTTATATCTAGGTGTATTAACGTTCGCTCTTTCTAGTTGTAAGCGAAGCTCAAAGTTCTCCGATTCTAATCTAAGATTTTCTTTTTTCAACATTTCATTAACATCCAGCAACTCTTTTATTTCTTCATTCAGTAGCTCATTGTCCTACGACAAAACATCATTTAAGACCTTTTTACATTATCTTTAAAATAAAATGAACAAAATTTCTCAAATTCTCCAAGTAAAAGGACAAGATAGTTATTTCTTTTGTCGAATACAACCTGGCAATGAACTAACTTTCGAAATCTCTTTTTACCGCAAAAAGTACTTTTCAATGTTAAGTGCAGAGAAGAATGAACAAAAGAAAAAGTGCGCAAACCAAAAAGCAATTCCCCGTTACGCAACACCTCGGATCGAGTTCATTCGCGCCGCGAACTATGCTAAAGCCATAAAAACTCTGACGCAATTCAAAATATTATTGTGTTGCGCAATATATATATTATATAGCGGTGCAGAGTCATACACGTGAATGTCGCACGTTTACCCCGAAAGCCGTCGACGCGGTCATCTTTTTTTCCTCGGCGATGCATGTCTGCCGACTGAGTCGGTCGACCAGTTCTTTCACGCGGTCCCGCAATTCCTGGCACTCGAGCTGCAGCTCCATCACGAGGGTCTCGTTGGCTCGTGCGATCATTTCATCTGACGTCGGTGTGCAGACGGATGGTTGCGCGACGACCACGACGTTGCTATTGCTCTCGCTGTTCTTGCAGCTGAATTTGCCCCGTAAGAACCATTTCTCTCGTTCCATGCACGAGATGAGGGTGCGCAGCTTGTCGTAGTTGCTCTGCAGTCGCTGGCACTCGTCCGTTTTCTCCCTCAGCTTTTCCTTCAACCTCTCCGCTGTCTGCTGCCATTTCTTCAGTTTTTCCCAGAGGCCCAAATCTTCCGCTGTCTATTACACCAACAAATGTGTTTTTAATTTTTTTTCTCAAAAATGTGTTTACAGGATAAATGATCTATTTCGATAATTTATTTCGATTAAATAATAAATGATTGCTTTAATGTTACGAGTACTTTGCTTCACAAAATAAAAAACATAAAATTTGTTCTTTAAAAATTGAGTAAAACTTAAATTATTGGTTCTCTCTTTTATATAACAAATATTTTTACTTTAGCTCGCTTTGCTTGCTGCACCGCAAAGTGACGATCCAACATTTCCTTCGCTTCGTGGAGCTCCTCCTCCAATTCTTTCACCTTTTTCTCGAGCTGCATTTCACGCCTCGATGCCTTTTTGTCCTGAACCTTAACAGCCATATATCTAAAAATTTTAAAAGAAGTTTTACCTTGACATCCGTTTTTCGACTTGAAATATTGCCTTCATATTACTTCTCTCTACATTAAATTTGTATTTAATACAAAATACGCATTAACTCTGTCAATTATAATTACTTTCGGCTAAGCTGTCGTTGCAGCTCTTTGATCTCGTTTTTCATGGACCTCTCCCTCTCCATAGCGGCCTGCAATTGCCGGCGCAAATTGTCGACGTGAGATTGCTGCGACTGGCCGCACTCGAAGACCCGCGAATCTTCTACCTCGTACGTCGTCGTAGAAAGTCGCTGTGAGGTAACGGCTACGTGCCCCTCCAGCTCGTTCTTTTTTTTGTGAAATATGCAATAACAGGTTTGTGAGTTCGGAGGAAAATTTTGCATTTTGAAAATTCAAAAATAACACTTATTAAGAGTGCATTCCAAGTTGCGGTAAAAATGGCTTACTTCAATTTCGTCAGCCAGTCGATTATCCTTGATTTGAAGCGCTTTCATAAAGGAAAGGACTTCGGTTTTCGTACTTGGCGCGCAACGATTCTCTGATAGCTGGCATCGCAGCTCACTGATTTCGTGTTGTCTCTTGGTTATCTCCGTTCGATAACTTTTTATTTCTTCTCTGTGTTGCGCCTCCAGTCTATTTTAGAAAAATATTAAAATTTAAATCAACAAGTATTGACGGTTTTTTTTCAATAGAAATTTTTTCATATAAAAAATACTCGTTGCCATAAAAATAAAAATTTTAAATTATTTGTCTTGTTCAAAAGTACAGATGGCTTTAAATTTTGATATTTAATATAGTGAAAATTCATTGTATTTAAATATAATACAATTCACATTTAAAATCCATAGAAAATTGGAATAAAAAAATAAAAGAAGTCTTAAAATTCTTTGAATTATCTGATAAATTCAAGAATTTATTTAAATACCGTTACTAGGAGAAGATAAAATATTAATTGATGAAATCGATTTTTGGTCATTATCTTATTCTCAGAGTTTAATGTACATCTTACACATCAATTTTAAAGAATATTGATTTTTGTGGGCATTTAAAAAATGAAGTCTGTTACGAAATAATCATTTCTTTCGTTCGACTAAATTTTCTAATTTCGTACTTATATTTTTTATAAAACAAAAATTCCTTTAAAGTGAATTTATAAGTATACACAAGCCTGTTATCTCTCTCTCACTCACCTGGCTATTGAGCTGTCCATGTGTCTTAGTCTATCCTCGGCCAATCGATGCCAGCGCTCCGCCAGCTGACCGCTTATACTTAGTTCGGTTTCGAGCCGAGAGATCTTCTCCCTCAGGAGCGACAGCCTCTCGACGCCAGTCTCGCCCTCATCACACGGCGAGTCCCTCTCCGGGCGCTCGACTCCCTCGGACCTGTGGAAAAGTCGAGAAATAAATCTTCTGTTAAGGAAGTTGCGTGATGATTTTTTTGTTGTTGTTGAAAACGAAGCGAAAAATATTTTTGTTACGCGGCTATTGAAATGCCTGGGAGAATTTTATGAATCATTATGGCAATATATATGTACGCGTGGGAAAAATTGATGTCTCAATAAAGTGGAATTACAAGACTATAAAATCATTTTTTAGTAAAACATGTATGGGAGTGTTTGATTAAGGCCAAGGAAGGGAGGTGCACGCATGATGTATCTCTTATTTACGTGAAACAAGGTTTTCTGAATTGATGATAACTTTAAAAGTTACGTTGCGGATAGCGCAAAAATAACGTGGATAGTCGGAAGCTATCACCGTTAAAAATTGCGTGAATTGAGTTTTATAAATTTAAAAGGTCGAGTAAAATCACATTAAACATCAAATAAATAAAATATATAGAAATATATAAAATAAAATATATAGAATAAATACATTTTTAATAATAGCTTACAAACAGGATATAATACTAATTAATAATTGCAAATTTCATTCAACCTTATTTGCTGTTACATGTATGCATAAATATATTTAAATAATTTCAATGTAAAAACGAATCTTATCATTTATTATAATCTAATATTCATTTTGGAATCTTCTAAAACATTACCAAATTTTAACTATTTAATATTTTTTGTTGTTTCACCTCTGTACCAATCTATATTTATAAATTTTCAATTTAATTACAGAAAAGCACCATCTCATTTTCCCAGGAAAATCTATCCCAATACTCATGGGCCTGACCGTTGGCTGCGCAACAACAAAAGAACCGCAATAAGTCAGAGAGAAAAAGCGAGAAAGGAGAGAGAGAGAGAGAGAGAGAGAGAGAGGAGGAAATTCGCAAAGAAGGACAGGGGAGATATCCAGAGTGAGAGAAGTCTACTAACAGGGCGTTATCGGAAGCCGGTGGTGCGTGCCGCTCGGCGATCATCTTCCTCAGACTCTTTATCTCCTCCTGCAGACTGGCCGCCGCCTCGCTGTGCTTATCGCGGTCCTCCTTTAGCATGCCCTGGTATCTGGCGATCGTCTCCTCCTTCTGTGCGACGATTCGCTGCAGGCTCTTTATGCTCGACTGCAGAGCCTCATGACTCGTACCACCACCGTTGTCACCCTCGCCCTTCGACAGCTCGTCATCCCCGTGATTTGTCATGGGTGTGGCTGTATTGCGCGCCTCGAGCAGTTTCGTCAGGGCTTCGATTTTCGCTCGGTACTCGGCTAGCTGGGCCTCGTGTCTGGATAGGGTAATTGAGCGCTCGGAGGCTAGCGCTAGTGCCTGGCTGAGCTGCTCTTGTAGAAGGCCGACGTTCGGTTCTGCAACATTTATTCGTTGTGTAGGTTTTGGTTCCTATGGGATTTTACGTTTACAATTTTATATATCAGCATTGTGGGTAGATATACTTATGCATATTATCGGGGAATACTAAATTAAGCTTTCAATAATTACATTAAATAAGAAAGATGAAACAATTAATATGACACAGTACGAGTAAAAGCCAATTAAAATAAATGAAAATTTTCAAATAGTAATAAATTTCTTCAAATTTTATTTGAGTTTCGTACAAAAAGGGGATTTTCAATATTTAAACAAAAATTATTTTAGTATGTTTAAAACTCTTTATTAACTTTAAATTATATATCTATTTGGTTAAAGCTAAAGTACGAAACTTTAATTTGAAGTGGAAAAAGCATCAGAAATGGACTATTTTTTTATTGATTCTACAATTAATATTTTATTTTTACGAAAATATATTATAACTTCTTCAGCTTATCTTTTATTGAATTTGTAGTATTCCAACTACATCAAGTATTGATCAAGACGCCTGTTGGCTGCAGTTTATAATAATTGTAAACGTAATTAAGAAGTATAAAAATAAGACAACAAAGTACATATATAGTTAAAATTATAATTTTACGAACATTTCAACAAAAACTTGTACCTTTCACTTAACAAAAACACTGCATGAATGCAGTTAAACACTTCGTCTTATAAAAAACTTCTCCATGGTCATATTCAAGTAATATTACAAAGATTGGACAACATTTGGTATTGACATGTAATATAATTATTATATTAAAAAAATAAATACATATTTTGATCTCAATTTCTTTTATTGCTATAGCTATAAATAGTAATCTACTAAATTTGAGAAAAATAAAAATAGAGATTCCAGGTTTCAAGTTTAAAGAATTTTATTTCAATATAGTTACTAATGTATTAAGTACGATAAAAAAAAGTTTGGTCCCGTTATTTCATACAATAAATTAATTTATGATCTGCGCTAATAACATTTATTATTAATTTATTATTACAAGGTATTTAAACCATTAAATTTTTAGAAATTTAAACAGACCATAATCTTACCTTTTGTTGAATCATCATCGCCACTTTCAGAAACAGCAGTGTCAATTTCACTTCGATCTACAGCATCTTTTTGTACTTCCATTTGGTGATTATCTTTGAAACATATGCCGTCTTCTCTCTTACAACAAAGTACGCATTGAGTTTCAACTGATCGGATCATTAATTCAGTTTGTGCTGATTTCGTTGCTGTCTGTCTCAAAGGAGTCGATACTTTTGCTTCTTTATCAGTTTCTGTCACTTTGTCAGCTGTTAGAGTTCTTTTAACAGTTGACACCTTTTGTACTTTCCAAGCTTTTTGTACTTTGCTCATTTCTTGTTCCATTAAAGATAATTTACCTTCATAATCCGCTAATTTAACATTAGAGTTTTTTACTTCTTCTTCCAATTTGCTTACTTGCATCTTAAATTTAGATTCCTAAAAAGGAATAATTTTTACAAAATAAATTTTGCCTTACAAAGTCTAATATCTAAAGTTAAAAAAAAAAAAAAATTGACATACCTCGAGTACTTGTCTATTTTCACTAGTGAATCGTTTCATTATATCTTGAACTTCGCTATTACCAATTTGCTGTTCTAGCATTTCCTTTAACTGCTCGACAATTTGCAGCCTGGCCGTAAGTGTTTCGTGCTGCATTTTCAAATTTTCACTTTCATTGTTCATTTTCGTTACCAACTCCTTTACCTCGTTACGATCGTTGTTCAATTTATTCAGACTAGCCTCGTACCTTTCCCAGGCGCTCAATGACGTTGAGCCAGCATACTGCTGTTGCAAAAACTCAATGATTTCGACGTAGTCACTGTAACACCATACAATATCAAAAGTTTACTTTCTCAAGCTCACCTAATTGTAATACATCCAAATAAAACGCTCTTAATTTACGAGCACAATAATAAAACCGTAATTATAACGTAACACCTGTTTGTCGATTGGAAAAAATGAGTGACGACGTAGTTATTACCTGCAATCAGCGGCTTTACGACTCTCTTCAGCAACTGCTTCTCCCTCCCTCTTCATCGCCTCAAGCTCGTCCCGCATCCGTGACAACTCGCGCTCCAAATTTTTCTTCTGCTCGCGCAGTTCTGTCTCGATAACCTTGTAATTCGCAAGCTCGAACGAAAGACTGGCAATCTCCTTTATTTCTTGTCCATCGTCCATTTCGAATCTGAGAATCCGTTGACGCAACTCATTGAACTCAGCTAGAACAGTAGAGTCTATGGCACGGTGAATTAGTGACTCTTCGTGTGCAACTTCCGCGACTTTTCTCAATCTTTCGTTCTCAGCTTTTAATTCTGCAATACCGTTCTCTAGTTCTTTAATGGTTTTTACATCGATATTGTTGTTTGCAGAATTCAAAGTTAGTTCCGATAATTGTTTGTGCAGAGAAACCAATTCGTCGCGCAATTCCTGGATGGCTTTGTTCCTCAAGAACTCAACGTCCTTAGCATCTGCCCCTGTATCACCAATTGCGTACTTATCTTCAAAAGCAGTACGTAGTCTCATGTTCGCCTCCAAATACTTTACTCTCAACTCATTGTAGACGTCAGGACTAATATAATTTGCCAAATTCTTCTTCAGTTTAATGATCTGGGTTTCCAAAAGCTTTCGCTGCTTTTCGGCATCGTTCAGCGCCTTTTTAAAGTCGCTTTCCTGAGCAATAATTTCTTTGGCCATTGCATACACCTCCTCGGACTTCTTACCGATATCCTCGTCGTCCATTAGTGAAGTACCGTCACGCGATTCAGTCATCGGCTCGTCGTCTTCAGCCTGCTGGATTTCGTCGCTCTCGCCAGCTTTTCCAGACGCTCGTCCAGAGTCTGCGGTTTGTGAGTGACCACTACGTGCTGATTTAGGCGTCGTGCGAGTTAGACTAGGCGACTCTTGTAAGTTTGATTTCATGTCGGGTGTAATGGATTCTGTCGCATCTCTCTGCTGAGAACACTCACCTTCTTCAACACTGCTTGATCGTTGTAATTGCTCTTGCAGTAGCAGCTGATTTTGCCTGAGAAAAATGTTGAATAAAGAACATTTTATTTAAAAAATAAACCTTGAAAATATTATTTTGAGCAATGATGGGTTGAATATCGTGACTGATTAATGATTTTGTTAGATTGAAAATAATCTATAAGTCACCTTATTTGTTGTAATTGTGCTCGTAATTCAGCGTTGCTACCTTGCAAATAGTTTACACGCCCTTGTAACCGCATTGCCGGATGATACCAACCAGCCAGGTGTCTGGCATCTAAGGCTTCGAGAAGGTTTTCCAATGTTCGCGACTGAATCGTGACTATGCTCTTGCCTTAAATATAAAATAAGGATTTCAAATGTTTATTTCAATTCCGCTATAATTATTTATCAATTTGTTATTGCATGCGAAAATTCAATTTTATTAACCATCTTGATTGTGAATGCAATCCAGTATCTCATGCATGCCTTGTCTTAAAGCTTCATTTTCGTCAATAACCCATTTGATATTTTCTTTAATTCGGCGTAGTTCAACATGTTCTTTTTTCGATTCTGATCGAAGACTTAATTCTTCAATCGTTTCACCATCACTTGATATGCCGTTTGTTTTAGTAAATTTATTTTTTAAAGATTCTTTTAAAGCTGTCTTCAATTTTCTTATCTAAGAAAACAAATTTATGTAAATATTTTGAAACGATTACGTATAGTTCCATACGTTTAAAAAATTAAATTTTATTTGAACAGATACATATATATGATGTACTTACTTCGAATTTTAAATCTACATTTTCACTCGATATTTGGTTGTAATGTCTTTGCATTTCCTCAATTTTTTCATCGTGAGCTTGTTGCCGTTGAAGAATTAAATCTTCTATAGAAGATTCATCTTCTTCCGTTATTCCTAATTTTTCTCTAAAAAATATTTTAAACTATTAGATAAAGTAATGCTCATACAAAGTTGTTTTATTTTGCTATTCTACATTAAATTTACCGTAAGACAATAATCGCCTCTTCGAAATGAGAGTTTTCGTTTTCAAGTCTATTCACGACGTCCACAAGGTCTTCGATATGTCGATTCTTTTTCTCTATTTGAATTTTTTGATCTTTAATTTCATCCAAAGCCTCAGTTAGACTTGTATTCTCATCTTCGTATTTATTTAAAATAGCAAGTGCTTCGCATAACTGAATTGAATACATAATAATAATTAAGGATATGTCTTACAAATTTAAAAATTTGAATACAAACATAATATCGTAACATGATTGAGTACCTGTTCACTTTTCACTTTCGCATCTTTCTCAGCACGCTCTAACAAATTCTCCAACGTGTTTATTCTTTTATCTGCATCTTGCATCTTTTTGTTCATCTCGCGTTGCTCCCTAGTTCCCCGCTTAGAACTATCCTTTCTAAAAAATAAAGCGTCATTAATCACTCAATACGCAATAGACTCTAATCACTTGTGCTATACTATATTGTCAAACTCACGTTTTACTGTCGGACTTGAATTTCTCGATGAGCACACTGCTTTCGTTTATTTCGACTACCGCCTCGGCGAGCTTGCTCTGCAGCTCGGCTATTATCTCGTCACGACGGTCGATGTCCTGGATCAATTGCTGGATCTCCGCGTGAGTCCTCTCATCTGGTGAGGCATTCGCGAGCCTGTCGCTCGCCGCGTACATGAGGTTCTCCTTCAGCTTAGTAATCGTACTGTCTTTTTCGTCTAGTATTTCCTGAAACGGTCATTTGTCACTTGATTACACGTATATATTAATTGGAAAATATAGTTTTGAATGAGGGATTTTGCAATGAAATTTGGAAATAAAATAATTTAGCGTCAATTTAATTTTGAGATAAGCTTCGTCCATGTTAACTACATAACGATTAGAAAGCAGGTCATGGCACAAAGTTGCATTTCACGGAAGATTCCTTAATTGATATGGGACATCTGGCTGCATCATCAGTGATTATAACGATCTTATTCAAAGCTACATAAGCTTTCTCTTGAGGCAAGGTTTGTAATTTTCTCCGAATTGTGAAACCTTTTCCGAAAAAAACATAAGTAGAACATTCTTACATACGTGCTACATCGTTTGAAAACAATGCGTTTATATTGTAGGTTCAACTATAAGGTGTTAGTTTCTAACAATATATAAATTAAATTATAATTTTCATTACTGTATTAATTAAATTACATTTATGAGCAATAAATAGATTTCGTTATATATATGAATTTAAATTTACCTTCCACTCAACAATTCTGGCTTCAACTGCTGTGCCGAATTCCTCGATAATAGCGTCTCTTTCTGCTCTTTCATTAGCCATTTCTTCAATTTGAGAAACGAGAAGAGCATTTTCTTGCTCGAGTTCAGCCAATCGATCTATGATCAAGAGAAAAATAATTACATGATGATATCAACGAAAATTATAAAATACCTTGTAAAGAATACTAATGGATAATACATACCTTTGTATACTAAATTATCGTTACGAATAGTATTCATTTCTATTGTCATAGAGTTCATCCTTTCTACAGCGTCCTTCATCTCGGCGGTCAATATTTTAAGTTTCCCTTTTAATTGCGAATTAACGTGCTCCATATTCTGTAAAAGTTAAATTACCAATTACGAGTTATCACAAAATATACGCATAAATGGGAAGAAAAATAGATATCGAAAACTTAGGTTAAAAATTAGGTTAGCATTTATTTCGGATACGATTTTATTATAATTTACTACTTTTTTCACTCCTACTTACGTTTATATCAGGGTTAAACCGTCCCTTTTTTGATTCTTTACTTCTTCTGACTGGACTCTCCATTTTTTGGTTATTAAATATAAATATATATCAAATCGTTTAAATATTAAACGAATTTAATAAAATAGCATTTTCTATTTTATTTTTTAGTCGTTGATTTCACCGCAGTATAACGATGACAACGGTTAGAAAAACATTTGTGTACAGAGATTGAAAATATTATGCAACGTCTTTCGATGTGCATATAATAGAGCATCTTCAAACTTCCGCATACCACCTCACTTTGCGATTACTATATAGTTCAATTCTTCTGAATGCGATATGTTCGAACTTTTTCAATTTGTCCTCAAAACTAAAACCAATGTATGAAACGGATCACTGAAAAATTATGAAATTTTGTATTATTTTAATTTCAAATCTTAATTGTAGAATAAAAAATATTTTTATAAATGGAAACACCCCATCAAAAATATAATTACTATCTCAGTTTTTTGTTATTACAGATTCTCGTGGCTACAAACAGTATCTATTATTCATGATCAATTGTTTTTTTCTATCTATATCTATTAGTAAAATTACAGTATCGATTTGTCGCGTCGCTATTTTTAGATAATAATAAACTGCTAAAAAGTCTTTGATATATTTAAGTAATAATCGATTTTGAGAAATATAATTTATCCATAATAAACTAATTTTCTCAGTATTTAAATTAATAAATTATATGTGCTAGATAAGAAGAGGTATCATTAAAATTAATTATTATTTTAATTAAACAAACATATAATATATTAGACAATAACATAAAATAAATTAGAATAAGGCTGTAAAAACTATTTGTTACATTATTCAATTAATTTTATGTCAGCAAGGTTCATTCACCTTTCGTTCAATAATAACACAAATAGTTTGTACCCATTTGTACTATAAAATAATTTGTTTTATCGAATAATAAGATTTATTATCTAAAATGTATTACATAAAATTATTTGAATAAGGTAAATAATAATTTTATTAATTTATAAATACTAATTTAACATAAATAACTTTTCACCCATAGCTTTTCACATAATAAAATAAATCACACACTGAGATATTAGAGCACATAAACAGATAATAACGACGATACTCACAAAGAATATTATTTGTTACATTACAAAAGTATAGAAAAAAATGATTCACAAAACTAGCTAAGCAAACTAAACGGACAGCTACGGAAAAAAAACTAAATAAAAGGGTCGAAAAACTCGGCCGTCGCTAATGTTATGTTCTTATTTCATCCCTAGCGACGTGTTTGCATTCGGAGCGCTGATGTGTATGCGCTTGTTCACCTGCTCGCCCCTATACGAATGCGCTAGACAGAGAGGGTAACAAGTAAGAAATAACAGAAGCGAGCGAGCAACAAGGAAGAAAACTGTCGCTGATAAAGACGTGTAGTGGCATCTAACAACGAAAAACACAAACCTGGTGTGTATACCACGATGTCCGACTGCGGGCAACCGGCATAAGATCACGAGGACACCGGGCACAAGACAATATTATACGTAACGAATAAGCAGCAAGCTGTGTTGTGTGATTTGCGAGTGATAAGGTAAGGTTAGAGTAGTTCTGTTTACGAGAGAGTAGAATGCCGACAGTCGAGACAACAGGTAATAATTTTTTCTTCATTAATAAAGTTAATTAGAAATATAATTTCCAAGTAACTGCGGTAAAACTCTTTTGAAGAGGAAATTAATCTCGTGTGGCTTCATGATTTCTAAATGTAAGTACAATTATGAACTATATTTATTAAAACTTTTATTAGAAAATTTTATTTATATTTTTTTTATATTAGCTACATAGATTTTTCTTTTCAAGTGTTTAAATATTTATTATGATTATTTGAGAAATACAATATTTAGTGACCATTGAAAATGGTTAATTTCTATTTTTTGAAGTCTAAAGTCATTTTGAAATTAATTACAGAATAACAAAAGTAATAATGGTTGAAAGAAAAATTGACCTAATACTATCAGGAGCAGAAATTTTGGTTTGGAGTGCAGATGGTATACATTTCTTTTACATCAAAATTTATTATATTTATTTTCATATTTTTACTATACTGATAAAATAATAAATATTTATTATATTCATCTTATAATGTTTTAGATTGGTTAAAACTTAGACAAGAGCACAGAATTCTTGGTGACTGCATTGGATGTATAGCTAAAAAACCAAGACAAGAAGTAATTTCTGGACTACCAATGGTTTTACTTCCTGAAGAAACAAAACTTTTGTTAGATAAAGGAGTAGCCCGCATTATTCAGAGACCAATATTGAAAGAAACACCTACTGAATCATTAAGAAGCAAATTTGAAGACTATAGGAATAAATTACATATTGAACAAGAACAATGCTTAATTGAGCAAAGAAAATTACAAGTAATAATCATTAATGTTGATATAAGTAATAAATAGATGAATATAAATATTTGAGTTTAAAGTATATAAAAAATTTTTTAGATTGCTTCAGTAATGGATCGAATTGTAGAAGGAAAAAAAAGAAAAATTTTAGGTTTACATACAAGTAAAAAAAAACTCAAACAACCTTTAGATGAGGAAACTAAAAAGGCTTTAGATGGCATAGAAATTAATAAAGAAACTTTGATGGAAGAAGAAATAGCAAAATTACCTAAATTAGATAAAAACGAAGCACTAGTGCAGACTCATACTGGTAACAATTAAAATTCAAAAATTTTAAAATAATCTTGATGAGACCAATACTGTATTGAAATTTTTATTTCTTTTAGCATTTCCATGGAACACAGGAGTCATTAAAACCGAAACTTGGAATTATCCTTCCAATGATGAAGAAACACTTCGATATAAAGTGTTTAAAGATATCTGGGAGCAGGGTTATTATATTACAACTGGGCAAAAATTTGGCTGTGATTTTTTGGCATATCCAGGTAAGAAAATATAGTACAATTATAATTACAATCTATAAAAACTTTTTATTTAAAATAATTAATCAAATAATTTTCAGGTGATCCAATAATGTTTCATTCTCAACTTTTAATTCACTGTAAAAGTAGAAATGAGGAAATATCTGTACTAGATCTTATTACAGAGGGTCGCATAAGCAGTCATGTACGTAAGACTGCAGTGTCTGCAACCTTGTCCAAAGATGGAGAAAATATTGAATACTTTTCTTGTAGATGGGCAGATTCATCTATGGGTGATCTATATAAATAGTTTTTAGACTCAATTTTTATTAACAATAGTAGCAAAATTAATTTTGCAATACAAAGATATAAGCATAGTTTAAATTTTATCAATTAATTTAAAGCAATTATGTTCAGGCTCTGGAATAACATTAAAATATTTTTTATAAATAACTTGTCCTTCTCGACCTTCATAATTCTTCTGAATCCATGTATGATCCCACCTTGGTTCAATTTTTTCACATGTTACCACTACTTTACCAGGATATATAGCAAATAATGATCCGTTTCTTCCAAATCCAACCTACAATGATTGATTTTATATTTATAAAGTGTTTATGTATTTTTTATGGTGATAGAAATAACCTACATTAAGTCCAGGATGCCATCTCGTTTTATTTTGTGTTGCAAGAATAGATCCAGCCGTAACAACTTGTCCATCTGATTTTTTCCATGCTCTGTGTTTTGGCTTTGCGTTACCAGCATTTTTAGTAACACCAGCCGTTTTCTTTGAAGCAAAACGATTACATACTGAAAATAATATAATTTTGCTAGTTCAGTTTTAATATGGAATGCTCTTTTCAAGTGAAATTTGTTAAATAAGTAATATTGAACCAGTTACAAAAGGTTATAAATTTTATCCTTCACATAATAGGAAGTAAGTTTTAAGTGCATTTACCAATTAAACCGGTAGTTGGTTTCACTAAAGTATGAGTAGAGTTAGTGAAACATTTTATCGCCAAATTTGTTAACGTTGCCATTTCTCAATGACAAATTACGAAAAACGCAATACAATATTTTCTTGTTCTAGAATTTCGTATATTATGTTATATCCGCTGTGCCAGTGTGCAAGCAGGTTACCTACAGACTACACCGTATTATCGTATCATAGATCTAAAATCACTCACACCTACATTACCGATATATGATAACTGTTTGCAATTCACTCCTTTATCATTTCTCTAGAGGACGTAACGTCTTATTGTATAGTCTATAGGTAAATATTCAATGTAAATTTTGAAATATGATTTTTTAATTATTTAAAAAAATAATTTATTGTACGAAATATTATTTTGCTAATTCTTTTTTATTATTATGAAATAATTAAATCGCATTGTGATAGTGCCATGAATTTATAAATTATAAACTAAATACTTCTTTTTCCAAAAATTATTAACGTAGCCAATTGGCCCAAAGATATTATATTTTTTACCAAAATATGTAAATTCATAAATGAGATCAAATATTTGTTTTGATTTATTTAGTTTTCAATTGATTTCGAGTAATCTTTTGTAAAGACTAACGAATGTTTAATTTATCAATGTACGTATTGATTATCATTCATTAAAAAACTATAAAATATGTTAGAAATAATAAATCTGCCTACAAATTTCTATTATTAAAGAATCATTGTTGTATCAAGATAAACATTAAATCTTTACTGAAATGTCAAAGTGATGAAGTTATTATTTTTCATCACATCAAATAAAAATATTTCTATGGCTTATGGACATAATCGGATAAGTCTACTTTTCTTCAAAAACAAGATAACCTTGGATTTTCTATCTTCGAATAAGCCTTTTTCATTTAACACTTTCAGTAGTAGCAAAAATATTGCGGTAAAGTTACAATACACACGAAATAACGTAACTATAGATAAGTCCATTTTTCAAATTTTGTGCTCGGCTAACCGGATAAGTCCATCATTTTTTTTGGTTTACCGTAGTTATAATTTATTTGACCTACTAAAATTAAATGACTGGGCACAATACCTATAAAATTTGCAACCATTTGTATATAGTACTAATATTGTAAAATTTTAAAATGTTTATAATTTGAAAGTGAATAAGATTTTTCTAAATAAACAGATAAATATATATTATTCATTATATTATTATTTAAGACTACGCTCCAAAATATACATGAATAGCACTATCATATAAGTCCATAGTTCTCGGTATAACCAGATAAGTCCATACTTTTTTAGTTTTTACTCGTTTTAAACGCATCAGAAAATGTATAACCTACTCAAACCACCGTGTAAATAAATGTTTTAAATGTGTCAATTGACTAGTCAAGTATCGCGACTCATCTCGTTTCTCCCGATCTTATACATATAATTAAAACTCGTTTTTCTCGAAAACTCGAAAAGTAAACTTATTCTGTTATGCCACAGATAATTTCATCTCATTTTTGCAAATGAAAATTCGCTGAATATATTCCTATAATAAGCTCTTGAATATTTAATGTTACTACTTACTGCTCAAAAGTAATTAATCAAGAATTTCAAATTTTATAAAAAGTGTGCGTGCACAAAGGATAATTAAAATGTTTACAGTTTAAATATAAGACATTGCGTTTAAGTAAGTCTGATTTACTTTTCTTTTATTTAATTTTGATAATTGTTAATAAAGTTTTTTCTTAGTTTGATTTTTCAAAGGTTTTGAAAAATGCATCTTCTTACAACGGTAACTCCTTAACTTTATAAAGGCTTTAGTAACATTTTAATAATAGGATATGCTATTAGAGAAAACCAGCTTTCATTTCCATTTTTACGAATTAAAATATATTGATTTATTTCAAAGTTATAAATGTTAAATTGAGCAAAGAAAATATACTGTTTAATCTCTAAAATTGACTGTTCCTCTATATATTTTGGTGCACGTTCATCTAATTTCTAACTTTTATATAACTTTGTAATGAATCAAAATATTTTAATTTTTAAAAGATCAAATGAAAGATTTTTCTCGATTTATTTTCAATTTTTAAAATGATATTAAAGCCCTTTCAACATTTAAGGGTTACCATTCAAAGAAGAGGAAATTTTTATAACATTGGAATTTTTTCTTTGAAATTATTTATTCCATTAGAACAAAAAATTTAAATTAATAAAATTTCACCTTTGTTAACTTTGCCTTTCTTAAATTAGGGACGATGTATGAGTAAAAAAAAAAGGAAAATCTACACTTTTCGTCGCCTCGAAACTAGACAAAATTTAGTGTTAAAGCACGCCCTGCGGAATCGTTTTTCTGTCTTTCTTATATCATAAAGTATGCAGGAAAAATCGTGTAAAATTGAAAACATCTTAGTCTTACTTTTTTCAAAGTTAAACATGTTTAGGATAATAACAAAAAGTTCATTTCTCCAAAACCTCATCTATTTTTTTTCAGAAACGTTCTACAAAGAAGAAGATGAAATGAGAAAAAAAAGTTTTATTTACTTTATAAAAATTAAGAAAAATGTTGATTTCTGAAAAAGTTACAAGAGTTTAAAATTGAGCAGCCAAAGGGCATAAAAATGCATAAATCGCAGGAATCGATAGCCCTGGCATTGAGAGTTATTATTCAATGCTGAACTTTCAATTCTTATAATATTTATAGTAATCAATAATTTTTAATTTTTAAAGAAGAAAATAAAAGCTCTTTGTATATAATTTTATATTCTCGTTTCAAACTGTGTGTAGGACGTTTCTGAGCTACATACCTGAGGTTGAAACAAGAACTTTTTTTACCATTTTCTAAAAAATTTCTAACTTTAAAAAAATGTAAGACAAAGGCGTTTTTAATTATACACAATTTTGCACGTATGTTTTGTAATATAAGAAAGCAGGAAGTACGCTTACGTAAGCTGTGTCTAAAATAAATTTTGACCAGTTTTTCTGAATTTCCACATATATATGTTGATGAAAAACATACGCAAATCAAATAAACAGCTCTGTATGTTCATCCGCGAAATAGGTTTCACCTTTAAAATGCAATAAAGTTCAGATTACTAAGTAGACTAACCTGTGTAATCAGCCTGCAAGCTCTTTACAAACCAGTTCACATTGCGCGCACTGCGATATCGTCTCATGATCGATCAGGGAAAAAGAGTATCATCTTCGTTGCACGGCAAGAAAGACGCGATCGGGCTTCTTAGAGACTTTTTTTTCTTATTTTACGTTTTAGTGACCGTACACAAAGTAGGCAAAACAAAGAAAAAATATTTTTTATTTCGTAGTTTATATATTACAATAATAAAAATTGTATTAGTCTAGTAACTATAGTGCTACTATTTATCGTTTTATAAATTCTTTACCACTCAATATAATAAAAGTTAGATATAAACATGTTTTTGTTAGATATTTGAAAAATATATATTCTTTATAATTATGTATGTGTGTGTATGCATACAATATTTTCTTAACTTAAACTCGACTAACAGTATTTATTGAAACAGTGTCTCGTTTTCACTCCGAAATAGTTTAATTTTCTCAAATGTATTTTGAAAATTGAAATTTTATTGAACTCCTTTATCCTCGTATCGTTTTTCTTGCTATATTTTATTTTACGATACAAGAAGTGTGGCTGACAGTTAAATATGTTTTCAATCATGTAATTTCTTATTCACCAGTCGAGTAATAGTTTATTCAACTCTAAAATAATCTTCATAATATTCATTATAAAGGATATTTCAACATTTGAAAGGCAAAAGTAAAAAGATTGTGATGATTGAGAGCTATCAAAATTGTTCTTTGTGGTCTTCCTAATTAATTAATAATCTTAATTTTCCTATAATAATAATAATAGTAGTAAATACTATTCTATACCACAAGACTCCATGTTAAATTGCCACAAGAATTTTAATTTTTTAAAATCCATATTGGCAAATAATTTGACACGACAAACTTCCAAGAAAACTAAATTTTACTTTTTTGTTTTTTTCTTCTAATTCTGTAATTATTATGGAGGTAAACAAATCTGGATTAAATACAAAATATTTTTCTTTATTACTTTTTTTATGACTAAAGTAGTTATATGAGATTGAAGCGCTACTTCTTATTTAATTTATAAAAGCTACAACGAAGAGTCTTCAATAAAGTATTTACAATTCTTATTAATTCAGACATGCGTATACACTTCGGACTTTCAGTAGAATTTTACGGTTTGTGTGAGTTTTTCATTTTATAGCTCCAATGTCAAAGTTAGAGTATATTACTGTATAAAACAAAAAGCATTTCATACAAGTTGCGATCTAAACATCAAATTGAAGCAAATATCTAGTCAAACGATACTTTTTATTTTACAAACTAATTCAATATAAGTATGGCAGTCAAGAAAGAATTGGTGAATTTTTCAAGAAAATACTTTATAGTAAAAAACCACGAAAATAACTATTTTATCTAATAACATTCATTACAATCATATATTACACTAGAAACAGCGCAGTGATATACAATTCGACCATATTCGTATCTCTATAACGCCTTCATAAATCTTCACCAAACTTTTCAATGCGTGTGGTTAGCCCACTTCAGCAACACTCCCATAGGATTAACATACATACACATATAGAGTACACTTATATGTACACCTATACAGAGGAGCAACTCGTTCATGCCCTTCAATTCATATATACACGCGCTCGTGTTCTACGTGCGTATAGGACTTCCTTCGCTCTCTGTAATCTGCACGTATTGCTGCCCGCTGCCCGCACGGAGACGAAGTTTCGACAGCGGAAGTAGATCCGCTCTCTCTCTCTCTCTCTTGTCCATAATCGTTGCCTCTTTCAATCGCCTCGACCTTATCCTCTTCTCCTTCTCCTTCCAATAACCCTCGCTGTAATACGACGCCATCGCTGTCGAAAATAAAGAAAAAGCTACGTATAAATCGGCGAACAGAGAGATGTGTAAGAGTAAGAGAGAGAGAGAGAGAGAGAGAAAGAGAGAGAAAGAGAGGGCGAAAGAGAGAGATGGGAGTAGGCATAGCGAGCGCTCGCGCGCACAGAGCACAATTACGGCGCGTAGTGTCGAGGAACCCCCTTTTATATTAATAGTCGAGAGTGACTGTGACGATGATGAGGGCCTCGAGGAAAGAGGGAGACGCGAGGAGGGACAGAGAGGAACAGAGGCATCAGCAGTAGCAACAGCAGGCAGTAGCAGTGGCAGCTACACCAGGCAGCAGCAGCAGTAGCGGTAGCAGCAGTATACAAGCTCTCTCGGTCTCCATACACAGACATACACACCTATATACGTACACGGGTTTTCATCGGAGAGGCTTTAAGCGCGCGCACGCCTGGTCGAGGAGGGGGTTTCAAAATGATAGATCGGAGGACGGGATAGGATACGTCGTGAGCCTCCTCCCCTCCCCTTCAAAAGCTCCTGTCTCTCCCTCCCTTCTTCACTTACTCTCTCTCTCTCTCTCTCTATCTCTCCCCCAGTGTATGTGTTTGTATGTGTGTGTATGTTCAGTATCACAGTTCGCGATGGAGGCTACTACTTACTCCGGCTAGGAGTCAGCCCGCGCCGCTCTGTCTATACCTACGGGTTTTCGGCCAGCAAGATAGCCCCGGTGAGAAGGACGCGCGAGTGCGAGTCAGTGGTGTCGATAAACACACGGTTATATACGCATATATACATACAAACATATAGAGACGAGGAAGAAGAAAGGTCTTTTTTCTGGATCAAGGTGCGCGAGGTTTCCAATTGTGCCCGGGAAATCGGTTCGCGTAATCGGTCATTTTTCAGAAGCTCGATTGACGGGTTGACGCGCCTTCGCGCCTGGTGAGTTGGACGGGTGTATATGTAGTTAAAAATTGAAACGAGGCGGCAGGGTAGCGTGTAGAAGAATAAAAAAAAACGAGGTCGAAGCGCGCTTCGTAGGGGGGCTATACGAAGGCGAGAAAAACGCGCGCGCGTTCAATGAATAATTCCACGGCTGGGAATGAGAAATTTATGAAATTCCCAGCCGTTGCCGTCTCTTGACGTATATTAGACGAGCGGCTGCCGGGGGTGTGTAAGAACGCTCAGATTTAAGACGATCGTTTGCGTACATACCATATAGTATACCTCGTCCATGAAGAAACAAGGGTGCGGCAGTGATCCACGACATGTGCGTTCAATACCGAGAAGGGAACCTTAACTTTTTTACTCTTCACTGTGATGTAGAGAGGATTTAGATGTATGCGGAAAGCTGAGAGCGGAAGCCAAAATTATTTGACGATATGCAATTACTGTAAGGAATCGAAGGAAAAGAGAAGAAAAAGTGTGAAAACAATGATGAATAGGACGAGGACTAAGAAACCGTAAGCGTAACGATCCTCGAAAAGTGGATTTTGAAGGTAGCAAGCAAGTGGATCCGATTATTTTTGCCGAAGTGGTTTACCGATAATTCAGGGTAAGTACAGGAACGAACGAAACACGTATCGAGTGTACAAGGGGAAAACAGAAGGCGACAATTCGTACGCGCAAAAAATAGTCGAAGGCTAGAGGAAATCGAACGCGCGGTTTGGCGGGCACGCGCGCGTCGCACCACTCCCATCTGTTTCTACTTGCTGGCGCGCATCGCGGCGCAACAGTATATAAAGTAGTCGAGAGTCACACTGAAATTTCCACGCGCGGATTATTTCCGAGTTGTCGTGAATTTCCTGAGCGGCCCGGTATAATATCGCGCGCGAGTGCGGCAGTACACGCGAATATGAAAGTCACTTATGCTTTTAGGGTCACTTTAAAATGTTGGATAAAAAGTTCAAATGGCCGATAACGAATCTCAATGTCAATCTCATGAGTTCTGTGGGCCGTTATACCGGATCAGTTTAAATTTGAAGGATATTTATTTGACTTGTACTCAGGGCTTTTAATTGTGCTCAAAATCGTCCTGTAAGTTGTTTTGAAAGATATGGATTAGTTTGTTATTTAATTTATATGTGTTATTTTGCATTTTTAGTACGGCAATATGTTATCTTAATTATTCTTTTATTGTTAAAATAGTACGCGAACCGATGAGAAATAAAACTATAAATATAAATTGATTCCTTAAATTCTGCTAAGATTCTCAAGGGATTCAATAAAAATAATATAATAGTTTATTTGAAAATAATGAGTGCGGCAGTGCGATTGTTGAATAATAGCATTTTAAACTGGAATTTCAAACAGTGTGGTATATCTGAACCTATAAAATAAAATTTTTAACAAAAGTTCTGTAAAACAATAGTATTCATACGGTATTTAAAAATAAAATTCAATAAAAATAAACTTTTATAATTGAAATTCGCTTCGACAACTGTCGATTGTTTTTGAAAAAGTTAAAAAAATATACATGTAACTGGAAGAATAATTTATATAAAAAGTTTAAAAAATATACATGTAACTGGAAAAATAGTTTATATAACAGAAAAATGTATCTTCGCAGTTTCATATACTCTGTAGTTTCCCTCTAGAACTAAAAAATTAATCTTACTTTCAAAGTCTCTTATCAATTCTATATATTCTTAAAACAACTCTTTTCATTCCTGTGTCCGAAGTTTATATACAAAAAAATTCTTGGGACAGCCATTCAACGTTACGACGAAATCAAATCAAGCATTTCCCTCCGGCAATCAAGAACGATTAAATCTGTCCCCTGTCCATTTCTGCGCCCCAGCGAAACCGAATTATCCGCTACGAATGTGCGCAAACGCGGAAAAATTCCTCGACACCCCGCAACCACGATAAATGAAAAAAAAAGAATAAAAAAAACAGTCCACACACATTGTACATGGATATACGAGGCGACAGCCCACGGAACCTCCGGACTGTAAGAACGACCGGATGTCGATTGGTGCTGTGATTCGATTGATTCGCTGAAGAGCCACAGCGCGCGCGCGGGCACGAACTTCCGAGTGGCCCGCGCTCGTTATGCGCGTGTATATAGTAATACAGAGAACGAGTGAGAAAGAGAGAAAGGGCGCGAGTACGCGCGACAAAGAGTGAGTGAGAGAGAGAGAAAATTAGTCGGTCGTGGCCGAGTGGAAAAAGAGTCGGCGGAAGAGCGACGGTAGCGTTGTTCCCTACCGATGGAAGACGCGCGCGTAAGCGGAGCCTGTGATTTCGCGCGTTTGGGATGAAAAGTTTTCCGAACCGCTTGTTTCAGAGGACGACGACGCTTCTCCTTAGAGATTTTTAAGAGAGACGTGATGGGTAGGAAGAGGGAGAGGCCGACGAGATTTATGCTTCCTTCTTTTCTTCTGGGTTCGGGCTTGGTTTCTTCAGAGAGGGACTTTTTTTTCTTTGTTAATAGCACTTTGTGATTTGTCGCTGTCGAAGGTTGTATCGTATATTCTTTTGGGCTTTTTTGATTCGTGTTTAATAGGCGTGCTTTCGTTCATGTTAAAGGGAGCGTTATTGTTTGATACAAAATTGATTCTCGATAAAACTTTTTTTTTCAAAACGATTCTTTGATTTTGGGCAAAAATATACTTATAAAATAAACTTATAACAATTTATATGATAAATTCTGAGAATTAGAATCATCCTAATTTTCTAAAAAGTAGATTTTAAAATATTCTTAAAATTAAATACCATTGTAAAATAATATAAATTAAAAAAAAAACATGAAAGTAATTTATAAAAAAAAATTTCACTATACGAATAATTCTTTCTAAGAGCTTATACCGTATATAGTTAATACTCTACCAGCATGTGAACATTTAAAGTAATTTACGACATGAGAATTGTGGTATTAAATCATATAACAATGTTTTTACTTCCGAGGAAGTTAATTATCTTTATAAATGATTTTAAGTGAAGTGCTTCGCTACTTCACATGTAATCAATTGAAGGCAAGGCCGGTATTGCTTAAATACTAAATGATAAACTTCCTTTTTACTTCATTCGGAAGATTAAATTTAGATCAGGAAATTATAACAATCTGAATCCTTGCCCTTTTAAGAACAGCTCTTGAAATTAAATCAAATTACGCTTATATTATCTCACTGTTAGATCATTTCAATGCGCAATGAAAAACGCGGTCTTTTCGGTATAAAACGATATCGTGCAGTGGTGCAATGTATAAATGTTTTACTGTAATTGCTGTGCAATTTTATTCCGAAGTAGTCAAGGAAAAGATTTTAAGTATGATTATTTTAATTATCCGAACTTTTTAACGAAAAACTCCTAATTTTCAAAAATTAAAGTATTTTTTAGTTTATTGAATATTGTAGAAGAATAATGCGAATATTTTTTTTTATATTTGTAATCAAGTTGGAGATGATGAAATTTTTGCTTATTAAGCTAATTGTAATTTAGAAAGATTATAGGGAGTTGTTGCAATTTAACGTACTATGCATTTTTTCACGTATATATTATATCCTATTGCTTAAATGTCACTAATTTCGTTGGAAAAATGTAAATAAAACGTATCGCAGTTGCAACGCAAACTTTCTACCGTCATCACAGTAAATTTCCAACTACCAAAAATAAATTTCGTTATTGCATAATATCGTTTTCTTATAGATTCACATATTTCAAATTTTATTTACATGAATACGCTGATAGCCTTCCCTGGTAGAAATTTGACTATTAAAAATGGAGCACAATCTCAGTAAATAGCCAAGAGAAATGACTAATTATTGGC
>JAWWEQ010000045.1:5074799-5118303 GCA_035583055.1 Torymus tubicola | reverse complement strand
AGAAAAGTTCCTATTTTATGGCCAAGTCTAAAATAAATAGTCAGTTATTGGGTAAAAAATGTTTTGGATTTCCACCAAATTGTAGCTCAATTATTGTTGCTGCGTCAAACCTGCAGTATAGAAGCTTTTTATTTTTTGAAATATATTGTAATCTGCATTGTCGCTCAGCATGAGTATATATATACTTTTGATTAAACTATCCCAAATGTTGTTGACTCGCATTCAGCTTCATTAGATAAGTATTTCAGTGTAATACTGTCCTTAAGAACCAGGTAAATTCAATATTTAAAAATACATTACGTGGCGTACCTTATCTTAATCAGCATAAAACATACATGCTTTTTCTTCTATAATTCATATACATATATAAAGAAAAATTTCGCTACCTCTACCATAATACATCACAAATCTACAGGCAGCTTTGCATTTGCCAAACGGCACATAACGCCGCAATTCACGCGTGCACGACACCGTTTCGACATCAACGAAATTCGGGCACGGCATCACACACGGACTCTCTCTCTCTCTCTCTCTCTTATCGCCACGCACATTACTCGCTCGCTCGCGCGATTTATTTACCGCAGTGCAATAAACCTGCGCACTCACGCACATGCACGAACGGTTGCTGCTGCTGCTACTGCTGCTACCGCTACCGCTACATATGCGCGAGCGCGATACCCTCTTTGACGTCAGCCGCGGTGGCCGATTTATCGGTCTCGACACCGGGAGTCACCGCTCGCTCGCAATTTTATTCAGGAATCCAGCTCGATTCCCCTGCAACGCTGCACATACACACACACGTACATACACAGCTCTCGTTACCATCAAGCTACGCTGCTGCTGCAGTAGAATAAGAAGAAGAAGAAGCGTCCGCGCGTACACGCGATTATGCGCGAAGTATGACATTATTGTTTGCGGTCGTGACGAGAGCGCGACGTGCACGGCCGTCTCGTAATTGTAACGAAACAGGAGACGCTCGCGAGAGTGTATAGCATATAAGAGCGTGACAGAGAAAGAGAAAGAGAGAGAGACAGAAGGAGTAAGGAGAGCATGCGCGCGAGCGAATGCAACGCGCGCGGCTGTGTAACGCAGTTGCAAGTTCGCCTCGACGGGACGAGAGTGCGAACGTGTATAGACCGCGCGAGATGTCTAAAATTACGCTTCGACGATGACCAGCGTTCGCCTTGGCGGACCATTGGGCCCAAAGTCGATTTCCGCTCTTTCGGTTGAATGTATGTAAGCAAGTGATGGTTTCGCGGTGCGAGGAAATGACGGGAAAACCTTGGTTGCCGATGGAAAATGTAGATTCGTCGGCACGGGTGAAGGAAGAAATATAGGCGCCAGAAGTTGTATTTTGATATCCGCAAAGATGTAATGAAAGCGCTCTATGCGTAATGTACGTAAATTAATAAAGATTTTCTTAGCTTTGCAGAACTTCTATCGTTTTTGTTTTAATATTTTCTCCTTAGATAGCATTTCATTTTTACTTTATTATAATTTCATATTGTATAGGTGCATAATGTTGAAATTAAAATTTCAACATTTTTGTTGAGTAATAAAGTTTTATATATTGATACTGCGATCTAAAGAATTTTTTAAGCTGTTTTTAAGTGTTTTACAATTTAAAAAACATCAATAAGCTGGAATAATTCGGTATAGGAAAAAAACAAACGTATTTGCCTAATGTTATTGGATAATAATAATAATGACTTCCGAATCAATATTTCAGTTTGAAATATGTAGTTTGTCATGAGTATACGTAATGATGATAATGATTATTAGTCTGACTTGGATTGTAATGTCAAGATTAGATCATTACATTTACTTCTTAATTGAGACATTACTGCTTGTATGCCAATTAAATTTAGTATCGTCAATTGTTTAATTTATATTTTTTTCTCAAGTCGTGTACACAGTTGATATTATCTATAAATAATCATGATTGAATTATAGTTCCATTGAATGGTACGATGCGAACAATATCTATTTTATGCAGAATTCCAAAAGAATAATTTAATTTCTTATTTATTAGCTATGCAACAATGTTTCAGATATCTATGATTATTTCGTGGGTAAAATATTATCTATTGTGTGAAAAAAAGAAAAATTAGTGACAATTGATTCGAGGAAATCTTAAAATGCACACGATTGCTCTGTAATACATTAATTTACGACACTGCACTTACAATATTTAAATTTCATAATTTACTTAATAGTTGGACTTTAATTTATCGCACCTCTTCATTTATCTCGTGAATATTTTTATTCGAATAAATGATTTGTTATTAATTTAGTCAGCATTATATTAAACATTTACTTTATTCAAACCAAAACACGTTTTTCCATATTGACGTACAGTTAAAAAAATCCGCTCTTGTAAAAAAGTAATATCAAAGGTATAGGTGAATTCAATCGCCACGTGGCTTCTACAAAAACGGATGGCTATTCATTCTTCATGATTGAAATTTCACCGAGTTCTTTTTATTTCATACCTTTGGTATTTCAAAATTTCTATATTTCCTATCACGCTTCACCTGCATCTCATGTTTTCTGTATAAAGTATACTTTTACGTATATACGTTTCTAAATATTATTTCAATCGCGATAAATCTCTTCTACAATGCTCAGTGCAAACAACCTCTGCGTTCACTATTTTTCAAAACACACATTGGCATTCCGTCAAACGCGCCGACAAACTAGCTCAAACAATCCAATTTTTCAGCTCGCAGATATAATGAATCGATTATTCGCCACGAGGTGCCATGTATATACCCTCGCCAACACCTTCCCTTCTTTTTCTCCTAATAATTCCGCAGCTTTTTCGCGCACCACCGCGAAATCCTTATACCGATGCATTCTATTGTTTTTTTTCCTTCGCATCAACCTCACGACCTATCGACATGGATTCGAGAGCGTGATAAAGCGTCGATCTATCATCGTACGACTGCAGCACACTGTCACTGCTTTGCTTTCTCTCCTCTCTCTCTCTCTCTCTCTCTCTCGCTCGCTCTGCCTGCAGCTTTTTTCATTCGCGCGCCGCGCAAACACAGGGCTCGCACGCGAGCGCTTTTTCCGTTTCGCGATTCGCTCCGTATAATGATCGTCGCTGGCGTCGCGTGTATGAGACTTTGTATATGTTTTGTCGTTTTGTTGCTGCGTGAGCTCGTCGAGGCGAGAAAGAGAGAAAGAGAGAGAGAGAGAGAAAGGGCTTTCGGATTAAAATTTTTCCGCCGCACGGCATATGTTAATGTAGATGTGTTGTGTGTGCTAGCGCGAGCGTGTTTGTGTGTAGATATAGCTGGAAGCTCTTGATTAGCGTATACCGCGTCAAGGATTTACTTTATTATGCATAATTAGTTGGGAAAGTATTTTTGCTAAGTACGTGCGCGTCTATGGTATAACTTATACTCGAAGGCTTTTAGATGAAAACTCACGATCCATTATCCTTTTTAGCATGAAAAGTATAAAGTAGTACTTGAAGGTGTACTTGAGATGATGCGGGTATTGAATAACGCCTAGACCATCTATCTTGGGTGTTATCATGGAGGCACTTAATTAAGCTAAAGATATGATAAAATCTTGGAACAACAATTAAATCATCAATGTATATATTGACAGCACCATTCATTAAATGATGTTGAAATTTATGTTAAAAAGAGTTGCTTTTATATTTGCAATGGCGTTAAAGAGGGAAAATAATATTAAATCCGTAAGCTATAATAAAGTTCTTCATAATTTTGATAAATAAGATCTTTAATGTAATAAAATTAAAAAAGTTGTAATATTTTATTACAATGTAATTGTTTATCAATATTCACCAATATCTTATTCGTATATAAAAACTGTAAATACTAAAGACATAGAACTATTTGAAGCAAAACTTTTTTTATTCATAAACAGTTTTTATAAACTTAACATTATGACACTGATTTATAATTGACTATAATTCCACCAAAAATAGTTCTTTTTCAATTATTCTTTTTAGTATGATTTGTTATCGTAAACTCGACTAGGAGAGCTTAATTTTCAACGTAGGAATAAAGTTTAAATTCTGAAGTATTGATTTTAACCAAATACTTGTTAAGCATTTTAACAATTTTTAAAAATTTTTATTTTAAAAAGTAAACAAGATTATTATTCTTTACAGAATTTTTTGAAACTTTTAAATGTAAAATTTGGCTAAACTATTCACAAATTGAATACCGAGTTGTAACGGCTGTTCACGAGTTCTGCTCTTCTCTCTGCGGCAGGAATAGTCTGAAACAAGTGATCATTGATGGTCAATAGATCTATGAAGTTATTCTATGGTAATAGACGAATATGCTCATAAAATAAAATACTACCATTTGAACGGCTATTTTAAAAGAAGAATACGAAATGTCAATTAATCTTCCTGTATTTCGATAATATTAATGAAATATCAAAATAAAGTTAGGTTTTTGAAAAGCATCAAATCAATATTAGTTTTTTATGAAAAAGTTCATTTCATTCTTATAAATTTTTCCATACATCGTCTTACACTCTCTGAATAAATTTTGTTAACAAACATTCGAAAAAATGTAGTTTGTCGTAAAATGTAGTCAAAGTGTATGCGCGTTCGCGTATGCTTACGAACATGCATTTGTATACATTATATCTCAAAAACAAAGATGGGTCTGAAAGTGAAGGTAAACTATTTCTGATTGCATTACAGTTCGTTTAAACTGTGTAACCATATGTGTGGCTAGATTAAAAAAATTAAATCATGCGAATCGTGCATAGTTAGAAACTTTATTGTCGTAATATGCTTCCTTCTAGAGAAAAAACCTCGCCAATGATTATATAAGTCTAAATGATCCCTATACGGTTAAACACAAAAAGCTATCTTGTAATTTACAGATTGTTAAAACATTTGCCTTCCAACTTTACATGAAACTGACATTTTATACGCTATCGTTACCGAACCCTACAGGTTTTGTTTGTTTCCGTCCGCTGCAGACAAACCCCTGGCGCTTTTATCTCATATCCATTGCTCTTACACCTTTTCGCAGAAAGCCTCTGAAAAAGTAGGAACGCACGTGCGTGTAACTTGCACAGCTAAACAGCAGCATATAAGCTCAGTACATCTGCACTTTTTCTCCCCCTTCCCGCCCCCCCCCTCTCTCTCTTTCTCACTCTGTACACCTCTCCGTCCCCACCCCCTAATCGCTCTCTCTTTCGCGCGCGCGCGCATCTCCGCGCGAGGGAACGCGCGAGCGTGCGCAAGAGCGTCGCGCGCCGCATGCGCTTATCTCTCTCGCGCAAGGAGCAAGGAGTTACGCACGTGCAGCTGGCCGATTTGCATGTGGCGCTCACTCGCCGCCGCTGCTGCTGCTACTACTACTGCCGGCCCGTATGTGTGTGTGTGTATACGCGCGTGCAGACGCGCGGAGCAATATTGTTTTCCCGCACGCGGCGCAGCCTGAAAAACTCGGCGCACCGATGGATTCCCGCGTAGTCCGTCGAGATTCTGCAACGCGGTCGCATCTCTCGTGATGCGAGTGAGCTTGGTATATAAGAGCAAAGCGTCGAAGTAGCTCTCGTGGCTTTCTTTTTTTGGAGGCGCTGGTTAAGAGAGAGAGAGTGTATAGTGCAGCCGGCATAGAGGAAACGACAGGTATGTTGACGGGGGTGTATGGGAGAGGGTGTATTAAGCTTTTTGGCAACGGTAGCTGGAGTGTAGACGCGCGCGTGGAAGAGCGAGCCTTTTGTGAGGCAGGGTGGGTTTAATGCACGGCTAAGGGAGAGAGAGAGAGAAAGAACACGAGATAGTCTGCACGCTGTTGCATTTTCTTTGCCCGTTGGTTTCAGGTGTGCTGGTTGTAAAAATATTTTCTGTAATTAAGACTTTCTTTTTAAATTAAAGAGAATTTTATTAATATGAAAATAATGATATTTACCAAGGTAGTTTCGTCATTGTAGTTTAGTAGTTGTCAAAGTCTCGCAAACATAATGTAAACAAGTATATTACATAAGTTAATCATATATAATAGACTGGTTTGTTAGTTGTCTGAAAAAATGAACTTGCAATTGTTGCTTCATAGGTATTTGATCTGATTGATTGGTATTTAAATTACTTCACATGTGATATTATATCAACATGTAATTTAGAAAAAGTCATTTAATTGCAGATATGATATTAATTATTGCATGATAATTAGTTTTTTTATATTTTATAATCATATTGGGCAAACGTAAAAGTAAAAAATTTGTCGTTTCATGAGTTTATATTCAATTGTTGAATTCACATAAATAATCAATTTATATACTCGCAATGTGTTGAATAATTTTTTATCTCCACTCTACCTGAATAATCAAGTAATGAATTTAAAATAAATATGTTCTAATTAAATTTTTTTCTTCGAGAATTAATTTAGTTTTTTAATTATAATTGACTAACAAAATAAAATGAAAGAACGAATAATAACGATTAATTTTATTAGCCGATCGTTGGACGCATTTTTCCTTACAGGTCATGCAGGATGAAATTACGATATGAATATAAATCAGAACGATTTTCGTTTTCTTTATATTTCTAAAAGGAAGGAAATACCTGAACAATCGATCGTTCCTTTTGCATGCATTTATGCATTGACACAAATTTTGTCAACTTTACTACCAGAACAGTAAAATCTTTACGTCACAATATATTCAATGCATTTTAGGTTGAAATCGCCAAGACGGATGGGCCTATTCTCTCTACAGAGTTTAACGCATAAGCAATTATTTTGTTTAATCCTTACCGAAGATTTCTTATCACTTAAAACCTTATTGTTCACTCGTGAAAAGGATATTATGCAAAAATTAGATTTTTTCAAGTTTAACAATGGTCTTTCCGACGTAATGTATGCAGAGTTTTGTAGCTTAAAGCAGTGTTTACATTGACTTTTACGCGTTTCGTTATACTTGATGTCTGCGCACATTTTAATACTGTAATAGAGGAAAATTCAATCTTTTCTGCAACGTCTACTCGAATAACTTAAAAAATTAACAAATTATTTAAATCCTAAATTAAAGTTATGACTAAAAATTACATTTTTGTTATCTTATTATAACTGAAAACTATACAGAGTATATTAAGAAAACAAGCAAAGTATAAATATTTAAGCAAAAACAATTTTCTATTATACACCAATAAAGCTAGCATAAACATTAACTAATTTATGCGCTCAAAAGTTTGTTGTTTCATCAACAACGAAGTATATATCCTTCCGGTAAATCTTGCCAAAAACCATATCCTCTTTGGGGAAAACAAAAACCTAGCCATAAAACACGCGCTGCTCGATAAATCAGCCACGTGTTCTCTTTCTCTCTCTCTCTCTTCTTTGCCTTCCTTTTCTCTACTGCTCTACCTGCTTCATTAAGTGTTTTCCCGCACGCTATATAGTTGTTACTCTTGCGCTCGCTCGTTTGCTCGCGATTTTCTTTATACTGACGAGGAAGAGCGGATAAGGAATTCCGAAAACGTGACGCGTGCTTTCCTTCGATATATATACTGGCGACGAATGAAAAGTGCACGCTCACGAGGTGCAGAGATGCGACAAACGGGAGATGAGTAAAGCGCACGCAGTAGTGTAACGAGGCGCCCTTTTGTTTTTTCTTCTTCTTCTTGTATAGTGAGTCGTGCGCGCCGGAAGCTGCGACAGAACAAGTGAGGGACATATATATGTATAGGAGAGTGTAGAGTAGTTCGAACCGGGGACCAGACCCGCAGGCAGGGGGTCACACGAATATATAGCGAAGGAAGATGATAGAGGCTATGTAGCGGCGGAGCAGCGCTTGTTTTTTCGGGCAACGACTGATTAGCGTCAATTTCTAGAGCGAGAAAGAGAGCAGCGTCCCGGCGGACGGCTGTCAGGTGGCATTTTTCTATCTCCACTCTCGTGTCTTTGCGCGCGGGACAAATGTATCGTCTCAATTTGAGCCTGCAGCCTGGCTGTGTTATTTATCTCGAGCGGAGAAGATAATATGATGTGTTTTAAAAAGTTTAGAGTGGCTGTTGTAGGGTTCGTTTTGTTTTTATTTTATTTTTTATTGTACGTATTATTTTATGAATACTTCAGGCGCAAAACTTATAATTACAAAATTTCAAACGTAGCTCTTTTCAATTAGCGTTTTCATAAATCTGTAGAATAGAAACGTTTTTCTATTTATGCTTTTCAAATCGGAAAAACAAAGGCCATGGTAAATTTTTAAAAATAGATATATATATTATCTGACGTTGTCTTTTCAAACTGGCTTTTGTAGTAAAGAACAAAATGTGAGTGTAAATCAATAAAGAAAAACTGCGGTTTTATTTCGATATAAAAAATGAGTTATTTCAGTTAGTTGAAAACTGCATGATATCATCGTGAATATCAGATATGCTACAATAATTTCTAATAGGTATTTGGTTTCTCTTGAAATGAAATTTATAATCCTAATATTTATTATAATGGTTCATTAATATTATGAAATATAAAATTTATAACAAATTCAACTAACTTAATAAAAAAGCAATTCATTTTCACGTAATAGTACTGAATAGTATTAAAAAAATTTAATACATTTAAATATTTATTTTTTAATTATCTATGTAGTAATAATAATTAGCATATTTAATGCAATATAAAAATGAAATTTTTAATATCATTTTAAATATATATTCATAATTTCCATAGCGTTTTCTTAATTCAAATTTATATTTATGTATATGTATGTTTCATTGCATTCAATTTTATTACTTGAACAACTATAAACTCGGTGGTACATAAAACTTGACAAATATAAGGAAAACTTCATTTCAAAAAATTCATTTTAAAAAAGTTAAATATAACTGAGCCAATGTTTTCATTCTAACTCAAAATGCTTATGCTATAATTCTCCTTTGATGCCAAGAATAATGAAAATATTAGTCGTACTTAATACTCACTCGTATAATAAGCTAATGTTTGTTTTTAGCGCGATCTATCAAATGCATCAATCAAATTAAAAGGCATGTATGAACGTTGAACGAGAGCAAAATGTTTGTACGAGCTTTAATAAATTGTAACTTTTATATAAGTGAAAGCAAATTCAAATATCAAACACATCTTTCAGTTAATTTTAAACGTCCTCCTGAAAAAAAGGGTATGTAGGTACACTTCATCCAGCTTCATTTTTACTTTTGTTAAAATACCATTTGATATATTTCCTATAAAACATAAACTTTTCAACAGTTCGAAATCTGATAACAGCGTTACATTCAAGTAATCTTTTATACGAAATTAAAAAAAGTATTTATTTAGCTGGAAGGAAGAATAAATAAAAAATTGTCGACTCTGAAAAGTAGATGCTATCAGTCTTTTTTATTTCACGTGATTCGAATGAAAAGTTCGTATATTCATTTTCGTAAAACAAAACGTATTGACTTTTTTTTAAGCAAAAAAACCATAATAAAAAGCAAGTAAAACTTTTATTTCATCATTTTTATGAGGAAAAATTTACCGTTTGCATTAAATATATATATATATATCCTTTGAAGAAACGCATTGCGAATGCAGAGTCCAACAAAGCATACGTGATTGAGACACAGTGTTATACATGCATATATATGTACGTGTTTTTTTCTCTCCCCTCGTGCGCTCGTACACAGCGCGACACGAAATATGAAAAATTCAATGCAATAAAGGCGAATCGCGCGAAAATTCAATGAAATATTTCTCTTTGTCCTCTTACAGGCGACAATGCACCTAAAGGACGGCACGCGAGGATGATCAGTTGGTGCAGGCTGCTTAGCACGAGGACAGCCGGAATCAAATCGGGCGCGACGTGACTCTCGTCCGCGTTCCCCCTCTCTCTCATTCTCTAAAAAAAGGAGAGAGAGCAGAGGAAAGAGAGTTTCCTGGACGCGTGTACAGCACATATACATAGATATATATTGCGCGTACGCACACACATACGCGCGTGAATACAATCGCGGAAAAATTCGCAGTGATAAAGCGCCGGAGTGTCAAGCGCGAAGAAAAAAATCACTGACTCGCGCTGCAGTTCTTTTCGCGGACTCTATATATACACACGCGGTGAAAAACATCTCGTGTGAGCTGCCATCGTCGTTACAACTGCAACAGTGTTGTGCAAGCGTGTGATAAGCGTGTGTGCGCGTGTGTGTATAAGAGAGAGAGAGAGTGAGAGAGTGAGACCTTGCGCTCCTCTTCTCTCGCCGTTCCATCGAGCGCGACCGAACCGCGCACATAGTAAATCAAGCAATCGCAAAGCTCTCCTTCCCCCAGCTGGAGATAAAAGCACACGAGAGGTGGCTTTCTGTCTGTCTGCCTGTCGCTCGCTCGTTATCGGTCGCGATCGTCGATTTCCACACGTGGAGGGAAAGAGAGGCGCCTTGGAGGGAGAGAAAAAGAGAGTGAGAGGCTCCCTCCTCGAGGCATGCACATAGGACATGCCGCCGTGTGAGTTGGAAGCAGCGAGGAGGAGCATCGTCATCGCCGTCGTCTGCTGCTGCTGCTGCTGCTGCCGCCGTGAGGTACCCGGTTGCGTGACCTGAAGGGAACCCGGCGTGCGCGCGCGAGCGGGCTTTAACCATGAGCTCGATCGACTTCGACGAGGTGCTGCTGCACGTGGGCGAGAAGGGACGATACCAGAACATCATGTATTACCTGCTCTGCATACCGGCCACCCTGCCAGCCGCTTTCCTCGCCTTCTCGCAGGTATGTATCTAGTTGTTTTTTTATTGCTGTTGTGTCGCTGGGTGAAACCAGTTGTTATAGGACAGGTTATAAGGAAAAAGATAATAGAGATATTTATATTATAATAAATCCGTATGTTTACGTGTTTTTTTCTTGCAAAAGCGATGCTTGGTTCACATTAAAACGTTGATTTTATGGAATCATGTAATTTCTTTATATATATATATATAATTGAAAACATACTAAGTAAAGTACACATAAACACGAGTTTAGTACGTAAAAGATAGATAAAGATGTTTTTAATTTTATTCAGAAAAAATGAAGTTTTCATCATAGCTGTACAGGATAAATAATAAACATTCTATATTTATCTACTGCGAGTAAAGACGCGAATAAAATTCTTCGCATTAGTTATAATTACAAGCATTCCTTTAGTTTCTAATAAGACTATATGTAAAACATATTTGCATTGCAAATTCTTGCACTATCGTAAAATATTATTCAAACGAATAAAAAATATATTTCAATTTTATTTTATACAAGCATTCTAAAACTTCTACGCACCTGATTGAATTAAGAAATTACTTATAGTCTTACAAAATATAGTCGCTAATAGGAAAAAGTAAAAAAGAATATGTTTCACTGCTATTTATGTACTCCTTGAAATCCTCCACCTTGCGCAGGTGTTCGTGAGCGCGTCGCCGGAGCACTGGTGCCGCATACCAGAGCTCGACAACCTCACCAACATCCTGAGCTTGGAGGACCGTAAAGCTCTGTCGCTGCCCTACCGCAACAAGTCGGACGGCAAGCGCGAGTACTCCAAGTGCCTCATGTACGACGTCAACTACACAGCGATAATCGAGAATTGGCTGAACTCGGCCTACGACGGCTCACCGGCAGTCTCGGCTGGTGGGATAGCAGACGTGGCCGACACCGGTGGTGGTGGTCCTGCTCTCGAGGACGTTCTTCGTGTTGATCTACCACTTGACGGAGGCGGTGGGCCAAGTTTGGGTTTTGGTGATGAATCGTATGGTTCGACCGTGAATCCAACATCGCTGCTGAGGTTCCCGAGACGACTACCACCGCCGCCGGTGAGTGATCCTACCTGGCCGATCGTGCAGTGCAGATACGGATGGAATTACGACAACAGGGACTATGACAGTACGCTCGTCACCGAGGTAAACTCGACAAGAGCAGCTTTCCGCTCGTCTTCTCTTATAATCTATAATATGCATGCGCTTCTCCTTGCTGGCTTTGTTTCGTTTTTTTGCTTTTTTTACTTTTTCTGCGTCAAGGTGGTTATACAATATGGTTCGTGACGAAAAAGTCGGACTATGTATGTGGCCTTGATTTATTTATGATGCCAAGAAAAACGTGATTGAAGTTTCAATTATTAACTGAAATAGTGAAGAAATCTACTTATTTTATATATTCCCTAATGAATTATCACTGATTTCTTTACTCCAAAAAGAATTGTTTTTAACAAAATCAGTATATCTCCGACTATTTTGTATTTAAATTTTACTAGAATATATTTACGTAGTTTATCATATATATTTCAAATTAGTTTCCTAAAAAACAACACAGTAATCCACACATAGCTAGAAACGAGAAACACGTATTTTAACCGAACTACCGGTCCGCGACCAAAAACAATCAACTAGCTAAAAGAACTATTCCCCCTCCCCTACTATATCATAGCAGATACTTGCGATGCTACACGAGCGTAAGAAAAGTCGAGCGCATCTCCGCGCGCACTGTGGTAACACGGTCGGTGTTATAGGTACCGTGACGTCGCGGTCGTCGTCGTAAATTTCGCGCGCGACAGCCGAACGGCTTCCAGTAAAAAATAATACATTGTTCCGAAGGTGAAAAGGCAGATATTTTTCCAACAGCTTAATTACAAGAGTGTACCGTATATACACATACACGCTCACAACGTAAATGATATAACTATACAAGTTATGTGTTTGCCTCAATGAAAACGGATAAATCGCAGTAACGCCACTATATGTTAGTCAATGTTAATTTATAACCCGACTCACGAATACACATCCAACCACCATATACTAGGCGATTAAGTATAATACACTCATATATACACGTATCCACAATTCAGCATAATAACTCGCTCGTGTAGTTTTTAATTGCGCTCGCGCGCGCGATTCAATTAACTGACCATCGGCGCCGCGTGCACGATGTTCATCGCCCAAGCGCGTGCACCGCGGCGACTTCTCGCTCTCGAATTTGCATATGCGATTCTCGCTCTCGAAAGGAAGACGACATACACATGTATATATAGTTACGAGGAGTCGAATTTCAGTTCGCTCGCGTGTACATATACATATACTACACGCACAACGCGCGGCGGGCGAATCTTTCGCCTTGGCCTTTGGATCTGGTTCTCCGCAGCGCGTGCAAACGGCGCCCTCGTTCGCGAGCGCGAATTCGAAATGGAAGTTTCGCGAGTGGCTGCGAGAGTATATAACACAATAGAGATAAAGAGAGAGAGAGGGAGAGAGCAAAGAAGAAGAAGAAGAAGAAGAAGAAGAAGAAGACGTAGTCGAGAAACACATCTATAGACCTTGGCATCTTTCGGCGCTACTATATGCTGCCGCTGCATTAGCGCGTGGCGCGGAAATGACCGCAGGAGAACGAGTAGTAGTTGTAGTACAAACGTTTAGTCGGAGAGTAGCTTGCAATTATTACCGTGTGCAGCTTGTGTATTTAAACACAGCTATACCTTAAGTATGGGAGTGATTACGTTTGTTTTTTCTTCTTCTTTTTTTTATTTTACCTAAAGGCTTGAACAGTAGTACGATGAGTATAATAGCTGTGGTGAAAGCAACAATAGTTTCTCTCGTTCCCTCTTCGATATGTTCCAATCCTTTAACGAGAAAAGTTGCTCGCATTATGCGTCGCCGCACGACTGGTAATCGTATGTGTATACGTATGCTTTGCTCGACATACTTTATCCATTAGTCGCGGATAAATTAGTACGAGTATATATATGCGCGAGACGAGCGAAACTAGTTCATACGTCGAGGTATGCAAAGAAGTTCCTAAATCTAGTCCGGTGCGATGATGAATTTTTCACTATATTTCACCGTTCTGAGAGGGGATCGAATTTAGATGACTTAATAAAACTCACGTTACGGCTCCGTGGATTATATATAGTAGTTATTGTATAGAGCAAAAAAAAAGTTTCATTGAAATATTTCATATTTTTTTTTTCTTTTTATTTTATTACACGGGTGAATATACGAAACTTTTCTATACTTTTTTTGTGCATGCACACATTCTATAGACTATTTAGTTCTCTCATATTGCGAAAAAATATTCTATATATTACATTGTTTTCAGTTATATTGTAGAAATAATCTCCAAACTTACCATTGGAACCATTCACATATTACACTTTCAATAAATTCAACGGCACCGCAATCCGATCCTTCTACCAATGAATATACGAATTCTAAACCACCTATACAGCTTCTTAATCGCGCTCGGTCCTAATTAGAAAAGTAGCTATCCTATATAACTTAAAGCTCAGTAGCGAGCGCGTGCGTGCTGGAAAGAAATGAAAGTTCCGCGCGCCGCTTCCGTGGACGTCAATGCAGGAGGAAGTGACGACCCGAGCTTTAGATGCTCTCGAGTGCGTGCAGACGTCATGAGCGAGAGGACGGAGAGAGAGAGAGAGAGAGCGAGAGAGAGAGAGAGAGGGAGAATTTAGAGAATTATTTATAGGCCTCATTGTCTTTGGTATATTATATATATGCTATACACTTTATAGCTGTAGGTAATCCGGCTCTCGTTTGCATAAATAATAGCGTAAATAGTTTATGTAACGTAGTATATAAATATAATCGTCTCGAGATCATAAAGTATCGATACCACTCTGGGTTCTTGCCTCCGCAGACGTAAGAATTACACGTGAGAATCGAAGGAATAGGATAGATAAAGAAATGAAAAATATTCGTTGCTCGCTGTCTGTATGTCTCCTTGTTTTTCTTTTTACCAAGACACACATCACGAGTTTTACTATCCTGCTCGGAAGATGCTTTGTAAATATATCCAAAATGTCTTCGTATATATCAAGCTATATACAACCACTGTAATCGGCCTTGCTCTGTTTTATATACCACTAAGCTCGGTCAAGCTGGAGCATCGGCGTGTCTTAAAGCGAATGAAATATATAGCACACGTATAGGTATATATAACATGACAGCTGCCACCCGGAAAAATCTGGCTATACGCAAAGGGCGCCAATCTAGCACGAGAGCGCAACACGTGCTCTATATATATGTATATATAATTCGTACACGAGCACAAACTCATCAACGTAGCCACCATCAATCTCGCTAATAAACGAAACCCCGCACAAATGAAGAAACCCAAAAATCGCAGAATCCCCCTGCGTGTTTCTTATCTTCGTGCCTTTCCCCTCTGACCGTTGTATCAAAAGACACACGGTTCTTTCGGGCTATATACACGCGCGTATATAAACTTATATAGATATATACACGCGTGTGCGCTCGTAAATGTATGTATGTATATAGAGGCACGACACGAAGAGTGACTGGCCGATAGGTCGCAGCTCTTGTGACGTCAGCAATTGCTGGCCAATTTACCTACCCCCGCATCCGGTCGTGTGATATATATACATACATACATATATATATATACGTATATGTAGTCATGTATACGCCCGCTCACGCATCAAGCGCCCGTGTGCAGTGAGCGAGCGAGCGAGCCTCCGTGGGCGCTCGGCTGTTGCTGCTTCATGATCTGCTCCGTAGCTCGTCGGCGTGTAGCTCATAGAGAGAGAGAGAGAGATGGTCGACTATCTCTCTGATGGTTGACAAGAGCGAGACAGAATGTGCGTGTATATGTGTATCTGGACTGTCCCACGTAGACTATAGCTCAGTGAGTGAGTGAGCTTGGTAGCTCACTATATGCTATATAGCGTATTTACGCGCTCTGGATTCGCTGTGACGTAAAGCTGTCGCAGCAGCTGGGCTTCAATGGTCGGCTGTACTGATGCTGCGTGCGCGACGCGTATAACATGCTATCCTTTTCGGTCTTGAAGGGGACGCGGAAGCGGATCGACGGCCAGCGCGAAAGAAGCTCGAGGAAGCCGACTATGGTCTTTTACTTTCCACCTCGTCATTTGCTCATCCGCTTTTGTTATATGCCACGTATATGGCGTTTTTCTTCTTTACGCTCGCTCGATTCTCTCTGTATTGTCAATTTCATCAGACGTGGTTATCGATTGCCCGATAATATTAAACGCGTTAAAGTAAGATTCGGAGCATTATTAACTATAATGTAACTCCGTTAAAAAGAAGTAGTACTGCTGTATCCTGAATTTATCTTATATTTTCTTTACGATCTTAGGAATTTAATTATTACTATCCTGGAGATTTCAATGATACTGACCAATTTTTCTTTATTATAATAACTTTTTAATAACTTAAATAATATAAATATACTAAATAATATATTTAAAAATAAGTAACATATTTCATAATTTTGAATATCTTAATATGTACATATACTCATAATTCATTTCTATTCAAAATGTCTTTTAACACTGGATGTTGGCAGTTACGCGATACAGAATGTAATATTCAAGAGAATTAGGCATAGAAACTTGAAACATTCAATTAGGACCAAGACTCATCATAAATTTTTATTTTTAAATGCAATTAAAGTGTATGCAGAAGATAGTACTCCTATACCTACGTAAAGTTGAAGTTAATTGTGCGGAAGAAATAAATCAACCTAAACTTAAGGAACAGTAAATTAATAGCTCGTATACATAAAAAAGTCATAAAAATTAAAGATGCCTTCGTGAATAATTTCATGTTCTTTATTATCTTTATAAATATATTGTTTTATTTGTTTACGAATTAAAATTAAATAAATAAACACGTGTAACTTTATATTATTTAATTTTAAAATACAAAATCAATGATATTTACGTAACGCGAATTTCATTAAAAATATTCCTCTAAAAAAATATATGAAATCGTTAAAAATTTCGTATTTTTCACTAACGAAAAGTGTACAATACATATACTCATTAAATTTTGATAATTTAGAATTACTCCATTGAAAGTACAGAACGGTATATCACTATATCATACATCGAAACTAACTACAGAATATATGAAAAAAGAATTGATATCTCTATACCTTGATTAATCTAAAAGTCGAATTTTAAATTAAAAAATCCGTCGACACGTCGAAAAAATCAATGCTCACGCAGGCCGAAAAAGAAAATCTCTGATCTATACATACCTACATATACCAGTACAAGAGTAAACGAACAAAGGAACGGGCGCCCGATCGCAAAGAATGTAGGTCAGTACTAAAGAAGCAATTCCGGCCAGCATCGCACCAACCCCATATACACATACACACACACATACGCACACGTGTATATATATATATATATATATATATATATACACACACACACACACACACGCGTAACGCACTCTCGTCGAACATTCGAACTCACTTGCGCTTGAAGCCGCGATACTGTTCCCGGAGCCCGATCAATTATCGCAAAATGGCAAATACGCGACATCCTTGACAATCGTACGCACACATACACAACGGAAGAGCAAAGCGAGAGAAAGAGAGAGAGAGAGCGGCGATTCAATCAATCATCCTGGCCGTCGGAAGTAGCGCTTCAAAGACGCTTCTCTCTTCTCGTATGTGTATGTATATAATATACTCACACAAATGCCTTCTCTCTCTCCAATTGTACTTTGCTTTGTTTCTTTCGCGCTATATAAGTATAGTTCGGTTTGTTACTTACTTGCTAGTTGAAGGTTATATACGAGAGAGACGTGTCCGATTCTGGCACTGGCGAATTGCGTTTCAGGAGAAAACGCGTGAGTGCAAGTATTTGAAAGTTTAATTAATTTATCTGAGGGCACCTGGTTAAGAGTTCGCGGAAGCGCAGTTGTCAGTTATCGAAGAAAATGTGAGTTATTGCTTGGATGTGTCGGTGATAGAAAAAAAAATCATTAGATATCCTAATCAAAGTGGCGAAGTTACGATCAGTGTAACTGGAGATAATAATATTATATAGTAGAAAAAATTCAAAGTTTATAAATTTTTCATATTGCAGTAGATTTTAGTTGAAGCAATGAGAACAATTTATTGACAAATCTATAATTATAAGACTAAAGTTATTAGCACAAAACTTAACTTGTCTGCAATATGCAGTATTGTTATTATTATATCTCTGATTACTGATGCAACTCCACTCAGATTGAAAGATTCTGAATGTATAAATATGTAATTCTGTCCAAAATAGTCTGGGTTAAAGTTCTATAGAAATGAAAACAGACTACAATATTCAATCTCTTGTTAATTGGGTTAGTATAGAATAGGGCGACGGAGATATATCGATAAATAGCGCGGCAATCCTTTAAATCTGAATTGGCATATTGCGTCTAAACTTTATTTAAAATGGTTCCAACCTAAATCATTCACAAAAACAAAATCCGAGAAAATTTCACCGACCTCATCACCTCAAAGTACGACAGCTTATCGAACAACCAAAAATAGCAACAGGAACATTATAATTGCCAGGATTGTCATCACGCGTGATTTTCTTTTAGCATGCCAATCATAGACAACGACCTGCGCCGACGGGGGGGAGAAGCCATCTCGAACAACACTTCGGGAGGCATTCGGAAGGGAGTAATTTTTGGCAGGGCCATAAACGGCGAATATGAATTTTCTTGATTGGAATTGATAGTTTCCTTCGAACGAAACGTTAATCGGCCTAAGAGACCGAATGTATATTATATATATAGTCTCCCGTACTCGCTCTCTGTCATCATGTATCGCCCTTTTGAGGCGCAGGAGAGAGAGAGAGGAAGAGAATGCGCGCGCGCGTGCACGCGCACTCCCGGGGTATTACTTGATACGTGCACGGTGGGTATTATCTACTTATTCCCGGCTATCTGCCAGCCCATATACATGTATATCGAGTGTCCACTCGGTCTAGCTCCGCGACTATTAGCCTATAATGCCGCGTATACTGGCCCTTCAACATCTTTATATCTTTTTTATTATCTTACGCACGATTGTTGTTGTCTTTCTCCGATGTATGTTCTACCTTTGGTTTTCTTTTGTGCTTTACAATAATATCTATCGCTGTGTTGTTGTATATACCTTTTGTATTTTCGGAATAGGCAGTTCGATATATTTTTGGCTTATAAGTTACAATTTCAATGTCATTAGATAAAACGAATAAATTGTCGTAGACAATAATTATACAATTAAAACTTCGAAAATTGGTTATTCTTCCGCGTTACTTAATAGTTAGTTTTTTATAATGCACAGACACAATATCTAACTATAGTCAGAGCTTTAATTGGTATATATACGTCATAAGGTAAAGTTATTAATATAAATTTAATTCTTACGCAAACCTCTTTAATTATATATATGTACCCATTTCTTTTGACGTATTCTTTACAGTTACAAGCGTTAAGGTATTTATGTCTAAGTACGGGCACACTTGTCACACAACTTTTATATATATATGATTCGAGTCCTCATCGTCGCCCGTGTACTTGGCCCATATGCTTACTGACTCTGTTTCTTCTACCCTTTCTCTCCTTTCGCGTCAATAGTGTTCTACTTATTTTTATTACCAGTCATGTACTTACATAATTAATGTAATGAGAATTTATTGACATTTAACAAAGGAATTAGCATTAAGTGAATAGAACAAATTATACCTTCATAAACGCTATTTGCACATGAAGTACTCGGCCAAAATGAGATGAAATAAAATGATGTTTAATTAGCAAGGCAAAGAGACGTTAGAAAAGTCGCATCATATTTATGTAAGAAATAATTGTTAAGATACGTATTGTACTATTTTCTACACATTCCGTCTCAAAATAAATTAATGACAATCGATGTTTAATTAAAGTTTAAGTTGTTATTAAGACGTTATTGCATTAACTTTTTATACTTTGTCTTATGTCTTACTGAATTAATAAAATATTTGTTGTAGAAAACTTACAAATGTAACCTTATACTGCAGTAACATTGTGAGTAACTATGTGTCAAACTTCGAGAATCTCCCATACAGTATATCAACATGGCTCTCATGCTATTCCAATTTCAGCATATAGGCATTATAATCCTCTCGCTCTACAAAGACGATATGTGAAGTATATATACACACACACATACACATACACACACCATCGCAATTTTAAGGTTGTTAATCATACGGGGTCAGCTCAAAAGCTCAGAATCACCTTTTTTAATAACATTTACGAAATCACCAATAATATCATTTTCGTTCATTAACCTAAAACAATAATTTCATATATCCCTTAATAAACCCCCAAAACTGTAACTACAACTGCAGTCGTTAGGTTGCAGTTACAATAGTGTTTTGCTTTTCTCTTCATCGCCACTTTTGCCACAGAAACATTAAAAAATACTCATTGCGCGCGTGGCTTTCTATTTCATTTCAGCTCGCGTGTCTATATCAGAGCGCGTGCGTTCCCATACATATATATATACACGCGCTCGGGCCAACAACTATGCCATTCAAAGCCCCGCGTGCGCGCGCGCGCGAGTTAGGCGCACTTGCGTCAGGGGGCCCTGTGCGCGCGCACGCGCGTCGGTTACGTCGTTTGGCTTGTAAGAGCTCGTGTCGCTTGTTCCGCGTACACCTAGATTTCAAAGGATGTCGACTCATAACACTGACCCATTATCTAGCTATTCATGGACGTCTTTTATAACGGCGTTCCGGAAGCGTCACAGATTTTCTTCCGCCCTGCGTCGAGGTATATTATAGTCACTATATAGTGGACGCTGATTCATCGAGGCGATCAAGTTAAACAAAGATTCGTCGTCTGCGGTAATGAATAATTTGTTACTTTTTTGGTTTTTTGTAAATGTTTACCTTTGACTACACGTCATGGTGGGTACATACTATATCAATGTAATTTTCCTACGAAATTCAATGAAATTTGTCCTTTGTCTTATCGTTCATTCAAATATTTTGATTGACTGCAGTGCAGGATGTGCAATATCGAATTTTATCGAGTTTATTTGATAAATCTTCTGAGTAGCATTTTTAATTGCAGAGAGGTGTAAATTAATGATAAAAAATTTGACAAATTTATAGGAACATATATATATTGCTCGTCGAAGATAACAGTTAAAAATACACCTGCTGATTAATTACTAAAAATATTATTTTTGGCTTGTACCGTGTTATTTATAACTGTTATTTCTTATACAAGTGTAAAGACATTGAAACTCTGATTTGAAGTAAAATTTATTACGAAAGAATGGCAATAAAAAGTTTTTTGAGGATAAAAGCTATCAGTCATGCTTAAATATGAGATATAACTTCTACATGTTGCAGTTCGGAGGTCATATCTCACAGGGGCTTCTAGGCATTTTATACTTATTTCACTATTATTCGTATTTATACCACTAAAAAGTAAAAAAAAAATAAATTCACAATTTGTTTTCATAATTTTGATCAGCAGTTTTGCTGCTTTTAGTATTACTCTGCAACATTAGTTTTCCCAAACTATTTTTTACTTTCACCTGGATACATGTTTAACGTCGTTTTTCATGATTTTAACTGAATCCTTACAAATTCTATTTATAATTGCCATCCAGCGGTCTCCAACTAACTACGGCGAAGGAACGATTCTAAATATCAAAATATAATTTAAAACTATAAAGCATTCGACCTAAGAAGAACCCTTAATATCTACACCTACACCTACTCAATAAACCCAAGCTTCTCCGCAGCTAATATTTTCATCGATCAACAGATAAACGTCTACTTATATACAATGACTTCCTTCGCCGACAAGCATATACATTCGATCAGAAAGCACCTCGAAAGCATCGCAAGCTCTTTTCAGCTACCGCATCATGCGAATACATATACACATACGCACATGCACGCAGCTCATATATATATATACACACGAACCATGATAGAAGGACGGTAGAGCACGTGGGGGGAGGGGAGGGCAAAAGGGCCATAGAGGAGGGGAGCACGCGTTCCTCCTGTCAACCGAGGGTGATGGACACCTCTCGCTGTGGGAGCCGCACGCGCTCCCGAGATTCCGCTCACTCGCTCGCTCTCGCTCACTCTTTCTCCGTTATATATATGCGCCCAATATGCGATCACTCCGTGCGCACAGCTACCGCTTGTGTAATACGCGACATGTATATAGTTATATACAAGTCTGAAAGAGGGCGACTTTACAGCCCCCGCGCGCGCGCACACACAACCGGCTAGACCAATTAATCTGTAGTTTAATAGCTTTTTTAAACTACAACCAATAGACTTGAATCTCGCTAATACGCTCCGTTTTGAAGTTGAAGTTTTAATATTAGTCGGTTGACTTATGCTTTTTAATGAAAAAAATACTGGTTGATGGATTACAGTTACATTGATATCGATATAACGTTGAAATAATTCTTTCTTAAATTTCTAAGTATTTTCAGAATAACGAATATATACATTAGAATTTTAAAAATGGTAAATTTCAACGCCAGCAACAGTAAAATTGAAGAAAATTTCAAGTTTATACAGCTACTCAATTTTTTTTTCTTCTTCGCCACATAGGGAAAACAATAGCGCGGCTAATTACCAGGACGTTTACCCTACTTACGCGCGAGGTACACATACACTGCGCGCGGAGTCGTCCACTTCTCCGCCTCCTCCGGCAGCAACACGTGCATCAGCGCTCCGGAGCAAAACAATCTGTCAAGCGCGCGCATCTATGACGCAGTCGCGGTTGATGTAGTTGTACGTAGTATATAAGGCTGTATATATATATGCATGTACATATCTCTCAACAGCGTACGTGTCTTGCGTATACGAGCGTACGTGCACGTGCGAAGTGTGGTCCACTTGCATGACAGCGTGCAGTATCGAATGTACCGATGTGCGTCTACGCACGGTACCAACGTAAAGTCGAGCCAGCTTACAGCTGTCTAATCCTTACCGCCAAGGACATTATGATTTAGGTGAAGTGATTAGGAACTTTGAATTGTTCTTGTTGTTGTTCAGTGGGAACAAGGACATTAGATTCTGATGCTAGTTTTGTACTCGATACACTGGCTTTAATTTTCTCTCGTTTTGGATTATTTTTATTATTATGTCTGTTATATAATATTTGGTTTAAATTTGCTTGTGTAATTTTTTATAATGTTTGTTATACTAATAAAGACATTTATGATTGCACGTTCCAAAACAATTTGAATTATCAAATGCTAATGAATTTGTTTTCATTTGATAATGATACTCAAGGATGGCCATGCTACTCTTATTAGTGATGTTGGCAAAAATAAACTCCAGTGCAGGGTTTTGAGAATTAATCTGATATTGTGAGTCATCATAGGCTACCTACGGTTAATGTGCAAATCAGTCAACTATCTACAAGCTCTTATACTTTGTATTTAACCTCTATATTGCAACGTTGCTATAAGTAATGAAATTTCATTTTAATGTTTCTTTTCAAAAATGTATTATTTTTCTTGTTAGGATATGATAATAAATACTCTATATTTAAAAATTAAATTACTGTAGAACAATGCGATAAAACAATAACTTTACACAGTTGATCTAATTTAAACGGGTTTCACGAATATAGATTTTTTCAAACATATTCGTTGTAATTCACCTATCGTGAATAATCCCTTTTATTATTTATTAATTTTTTCTCCGTAAGCCATTTTGCGTATAACACTCATATCCGTCCTTTTTCATTTCATCGAAAAAGCCTGATATCACTCATTTCAATTGATATTGGTCTCTATCAGCTGTATTAATTAATTAACAACCGCAATTCATCATCCCGTTCATCACCTATAGTACGACAAAACCAATATAAAACGCGAACTTGAAAAGGGAAATTTGGCGAGTGCGCACATCCATGAACTAATTAACAGGCCTTGGCTAAGTGATCGACACCAAATTGACGATTTACCAACGTTCGAACTGTGCCGGGATTTAATCCGCTCGTCATCGGTCGCCTCACGCGCGAGCGCGAAGCTCAAGCCGGATGTATTTTATTCCGGCATGTCAGATATGTCCGATTAACATCATTTTAACGCGATTTGCCCAACGAAAATGGATAATTGGCCTAACTCAATGTTTCCTAGATTGCAGCTGAATATTGCGCGAATCTGATTTCCCAACATTGTCACGTTTTTGACGAGTGGAATTACGTTAGCCGCGTACCAGTTTTTTTTCGAATGAAAGTAATAAGCTTACGATTGCCGCCATAGCAATATACAGTTTGAATTTCAAACAAAAAATAAATCTGTTAGATAAAATACTAATTAAAGCGTGAAATTAATAATTCAATAAAGCTAATCTACATTTAAATCAATGCACATTTAATGTTAAGATTTATTATAAAAAAAAAAAAAAAACCAATATCCAAGTAATATATGCTGACATTGTAATTGCATTCTGTATTTACATAGCTAGATCTCGTATGCGACAACAGCTGGTGGCCCTCGACGTCGACGACCTTCTTCTTCGTGGGCAGCCTCTTCGGCAATGTCGTTTTCGGCTGGATAGCTGACAAATGGGGCAGAAGGACAGCTTTTTTAGCGATCATCTTCCTCGAGGTTATATTCTCGATAGCAACGAGCTTCAGTCCGAATTATGTCGTTTACACTGCGTTAAGGACCGTGAATGGTCTATTTTTTCCTGCCATTTACCAAATACCTTTCATACTTGGTAAGTTCGAGATATTGTTCTAAGAGTTATAACTAATATAATGATACTTTTTCGTTATTACATCTCCTCGTTCTTATTGATGTAGCCCTTGAACTAATGGGTCCAAGGTATAGAACGTTCGCCGGTATGGTGATATGCATTTTTTTCGCCACCGCCATGTCGTTATTGGCACTTTTAGTAAGTAATCGATATTATTTTCTGCAGTCATTCAATATTTTTTGTATACTATTTAAAAGAGAAAAGTAGCAGCTTGAAAAAATCAATTTTAAGTAGTAGCTTTGATATTCACAAGCATACATTTGTTCGCATCGATAATTTTATATAAAACTAAATAAATCCATATTAATTATATATTATAAATTATGTTGCATTTAGAGTTACCTGTTAAGGCATTGGTACACACTCTCGCTCGCCATTTCTGTACCATTCGTCCTACTTTTTAGTTATTACTGGATTATTCCGGAATCGCCAAGATGGCTACTTAGTAAAAACAGGATAGACGAAGCCGAAGAAATTATACAAACAATGGCAAGAGTCAATGGTAAGACAGTGCCACCGAACTTTCTTCGAACAATGGAGGTAAATTGAAGTCGTCAAGTAAATCAAATGTTTCGTGATTAAATATCCAATTACTCAAATGATAAAGCACGATACAATAGAGCTTCTAAGAATCCTTGATGTTGCTTTCAGTCCGAAATAGCGCGGAGGCAACGTATGGCGTGTAACGGTACGAATAATGGCGACGGAGCGGCGACCGATCTCGAACCTGAGAACAGACAATCGATCTCGGCAACGCCTATGGACCTGTTGAGGAATCCGAATATTCGAAAGAAGTTCTTCATACTTGCATTCGATTGGGTTGCGAACGCAGTCGTTTACAATGGACTTTCTTACAATACGACGAACCTCGGAGTCTCGGATTACCTCGCCTTCTTCATTGGTAAGCATTGTAGACACTTAAAAACAAGCGTGACTAATAAATTTCGTATGGGAATCGATACATTTCCTATTTATGAGATTATAGTTGGTAATTATTTAGTTTTAGAACAATAGTAGGTGAGTCTTCTTACTCCTCGTATAATGACTTATATTTCAAATGATTCACAAAAGGATACAACATTTTGAAACAATGTACAATTGAACAAATGCAAATATAATACAAATACAAGACTGACAAATAGAATCAATGATAACACTGTCGTGATCAATGATCTCACAAATGTCACGGTAGTTGTTATATGTCAAATCAAGTAAAATCAAAAGAAGGAATTGAATGACTCAATTTCACATGTAAACTAGTAATTGCAGAAAAGTAGTCGATAACTAATTCGTATGTTAATAAAACTAGACATTAAACACTTGCTTTATAGTCTTACATGTATGATTATTAACAACGCAGTGGTAGATGCTTATTACTGCGATGGCTTGTCATACTAATTTCTTGCATTATATTTGACAGACATCGTTTTTCCAAAACTGATACGTGTTTGAATTAAAGAGAGTAATTATTCAGAAAAATAATTATATAAAAGTTATCATACATAAACGAGATGAAATCGTTCTATTGATTTATTACACGCATTCGGACGAAATCTCGTTGAATGGATATCGATTTCTTAGTATAATTTTTATTCATTATGTTAATTAATTGAATGAATGAAGATAGACACCTTACTTCCATCACACGATGTTAAGAAAATGCTGTAAGACATTTCCAAAGCAATAAGTCTCTTTGATTTTTGTGAATGAACGTACTTTTTAACTCAATATAAGAATTATTCTACTACAATAAAAATTTCTGATATTTTTTAGGTTTAATGGTCATTGTAAAAAATATGAATAAAATTTTCTTTTTATATTCTACATAGGAGGAGTAGTCGAGATCCCATCGTACATAGTGACGTGGTACGCTATGGACAGACTAGGAAGAAGATGGGTTCTGTGCATGACGATGCTTCTCGGTGGAGTAGCTTGTGTCTCTTGCATGTTTGTCCCCGAAGGTTTGTTTTCTCAACCACCAAAGACTCTTAATTATCCAAATATATTTATCAAAATATAATAATACGAATGATGGTTTTTTGTATACAGACGCTGTGTGGGTAACGGTGTCTTTGGCGATGGTGGGCAAGTTTGGCATAGCTGCATCGTTCGCTGTGTTCTACGTGTTCGTGGGTGAGTTGCTACCAACGGTGCTGCGCTCACAGGCGATGGGCATCGCCTCCTTCATTGCCGGTATCGGCCTCCTAACCTTTCCTTACATCGTCCACCTGGCCGTCTACTGGCGCGTTCTACCGCTCATCGTTATGGGTTCACTTAGCGTAGCTGGTGCCATCACTTCGATCTTTTTGCCGGAGACCCTCAACATTCATTTGCCCCAGACGATAGAGGAAGGCGAACTCTTCGGGGCGGACTTTAAGTTATGGTCTTGTCCGACCTTACCTGCGAAGTAAGTAAGGCTTTGTTGCCGTAGTATATGTCTCGCAGTGTGAAGAAGAGATGTGAGATTATGAAATTAGATTCGTTAATATACATATTTTAAGACTTACTTATTACCGATTAATCACACTTAACATATCATACCAATAAAAGACGACTAATAATTCGTAATAATAGAAGATTATAAATAATATTTAACAATAAATCTTACACAAATAATTATTATTGTAGGTATAAATAAATTGAGGTGAAAGGAAGTATTGCTGATATGGAGTTTTGAATAAAGATTAGTTTAACATTCGAGATATATGGTTAAACTGATTTAACAAGTAAAATATTGTATTGTGAAATAAGTAATAATTTTTTTGGTATTTTTTTTTATTCGCAGTTGACATGTAAAATAATTTGAACAATTTAATTTGAACAAATTTAAATTCGATGAAAAAATTTGTACACATTTTATATTTCTATTTATACAAACATCAATGTATTTTCCGCGTTCTCGTTATTTTGAATGGTTGTTATGTGGAAAATTTGAACACAAACGATTTGGTTCATTTATGTTCTTTTAACTTTTGTAAATTAGTAAGGAATACATATATAACATAGATATTACTTAATTTTAAATTCTATTATAACTCTCTGAAATTATTTTAAAAGATCGTTTTACCAAGTTTTGTCATCCTCGCGTAAAAAAATTTTATTGCCTATATATAAATAAACGTGGGCTATATATACTGCCACAGCGTCGGAGCCGAATTTTGGCCATACTTGGCTATGTCTAACATATTTCTCATATTCATCCTATACTTCAAGAAAATAAAATATGGGAGTGATTTAACCTTTAGACTGCCGAAAAGTCTATATATAGACGCACCCTCTGACATGAACTTTATATATAGTTTGTACATGATACGAGACACTAATTTGGCCACTTTTAAAGGGCGGTTTGAAGGTTCAAATCCCGGCAGTCTAAAAGTTAAGCATTATACGTGAAATAGTATGGCTGAGGGTTGACTCTAACGCCGTGGTGATACATCACCCATATACATTCTTAGATTGCGCATATATGAAAAGAATGGCCCATATCGTATCCATACTGCGGGTAATATATTGGCTATGATTTTTTTTGGACGAGTCTACGTTGATAGATATGCATAATACTCCGCGTAGAATGCTACATTTATACAATATTTTCTCAGTATTTGAACATCGTAACAATATTACCGCCAGTTGGCATACAGCAGAAATATTCTTGCGATAAATGAACAAATGTATAAGAATTTAAGTTATCGTTATCTTTTATCAAATTCTTTTTTTTATCTTAAAGCATATTTAAACATTCGAACTAAATCTGTGATCCAAAGTTTTCATTCATGTATTTGCTATGTAGAAAGTGCCTCATTTAATATTATGAGAATTCTTGAGAGTAGCATCTATGTCGCTCAGTTGTATCCTAAGGTAGTTTTGTAGGATGTTTTATAGTCATCTTATATCTTTTTTTTTGCTTGTGAAAATTTCAATGTTTAAATTAAAATACATGACTAAAACAGTGTCCTGCAAGAATCCTGATCACCGATCCAGCGCAAATTTTGGGATATATTTTTTTGGCGTAACGGATAAATTTTTTTAGGAAAGATTATTATGAAATTTATTCAGGACAATCAGGATACAACTAAATCTCTGGGAATTTTCTCTCTTGTCACGGCAATTTTTACCTCTAAATACAGAGAAAATTTGTAGGGAAGGTTAGGAAAAATTATCGTGACAACGATAAAAATTCCCAAAGACTTCGGTTGTCCCCTTATTGCCGTGAATTATGCGATAATTTTTCCTGAAACATTCTATCTGTGCAAAAAACTCAAGTTCTGGGCATTATTAATTATTCAATATTAGAATGGCTTTGAATATTTAAAAAAATGAAAAATAAAACTAAAGAAAATGAGATTCATTCGCTTTTAACGTTATTTCAAAAATTTTGGTTTCTCGAAAGGTTATAATAATTCAAAATTAGTTATTGAAACAGTTAAACCGCAAAAAATTCTCAATCATATTTTTTCATTGCTCAAATTTCAACTATCATAACGTTCCAAGAATAACTACTGTTCAAAAAGAGATTTTTCCAAAATCAAACTAAAAATGTCTATAATTTAAGTTTTTGGAACTTGCAGTTTAATACTGCTCTTAGTAAATTTGGATCACGATAGGATTTTAAGATATATAAATTATAAAATGTTTGACGTATCAAAAACGCGAAGTTGACACTTTTTTATTAATTTAGTTTTCTTATTATTTTTTAATTATTTAGTTTGTAAAGTAATATGGCACTGTGTGTTCTCTTCAAGTTTTATTTCGACTGTTTTTCTCCGATTCGTGTCCCCGAGATCTGAATGTATTAATTTTGAAATAGATATAACGAATGACATATTAAAAACGATATATTAAAGTTTCTGAATATCTCAGATTTTAGATCTTGGAGAGGAAAAAAAACAAACATAACCAATCTGAAGTGGATCTTAAAAGAAGCAAGCAGTGCTACATTATTTTCAATATTAAATTCTTACAAGATTGCACACCCTCCGGAAAACGTATTTTGATGAAACTTTAGAGAAATATTCTCCATTAAAAATAAAACTACTCGTGTTTCAGAGTTTTGGCCACTGGGCCCTTTTTTTTAGATATCGTTAATTTAGTCCCAAATATCCTCTATTCTGTTAAAAAATGATATCTCTTCTATTAAGTGTCACATTGCAAATATTTATGATACTAGAACGACCAAAGTAGATTATAAAAGTAGACAGTAAAAGCTAAAATTTAAGCACAGATGCGTTAAAAAATATTAATTTTTCAGGAAGTTACAAGAAATCAAAGATACTGTAAGAAAATAGTTAAAAATTTGTCTTCATTTTCAGCGATTATATGGATCAAATTTTTAACTATTTTCTTGTAGTATCTTTGATTGGCAAAAACTCTGAAACACGGGTTTTTTTCATTTTTAATGGAGAACATTTCCCTAAAGTTTTATCGGAATCCGTTTCCCGGAGGGTATGCACTCTCCTTGTTAGTATAAAAAATTTTGAGTTGAAAAAACAATTTTTTTTTACTAATAAAAATTGGGTAAATAGAAAATTTCACCTTATTTATTTGACAAAGAAGATACGTACTTAGAAGTAGATAATTTGAGTGCAACTTGCGAATGTAGAAATTCATCTTAAATTATTAATTAGAATACTGATCTAAAAAGAAATAAAAAATAAGTTCAATTAAACATTTGCTGTAAAAAATCTGCAGTTCAATGTTAAAAAATGATCTTATTCGAATAATCTTTATAAAAATTGTACAAAATATAAAATATAGAAAAAATCAAGTGCAATTAGTGAACTTACCGCAATGATCTCTTCTAATCGATTGAACAGAAAAGCACCGTCCTAAATTTCGTGGTGAATTCTTATCTATAAGTACTAAATCACTAGACTCGTACGATTCACACCTGTCTTTTACAAAAAAGTCATTATAAATCACTAACACTTATCATGAAATGTGAAATGCATACGTCATAGAAAATGTTTGGCTTGTATAAAAGTTTCTTTCATTTTTTTAATCGTAACTGTTGAAATGATTTCAAGCAGGGATTATTTCCTCAGTATATTTATTAAAAATATAGAAAATACATTTATATATTTAAGAAATTATACGTACCTATTCTAAGTTGTGAATGACGCTCGGCAACTGCACGCTCCGACTCCAGTATAAAACTGCTGCTCCATCCGTTCTTCCACGCTTATAAATAAACCCTGCATGAAATTATTTCAATAGATTATGGGCCAAGTACGATTCCACTGCGCCTTAGTATATTTATTTCTTTGAGCGAACTAAAAGCGAAACTAGGCAAAACACATATTATAAGGGTTACTGAAATCGAATCGCGTTCATGAAATTTTTCCTGTAATCGTAGTGTACAGCGAACTCTCTATCATATTTGACAGAGAATTTTCATTACCAAAAATTGTTCGCATACACACACACACCGTCTCTCCAGATCTAACATCAATTCTTTGTTTCTTTCAGAAGCACAACTTCCAAGAAGAAAAAGAAGCGCGAAGGATCGGAACGAGTGCCCTTGAAAAACCTGGTGAATGGAGGCCCAGACAGGCGTACGTCGACATCGCCGTCGGTCGATGGAGGTGACGTTCCCGCGGTGGTTGTCGCGGGCGCGAGTAACGCCGCAGCGACCGGCAGCCGACAGTCACTGGAGCGGCTCAGTTGTTTGTCGCGTAGCTCAAGCAGCGACGAGGAACAACTGCACCAGCAACAGCAACATCAGCACATGAGCCCGGTACCATCGCAGGTCGAGCGGCGCCGGGCCGTAGTGCGCGAGGGTCCGATGCGTGCCACCCTTGTCACGATACGCACCGAGAAGTGAGCGAATGGATACGTCGAGTTTATCGGCGCCTCGAAGCTGGATACTTCGCGGGAATAAAGAACCTTTTCACATATATATAATATGTAGATGTATGTGAAAAACGACGCGGCCCACGTGATTAAAAGTATCAGTAATGCTCGGTTGTCGTTGGTTGTCTTTGTCGATGCACTTCGTATAGTAGAATACGCTGATGCTTAGAGTGGAGCGAGAAAATTATTGTAGCTGTACGTTTTGATTCTTCGTCAATATTCAGCCGAAAATTTCAACGTTGAAAACGATGAAATTTATTATCAGTTAATTTATCGGATTTTACGTGATTATCAGATTTTATTCGAAATTCTGACATACTTATCATCCGATGGTCTTCTCTGTAGCATTTTGTTCGTCACTCTGTTGAGATATATCATCTTAGATTTTTTTATATTTTACAAATATTCGACTTATTAACTGATAGATATATTATTCGAAGAAAAGTGTACTACGTTACTCTACTACATTATTCATTCGCTGAAAGATGAATGAAAAAAAGACCAGTAGAAACGCTATGATAATTTGCGTGCACTGTGCATTGCTTATTGTATAAGTTTTATACTAGTCGATGACTAGTGTAATTTTTTTATATACGAATTTCGTTTCGCCCAAGGCGAAATTTTTGCGAAGTCTGTTTATTCTAGCGTCCCCCTTACTTTATCAAAAGATTGTGATGTCGGTGAGGAATTATTCACGATCACATTGCAATCCGATTTTGTCTACATAAACTTTTTCTGTAAAAATACGTGTTCAATATATTTAACGTATAGTTAGTGTCAATTAATGTACAGGTCTGTTGAATTATCAGTCTCTGAGACAGAAAACAATTCTGCAAAGAGAGCAGAAAATGAATAAAGAGTGACGAAAACTCAACGTGAATGACACAATAAATGTATGTAATAGTGCAATAATGTTCTTCCATCAAAATACATAAGCAGTGTATTTTTCACTTAGTAAAGTGGAAAAGTCAAGATATAGCCAATGATGAAAATATGCTATTGATATTTTAAAAGTATATTTATATACTGTTGGGATTGAAAAATCATAAAAATATTTTAGTAAGGTTATAAGGATAAAAGTCGACTCAAAAACACTATCTTATAAACATGGTGTAAGCTTTGGCTCAGTTAAGACGTTCTTGAATATTTAATTAAATTAATAAATGTTAAACAAAGTTTACATTACTAACAATATTAATATTGTGACTTATGATTAGAGCATGTGGGTAAAATATGTTACAGTTAAAATTCATTATACTATATTTTGCTAATATTAAAAAATTATTTTAAAGTAATGAACGAAAATAGAATTAAGGTTTAATGTTTTACTATAATCATTATTAATAAGAAAAAAATAAAAATTAAGTGACATGTAAATCAAATATTATATTTTTAATGTTTTGTTAACTTTTGTAATTTATTCTCATCAAGGAGGACGTATGCGCTATCATTGCCGCCCCGACATCTAGAAAATCATTAATAATCTTTGTATTATAATATCAGTATGAAATGAACGTGCGATTTTTATTTATTTTACATCTAATACAATATAATTTAAGCTTTTCATTTACCATTTTGTTTGTCCTCCTTTTGTATACCTGCCAAATTTAATTTTTAAGCATTCTAGTGATATAAACTCGCAGGGCGAGAATAAATATGCATTATATGCTCGAAAATATTATTTTTATAAAGATATATTAAGTATCTCTTTTTTTATAAAAGATTACAAAGAATTATGAAAATTTATTAAATAATATTTTCGAATAATAATGTTTAACCGGTATATCTCACGGAACATAATTTGTAAAAAGTATATTGTGCTTCTTTTAATGTAAAAATTTAAGTAAATAACGGTTTATAGTTATTTTATAAAAATAACTGTCAAATAGTATTAACAACTTATAGAGCTCTTTTTATCTTGTTAAAAGTGTCTATTTCAATACTGCGTATTAAATTATGTATCGTAAAAAAGTAAAAACTTATAACTAATACTATATATTTGTCAAAGAAATAATTGTAAATAAAACGAAAATGAACGATGAGAATAAGAATTTCGTAGTGACTCCCGGTAAAATAAGTAAAATATATATGATTTCGAAGTTAATAACACGTTCAATTAAGATGAAAGTGCTTAAAAACTGACTGAATATTATTGATCAAATTTCATCTCCAATCTCATACTATTGCACGACATATATTTTGTAATTAAATGAGACAATCTACTAATTAATTATTCCAACGATTTTTTTAACAGATTAGAAACCTTTAGTATTAAGTCATATAAATGTAAAATGAACTTTGCAAATCATTTTTGTATATATAATTATGGTTTTTTCGACAGATAACGTTGAAATCTTATTGTATAAAAACTGACACTTAAAAATTAAATAGTAGCTAGTATGCACATTATATCTATTATCAATCTAATCAACAAACTCTTGGTATTACTCGAAGCCATTCAGTAGTTGACGATGTTTTTGGGCTAATTATCAATTCAATGTATTGAACAAAAATGATCTGTAGAGTTTCATTTACAATTTATATATATATATACATATTTTTTAATTGAACTTATTTCAACTAAATATATATTGAAAAGATTTTAAGTTTATGTAAAATTGAAAATTGCAGCTAATTTTTTTTTTTTTTTTTAATTTTAAATGTTTAGTCAATCTAAAAAATAAAAAATAAAAAATAAAAAAAAGAAAAATATTAAATTTTTATAAGACCAAACATGTAAATGTGAATTATAATTAAAAGCATGGCATTGAACCTTACGGTACTTACCATGTTTGCGATATGTTACGAAAACAAGACACCAGAAAAAAGTCACAGTTAGTTCATGAACTAATTTACGTCGTAGATTAATGCCAAATAATACGGCTACTTGCATAATGATCTTTGAAAAAATGTATGTACTAATGTTGAAGTGATATTTATTTACAATTTCGTGTAATACTGTGTGCAATTAAATGTTGTAACGAATAATGTCGATTAATAAATCTTTTGAATATGCTATGTCGATTACAAAAAATAAAATAGTAATCCTCTCAAAAACTTAAATGACTAAAATTGTAACTTTCTGAATTTAACAAATACAAATGAAAAATTAAAGTTTATGGATTCACTATTATTAATTGTAAAATGATCATGTAGTATGTTTAAATAACTTTATAAATTATCTTGTAAAAAATGAAATTTGTTAAATCTTAAGTACTACAAAATTTAAAATCCTGATTTTTTTAAAAAGAAAATTTCAATTAAATTTAAGATTAAAGAAAACTAATTATTGACGATAACCTTATTATTGTATAAGTCTAATTTAGACCAAGATACTGCCAAAACTACCTACTTGAGTTTTTTACAGACAATTAATAACCACAAACTATTGATTCTTGTCTAAGTTAATTTAAAACTAATGCTTACATATCATTGTCAAAAATTTGCAAGTCACATATTTTTAAAATAAAAAATTTGCATAATATCCTACGTTTTCATAAAAAAATATAACGATGCGCTTAGACTAATATATTTTTATCTAGTTTCACTGTTACTTCATGCATCTATTCTATGTTACTGTAACAAAACAGCTGAAAACTACAATGTAAATATTTAAAAGAAAATAAAAAACACATTAATAATTATTTTGAATAAATTTTATTACATCGATTCACACACTTTCATGTCCTTTACTCAACATCCGTTTCATAATAATAATAAACTTTAGGAAGAGAAATTTACGTAGAGATAAAGGCTCGCTGTTACGATTGAAAAATGTTACGTCCTTGGTAATCACAATTTGTTATCATCGTCGACGATTTTAATGATACAAAATTCCAAGGATACGAGTTATTCACCTACGGTTTTCAGTCTATACACTCGTGATTATCAAATAAAATGCTCAAATACTACAGTAATTGTTATAATCTCGAAGCAAATATTTTTTGGCCGATGCACTTTGGTATTGCTATGAAAGTCAAATAATATGAAAAACAAAAATGTTTGGATCTGCGATTCAATCCCCCCGTTGTCAGTAAAATTATTTTTATAAAAATGATTGTAAAGTCGCTTGCATATTCATAAGTAGACATTTATAAGTAAAAATGATAAATATTTAAATAAGATAAAGATAAGAAATAAAATTACAAAAAAGTTGTAAAAAAACAATAAATTGTATCGTTTTTAAAGTTAGCTTAGCCATTAGAAATTACTTGTTTAAAGAGTTGTCAGTGATAAATTTCGCACTATTAAAATGTAGTATTAATTTTTCAGAAACAATCACAATGCTAATAATGATTAAATGAAAAGTAGATAATATAAATTACTAATACAAATTAGTATTCGATTACCATATAAACTCTGACATCTCTTTAACAAGTGTTTATGATAAAATGATTTTTGAAACTTCTTATTTTTATAAAGAAGAAAATTATGTTTTGTAAAGTACGTTATAAAAGTTTTACATCTAAATCAAAATTTTTTAAAAAATTTTTGTATAAACGAAAGATATTCATACAAATCATAGATTTCTATATATGATTTTATACATGTATTTAGCGACGTTTTTTCCTTTTTATTGATATTGGAGCAAAAGCATATTGTTTATAAACCAGAACTTAAACTTTTGCCATAATATCGTAAACAATGTGTAGATCTGGAAGAATTTGAATAATCAATAGTTGATAAATGGTATCTATGATTTGTAGTAATATATCCTCTCTTCAAACATAAACCTTTATCGAAAGATTTAAATATCTTTAAAACGCTATTTAAGATTCATATTTATCTTTCTTTTAAAAGGAAATTTCTTGATTATTAATTCTTACTTCTCATTTTAAATTCACAAATTATAAACGCCATGCAAAAATTCTGAATATTGTTGATTTCTAGTTCGAACAAAAATCAGTTACTTGTAATTTCATCCTTATTTGCATTTGAAAACTATCAAATATTTGTATGCTATATTTTGTATTTGGCTATAATATGATGACACTGATCAACATAAATATATAAGTACCAAAGTAGAATACGTGTCGATCAAATTTATATGATTTGAAGAATAAAAATCAGCATTGTTATTAGTACAATTTTTAGAATATTCCTCGAAAGGAGCAGACTTTTTCACCAAACCGTTTTGTATTACAATCAATTGATTAAAAACTATCATTAAAGTGAAAGAATTTTGTGAATCAATAACAATCAATTTTGTTATCTAATTTATAAAATGAATATTGTCGATCGCATCAAAGCAAAAACTGGATTCTTATGATACAAAACAGTTTGTCTAAACAGAAGTGCTGATTTCGAAAGATTTTAATCATTGCACAATTATTTTTCCTCATGGGCACTTGCTCCTATAGATCTTTTGATTTCTTTCATAAATTATTATCGATTAACGCTCTTCACTCCTGATCGCAGGTCTCAAAATCGTCACCAGCGTCTTCGGTCTCAAAGTCCTCTTCCGTGGTGGCCTCCTGGTATTGCTGGTACTCGGATACCAGATCGTTCATGTTGGACTCGGCCTCGGTGAATTCCATTTCGTCCATACCCTCGCCAGTGTACCAATGCAAAAAAGCTTTTCTTCTGAACATAGCAGTGAACTGTTCTGAGATACGCTTGAACAGCTCCTGAATAGCGGTGGTGTTGCCAATGAACGTAGAGGACATCTTGAGGCCCTTGGGTGGGATATCGCAGACGGCTGTCTTTACGTTATTAGGGATCCATTCTACGAAGTACGAGCTGTTCTTGTTCTGCACGCTGAGCATCTGCTCGTCAACTTCCTTCATGGACATGCGTCCACGGAAGACGGCGGCTACCGTGAGATAACGTCCGTGACGCGGATCGCACGCAGCCATCATGTTCTTCGCGTCGAACATTTGCTGAGTGAGCTCGGGCACGGAGAGTGCCGAGTACTGCTGCATCGAGCGCGAGGTGAGCGGCGCGAAGCCTGGCATGAAGAAGTGCAGACGGGGGAAGGGCACCATGTTCACGGCGAGCTTCCTCAGGTCGGCGTTCAGCTGGCCGGGGAAGCGCAGGCACGTCGTTACGCCTGACATCGTCAGCGAGACCAGATGGTTCAAGTCACCGTACGACGGATTCGAGACCTGTGAGATGAATATATGATTAGTTCATTAATGTATCGACCATTATATAGTTATTGCTTCTGAATTGTTATATCAATTGTTAAAAAAATTTGTATTTATATCCCGCATGAACAGATTGTACCAGTGTTATGTAAACGACTACAAACATATTTTACAATAATTATGGTGTAAATTAACGATTTATCAACTTTCAAGAGTTATAAGTAAAAATAGGTAATAGACATATAATTTACATTAATTACACAGAAGTTATAGGTATAATAACATTGCTAATGAAGTGTGACCACGCCTACAAGATATTTACTCTTGGCGTGGAATTTCAAACTGATTAAACTAAAAAGACAAGCATTCAAATTTAATCCATTTAAACTTTTTCACATTAAGTGCTTTTTTTGACGCGGAAAAGATGCCGTAAAATGAGGTTGGCCTATTCTCTTTTTTTTTAAACATCAGCGCGTCACGCTTGATGTGCAAGTAAGGTCACGGTCTGGCGCTTTCCCGCAGTATTCGCGCAGGTAATACTTCGTGACATGGTTCATATCCGCCAGTCTACTTTTATGATTTTTTTATTGATACAAGTCTAGATCACGATAATCAGATGGTTGAATATATTTAGCACACATATTTTCTGACTTTACGCATATATACTTGTTAACAGAAAATGTTGAACCGTATACCTTTATAATAAGTTTACATACTTATACCATATAATCTTTTAACGTAAACGAACGAATCGAATGAAAAATTTTCTTTTTTACTATTATTTAGAGAAATTTTATAAAACTTTACTGACCCAAGAACGGGAATTACATCATTTACAGAAAAGTATATTACCTTAAGTGTCCTGAAGCAAATATCATAAAGTGCTTCATTATCGATACAGTAAGTCTCGTCGGTATTCTCGACGAGCTGGTGCACTGAAAGCGTGGCGTTATAAGGCTCGACAACGGTATCAGACACCTTCGGCGAGGGCATCACCGAGTAGGTGTTCATGATTCTGTCGGGATACTCCTCGCGGATCTTGGAGATGAGGAGGGTACCCATACCGGAACCGGTACCACCACCCAATGAATGGGTCAGCTGGAAACCTTGGAGGCAATCGCAGTTCTCGCATTCCTTGCGCACGACGTCAAGGACAGAATCGACGAGCTCGGCGCCCTCGGTGTAGTGGCCCTTGGCCCAGTTATTTCCGGCGCCCGATTGGCCGAAAACGAAGTTGTCCGGCCGGAAGAGCTTGCCGTAGGCGCCGGAACGCACTGCGTCCATGGTGCCAGGCTCGAGGTCCAGCAGAATTGCACGGGGCACATATTTGCCGCCGCTCGTGGCTGATGCCACTGCAGGCGAGAAAAAATAATTAGAGAGATTTATAGTGGTGGGTCTGTTTTATTGAGAACATGTCCGAACATGAAATTGTTATAGTGGCAGAAATTAAAATGATTCTTTTTAACAGTAAAATTGTCTATTTTTAATTTAAATAAAGAGAGAGAGAGAGAAAGTCATTGTATTATTAATACGTGATTATTAATTTGACATTTACGATAACTAATTAATATTATTATGTAAAGAAGATTATTATAACTAATCATAAATTTTCTGATGATAATATAAATAGAACGTTGATTAACTTTTATGTATCATTTTATAGGTACAGAAAAAAATTACTTTTAGTGTTTTTTAAATGATATTCATATTTGGTAATACAAAATCTCTTTGTTATTTAGAATACTCTATATCAAGTATAAAAGTTACTTTTCACTAACGGCAAGTCACTCATTTCATTTATACAGATGCGTGACTAAAGTTCAAAGTACCTATAGAAAAATATGTAGTGTAAAAGAAGTATTAAGATAATCAGCTATTTTTAGGCCCTGATTCAACACTTGTGACAAGTGCTGCAAAAACAGGCAAGAAAATACTTTACTTAAAATTTTATTATTTAGTAAAAAAAGCTAATCATGATATGTATTTTGTTGAACAAATCGGGGTCGAAATTATAATAACACTTTTTGGAAACGTAAATTGAAATTATAAAATTATAATTTTACTGCCAATACATTATAATGATAAAATTTACATAATTATTTTAAATCTTTAGTTTCAACACTATAGAAATACGAGTTCTTTTTCTTAAAATATAATTGAATGCTGGCATTATTTTAATTATTTATATTTATCTACAATAAGAACCATTCAAACGAATTGTGTAGGCAATCATTTATAATCTTTTTCTATTTCTGTTTATAATTACTTTAAAAGAAAATTGTAGAAATGTACAAATGAATGTATAATGCAATCCTTTAATGCTCCAATATCTATTTGACATGGTTGCGTACAAGACAGCCATTTACTCTTCTGATTATTAAATGCAATAAATAACCTTCTCTCCATCCCCGAAAAAATACTTGTTTGACCAAAAGAACAATCCGAGCGGGCTAAAAAAAAGTCATCTTTTCGCACCACGCATAGTTATGTACGCATGTAGTATATACGCGGACTCGAGTGGCGACAAAATTCCATGTAGGCATGTACGCACGACCATTTCGTTCGCTCGATATACGACACTCTCTCGGTCTTTCTATTCACCTCTCTCTCTCTCTCTCTCTCACACACAAAAATTGAGATCTAAAAGGGAGACGGCGTCGTTGCTCGTAAGAGACAACGACGACGACGACGACGAAGAAACTCCTACAAAGCGTTTATTTCGGTCGCGCGCGCTGCAGCACCTTTGGTTTATACCCACTGTGCGCACGTTCTCTCCACCGAAAGTTTATTTCGCTTTTGGAATCCCCCGGCTTCCGTGCGTTCCTGCAGGCTGTTTTTAGAGTAAAGATCCCTCCTGCGTGTGCGCATGTATCGACGAGTGAGAGGGTATATAGACATTGGCCTCCAAAGTATCCCGAAAATGCTCGCCTATTTCGGGAGATAGGGACATGAGCTACACGTACGATTCGTCGCGGTCTGAGAGCGCGTGCGCGATAAGATAAGAGAGGCAAAAGTGCGCTTAGAGAGAAAGAGAGTGTTTATTTGTTTCGAGAGGAGAGAAGAGCGTTTATATAGGAGGGTTGAAACGGATCGCATAGCGTTGTGTGGCTTTTTTCTGTATATTTTTCTGTATATAAGGATAGGGGAAAAATTATATCCTTTACCCGATGCCTCGTTGTAGTAGACGGAGATCCTTTCCAGCTGCAGGTCACTGTCGCCATGGTAGACGCCGGTCTGGTCGATGCCGTGCTCCTCCGAGATCACCTCCCAGAACTGTAATGGAATCAAGTGTTTTAGTGACGGAGCATACTCAAGAATGTTTAGAATTTTAAAATGTTTGGAAATGTATATTTTGAAATATTTTCACATGTCGCATACATGCAGTTTAAAAATGTTACATGCAGTTCTTTTGTCCAATGTATACACATATGTTTAAACCAAACAGGTTATTTTTAACAGAAGTTTAAGATTCCTAAGAAAAATATTTTCTAAAACAATTGTTATTTTATTTCCTACGCTACAATCGTATACGCGGCTGAGAAAAGATTTGCAACTTTCACGAACCCCATCTCACTAATATTTATCTTTCTAATTCGATACATGATCATTCATTATGCTACCATCGCGGCTTCCTCCTCCTCCAAAAAAAAAAAATCCTCATTCTTTCCGGCTGTTATTTTTGTTTTCGAAACTAAAGCCCAAATGACGAAGGGCTCCCCTTGCATCGCGGCAATAACGAGCTCTACGCGCGAGAGCCGAGCTTTTTTCGTAAGCTACCGCACGCGACACACTATACTACTACTACTACTACGTACGTTCGAAAATCGCCTATTAAAGGACAGGATGATTTACTTTGAGATTACACTGTGACTACGGAAATAGCACGCGTATAGGTCTGTGTGTGTGTGCTGCATGCACGGAATCAACGCAGCTCGCAACGCTGCGCTGCGTGCAGGTTTCACCGTAGAGTCGAATCCTTCTCTCTCTCTCTCTCTCTCTCTCTCTTTTCTATCTTTTTCTCTTTTCTCTCCTGCTCTACATTAGTCACACGGGGTTTCTATTTCCTGCCGGGAGTATTAATAGGACTTCCTTGGCATATTTCTCATTTTCTCCGTGCAGCGTCGCGGATGCATCGATTATGGGTTTTTACTTCTATCCAGGAAACGAGCTTAATGAGTGCCTTCACTCGACAGAACTGATTTATCATCGATGATCTACTTTCGCGCGATAATTTAAGATGAAAATTTATGGCTTTTCTACACGTTTAAACGTATATGATCTTTTTGACTTAAAAAGGTCAAGCGGTTGTTCTTATAATGCGATATTTATAATTAAGAAAATTTCATTATTAATTCATAGACATTTTATGTTTATAATCATTCAAATCGACTTCTACTGGCATAACAATATCAAACCCATAAAATTATAAGATTTTAAATTTCAAATACTACTTTATCTTCTATCAATCGAAAACAGAACAAATAAAACGTCGCCAAAAACACGTGTACCCCACCCATCGTAAAAAAAGACACCCCTACACATGCAATCTGAAATTCCGCAAGGATGTACAATCGTAAGCCCTCCACGTGCGGCCTACAACCAATAAATCGGCTGGCTCTCACCATATCCTGTCACCGCAAGGCCGCCGCACGTCGAAAAGCCTCGTGCGGCGCGGGCCAACGGAGCTCATGCTGCATGCTGCAAGCATCTTTATAACGGAAAGGAAGAGCGAGGCGCTCGCAGACGATCCCGGGGAGCCGTTGACCCAGCGCCGAGGCCGCGGCGCGACGGTATGTGAGCGAGCGAGCGAGCGCAGACGTTCCGAAAACGTCGCGCAAAATCGAGCAGAGCGACGGAAACTCATCGCGAAAGAGAGAGAGAGAGAGAGAGTGTGTGTGTGCGCCGAAATATCAGGGACTAGACGACGACTGCTTGTGTGTGCACAGAGAGAAAGAGAGAGAGAAAGAGAGAGAGAGCCAAGAGGAGGTCTCGAGGATGGAAAGGGACTGGGACACGTCGGGTGTGCAGTGCACGCTTGAATTATTTATCGCGCGAGCTACGGTGGCGCGGACTTATAACATGAAATCCTTGGCAGATTGCGGTTGGAGGTTTTTGAAGGATGCGTGAATAGTCTTTTTTTGTTTTTTGTTTGGTTTGGGAGAAGAAGAGGAAAGCGGTTTATAAGAGTGAGTTTTTAGTGGAAAACGTGTGTAATTGAGATGCGAGAGAGAGGGAGATAAGCAATTTTCTCAGTAGAGCTTATTAATAAATCTTGGGGTTTTTTCGATGACACATCGGAAAGCAGACATGTTGTAGTCGCTGTTGTTCTATAGATCCAGATGTGAATCACGAGGGCTCGTAATTTTTAGCGATATTGGTTTAAGATTCTGAATCATTCTTTCAATAGCGGCTTGAGTTGTTTATCTCCACTGAAGATTCATATGGAGAGTTCAATGAATCTGTTTTTTTTTCTCTGTTTCGTAAAATTTGCTTTAGAAATCAATGTTAATCGGATAATATTAGTAAATGTGACAAGGTAAAAATTAAATTATTTAATGTTTAATACTTTTGTTGTATTTTAAATTGGTGGAAATAAAGTATATAAGGAATAGTTGAAATTATTCTTGTATAAAATTAAACCCTTGAAGATTTACAACAATCCACGTCAAGACGACACCAGAAAAACAATCAAAAGAAATCGTCGTAAACCACGACCTACCCAGAGCTACTCTCTCTCTCTCTCTCTCTCTCTCTCTCTCTCTCTCTCTCTCTCTCTCTAGCATTCTCTCTTCACGGGTGTAATTATAGAACGACGACGACGGGCTATGAAGCTACGCCTCCGGCTACAAGGAAACGCAGTAAAATCAACTTTATGAAACGGAACGACGCCACTTGCGCGCGAGCGCGACATCACTGCCTATGTACACTTGCCACTATATACACCGCAAAGTACTGGAGGTTCACGATCATCGCGATAAATGCTTCGTCATGCGGAAAATCGAGCCTCCAAGGAGGTATAGAACGATCGGTTAAAACGGTAAACCAATGCTTATTTATATGTATACATATAT